>CM020052.1:12289288-12889288 GCA_009769605.1 Bucorvus abyssinicus | reverse complement strand
TTTAATAATTTACCCACACATACAGGGGCCCAGCTTCACAGTTTCACATTTAACAGGAGGACATCCTTTTGTGTGTAGATGATTTTCTGAAGACTAAGAATGTTGGTTTTTTCATGTAGATTGAAGTCTTGGAGCATCACCCTTGCCTACAGTAATTCATAGGGTTTGAGTTTCATTGAGGCTAGAGCCCATTGCAGTGCCTCAGATTGTGGAGCCAGCTAGATGCTGACCAACTCACTCCAGTGTGCTCTTCACGTAGAGCCTGCAAACAACGCAGTCTGCCCATGTGGGGACAAGTTCAGCCTGCCTTATTCATGCCCATTTTTCTTTGCGGCAAAGATGTAGTTTTGAATAACCTAAATGTGGTTCATCTTCCTCTTACCACCTCTTTGTGGTTATACATTTCAATGTTGGCAGATGCATGGGAGCTCATGGGGCAGAGCTTCCAGAATAAGAACATTGCTCTTCATAGTGTGCTACCCTGAGCCCTATGGGGAGATCGATCCTTCCCTGTGTGCATGGCTAATGTAGCATGGAGGATGCCCAGATGTTTCCACAGGGTTGTAAGTGAACTGCCTCAGTCCCACAGGGACATATCTATCACTCTATCACTTGAAGTAAGACTGATCACTGATCAGCATTGGCTGCAGTATGGCTGTGGCTGAAATACAAGGAAAGATAAGGTGAGATGAGATGAGATATGAGATGAGTGCAGAGCTGAGTGATGAGATACGGCTTTGTTTTGTACAACAAATGCGTGTCCTCTGTCAGCGGTTTTCTGCGGGGCGCCAGTCCTTACTGCTGCAGAAGAGGGCAGGCATACATTTCAGTGCTATCACTCTTACTGGAAATTTTTCTCCACTTTTAGGAATTTGGAGAATGTATTCAACTTCATCTTGCTATTTTATTGATACTTGCTTGCTTAGAGCTGATTTGTAACTCAAAACCGACAGCTTCTCTATTGTAATGATTGTTGTAGTACGAAGAGGGCAGCTATGAGCAGTGTGTAGCAGAGAGAATGAGGACAGCCTCCAAGTTCCACTTACCTCTTTGAATACTTCCAATCCCAAATCCTGATGTGAAAGTACCGTAATTCTGATCATACTATTTTGACAACCTTATTCCTCTCTGCTGGCACAGGCTGTAACTCACTCTTCAGACCCTTTCTCCTGTTTGAAAATGGTGTCAAGGAAAATGGAAACTCCTGCCTGCTGCTCCTTCAGGAAGGCAATTGAAACGCAAGTGTCTTGGCACAGAAGTCCAAGTCAATCTATTTTTCATTGCTCAAAATCAGTGCGGCCTCTTCTCGTTCCGTAACAAAGGAACGTTGTCTGAGGTTTCCAGCTCCTCTGGGAGGGCTGATGAGCTGCTGAAACAGGGGGGTGGCTTCTCCCAGATTTGGCTCAGGTTTTGTGAAGCAGCTCATAAACGCCAGGATTTGCATAACCTCTCCAGCATGCGAGGGACGGGCTGTCAGTCAGCACTTCTGGCATGTCAGGGTCGTTCTTAACACATTTGATCTGAAAGGGCACCAACAGGGTGAACTTCATCTCCTTCCACGATGTGACCCCCGTACCACCCACGGCAGGGAATGATGTTTTCAATCAAAACAAAATGAAGATGATTACAAGATGAGACATTCAGAGTCTGAGCTTTTTATCAATCAAACGTCACATGTGATATTCTTGAACCTCTCTAAACGGGCAGGTCTCGCTGAGATGCCCATGCCCAGCCTGGCGGTCTGGTTTCCATTTGCGCTCCTCCCGGCTCGGCTGTAACCGAGCGCAGGGCCTCCCCCGGGCCGTCCGTGTCTTCCTTGGACCTCTCCGGGGCCGGTGGGCATCCTGGCTGCGCACAGGGGCCATCAGGATGGCAATGAGAAACAGCTCTGGGGAAAACAGAAGCCGTGCAGAAGCGATTTTGCTTTGACAGACTGTTTGATGAGGTGATCCTGCACAAATTTTGCATCTTTAATTCATGCTGGCTTTCAGTGTCGTAAGGTGACGGGTTTTGCTTTTGTCTTTTAACGCTTCTTTGATTTCAGCAGGATTTAGTTGTTAAGGCACTTTTTTAAGTCACAGAAGGTTTGAATCTGCATTTTTCGAGTGCTTTTAAGATGCTGTGCCTGCAAGACTTGCTCTGAGCTCCAGTAGAAGCCAAGGGAAGGACATTGTCTGTTCCAAGCCAACACCCTGGCTCCTGGACTGGTTTTCCCTGGCTGTACTGAGGAAAATGGGTGAAGTACTAGAGGGCAATGGGGGAAATGTCAATTAAACTATTTACCAAAAAAAATGAAAAAAGCAAATGACTGTGTGAAACTCGCCACATCTGGGTCTGAATCCTTCCTGAAGCCACCCAGCATTTCTTACGGCACTTCAGAGTAGTTGCAGTCCCTGACTAGCTGGAACGCCTGCTTTCACCCTGAGCACGCTGCTAAGCGCTATCCCTCTCCTCCTCCCACCAGACCTTCAGTCGGGCCTTCTGAGGGTTTATCCACGGCCCTGTTCAACGCCCGGTATGGCAAACAAATCAGCTTCATTCTTTACACATTTTCTAACCATTTGCCTGTCACTGTTTGTTAGGGGGTTCTTCGAGACACAATGAGTTGTTGGATGCTCTGGTGTTTCTTGGTATATTTTATCCCTCAAGTCCATTTAGTACCTGGTATTCTTCTGAGGTGTTTATTTTCAAAAGCAGTCAGACTCTGCCTATGTCTTTGACGGATTTCCGTATTTCACATCCGCGTACGATGACAAAAGTAATATCTGAGTTGGAGATTTGGAGTTTTAGCAATAGATGTTTGCTGACCATATATTGCTTAAAGTGGTTGTTGTGGTGTGAACCAAGCTGGCCACTAAACACCATGCACTTGCTCTCTTGCTCCTGCCCTCGGGGCAGGTGAGGAGAATAAAAGGTAAAACTGAGTGGGTTCAGATAAGGATAGTTCACTTGAACAGCCCAAAGAGAGAGAAAACAACAGTAATAATGATAACAAAGTGAGTGATTTACAATGCACTGCTTACAGCCACCTCACCCTGAGCGACCCTGCACAGCCACACCTGCACAGCCACCCTGCACAGTCACCTGTACAGCCAGACCTGCACAGCCACGCCTGCACAGTCACACCTGCACAGCCACCCTGCACAGCCACCCTGCACAGCCACGCCTGCACAGTCACACCTGCACAGCCACCCCTGCACAGCCACACCTGCACAGCCACCCTGCACAGCCACCCTGCACAGTCACCTGCACAGCCAGACCTGCACAGCCACCCTGCACAGTCACACCTGCACAGCCACCCTGCACAGTCACCTGTACAGCCAGACCTGCACAGCCACGCCTGCACAGTCACAGCTGCACAGCCACACCTGCACAGCCACCCTGGACAGCCACACCTGCACAGCCACCCTGCACAGCCACGCCTGCACAGTCACACCTGCACAGCCACCCCTGCACAGCCACACCTGCACAGCCACCCTGCACAGCCACCCTGCACAGCCACCCCTGCACAGCCACACCTGCACAGCCACCCTGCACAGCCACCCTGCACAGCCACCCCGCACAGTCACACCTGCACAGCCACACCACTGTCTGCTGTGTGAAAACTGCCAACCCCTGAGGCCGGTGCATGACAGAGGATGTGAGATACCTGCCCAATGCCATGCCTTGTGGCCCAGGTGTCTATGAGGTTGTTTCGGCAGTGAGTCCCACTGACTGGCTCGGTTCTTTCTGGAGTGCCATGTCACCACAAGATTTGCTTTTCGAGCCCTAGAATACTGTTACGGGCAGTGGAATGGGGCACGGCATATGTTTCCAGACATCCAGTAGTGGCTTCCACCATAGTGAGCACGTGGCATTTACTCTGGCACGTTCACGGAAGGGTGATATATTCAATTTCCAGGCCTCCCCATACTTACATCTCAACCAACGCCCTCCGTACCGCTCAGGTTTTAACCGTTTGACTTCTTTAATCACAGCGCATGTTTTGCATTCATGGGTGACTTGTGCTATAGAGTCCGTAGTTAGTTTTACCCCTCGGTAATGAGCCCTTCTGTATGATGCAGCTCTCCTTTTATGGCCTGAGGTATCATGGGCACACTGAGCCAAAAATAATTCACCCTTAAGCTGCCAATCCAGGTCTACTCGAAATACTTTAACCTTACCAGCCCAGCCCACCTGTTGGTTGCTTTGACGTTCCTTAGTGGCCTGACTCTTGGGTACGTGAGCGTCCACGCGATGTACTTTCACAAGCATGGTCTCTACCAGAACAGCAGTATCCTGCCAGATGGGTTTCCCGCTGTGCTGCCAGTTGCTCTGCTTCCATTGCTGTGACCACCCCAGGGCATTTGCCACCATCCGTGAAATAGTGTGGAGATAGAGCACTGGCCACCTTCTTGCTTCGCAACATTTAAAGGCAGCTGGATGGCTTTCACCTCTGCAAGCTGACTCAAGTCACCTTTTCCTTCAGCAGCTTTGGCGACTCATCGTGTGGGATCCACACAGCAGCCTCCACTCTTGATGTTTTTCCACAATGCAACATGATCCATCAGTGAACAGGTCATATCACTTCTCGTTACCTGGCAGTTTTTTATATGGTGGGGCCTCTTCAGCATGTGTTGCCTCCTCTTCTGGTGACATTCCGAAATCTTTGCCCCCTGGCCAGTTTGTGATCACTTCCAAGATCCCTGGAGGCCAGGGCTCCCTGTTCAATACCATTGTGTTATCAGTGCAACCCACTTATTCGACGTGGCATCGGTTGCATGATGTGCAGAGGAGACCCTCCCTTTGAACATCCATCCCAGCACCATCAGCCGGGGTGCTAAGGAGAGCTCTGATTCGGTACCGACCGCTTCTGAGGCAGCTCAAAGTCCTTCATATGCTGCCAGTATCTCTTTTTCAGCTGGAGTGTCGTGCACCTCAGATCCTTCGTATCCCTGACTCCAAAACCCCACGGGTTGGCCTCAGGTCTCCCCAGATGTTTTCTGCCTAAGGCTCCAGGCAAGGCCATTCTCCTCGACCGCAGTGGAGAGCACATTTTTAATACTTTGTCCTGCCTGGACTGGCCCAAGGGCTACTGCATGGGCTATCTCTTGCTTGATTTGTTCAAAGGCTTGTCGCTGCTCAGGGCCCCTTTTAAAACCTTATTGCAGGTCACCTGACAGAGGGCGCTTACAATCAGACTGTAGTCTGGGACGTGCATCCTCCGGAAACCCATAATGCCCAAGAAAGCCTGTGTTTCCTTTTTATTAGTCAGCGGGGACAAATCTTGTTGATGACATCCATCAGGATCTGGCAATGCCCATCTTGCCATTGTATTCCTGAAAATTGGATCTCCGGTGCAGGTCCCTTAGCTTTACTTCATGTTATGACAAAACTGGCCTTCAGCAGGATTTGAACTATTTTCTCCCCTTTCTCAAAAACTTCTTCACTGTATCACCCCACGCGATCATGTCACCAATGTATTGGAAACGTTCGGGAGCTTCACCCTTTTCTAGTGCAGACTGGACCAGTCCATGGCAAATCATGGGATCGTGTTTCCACCCCTGGGGCGGTTCATTCCAGGGGTACTGGACGTCTCTCCAGGTGAAAGCAAGCTGTGGCCTGCACGCCGGTGCTGTGGGAATGGAGAAGAATGCAGTCGTGGCACACCCCTTGGCTGCCTTTGACTCCAGTTGGTACTGGAGTTCCAGTGTGTCCAGCACGGCAGCACTCAGTGGCGGTGTGATTCCATCCAGGCCACGATAGTCTCTCCTGTCAGTCTCCGCTCTCCCGTAGACTGTCGCACTGGCCAGACAGGACTGTTCAAGGGTGAGCGTGTCTTGCTGATCACTCCTTGACTCCCCAGCTGATGGATCAGCTTATGGATGGGGATCGGGGACTCTCGGTTAGTGCGGTATTGCCCCCGATGTGCCGTTGCAGTAGCGATTGGCACCTGCTGTTCTCAACCCTCAGCAACCCCACCACAGCCGGGTCCTCCAAGAGACCAGGCAAGGTGGACAACTGTTCAATCTCCTCTGTCTCCAAGGCAGCCATACCAAAAGCGCACCGGTACCCTTTTGGGTCTTTGACATACCCTCTGCTGCAGTCTATGCCAAGGACGTCCAGGGCCTCTGGGCCGGTCGCAATGGGCTGTTGACGCCACTCATTCCCAGAGAGGCTCCCCTCAGCTTCCCATGCAGCGGGATGCTCCTGTCACCTCAGAAATACAGACGGGTTCTGCCCTTTATAGCTCGGTGACGTTACGGTACACCGTGCACTGGTGTCGACCGGGGCCTTGTGCTCCTGTGGATCTGGTGTGCCAGGCCACCGGATCCACCGAGTCCAGGACAGCCAATTGTCCCCTTCCTCCACCTGGCTGTTGGCAGGGTCGCTCTGATCCTGATCGGAGTCACTCGCTTCTCAAAAATGACTTAGCAGTCCCTTCAAGAGGATCACTAGTCAGACCAGCCCTCCTACTCTGTCCAGGGGATTTCCCACTGGAAACTGGGGCAGCATTTTTCCCGGGGGAATCCCCTTTCACCGTTGTTTTCCCTCGCAACTACATACTCGGGCCTCTAGGATCTAAGAGGCTTTTCCATCCCACCTCCTCACGTCCTCTCCGTGGTCACGTAGGTAGAACCACAGGGTACGCCGTGGTGTGTACCTTCCATATTCTCTCCTTTGAGCAGGAGAGCGCCTCCTTCTGACAGCTGCGACATGGGACTGTACAGGCGGGGAGTAGGACATGTCCTCCTTGAAGTGCCAAGCTCCTGAGACAGTTCCTCCACCGCCGAGACGCAGGCCTGTAGGGAGGAAGAGAGACTTCCTTTGTACTGCCAGAGTTGGCCAGCCACTCCATCCACTGTGCGTCCCTGGCCGTGGCCCCAGGTCACCGTTGCCAATGACTTGGCATGTGACGGTGATGCACTTCGTAGAAACTTCTGCCACAGGGACGGGGTGCATTTGGCTTCATCTGGGTCTGTAGGTAGCTGCCGGTCGTGCAGATCGTTATAAACCACCTCCAGATTCCTTCGGGTACTGGATGTCTCTCTCCATCTTGGTCCGCTTGCCTGGGTGACACTCAACACCTTCCTTGCAGGGGCACCTTTCCCTCACACCTGATAGAAGTCGCCTGCAGAGGCTGAGGGCTTGTCTCTGTCTTCCACTTGCCTTGTCAACGCCCTCTTCCCTAGACAGGGATCCCAGCTGCTTGGCTTCTCCACCCTCTACTTCCATGCTACCGGCTCCATTATCCCAGCATGGGAGCAGCCAGGTGACGCTGTGCTCACCTGGATGACGCTGAAATCCTTTCACATACCTCACAACTCGCTCAGGATAGGGAGCGGGTGATCACCTCCTGCTCTGCCTCTTCCTCCTGCTCTCGTGATGGCCCTCCTTCACCATCATCCCTCACTTGGTGCATGTCTTTTCCTGTATAGGAGCGACTGTTACCATCACGGGTTGGTTCTGTGGTTCGGCTGCAGCACCTGCCGCCGGGGTCTGAGTCTTGTCACGAGGGTTGAAATAGCTGCGGTGCTGCTGCTCTGGTTTGGGACCCAGAGACCTTCTCCTCCCCTGGAGGGCACAGAGTAGTGTTGGACAGGGCTCGGTAGGCATGGGCCGGGCCCCAGCACAGTGCAGGGATTTCTGTCTCTCCGGAGCTGCCCGCTCGACAACATACTTCCCCCAAATATTTTGCTAGTTCGTCAGGATTTGCACTTGTTCAGGGCTAAAGTTCCAAAGCGCTGGAGGGGACCGCTGTCCTCGGCACCTGCCCATACCCTCCCCCACACCCTGCCACTCATAACTGTCCAGTCTTGGGGCAGATCTCTGGGTGGTATTCTTAAAAAACCTGTGCGTAACCCTAAACAAGACCTGAGGCGCATTCAGGAGACGTCAACAATAAGAGCCAACTGGCCTGGGCGTCCCAAGGATGTTCAAAATTCTCAAAAGCTGAGAAAGTCTCCTCCCCTGCTTTGCCCATGGATTGGGTGAGGTTACTAATAAATGACAGCGCCGCGTACAAATACCAGCTTAACCTTGTAACCGGTGGTATATCGTACCACAAGTTGACAATATCCAACATAACAACATGATAGTCCTGATCCACCTCCCAGGGATGACAAACTTCACCACAGCGAATACATGGTGTACATAAAGATTTCTACACCACCACCATG
This sequence comes from Bucorvus abyssinicus, assembly GCA_009769605.1. Lineage (NCBI taxonomy): Eukaryota > Metazoa > Chordata > Aves > Bucerotiformes > Bucorvidae > Bucorvus > Bucorvus abyssinicus. The sequence goes on along the minus strand of CM020052.1, from coordinate 12,881,129 downwards.
CGAGCGAGTGGACTAACGTGGTGACCATGGACTACTCAACTAATATACAAAGTGTATAGCAAAATTGTTTTAGCATGCTTCGGTCAGACCTGTCGTGATCTCAACCTCTCCTGCCCCACACTGGGTGCCAAACAGGACTGTCGTGGTTTGAACCCAGCTGGCAACTAAACACCATGCACTTGCTCCCCTGGGACAGGGGAGGAGAATGAAAGATAAAATTGAGTGGGTTAAGATAAGGAGAGTTCACTTGAGCAGCAAAGGGAGAGTAAAGAGTCCTAATAACAATAACAAAGCAAGTGATTTACAACACTCTGCTTAATGTTAGTATGGTATCAAATCCTGACCGGAGATTAACCCTGTCCTAACCAAACTCAGGACAGTGGTAAATGCAGCTGTTGTCCTGCCAGTTTGTGGCCTCCTCTTTTCTCCATCTCCATGCGGACAGTATGTTGTTTCTAAAGTATGGAAATTATTTAATTTCTGGTATTCATTCTTACTTCCAAGTAATAACGAACTACTAATAGTTTGGTTTTGTGGTGCTAAATGCTACTTAGATGTTTGCAAGTTGGCTGGGCTGTCACTTAGAGGAACAGAACTATCAGCAAAACCAAGCTTACTGTTGATAAACTTTGTGATAACTGTATTACGGACCATCGTACTTTTCTTTCCCCAAAAGTGAAATGCAAGTCAACTAATGGAGATGGATGTGGGGATATTGCTCTGGAAAGGGCCAAGGTTCTGGGCTTGGGAAGGTTAGGGAGAATGTGCACCCTCAGGGGAGTGCCCCACGCTCCTGCACGAGTTTGTCATGAATTCATTGGGGAAACACTGTTACCCCAGAGCATTTAGAATGATTAATAACAAACGTTGGATCGGATGTAAGAGAAGAATGTGCTTGCAAAATTAAAGCCAGATCCAGCTTCGGATGCTTGCCTTTTGCAGACCTTATTAATCAACTTAAAGAGACTGAAATGCCATGATGATGAACTTCATTTGGAGAGAAACAGTTAAAGGAGAAGAGAGTTAAATGCACATCCTTCCTCTTCTTCACTTTAAAGAACTTACTTTGAATAAGGTCCAAATGACAAAATCAGATTAGTTTTCTGGTGCTTTTTGTCAATTGATTTTACCTCTTTTTGACAGCTGCGTCCCTGTGCAAATGTAGAATCTGACCTCCCCACTGAGCCTTGAGTTTGGATAATTCAAACCTCATCTGAAACTCCTTTTCCAAGCTTCAGTACTGCCGTTCTTTGTATATATATGAAGTGCAAGCCTTTTTGTTACATGAAAAAGATCGAAAGAAAGTTTTTCTTAACTGAAGACTGCTTGAGTAATGTTTCATGTATTTAATTCCAAACAATCTGTTCCACGTGGGATTATGAAATGCTTTGCTTTGCAAAAAAGTGGGCATCTCTTTATTAGAGTTTTATAATGCCAATGCATCTTTCTCTCTTCTAAGTTCTGAAGACTCTAAGCAGCTGGTAAGAGTACTAAGGCCCATGCATACAGTGTGTGTGTCTGTATACATAGCCATCAAACACACATGAGGGTTACGCTATCTATGTTAAGTAGTATTCTGTAGAGTTCTAAGTACATCGTTTGCCACAATTAGGTTGTTGACGGTGATGGTAGGTTTCCAGTCGTATTCTGCATATGTCACACTGAGAAACAATAAGAGCTTTCCCGAAGAGTTTAGATGCCATATAATTTTTTTAGCAGCTGTGGTTTTGGTTATCTTTAATTAGTTCCTGCTGCAGCTCTAAGTAAAGAGAGGCTTCTGTTAAATGCAGTTATTTTCTTCTGCAGATGGCATGGTACATCGTGGCTACTCCTGAAAGAAGGCTACTGAACACTGCCTGGCAAACTTGGGGCTCTAAAGAAATGCGATTATTAATTAGGGACAGTTTCTCCATGGATTATTCATGATTTCCCGTCACTGTGGAATGGTCAGCTCTAGATTTTATGCCAGCTGACATTGCTAAAACCGTTGGCCTAAATGCCAGCCCTCCACCGTGGAAGCAAATGGTGTTCTGACGTTGCCCTGTATTTTCCCTAAAGCCTTTACTTCGTTCAGTGACCCCAGCACTCCCAGAGAGTGAGACTCAATCAGGCAATGAATACATGTTAAGTAGATGAAAAATTCTCCTAAAGAGTATTTCTTTCTCTTACATATGGGACAAATTCTCAGACTCCATTCAGACCCATGTAGTTTTAAAACACTTCAGAGGGAAACTGTAGGGCCACATTCTATTCCCATGGGATTTAATGGTGTGTGCCTGCTGTCATCCGTAGGAGAAAACATCGGCAGGACTTCTTTCCAAAACAGATTTCATGTCATTTCTTACAGAGTCCTTCGGATATTCAGATTTTTCAAGGCTATCGACTTTGTGACTCTTCAGTCATACAAACAAAAGCCACATAAAGGAAAATAAGAATTTGTAACAACACAATTTGATTGTTAAGGGTTTAATTTCTTAAATGTTTTTTAAAGATAAAACTAAATATACACAAATAAGTGTCTGACTTGTATTGGTGCTGACTGGCAGGGAGGGATGGTATCAGAGTCGTTTCTTTAGCCCCTGAGAGGGAGCTTCAGCCTGGAAGTCGCTGTGCGATCTCGTGCAGCAGGTCTCAGTGGGCAGGAAAGCTCCGCTAGCTTCATTCTGCAGTTCCTGAAGCGTTTAATTAATTAAAGAATTGTTTCTGCTGCAAACACAAATGTTCCACTTTGCATTGTTACCCAGGGTCAGAGCTTGCCTGACCTCCCTGGCAAAGGAAGAGAAGAGTAAGGAAATCGGAAAAAAAGAGAGTAAGCAATCACTTCAAGGGAGCCTTGTTTTCCTTATCCTCAAACCCAGCAGAGCAGAAAAGGCTGAATTGAAGGAGAAAGGGGCTAAGACTGAGATTGATTAAGAGAGGTCCAGCCTGAAGAAAAGGCAAAGAATGAAACAAGTAAGACAGAGAAAAATAAACGACATTAAGAGTAAGCTCAGATGAGAGAATTGGACAGTGGCCAGGTGGGAGCAGCTGCGGCAGGAAGGCTCGAATCCCACCGAAGCAGAAAAAGGGCCATCTCTCTGACGGAATGAAAGGGAACACAAAAAAATAATTCACCTTTAAAGGCACAGAAATGGGGCTTGAGGCCAGGGTAAGGACAGAGGGGAATGAGACAAGTTACTTTTTTCCGAGAGCAAGGCGATGGCGGTTAAAATCCTCCCCAGAATGCTGCGTGATGGCGCAGATAAATCAGAGCTGCCGGCGAGGGTGAGCTGCTCCAAGCAGCTTCACAGTGTGCTGGGACTCCTGAATGAATGCTGACCATCAAGCAAATGTCCTCATTTTTACCAGGGGAGACGAGGCAGATGACATGCCATAACGATGACATCATGCCTCGCTCCAGATGTGAACAAAGAGGGAAGAAAATGTACGACGGATATTCCACCGCAAGCCAGAGCAGTCCTCAGGGCTGAGGGTGACCGTGAGGCTGCGAATCTCCAGACCTGAGATTCAACAAAATAAAGAACAAAAGGAAGCAAAGCAAAACTCTGGGAGATTCTCAGAGAGAACTTCAGGTTCAGGCAACAACGAACAGGCATCTTGAATTAATATCCGTGCCTTCTAGACAGTACACCACGCACAATAAGTGACTGTCATCAGCGGCACAATAAAAAGTTACACTGCCCTGTGTAAATCTGGAAATTTAGGCATAGGCTGGAGGAGAAGCCAAGGGTGTGGAGAGAGCATTTCACCTGAAAGTGTCCACAAGGAGGTTTGTTAGAAAGCTCACGTGGTTTGGGATGTGTCAGAGCACTTACTTAACTGCTGTTAAAAGAAAGAAGCCTGTTAATGTCCCACTTCAAGAACGGTTTCAGTCTCATGATACCAAAACTATAGGTTTTAGGGCTCTGCACTGGAAGGCAAGGAAATTTCCAAGTGTAAGTATTTAATGAATGTAGAAGCGAAATACCATCTTTAAAAGTCTACTGGACTGAAGCTCTTCAAACGCCCGCTTCCTGAACTGTCCCATTGACTCTTGCTAAATAAGCTGCCAGACCTTCTCTTCTCCAGGTACTGTTTCCAGCCAGACTGCGTGAAGGCAGGTTGAGTCTCTTCGGCTTGATGTATCAGTAAGATTTACAGATCCTGGAAAAAGGGACAATTTTGGAACATATGTACTAAAGTATGGGAAATACAGCATACAAACTCAGCTCAGATGATCTTCAGAAAGCCTATCTGGGTCTGGGAAAAACGGAACTAAGTAATACTTCCGTCAGTCCTTCAGTGGGGAGACGTAACAGGAGGGGGGTGCTGCCTCCTGTTCTTTTTCTTGATCTCAGAACTTCTTACGTATTTTTTGCATGAAGGTAAAAGTTAATTCATAGTGTTTCCATCGTCTTTGAATAGGTGATTTATATTGTGTGCCTGATACTGCAAGAGCTCACAATTGTACCAGAAATAGCTGTTTCTCATCACTGCACAAATTGTCTCCAGATTTATACGATGACGAACTATGCAAAGACATCCTGGAGTTTTGCGATGTTGTAACGCATGTTAAAGCCGTCCTGTGAATGATAAGCATTAGGTTAAAGAATGACCACCATTTCTCTAACTGAATATTTTGCAACATTTTCCCAAGTTCCCCTACTGTTGTAAACAAACGAACAAAGCCACAGGAACAGCTACAGGGAGGCGGGCTGTGTCCCGATCAAAAGGAGGGCTAGCTAAATTCAAACAGCTCCGGTTAACTCTTCGAGGAGAGAGGTTGGTCATAGTCTGAGAGACTCTGTGCTTGCCTAGTTGTGCCAGCTTTTCCACTGTGGTGGTTCCTGTTAGGAGCTGCATTGGGGTGAAGCAGCAGTTAAGCGGACAGCCCTGAGAAGCTGGCTTCAGATTTGGCTCTCTGGTGGCCCGCAGGACACCTCCCAGATAACAACCGCTAGGTGCAGACCTTCCGCCTTCTGACATGGTTACTTCATACAGTCACACCTGCATCCCTGCTCAGCCTGGTGCCTCCTGTGAGCGGTGTCCTGACTTCCCAAGGTGAGCAGTGGACACGCAGCCTGAGTTACAGATCACCAGCTCCTGCTCAGACCAAAGAGGCACAACGCTGAGCAGAGCCCAACGCAGGCAGCCAGCTCCGCAGGGCTGTTAGCTTGTATTTCAGCTTCACGTGGCAGGCGTCCAGCAAGGAGAGGTGACGGGAAGGCAGAGGGGCACCAGAGGAGCCTGCCGATGGCATCTGTGCAAAAGGATGATCCTGGAGTAAAGCAGCAGCAAGTGAGAAGGCAGCAGCAGTGATGTCCAGCTCTAAAGGGCTTGGGAACTCATTATACCCCAAGTGCTGTGTGCCCAAACTTTGCGCGTAGCAAGCCCTTGGTTTCCCAAGCCCAGCAAGCTAGCAGGAAGACACCAGTTTCCCTGCATCGCCGCTAGCCTAGATTAATGCACCTTTGAACAGGAGAGGTGCGAATCTGTACAGGGTGTTGAACCAGTTGGTGAGCAGTTGGTGAGCAATTCCCAGCAAGCAGGAAGCCACAGTGTACGGCAACGGTCGCCTCTGAGTGATCCCCAGGCTTTAAGGCATTGCAGTCATTACATCTTGAAGAAAAATTAAATGGACGTGGGAAACTTTGGTCAACTACGGTGGGACCTGGGCCTGAAGAAAAGATTGTAAAGCCTTCAGTGACATAAAGCCTTCCGTGAGCTTCTTGCATGAGAGGAGAATTACAGTCTTCAACAGTAGCAGGAACAACCCCTTCCAGTCCATCACTATCTTTCCCTCCAGTGTTTCATCCCAGGTCAAACTTCAGCAAAAAGAATCAGTCCAGTCCAAGTCCCTGTGCAAGCCAGAAGCTGGAGGAGTAAAGAAAACTGCCCTGCACTGCACTGCTGTAAAGAAATGCAGGCTTAAAATAACCTTTCACCCCTGAGTAATGTGGCAGCCCCGTGGCACTTACTGCACTGGACCAATGACACTAGGGTGTGCAAGAAAAATTGCATGCACAGTTTTAATTTCTCATTTGTTTTCTTCAAAGTCTGTTCTGTCAAACCACTGTGGAATGTTACCTGAACTTTTAGTATCTATTTACGTGACAGAACAGGTATTTTGTAGACACTTATTGCCTCTGGACTTCTTTTCCGGTGTCACATTGCTATGCAGCTGAAGAATTTTTTTAATCCAGCCCCAAGTTCCCATGGTTTTCCCAAGACAAAGCCAGGAATGTTAACTGTAGTCAAATTTTAGGCTAGTTTGGTAAGAGGAACATGAGAATTGAGGCCTAATTAAGTTAGGCTTAGGTTTGGGTTTGACCTCTATGTACCCAAGTGCTTTCTTTTTAAGCTTTTCCAGTTCTCTGTGTTATGATATTAAAGAACATAATGCCTGTGAGTGGCAATATAAACATCCCCCCAACAGTGCGAAACAGGGCGGCATGCGGAACGTGTGGCTGAAGTTGTCAGCTGCGGATCGTTCTCCACGTGAAGAAATGGAAATCCCGGTGACATTCAGCTGTTCTCGATCTGCTGAAGCCTTTTGGTTTGGGAGGGGTTTTTTAATTCATTTTGGGTTTTGGTTACCTTAGAAGGATGACAGACACCTTATAACTTCTCTATGGAAATTAGAGAAGATGTTTCTGTCTGCAGCTGGTACCTCACACAGATATACTACAGTGAGTAGCTTCAGATGACTTATGCGTACTCTAAGGCTTGTGAAGTCTGGCGTTGCGGGTGCCATTGTCCGAAGGCAGTGAGAGCTGCATCAGTCCCCGCTGATGCTGTTTGTTACCTTTCCAAAATATTCAATAGCAAAACGGGACAATGAGGCACTCTTGGGATTCTTGATATTTCTTGAAGTTTCTTGTAGAGTTTAAAAGAACTTTTTAACTTGTTGAAACATTTTTAGGTTAAACAAAAAGCTAGAGATGGATCACTGCTGAAAGTATTCACTGGAAAGCAAAAAATATAGGGCGCCGTTTTGACTGAAAACTAAATACTGGAATGTTAAAGGTAGGGCTAGCCCTGCACAGGTTTTCAAGAGGGTTAAGAAGAATAATGTGCAGAGATTTCCCCTCTTTACACAAGGGAAAACCAATATCCTTAGCCTTTGGGCAAAGGTCTGGATTTGATACAAGGGGTTTTCTTTCTGGTACAGTAAGGAGCAGTTGCGAGCTGGATACTGGCTGTAAGATCAGACCTTTAAATAACTTCCCTGAACATCGAAAATACTGAGCATCAGCACAGTTATCATCCGGCCTGAGCTGGATCCAAGGCTCTGAACATCAGTGGAAGCCTAATCCTGCATCTAACTTCATGTCCCACAAGCAGCAGGCTTCCTTTGAGCGTCCTGTAGCGATGTCGTTACTGATCCTTGTGCTCAGAGGTACACGAGGCTCATCTGGTCATCCTAGAAGAAAGGCCCTGGAGGACTTTGTGTGCGGTTTTGTGAGAAGTAGACTTTGTTCTCAGGAAGATATATCATACTTCCACAGTACTAATCAATCAGTATTTTTCATTTTTAGATGTGAAGGCATTTGCCCAAGGCCATTGGCATCTCCTCCTGGCCCCTTCATTGCTTTTCACGACACATTACAGTTGTAAAATGGGGCAGCTTTGAAGCCGTCTACACGGGAAAGTGAAAGCCTTTTTATCCTGAATATCCTTTTTATCCTGAATAAGTGTAACCTCACGAGGACTTAACTTGCTTTAATTCACGTGCGACGTGCTTCATGTGTCTAATTGATTTATCTTAGCTTTCCCACACGTCCTCACCCAGGCATGTGTTGTGCAGCTTGCAAGCAGGGAGTGCAGCCTTACGGCTGAAAAGCTGGTGGTAAGTAATTAAACTTAGCAGCAGCAAGAACTCCTGAGACAGAATCTTTGGCAGCTTTCTACACCATGTAGTGAGCTTGGGTCACCAAGGGCCTGTAAATAGCATCATAATGACTGGTTCCTCAGCAGGGATAAACATGTGCTTTGAGTTTGCTCAGTGATTCAGAGGCTGCTGTGAGATGATAACTACTGATAACAAGCAGATGTGAAGTTTGCTTTTCGAGACAGGGAGGCTAAGGGGGAAAGTCAAATAGATTTTGGCTTACGGTCCTCTCAGAAACCCTGATACTTGAAGATCATTAAAGCTTCTTTTTCTTTGCAGGGGAGAAACTTAATTACATCCAATTAAGGTAACGCTGTTTTAAACTAATTCTTGTGAGGGCTAGTGAGATACTGTAGGCGAAACTTTCCCTGAGGTTGAAACTGAGGCAAAACCAGAACATTATGTTGCAAGATTGGGAATATTGGATAATTTCAAAATCAATTTTACGTTATGCCAGCGTCTTTCCAAAAGCTTTCTCAAAATTTGCATATACATCAGTCCTTCTTATTTTAAATTGTGCCTGTGTTGAAGCGTGCATTTCATCGTAAGAGATAGCAGGACACAAAGGAAAGGTGCTGAGCTCATGCCCCACGCGGGTGCAGCAGTGCCGCTCAGCAGCGTAGCTGCAGTAATGCTGTGTCGCCCCCGGTCCAGGGACAGTGTTAAGCTGGGGCTCTCAGCACTGTGTTTCACGTTAGCAAGATAAATATATGAGCAGTCCTGTAGGATGATGCATTTGTGAGGTCTCAAAAGAAATCTGTTAGTCTCCCAGGTCAGAGGCTCTTACCAACAGGGCATCCACTCTTTCTCAGGGAGATTTGGAGATTTTGCTAATACTGTACAAGTGGAGTAAAATAAATTCTTTAAAAAGCCAAAGAATGTGTCAAAATTTTTCTCAATGACAGGAGTTCCCACCAAACTGAAGAGTGAGGGGAAAGCTGTTCTGGTGTTCTTGGAGAGGGTGAACCTTTTAGTAAGAAAAATGACTGCAGCTGTCACTTACCCACAGTGACTCCTGAAACATGCTGGAATAGTTTGGGGGATCGATTTTTTTTTAAAAAAAAGCAATTTTTTCTGTATGTTGTTTAGGAGTTCAGTTTTCAATGGCTTACCCTGATGCCTCACAATACTTCAAAAAAACCTTTTCTCTAAAACAGCAAAGGAAGAGGAAAAGTTTCTCCCTGCACTTTTTTGAGGGGCCGTGGGGAAGAGAAATGAAAAGACATCACCAAACTCTATTGGGGCTCATCAGTTGCCATGTGTATCTGGTGCCTCTTCAGTTTCTGCTTTGTCCCAGATTTCCCAACAGGAATGCACTGATTCCTCCTGAGCAATGCCTGCCGGTCTGTACTGTGACATTCGCTCCCTGTTTGGAGGCTGAACCTCCACGTGATGTCTACATGGGAGCTTGCTCCTGGTTGGAGGGTGGAAGGAGCCAGCCAGGTCTTCAGGCTGGGAGGCTCCAGCACGGTGGGGCTCTGGCAATGCTTGAGTCCTGCGTGCCTGGCCCGTCTGAACATGACGGGTCTGACCCGCCTGGCTCTGCAGTCACAAGTCCCAACCCAAGGGCAGTTACTAAATGTGAGAGAGAGGTAGCTAGGGTGACTGCTGGTGCAACAGGAAAACTGAGTTCAGATAAAAATCTCTTCAAATGCACAAAGAGAACAAGCATGATATATTATTAATATTTTCCTTTCTGATCTCCTTCAACCCGAAAAAGAACCCAACGTAGCTAAGGCAGCCTCCGTGTCTTCAGGGAGTCTTTTGCACAGACACCCACGTTGTACTTATGTGTTTGCTTTTGCAATTGAGTCCATTTCCTATAAGCGCAGCAGCTGGAGGGACCCTCTTGAGGAGATAGATATCCCCCTCAGCCTCTCCATCGAGACAGCGACTCACTTTTATAATCATTCCGTTTGGTGCGATTAACTGTTTTAAGGAGCGTAGAGTGCTTTAAAAACGCATAGGCTCCTAACTTTACAACCAGAGGGGGCCATTACGATCATGCAGCCTGACCTTTTGCATGATACAAGACAGAGTAATTGCTGAGTGATGCCCATAAATTCTTTCTGGAGCTAAGGCATATCTTTTAAAAAGACATCCAGTCTCAATTTAAAACTTCATGTGACAGAGAGAATCCTGAAATGTCTTTTCCACTGTTTCCCATTGTTAATCACCTCTTCTGATAAAAATCATCAGCTTTTGTCTACTAGGAACGTGTTTAACTTCACTGGCTCTTCCTGTGATGTTGCTAGGAAGCCCTGTATTCTCAGAGACGCTTTCATTTATGAACAAACCAGGACTAAGTCTGCTTAGCCTCAGCTTTGATAAGCTCAGCAGAATGAGGTTCTTTAGCGCCCCATTTTAACGTAGGGTTTGGTCTTCCTTCCATCTGTGCTGTCCAAGCCATCGCTACACTTCAGTTTTTCAACGAGTGGGTGCAAAAATGCCGTGCATTATTCGGGTACCATCAGCAGACACCGTTACGCCGTGTCTCTGCGCTTGCCTATACACCCAGCCGTCGCGTTTGCTCTCTCCTCGCTTACGGAGTTCCCCGCCGTCAGGCTGTGGTGGTTACCCGCACTGCTTTCACCGCTCGCTGAAACAGTCACCTCTCCCTCTTACGCGACGAGGCCTTTGGGTTTATCTTTAGTTGGCAATATTTTTAGACCAGACAGTATTGGCCGCACGAAGTCGACTGCCTCACGATGGAGCTGCTTTGCAGCTCTGACTCATCTGTGTTTTCCAGAGCTGGTGCTCTCTGGTGGGGTTCTCACCCAGGACCCACGGCCCCTGGCGAACCCTGCCACGTACCCACGGCCCCTGGCGAACCCTGCCACGTACCCACGGCGCAGACGTACTCTCTGTATCCTCACGTGTCTTGCTGGAGATTATATTGCCAGTTGAAAGAGTGGGGGCTGAGTATGGGTTTCACGTCAGGCTGTTTCTGGCTCAGGCTTCTTTCAAGTGTCTTCTCTCAACAGCCAGGCGGGCTTGCGGGCAGTCAAAAAGCCCTTCTGACGACCGCGGCCGTCAGCTAACGAGGACATCAGCGCAGTGGTCTATCAGCACCGTCCTCTGATATACCGTCGACATCGGTTTCTGTTGCACCCTCGTGGCACGATGTGATTTGGGGAAAGCAGATATTCTCCTGAGTCTTTGTTGAAGCGCCTTTGCCGTGGAAACAGGTGAATTTCTGCCTGCTGCTCTTTCAAGGACTGGGGGGCATGGTCGAGGATTCGGGGGGGGTCAACAAGTTTTGTTCTGTAGTGTCTCGAAAGCCCTCGCTGTCAAGGCTCCGGGTGGAGTGGCTGTAATTCTGTAGTCACCAAGACACCGTCAGGGTAACGGCGGGAGATTTAAACGCGCTACAGTCAAAACAGTCAGTTGCTGGGAGGAGCTGCTGCGAAGCAGGCACAGCCCGGAGCGCAGCGGCACATCTCGGTGCACAGCGGGGTTTCAGAGGCTTCCCTTTGACAGGGGAACTGCAGCAGAGCGGAGAGACCCGCCAGCAGCCGGCAACTCTCGCAGGAAGGGCTGACGAGGCGAGGGCATTGCCAGTGTCACATCGGCCGCATCCAGAGCTATAGAAGAAGACCTTAGGGAGCGCCGCGACCAGAGCAGGCAAACCGAGCATGGCGCGGCAGTTTGGGTGGAAGCGCGTGCAGGAAGGGTGCTGAAAGCGCTGCCCGGTCAGAGCAGGGAGAGATGGTGCCCACCCGGCAGAAGGTCGCAGCCCCTCTAAGAGCTGCACCCACCATGACTGACGCTGCTGCCCAGATGGACCTTCAGGGAGACCTGCAGCCACCCAGGCGTCAGGCTGCAGGGTGCGCCCGGCTGTGCCTTTCGTTCCAGAGGGCAGCAGTGAGCACCCCGGGGGAGCTGCGCCCAGCTGGAGGAACTCCTCCGCCTGGTGACAGAGCTCCGGGAGGAGGTGAGCAGGTTGAGGAGCATCAGGGAGTGCGAGGAAGAGATTGGTCATTGGAACAAGGTCCTGCCTTCCCTGAGGCAGGCCCAGCAGGCAGATAAAGGGCACAGTACGGAGGACCCCTGTCTGCAAACGCAGACTGGAAGGACAGAGGGCAATGGCAGCAAGTTCCTGCCCAGTGCAGGGGGCGCATTGCCCTGGCAACATCCTCGCCTTCCCAGGTGCCCTTGAATAACAGGTATGAGGCCCTGCAGGTGGAGCCAACCAATAGTGAGATTGATTACTCACCAAGCGCAGAAGTGTTGCTGGGGCTGAGTCAACCCAAGTCTGGCATAAAAACTACTGCTAGAAAGAGACGGGTCATCACCATAGGTGACGCCCTTCTGAAGGGAACGGAAGGCCCGATACGCAGACCCAACCCACTCCATAGGGAAGTCTGCTGCCTCCCTGGGGCCCAGGTTAAGGATGTGGCGAGAAAGCTTCCCACCCTGGTACAGCCCTCAGACTATTACCCATTATTGACCTTTCAGGTAGGCAGTGATGAACTCCAAACAAGAAGCCTGAGTGCAATCAAGAAAGATTTCAGGGCCCTAGGGTGACTTGTCAAGGGATCAGGAGCACAAGTGGTGTTCTCCTCTATCCCTCCAGTTGCAGGGAATGATGAGGGAAGGTACCGGAAGACCCACCAGGTCAATACCTGGCTCCAAGACTGGTGTCATCAGCAAGACTTTGGGTTTTTGATCATGGGTTGGTCTACACAGCACCAGGCTTGCTGGGGAGCACCTGTCTCAAAGGGGGAAAAGAATTCTTGCACAGGAGTTGTCAGGGCTCATTGAAAGAGCTTTAAACTAGATTTGAAGGGGAAAAGGGACAAAATCAACTTACTGAAGCTAAGCCTGAGAGCTGCACATCAACGTAAGTGGGACGGTGTGCTAGTGAGATCCTTGGGTCTGCCACACCAGTAGTAGAGGGCAGTGTGTCATGTGATATTATAGTTGCGTGGGATACTGGTCTGCTAGGAATCACGGCAGCTCCTGGGAATGGTCAGGTGGGAATTAAGCCTTCTCCCCCTAAATAAAAAGGAGATGGGATCACTAGGCCAGTTGAAGCACGCGTACACCAATGCATGTGGCTTGGCAACAAAGAGGAGGAGCTGGGAGCCATTGTGCAGCAGGAAAACTATGATCTAGTCGCCATCACAGAAACACGGTGGGACGATACGCACAACTGGAGTGCTGCCTTGGATGGCTACAAACTCTACAGGAGGGACAGGCCAGCAAGAAGACACGGGGGAGTGGCCCTGTATGTCAGGGAGAGTTTTGATTGTCTTGCGCTCAACAATGGTGATGAAAGGGTAGAGTGTTCATGGGTTAAAATCAGGGGGAAGGCCAACAAGGCAGTAATCATGGTGGGAGTCTGTTACAGACCACCCAACCAGGATGAAGATGAAATATTCTACAAGCACCGGGGAGAAGTCGCATGATGGTGACACTCGTTCTTGTGGGGGCTTCAATTTACCAGATGTCTGCTGGAAATAAAATACAGCAGTGAAGAAACAGTCCAGAAGGTTCCTAAAGTCTGTGGAAGACAACTTCCTTACACAGCTGGTGAGGGAACCAACAGGGAAGGCTCTGTACTGGACCTGTCGTTCACCAACAGAGAAGGACACTGTGGGCCACAGTGACCATGAGTTTTCAGTTCTTGAAGCAGCAGGGAGAGGGGTCAGTAAAACTGCCACCTTGGACTTCCAGAGGGCAGGCTTTGACCTTTTCAGGAGACTGGTCAATAGGGTCCCTTGGGAGACAGTCCTGAGGGGAAGAGGAGTCCAGGAAGGCTGGACAATCCTCAAGAGGGCAATCCTCAAAGCTCAGGAGCAGGCTGTCCCAGTGAACCGTGAGACAAGCCAGTGGGGCAGAAGACCAACCTGGCTGAACAGAGAGCTTTGGCTGGAGCTCAGGAAGAAAAGGAAACTCCATGGCCTATGGAAGAAGTGGCAGGTCACTCAGGATGATGATAAGGGTTTTGAGAGACTGTGCAGGGAGAAGATTAGAAAGGCTAAAGCCCAGCTAGAACTTAGTCTGGTCACTGCCATAAATGACAATAAAAATGTTTCTATAAATACATCAACAGCAAAAGGAGAGCTAAAGAGGATCTCCATCCTGTGCTGGATGCAGGGGGAAACATAGACGCCAAGGATGAGGAAAAGGCTGAGGTACTGAACGCCGCCTTTGCCTCAGTCGTTAATGGTCAGACCAGCTCACTGAGTGCTCAGCCCCTTGAACCAGAAGGCAGAGATGGGGAGTGGAATCAAGGCCCCATAATCCAAGAGGGAACAGTAAATGAGCTGCTGCACCAGTTAGATGTGCACAAGTCTACGGGGCCAGATGGGATCCACCCGAGGGTTCTGAGGCAGCTGGTGGAACTGCTCAGCAAGCCACTTTCCATCATCTACCAGCAGTCCTGGCTAACCAGGGAGGTACCAATCGACTGGAGGTTAGCCAGTGTGACACCCATCTACAAGAAGGGCCAGAAGGAGGACCCAGGGAACTACAGGCCTGTCAGTCTGACCTCAGTGCCAGGGAAAGTCATGGAGCAGATCATCTTGAGTGCCATCACAGGGCATGTGCGAGACAACCAGGTGATCAGGCCCAGTCAGCATGGGCTTATGAAAGGCAGGTCCTGCTTGACCAACCTGATCTCCTTCTATGGCAAGGTGACCCACCTGGTGGATGAGGGAAGGGCTGTGGACGTTGTCTACCTAGACTTTAGTAAAGCCTTTGACACCGTTTCCCACAGCATTCTCCTGCAGAAACTGGCTGCTCATGGCTTGGATGAGTGTGCTCTCTGCTGGATCAAAAACTGGCTGGATGGCCGGTCCCAGAGAGAAGGACACGTCAAGGTGCTGGAGTGTGTCCAGAGAAGGGCGACAAAACTGGTGACGGGTCTGGAGAGCAAGTCTGATGAGGAGCGGCTGAGGGAACTGGGGTTGTTTAGCCTCGAGAAAAGGAGGCTGAGGGGAGACCTTATCGCTCTCGACAAGCGCCTGAAAGGAGGTTGTAGAGAGGTGGGGGTTGGTCTCTTCTCCCATATAACAAGTGACAGGATGAGAGGAAATGGGCTTCAGTTGTTCCAGGGGAGATTTATGTTGGCTATCAGGAAAAATTTCTTTACAGAGAGGGTTGTGAAGTATTGGAACACGTTGCCCAGGGAGGTGGTGGAGTCCCCATCCCTGGAAGTGTTTAACAGCCATGTGGATGTGGTGCTGAGGGACATGGTTTAGGGACCCTGGCAGTGCAGGGTGAATGGTTGGACTCAATGATCTTCAAGGTCTCTTCCAACCAGATGATTCTGTGATTCTATTGCACCAATTAGATGTGCACAAGTCTATGGAGCCAGATGGGATCCATCCAAGGCTTCTGAGGGAGCTGCTGGAAGTGCTCACCAAGCCACTTTCCATCATTTACCAGCAGTCCTGGCTACCTGGGGAGGTACAATCGACTGGAGGTTATCCAATGTGACACCCATCTACAAGAAGGGCCAGAGGAGGTTCCAGGGAACTACAGGCCTGTCAGTCTGACCTCAGCGCTGGGGAAGGTTATGGGAGCAGCTTTTCTTGAGTGCCATTGCATGGCACATACAGGACAATCAGGCAATCAAGCCCAGTGTGCGTGGGTTTGTGAAAGTCAGGTCCTGCTTGGCTAACCTGCTTTCCTTCTATGGCAACGTGACCCTCTTAGTGGATGAGAGTGGAGCTGTGGATCTTTTCTACCTAGACTTTAGTAAAGCCTTTGATGCTGTTTCCCACAGCATCCTCATGGCTTGGATGAGTGTACTCTCTGCTGGATCAAGAACTGGCTGGACGGCCGGTCCCCGAGAGTGGTGGTGAATGGAGTTCAATGCAGTTGGTGGCCAGTCACCAGTGGAGCTCCCCAGGGCTCAGTACTGGGGCCTGTTCTCTCTGTCAGTGATCTGGATGAGGGGATTGAGTGCACCCTCAGTCAGTTTGCAGATGACACCAAGTTGGGCATGTGTGTCAATCTGCTTGAAGGTCAGGAGGCTCTACAGAGGGATCTGGACAGGCTGGATCGCTGGGCTGAGGCCAATGGTATGAGGTTCAACATGGCCAAATGATGGGTCCTGCCCTTGGGTAACAACAACCCCCTGCAATGCTACAGGCTTGGGGAAGTTTCTGGGAAGCTGCCCAGGAGAAAGGGACCCAGGGATATTGGTCAACAGCCGATTGAACATGAGCCAGCAGTGTGCCCAGGTGGCCCAGAAGGCCAATGGCATCCTGGCTTGTATCAGCACTGGTGTGGCCAGCAGGAGCAGGGCAGGGATTGTCCCCCTGTACTGGGCACTGGTGAGGCCACACCTTGAGTCCTGTGTCCAGTTTTGGGCCCCTCACTGCAAGACAGACATGAAGTGTTGGCTGCATCACGTCCACAGAAGGGCAGTGAAGCTGGTGAAGGGTCTAGAGCACCAGTCTGATGAGGGGTGGTGGAGGGAACTGGGGTTTTTTAGCCTGCAGAAAAGGAGGCTGAGGGGAAACTTTACCATTCTGTTCCTGAAAGGAGTTGGTAGTGATATGGGGGTCAGTCTCTTCTCTCAAAGAAGAAGTGATAGGATGAGAGGAAATGTCCTCAGGTTGCACCAGGGGAGATTTTGGTTGTATATTAGGAAAAATTTCTTTACAGAGAGGGTTGTAAAGCCCTGGAACAGGCTGCCCAGGGAAGTGGTGGAGTCCCTATTCCTGGAGGTGGTGCTGAGGGACATGGTTTAGTGGTGACTTGGCAGTGCTGCGTTAACGGTTGAACTTGATGATTTGAAGATCTCTTCCAACCAAAATGATTCTATGGCTCTTTGATTCTATTCACAGAATATTGTGATTCACATATTGTCCAGTAATCTTCTAGCAATCTCCTGGAATTTCATTTATTATGTCATTCATTATACTTTTTTGCTTGTAATCAAATCGTCCTGAAGTGCAGCCATTGATATTATTAACCTAAGTTAGGGGTGCAAATACAACCAGAAGTGTGCTCAGAGTAGGGACTGTAGGGACCAGTTGCACCTCCGCAGTTGTCTGTGAGTATCAAGTGAACTCTATCTTAAGAAGTATGTCCGTAGATAGATTGTGCAAGCCTGTCAAAGTTAGCACCTTCCAGTGTCCTAGAGAACGGTCCTGATTCACACCCTGGCTGGTCCTAAATCTTTACTTCCCATACTGTGCCTTTTACTAGTCACTAGCGTTGTCATCACGTTTTCATGGATTTTTGTAGTCATGATATGCGATATACAATTATCTATTCCCAATCTGTATTAATTGGCTGAAACGTTGTTCTTCCTTCATGTTTTACCATGTGCTTTATCTGCACTGGAAGGAAAATGTTGCGCTTTGACAAGCACTTACCTTCAGAATTTGGTGAGCAGCTCTGAAGAAGGTCCCGCAGACCTTCTTTTGAACTTTGATTCAGTACGTTTATTTAAAGAAAAAGAGGACCAAGATGAGAAATGTGTCCTTTCAGCCTTGCGTAAGAGACATCCACTTGCTTTGGTGCTGTCTCTCCAGATGGATGACAAGAGACCCCGGCTGAGGACAGCCAGGTCCTGCACTGGAGATGGCGCCTGCTCTCAGGGAAAGCACCGGAGTGATTTCTTAGCGGTAGTGTTTAGCAAACGGCACTGGAGATAAGTCACCACAACCCTTTGCATTTTTGGTCAGTGACACGATTCAACATAATGCACTGTCCCTTAACAGCATCCCCCATTGTATTAATAGAAACAAGCTTTTAATTAGCCTTTATTCCTTTTGATTCGCTCCGTTTTGTTTCTTGAACAAACAGACTTACTACGGTTGTGTAAGAAAAAAAATCTCTTGTGTTCCAGCATGCAGAGCTACCCTGACCCTTATCATCTGCTGTCCCCATCTGTCATGACAAGAGGCCGGGAAGATAGGCAGAGCTGGTTATTAAAATTCCCAGACTAGAAGGGGAGCTTCTCAAGCTCTTTACAATTTGATCAGCCTGCTCGTTTCCCAGGAAAGACGAGATCCTTAATACCCACCCTGCCTACCACCCCCCGGTTAGGGAGAAGGGGGTCACCTCAGACCCTTTACAACGTGGCCAGCCCGCCAGGCTCACGCTGGCAGCATCACTGAGACCAAAGTCCCTCTTGGTAGCCCACAGGATTGGAGGATATTCGCTGAACCTACCCAGGGACCCTCGCGAGCAGCGACACTGAGACAAATCTCTTAAGTATTAAATCAACAGTAACAATTTATTGTGTAGATTCATGACAAAACGCTGGTTTGAACGGTACCGGTGAGATTGACTGCAAAGAGGGATTTAGAGTAAAGACTAAACATAAAACAAACCTAAACACACAAGCAAACCTAAACGCTAATGGTTATTAATAGCTAGCCTGATGTTCATATTTAAGTGCGCAAAACACAGAGCTCTTACCCAATAGGCGTCCCTATGGGAGGGGAGAAGATCGATTCAGCCCGTCGACCGATCCCAAAGTTTCGATGGTGGTCTTCTGCTCCCCAAATCCCCCTTCTATTCGCCACTTTTTATATTGTTTCTATACTTTTAGGTGGAGCTTGAGTGACTTTAGTCATACATTCTTTTGGTTCTGATTGGATTAAAAATCTCTCGCTTCACATTTTAAAGTTCAGCTGTTAAAATACAGAGCACGTGCCCAGTGGGGAGTGATCGCACCTTGGAGGCGGGTAGCCTTTGGGATGGAGGTGTGTTTTGGTATTATAATGACATTATAATGAGCAAAGTTCAGCTAGAGGACACGATTTCACCGTTTTTGCTGGCATGGCAGGAGCGATCCATCTTTCTTGATAGCGGTTGATGCAGTTAACTATAGCAGCCCATTGTTACCTCCAGGAACAGGGACAGACCGTATTGCCTCCGCATCACTCCTGTCCTCGTTCAGAGATACGGGACATTTCACATCGCTGTGGTAGACCTTATTCATGGTAACCGCATTCCATTCCTGGGATCCGCAAACTCTGTTCCACTTCATGGCTACCCTTCATGTCAAGGTGTGAGCTAAAATCTGGGGGACAGTGTCTCCCTCACCTCCCCATCATCCGTTGTTTTCCCACACCATCCAGTGCCATAAAACATCTGGGAGGGTGTCGTGGTTGAGACCCAGCTGGCAACCCAGCACCATGCAGCCGCTCGCTCACTCCAGTAGGAGAAAATACAGCAAATGGCTTAAGGGCCAAGACAAAGGACAGAGGTCTTACTGACCAGTTACGGTCACAGGGGAAAAACAGACTTGACTTGGGGAGACAAAATCGGTTTAATTCAAACAAGCACACCACCTTGCCCCACTGCCAAAACCCCACCAGGCACAAGCCAGGAGCCCCATCCCTCAGTACTGGAACTGCGCCAGACATAAACCCAGCACAGAGGTTATCTGCTCACTCCCTGTCTTCATTATGAGCTCAGCTGGATGCAAAAGGCTCATCCTCTTCAGGGCAGTATGACACCCTGTCATCACCGCTGATTCTCCCTGAAGATACACATTTTCTGTGCATGGGGCCAGAGCAGAGGCATACCTGTTCGCATTTGTAGGGGCTACAGCCAAACCACTGCCCTGCTCTGGCCACTCGTGTGCGATGGGCCAAGCAGTTATACCCAGTCACTCCTGTAGAAGTGCAACGCCTTTGTTTTTAGCTATATCATATCTTTTAAGTGAGGAGTCGGGCTGGATCTCAAGACATGAAAATACAGGGAATTCCGTGTCATGCTGATTTGCTCCAGCTGTAATCATACCCACTGCTTGAATTTCTGTTTCATTGCCATGAGGCATCTTTCTGCCTCCAACTTGTAGCTTCTTAATAAAAGTGCCCTTTGGTACCAGCGCTCCTTTAAAGCACCTAAGGTCTGCAGCCAGGTCTTCTGTATTTCTGAAGGTTTTTATGTTTTCTTCTGAGAAAGAAAAGCATTTGGTTCAGTTTAAGCCTCTCACTAAACCCTAGTCCCCTGGTAAGACTCGTAGTGGGGAAAACGCCTGCTGAGACTTGCAGCCTCCCCCCTACAGACATAAGGAGCTCCGTAGCAGCTCCCTACTGTATTTGCTACCTTGCAGCCAGTGACCCTCTAACCTTCTGACCCCACCAGGCGCTTCCCTTGGTCAAGAGCCCCAGAAGACCTTTTCTCTTGACCTTTGCATACCAGCCTGGCCCTGAGCCGCTGAGCTTGTCTAAGGTTGTCCAGGTTCCAGGTGCTGTCTGCAGCATGACAAGGCTGGGCTTTTGGGACCCCTGCGTTGAGCTGGGTCCCATCAATGCTGTAACGCCCAAGACCTGTCCAGCTGTCAGCCCATTGCAGCAAGATAGGAAGCTGGATCTGCCCCTTTTGCCCTAACATCTACTCTTTGGTAGCTTTCTCGTCATCTCACTCCTGTGACCCTTTTTGGAGCCACTGCTCTCCAAGCACAGCACGCAGGGTTACACTTTTTGTTCCCACCATACCCTTAGCTACATTAACATTCGCTTTCTGTACGCAGCCCCAGCTGTGATTCAGCGTGCTTGAATGGCTGCCCTGTACTCATCATTAGCTATGCACTCAGCTTTGTGTTCCTTTGGACACCTTACAGAGTTTGTGTCCATGGCTAAGAGAGGCCAGGGAAGGATCTCCCACAAAGCTGCATGCCATTTTCAGACAGTACAAAATATTATAGAGCAGCTAAGCAGTTTAGTAACGGATGGAATAGTGACTGAAAACCAAGTGCTCTTCTGCCCTCTGGTTTCTGTCCATGTACAGCAAAATTTTGACCTGAATTTGCTCGTGGACCTTGAAGAAAATTTCTGTAAGTGCCTTTAACTCTTCTTTAACAAAGCTCTCAGCGAAACAAGGAGTGGAAGAGAGAAGAACCTGAATAAAAATTGGACTACCCTTACAATTTCTACAGGAGTAAAAATGTGGCATATCCTCCCTCGTCCTTTGATAAAGAGCTGACGGGGACATTTATCAAGCGGTTTACTCTGTTTTGGGGGTGCATTTGAAATGTGCACAGCTGTGCAACAGCATCTAAAATTGTACAGACATTGATCTTGCCGTAAAAACTAGTACTCGTGTAATAGCATATGAAGGGGCTGAATCCATTCATTCACCTTAAAAACATGTTGGAAAGTTTTTGTTATCGTGGTATTAAAGAAAGTTTTATCTAAGCTATTTAAATAGAGTACTGCAGCGTTCAAATGAGCAAACAGGACACCACTTCTCTTGTGGATCGGGCCAGAAGTGCAGAACAAGTGAGCATGCAAAGTCGTGGAAGCATTAGACTGTCATGTAAAGGCTACATCTTACATGCCCAAACATTTTGTCCTTGTGGGGGCTTGAGTAAGATTCAGAGTACCAGGCGGCGATGTTTGAAGCATGCTTAGCAAACAAAATACATCTTTCATTGAAAAAAATAAGGCTCTGCACAAACGGAAAGCTCTGCTTTTCCTGATGCTGTTTGTGGTGTGTACCTTTAGTTAGAGTTTATGGTTTTCAACATTTCCAACTGTGCTTTTCAGGAGTATATGGTTCAGACATGGAAAAATTCATCTTGGGGTGAAAATTGGCATACAAGGAGCCAAGCAAGAAACGAATGTTCTAAGTGAAATAAAACTGCTGAGAAACAGACATTTTCTAGAAAATATTTTTACTCAATATATGAAAATTATTTTTCAGCCTAGTATTTAAAAGTCTTGGAGCAGTACAGGGACTTAGTGACCGTGGACTCTGAATGCACAAGGAAGTTATTTTGAAGTTTATTAGAATTTTGCTTAAATAGCTTATAGTGCTACATTTTAATCCAAAGTTTCCACGGAGCTGCCACCTTCAGCTGTTTCACCTGCTCTTTTCTTCTGTGCTTTTAGCTTGGTGGGGAACAAAAGACATTTTCCAGCTCCCTGGTTGAATGATACACCTGGACTGGTACAAATTGCATCTAACACTGTGGAAGCCAGAGATATCACACTTGTGTAACTGAAACGGTGATAAGGAACAAGAGTGTTTAATGCAGTTGAGTGTTGGAAACGTTTGACACTTGTGTTGAGCAAATAAATTATAGTGTCTCCACACTTCGGCTGAAAGGCTGTGGGTCCAGGGAGTGATGTATTTCTCTGCTGGAGTTCAAAAGAGCAGAGCAGCTGCAGCGTATGGCAGAGTCGATATTGACTTCTTTGGGAGTGAAAAATCAAGTTGTATGGACCCTGAAGTTAAATATTGACACCACATTTGCTTCAGTCATTTTTTGCTTGAAGGACCGATAGGTATTGGTATTTGGCGAAAACTAAGAGTTGAAAGCAAATTCAGGCTTGACACAAATGCATGCAATTCTGTTAACTTTCCAAGTGTTTGCCACCTTTTACAGTAAGTACAGAAATGGACCGTTTTCCTCGTATATTCAGTGTTATATCGAAACAGGGAAACCTGAGTACAGCCACTGAGGACTGCAGAATTCTTCAAAATGTCAAAGGTGTGATGAAGTTGCAAGCCTAGAACAACACTGGAAACCAGTGAAAAAGTTATAAGGCAGATATTTAGGTTTGCAGTTTGAAAGTCTTTGGCATTAACTTCCTTAAAAACAATTTTTCAAAATAAAAAAAATTTACACATCTCACGTGAGTTCACTCCCCTCCCTTTTTCTTTCCTGAACTGTTGCCTCCAAAGAAGGAAACATTTTCAGTTACCTTGGGATCGCTCTCACTGAAGCACAAGCTAAGGTTTGGTTTGGGGTTTTATTATGATATAGGATTGTATCTTTCTCAATAACTGTTAATAATATTGATATGTAATACATATCAATTTACATATCAGTTAGGGGGAAAAACCACCGGCCTCCCTTACAACTTCTCCTTTAAAAGGACATTCACAAATACCCACTTGCAGATTAAGATTGTATTGTGCCTTCTGCCTCTTAATTCAAATGTCCTTTAGTGCCGGGGATTTTCTCTCCATCAAAGCACATAAAGTTTGTTGTGAAAACTTCTGATTTTTTAATTAAGTCTTCTGGATACGATCAGCAATTCACTTTAAGCCTCTCACTGTAAACCTCAATGCCCGGTAAGACATGTAGCAATGAGCCCGAAACACCCGGCAAGACTTGAGTCCTCCAGTCACTTGAGTCCTCAGATCCCTTGTCTGTGGGTAAGTGCTCTGGATGCACTTCTGCGTAGCTTCTCCTCGCTTGTAACAAGCAGGTTTAATTCAGCCGTTTTCAGTGTTTGTCAGAACAGGGTAAATTTGCTTCCTGCTGTATTAGGGAAAACACGAAACGCGTTGATCAACCATCCTTCCACCTCTCCACAGGAAACTTCTTGTAGTTATTTATAGAATGAGAACTTCCTCTCTAGGTACAGGTGAATATGAAACGGGAAAATCACAGAATTGCGATGGTATTACGTGGGAAAAAAATCCATTTATCGGGGCTTACATTGTACAGCCACTGCACATTGGCACAACCATGTGAAAAATGTTCTGGTTGCCTGAGGAATTCATTCTAAACCTGCTTTTCATCCAGGAAATCGCATGCGAGTGAGCTGTGTATGAGCCAGGGTGTGGGAGAGCTCAGGAGCTGGCCGTACTGCAGGACACCGAGAAGACACGAGAGAGGGAAAAGGGGAGAAAAGTGTGAGAAAAGTGGCGGATGGTAGCGGTGTTTGGTCACAGTCCTTCCTCTGAGCCTAGAGATCCAGCTCCACAGATGAAAACTCCCATTTTGAAAAGATAAGGTTCAGGCAAAGGAGGCAGAGACTCGAGCTGGGTTGGGGGAGGCTGGTGAGACTGGAGGATGGACACAGGAGTTGTTGTCTGTGTCACCAAGCCGGCAATATTTCTGAGGAAAAACCCCTACCTTTAGAAAGTGGTGTTAGAAGGGCAGCGAGGTGAAACCCAAATCCTAGCCCTGCCAGCCCCGCTCCTCCGGAGGTCCTTTAATGCCGTGGCCCAGTCTGGCTGAGGGAGCAGTGGTCAGACCTAGGCATAATGTCTCTCTGGGGTTGAACATGCAGTCTCAGGAGATGAGGAATTAATTTAGAGCCAGTGGGTAGGTGACCGTGAGCTCTGTTTGATGGAGTGCCTGCAGGGGTCCATTCTTCTCGGTGTGAAGTGGTGGAATCTCAGCCAGGCAGTCTTGCTATCATGGAAAAGGCTGGTTGGAAGTGGCAGTTTGCACTCCCAGCCGTAATTAAATTAGTAGAGCGGGCTTCTGCATCCATACTGTGTTTTCTGCACGGACTTTCTTCTGTGAGGTCCGACTGCGTTCTTCCGCATGGTCCTCTTCGTTTCTGGGGTCCTGTTCCAAATAAGGGTCCTGTGTGACTGTTAAGGACCCAGCACAAATAGAAACACATTCACCTCTCCTTTTACATGCACATGAGTCTTTTAAATTCCAAATAATGTCCTTAGCCAGACTTTTCAGTTGGGAAGAAAAGCAGATTTTATATTAGAACGCTTCTTAACGAAGGCAACAGAAGCTGTACCACTAAACCCAGCGAAGAGTGGATAAAGGTCTATATATTAATTTGAGGCATCAAATCTTGATCAACTTGTTTCAATTCTCCTAATGTCAGCATTTCATTGCAGCGTTCCAACTGGAACATGTAACAAAGCCTGTAGATACAGATCCGTGTGCATTTTAATGCCAACAAATCGCAGTCTTTGTAACTTCCACGCTTTTCCACGGGCGCTCTGGCACACTTGTTCACAGCCTGCAGGCAGTATTTTTTCCCTGCTCAAGGCCTCATCAGAAGTAACTCTGTATAAAAATCCCTATCGGAAAAAGATAAATACAACTTTTATGCCATCAGATATGCTCAAAACTTCATTTTGCTGTGCTCCGCTAGGTAGTGGAGGAGAGCAAAAATAACTGATGAATGAGAAGGGCACGCGGCATGCTTCAGACTACCTAGTGAAAATTGGTTTAGACTCCTATGAGTTACAAGAGTTTAAAAGCACACTTTGCAGAAACAGATGGGATTGTAGAATGTGCTTAAATGACCTGCCTCAACCAGATGAGGAGTGCGTGTGTGCTCGTATGTACCTGCACAGAAACGGACGCAAAACAGATGGTTGCTGAGTATTCTCACCTAACTTGTGCAGACACGTGAGAAGGTTTATTTCTGTAGGTAGCTGGAATAGCTTTTGTGGCAGCGTTGGTGAATACAGATTTGCTGCCTCGTCGTGCATGACTGGATCCTTCATCTGGCGAAGGCGAGCTTTGCTTGTAAAACAGTGATCCAATGTTTTTAGCGTTGTCCTTAACATCGTGTTAAAAGTTGCAGAAGAAGTTAGTAAAACAAAGAGGGAGAGCTTCCCGTGAGCAGAATGTTTTTTCCACCTGTGCTCCGGGTGGTTCCTCCATGTCCCCAGTGACTCGCTCTGCAGAACCGTTGTCACTGTCACCTACCACGCTCACAGCCCCAAACGAGATCATATCGCCCTCATTTCTTTAGAAGTGTATCTCAAAAGCTACAAAGCACGGAATTATTAGTTTTTCTACCCACCAGTTAACCCAGCACCATTACTAGGGTCACTAACACCGAAATGCTGGGTTATAGAAATGGAGAATGTTAGAGGAAATACACACTTTGAGTGTGTTTCCTTTTTTCTTCCTTTCAGTTGAATGTAATTTGAATTAAGACTGTAAATCGTCTACATTAATGATCAAATCATACCCTCTTAATTAGGAGCTCTGGTTCATAAGGAAGCTGGTTTATTTCAGGATGGAGAGCCCAGACTCACACCGAAGTGGCATTACCTTGCCGTCTGGCGTGACTCTGAAGGACAAATCCCTGCTGTGGCTTTGCTAACGCTTTGCTCACTCCGGTTTTTGGTATGTCTTCACGTGGTCTTAGGAGGCTGTTGCACAAGCCAGAGATCTGGCTTCAATCTCCCTATAGATCTGGCTGTATACCTTCTTGTGAGTCAGTCGGAATTCCTCTCCGTTGGGATATATTGTGGCTGTCCTGTCTATCATGGAACAGGTCTTTGAGTCATACATGATTCTTATCTTCTTCTAACTGTTCCTCTGAACAGCCTGAGTAGATTTTTGGGTTTAGCTCGAGAGACATGCACTGAGTGATCCCTTGCTTGATTTTCAGTGACTGAGGATAGACACCTCTCTCTTGTTCCAGACAGTTAGTTAAAAGCACCAGGACTTACTGGTTTTTGTTCTTGCTTGAGTTAAGCTCTAGACATGTCTTTAAATCTAACAGTCTATGAGACGTTGGACCCTCTGGTGGTGCGATACTCTTACCGCATCGCTATGGCTGGACCTTAAACTGCTGCAAATCATTTTTCTTAAAATGTACCATGCTGGTCCTTCAGTTCTGTTCATAATATTTGCCTGACATACATTTTAGATACTCAGCAGTCTTTGCTTAGCCTGTGTTGTGGTTGGGCTTTTTGTATCCTTTCAATTAAGATATTTAGTGTTTAATTACAGTAGGACATTGTTTGGTAATACTATGTAATTAAATGGTGATGGTTGTTGAAGTGTATAATTAGGATTTCTGGCAATTCATTGTGAATCTCTGTCTATTGTGAAGAACAAAGCCGGAGAGAAAATGCTGGCTGGGTTATGTAAATACGTGAGAGATGATGGTCAGGCTGAAAATGAGGGTTCTCCCCTCCTTTAATGAAAGGGTTTGTGTACATGATGTAGAATACAGTATTTCTTAGGCTGAAAGCTTTACAGAGATAATAGTGTTGGCCCTCCAAGCCTCTTTATTATGTCAGATGTGGGGTTTGGGTTTATGGAAGGCGGCCACTGCCTCTGACAAACTTAGTCTTGTGGAGGAGAATTTGCCTGGCCTACCCTCCACGCAAAGCTTTGGGGTGAAACTTGCAGCTCATCAACAGTGGAGGTTTTCCAAGGTGTCACAGAGAAGAAACGCCCCATTTCCACTGAAATACCCTGGGCTCCTGGGACGAAGTGTCCCGCTCCAGCTTCAGGGACACAGTGAGCCCTGTCAGCCCCCGCCCCAGCAGATGGTGGACTCTTACATTGTGTTAAGCCTTAAAGAACAACTCCTTCCCACTTTTCTTTTTTTAACAGTCTGGGAATATGCTGTTCTCCTAAAATGCAAGCTGAAAGTCTTTCATAATTATATAGCTACAAGAATCATAGAATGATGGAATAGTTTGAGTTGGAAGGGACCTTTAAAGGTCATCTAGTCCAACACCCCCCTGCAGTGAGCAGACACATCTTCAGCTGGATCAGGTTGCTCGAAGTCCCATCCAACCTGACCTTGACACTTCCAATGATGTGGCTTCCACAACTTCACTGGGCAACTTGTTCCAGGGTCTCACCACCCTCATCAGAAAAATTCCTTCCCTATATCTACCCTCTTTTAGTTTAAAACCTCATCCTATCACAACAGACCCTGCTACAAAGTCCCTCCCCATCCTTCTTATAAGCCCCCTTTATGTACTCAAAGGCTGCACTAAGGTCTCCCCGGAGCCTTCTCTTCTCCAGGCTGAACCACCCCAACTCTCTCAGCCAGTCCTCCTAGGGGAGGTGTGTTCCAGCCCTCTGATCATTTTTGTGGCCTCCTCTGGATCCTCTCCAACAGGTCCATGTTCTTCCTGTGCTGAGGACTCCAGAGCTGGACACAGCACTGCATGGCGGGGGGGTCTCACAGGAGCAGAGGGGCAGCATCACCTCCCTCGACCTGCTGGCCACGCTGCTTTTGATGCAGCCCGGGATACAGTTGGCTTTCTGGGCTGCAAGCGCACATTTCCAGCTCATGTCCTGCTTGTCATCCACCAGTACCCCCAAGTCCTTCCCAGCAGGGCTGCTCTCCATCCGTTCGTCACCCAGCTGGTGTTGATACCGGGGATTGCCCTGATCCAGGGGCAGGACCTTGCACTTGGAAAGAAAGGGGCACCGGGGTGAAAAAGAAATCCCACAACAGTGTGAAGCTCAGGATAAAATCACAGACGCTGGCACCACTGGCCCTGGCAGGAGTCACGCAGCTCAGAACAGGCTTTTAAGGTGTGTTTTTAACTCTCCAGAGGATATTCGTACAAGCTGCCAACTGTGTAATAGGGCAGTTGGGTTATGCAGGACACTACATAAACCTCTGAGGATGGAGTGGTTTGGGGTTGGAGCATGTATTTATTCATTTATGAAGAAAGGAGGTCTGTGTCTTGCAGTGTTTACTTGAAATACAGAGTGGCTGTTCCATCCTCTGTCTTGCTGCCATGTTTCATGATTCTCCACCTGGCATAGGAAAACTGGCACAAGTTAGGTGAGTACATGCCCACCGCTTAGACTTCAAGTTTTGCTTCTTTATTTGCTCCCTAGTAAATAAAGAGAAGCCTTTTCAAAATAAGCATAGCTTGCATTTATCCGTATTTGATTACAAAAGCAGAAGCAAAACTAGTAAATTCCAGAACAAATGACAGAGGTTTTATACTGAATATTTTTTCCAATGGCATTGTAAAAAACTGAGCATGAAGTTAATGGCTGTAGCAACCCACCTGCCCACAAACCATCACTGCAGCAGCTGGGCAAGCAGGACCATTGCCATTGTGGAGACGGGGCTTGTGAAGACTGTGCATGTGGAAGGAAGGCTGGCAGTCAACGTCCCCTAGGGCCAAGGGGAAGGGAAATCACGGCAAGAGACTGAGCGAGGAGCGAGGAAGGGAGTGGCAGTGGGCACAATTCAGCAGTATCACCCCTGTTTTATAATGTGCAGGAAAGGGCCTTGGTTTGCCTGGTCAAGAGCTCTAGCCCACAGAACCCCGGGGATGGATGGGCACACGTGAGGGAGCTGCGGAGTTAGGAATGGCTCAGTTTGAATGAAGACAGCAGCATGGCTTTCCCAAACCAAGCACTTCACAGCTGCAGCCTAAGAGCTTGGTGCTCTCCTGCAGATCGGTCATGGAGTGACTGTGATGTTTGCTCCTTCAGCCACACTTACCTCCAGGAAGGTTTGTCCGGCAGCATTCAGGTTGCAGAGCCAGAGAGGAGCTGGGGCACCATGCAGCACCTAGAGGGTGCTCAGAGAAGCCCCAGTAAATGCTACGATTCCCATGGCTGCAGCGTGATGCTCAATGCCCATCCAGTAACTTGAGGGTTGACATGGACCTTTATGCATTAGCTAGAAAAATGTAAGGTGTCTGTTTACACTTGGCTTAAGCTATAGCCTTTGTAGTGTAAGAATATAATCTACAATGAAGGAAGGAGATTTATCTAAAAATAATAATTAAAAAAAAAAGCATGAACCAGTCTCAGTTTCTGCCATTTATAACCGTTACGCAGAACAATTGCTTTCTGCAGTAGGTTAGTCCTGTGCAGCTGTCAAATCATCAGTTTTGCTGACCACAACAAAACCAGTCATGGAGGATCACAGGAATTCTCCTGAAGGGTAGGTTAATAACCTATAACATCACACAGCAGAGAAGGCAAAAATCTCATTTTTGAATTTTGTGGCTGTAACCTCAAAGCTGTACAAAGTTTATTGTTGGCAAAGATGCGTCTTTTCGAGTTGAATGTGCTGATGTCATATGCTGGGTCTGTGTCAGTACAACAGCTTCTCTATGGAAGGCATATGTGCATAGGTTTTTCGATATATTTGAACATAAATATATGTGTATATATGTACATGCTTGTATGCCTGAATTTTAAAATCCTCTCTGTCCTAAGAGATAGACTTACCTTCCTTACGCCTAACTGTGCATATTAGTAAAAACTACCATTTTACACAGGGGCGCCTGAGTTTAAGCAATTACAGTCAGGTTTTTCAAGGCATTTAGTTATCTAAACCTAGTGATTGATTCCTCTTGGGATCGTCTGCTTTCGCTAGTGAGCTAGGCACCCACTGGGAGTTTGTTGCAACTCTGCACGGTTAAGTACCTCTCAGAATTTGGTTCCCACCTACATGCTGAATGACAGACCATAGCACGGTTTGGGTCAGAAGGGACCATGAAATCAGTTCGTTCCAGCTCCCCTGCCAGGGGCAGGGACACCTTCTCATGGCAGGACAGTTGGAACTAGATGGACATAGTTTTCTCAGGCCCTTTTAAATCGAAATATTAGATCTACTGCTCATCAGTTTTGAAACATTATCTTTGAGAAGTTTATCATGTGAAGGCTGCAAACTAGACTTGCAGTCTTCCTGTCAAAATTCAAGGTGTGTTCTCGTTTTCCAAAGAATCATACTGGGTAAAACCCCCCTTAACGAATGTATGTATTTTAATTTCCTGCACTACATTTCTTCAATTATCAGTGTATTTTTTTGTCAGGGTTATGAAGGCAGCCTTGCATCTTTGTCAAGATTGAGCTGCTAGCAGAAATATTGTGAGGCCACCTGAGATCCTGCAGCAAGAGCCAAGTAAAGGACACAGAGGCAAATACTTTAAAAAAAATCAGAAAAAAAAAAATGTATGCATATCGTATTTGAGTGTTCAAAGACATGCTCCTGAAGCGTAATATAGTTCAGGAGTCAGACGTTTTGTAAGGTGGTTACTCCGTGACAAAGAGCAAAGATATTAAATGTCCCATTAAAAAACATGGACCAACAACAAAAAAACGACCAAAAAACCCAGCTGTTTGTCCAGCCAAACCTCTGCTTCTCTGGAGCCCAAAAGGAATCTGCAGATGTATACCCCCTGTCTGAGAACAAAGTCTTTAGTCGCTGGAATGCAATGCTATAAAAACAAATACTCCGAAGCCTGGTAACAGGGGGATATCTCGCTTGCGTATTTTTTGTGACCATCTCGGTTTGCAGAGGAGGGGGTCCCCAAAGCACGTGAGCCAGCAGGATCTCTTTGTACTAGGTTGCTCTCTGTTTGGCCAGATGTCTTCCCAGCAGTGAGATAGAAAAACCAGAGCTCTTATTAAAATAAGCCGGGGAAAAGAATGGGAAAAAAGCCTATGTCCAGTGAAACGAGGCACACCGTGTTCCTTCTGATATTTATTAGACGTTGATCAAATCAGCAGCGAGGAGTGCACATCATGCAGAAGTGACCCCGGCTGCCCAGGTTGGGAAGTTAGTGACAAATTTCTGGGAGCAAACCAACACTGAAAATGTGTGTACAGGAGACAGAGAGGAGTGTGCTGCGTTAGGAGCACCAGTAACTAACGGAGAAGAGGTGACTGCAGCCAAGAACCCCCTCTTGCAAGTTTTACGTATGTTCTATCAATGGAATGGGTGTGTAGGGTCATTCTCTGTGCATTTACTCTACAGCTTTCTGTAGAGAGGTTACATATCTTCTGGAAGAACGCTGCATTTTATGTAAGCCATCAGTGCAAGCAGTGAAGTGGGCATAATTGGGGAAGTGTCATCAAATTAAAAATGTATTGAAATTAAAGCCCAAGCATAGGGTCCTTCAAGCCTTGACTCTCAGTTTTGTGATAAACCTGTACGATTTTATTCCAACCTGCTGGGTCTTGTGTAATAACAATGAGCATCTGAAATCGCCTCCCATCTGTTGTTGATTACTGTTTTGGCTATCACATCTTTTCAGAGCAGCACTTCAATAAAAAGACGTGTCCTCACCGCAAGGCTAAAGGCATCTCCTGCCTCAGAACAAGCTTATTTGGGCTTGGTCCTTAAATAGGGCAGTGGGGAAAAGCAGCAGAGCAAGTTGAAGCCAGGCTCTGTGCTTGGGAAGGTTGTGGAGCCCTGATCACACTGTAATTCATCCCTCTACAGAGACGGTTGCGTTCCTGGCTTTTAGCTGTGCTCATAGCCTGGATTATTTGACTGCACAGAGAGACATCAGAATGAGATGATCTTTTCTTTAAGGTACTTTTTGCTTTAGTAATTTTTATATGCTTAGTGAACTAAAAAGTCGGCTAGCAACAGAGTTAAGAGCTATGCATTTGCAATAAAGAGGAAATTTAATAGGTCTGAAAGACTTTACCGTGTCCATCTCTAGGCAAAGGGAAACAAAAAAGCCTGTTAGAGCCTCATGGTCCAGCCCTGGCCCTAGGGCGTGTTAGGTGAGGGTAGCGAAGGTTCGATGGCAGAATGGTGCAGTGTCAAGCTGACGGACAGAAAGCACCATCAGGCAATGACATCCAGTTCCATCCCAGCTTTGTTAAAGGACTCGCTCCACCCTGTGTGATCCCATTAGGACGCTGTGTTCGTGTTACTGATACCAGCAGCTCTGCTGAAGGGTGGGAAGGGCTGGCTTTTGTTGGAGTGCTGTTCTGATGTCGATTTGAAATATGCTGAAAGTAAAAGTCTGGAAAAGCCAAAGTGCTGTTTTATTGAACCAGATAGTGAGGACTAAGACAAGTGAAACAAGATCCTTATGAAACCCTGAAATATCCATGACGCCAGATGCTGAACTGCAATACATCCTGTGACATCAGCAAAGTTTCAGCAAATTACACTACACAGGACGACGAGGACAGTGACAGAAAGCAGGTCACGTCATAAAATGAGTCATATTAATATGAGACTGTAATCACATGAAACTGTTCTACGTGCCATTGCTGTCAAAGGTTACGTTTTTATTTCTGCCTTTCTCTGTGCTTTGTACCTCTGCAGTCTGTCAGTCTTCCCAGTTATGGATCTGGTCCTGCTTCCATTAACAGTAAAATAGGGAGGATCAAGCTTTCTGTTATCGGTGTATTTAGAAGGTGAACGTGATGTCCTTTGTGCCCCAGGCTTCTCGTGGGTTTTGATATGTGATGTTCAAAGGCTTGCAGGATTGGAATCCCAATTTAAAACCCTTTGCGGAAGGAACACTGCGTTCAGTACACAGGGGCTCAGTGAGCCCATGAGTACCAGCTAACACCAGGAAAATGGTGCTCCAGCCACCACAAGTTCCCACTGTGAAGTACTTCCCATCTCTGAATACCTACTGCAAACTCTTAGAAAACTGCACTTTCCCTCTCCAGCCTTTTCAGCAAATAGAGCTTCACCACTAGCAAACTCCTTGAGGGTGCCAACCAAACCCAGAAAACCACCACACATCAGGATCCGTAAGCAAACCTGGCTATTGAATTACAGCCCTTTCAACTTTCAGGGTGCGAAGGTTCCAAATCCAAGCCACCAGTGAAGGGGCTGTGCAAGTGCCCATCTCTGTGCCAGCTCCCTTCCTTCCTACTTGCACAAGCAGGAGAAAAGCCTTTCCCCTCTGGAGTTTCTCTTCTTGGGTTTATGCTTACAAGTCTTTGTCTCATTTTCCCCTAATGTTCCTGTTCCTGAAAAAAAGAACTAGATGTTCCCAATTTTCAGTATTCCTAAACCCCAGGAAACCCAGATCTATGACATCACATTCACCACACGTCAACAGAACATGATGCCACAGCTGAAAAGTTTAGAAAAAACATCAGAGGACATAATATGAAAGTGAGCTGGCCTGTGAGAGATGCGTTTAGGCATTGGCCATGGCTAGCGTATGTGCAAAAGGAACTGAGGAAAATGCCTTGTCCAATAAACTTTGTATAAACCCTCTTCCTGAGTTTGTCCAGTACCCGCGGCTCAAGGACGTCAGTGGGAAATGCTGTGCTTTGAGACAGAAATGCAGCCGACTTGACTGGGTGTGCTGGTCACCCGTTCCTCCGTGCACCCAGGGGAAGTGGCCCATGCTTCTGTCTTCAATAATGAAAAATAAAAAAACGCTCTGCACAAGTTCATGAGTTGGGAAAAGTAAAATCAGCCGTGTATTAGGTGTCGGGGGAAATATAAGTCACTCACAAAAAGTAATGGAGCAAGTTTTGATTAGTTAAGTAATCTGGTACATAGAATTTATTAAAGCTTAAAGCGTTCCTGTGTCACTCCCCTAATAGTACACAAATACAGTAAAATATCAAAGAAGAGTATTTTCTGACAGACACCGAAAGGTACGTTAATCCTGGCCTGCTTAATGCACCTCGGAAGGAGGGATAAATCCATCCATTTGTTCCAGCACGATGGTCCAGTTTCCATGGTTTCACACGTTTGTGTTTCTGATGAATTTCTTGGTAACTCAATCAATGCTTCCAATACTCCTGAGCTGTTTCCAAGGAGCTCGTAGAAAAAAGAGAAATTTTGCTTCTCTGACAAACTCAAAGATAAGAAACCATTCTGCAAAAACCTCAAATATAAATTAGGAAAGGCTTGGTTTTGATCATCAACTTGAGGCTCTTTTTCTTAAACTTGTCCATGAGGGGAAATTCAGCAGCACTTTTCTCTTGGTACAGATGTACAGCCAGCTTTATCAGTACAGCATCCCTTCTTTCCTGTGGAAATACTATTCTCCAAACACCTGAAAAATAAGAAGAGAAGTCTCTATAGAAAAAATGTTTGTTTTTTATGAAAGAAAGTGTTCCCATGGTAACCACTTCTGGTGATGGTTACAAAGCAGGATCAGTACTCCAAGCAGATTTTCAAAATATTATTTTATTTCCGTGTTTTCCTTCTGCCAGAGCATTTACTGTCTCCTATTGACCCTGTAAGGAGGCTGAATGCTAAGAAAGAGCTGCTGGCGCCTGGCACAGGAGATGCAAATAAGCATTTGACTTCCAAAGCTCACCATAGTCTTGTCAGCACAATCGTGAAACAGTCCCGTTTCTCCGGAAAGCCATGGGTTTTCCAGTGAAGCAGAACCCACTGCTCTTCCACCTGCTAAACTACCAAGTGATTGTACCACTAAGCTGGTGCTTTAATCACCACGCAGGCTGTCCTGGCAGAATAGGCAGCTGGGCACCCAGGCAGCGTCTGCTTGGATCAAGAAGTCATTCTTTGCAGAATGCAGGAGAGAGAAACCCAGCAATGTGTTATTTGAGGTTGTTTTAAAATTCTTAAAATCTTGTTTTGCAGGTATTCAAGAGGGGACTCAATGTACCAAGTGTAAAAATAACTGGGCACTGAAGTTTTCCATCATCTTGTTATATATTTTATGTGCCCTGTTAACAATCACAGTGGCCATTTTGGGATACAAAGGTACGTATGCACTGAGCCCAACGTTTCACTGCCCGCCAAGCATGCGAGCACAGGCTAGACAGACGGGCAGTTTATCACATTTCGCCTTAGACAGCAATACCTTGGCAATGCCGGCTTTTTGTACACACATAAAGGTATACTGCTGCCTTAGAGTTTTCACTTTCAAACAATTAGGAAGTTTTGCAACTAGATTAGACATTTGAAAGAGAAGAGAAAAGTTAGAACAAAATTCATCCGCCACAAAGAGTGGAAGACTGGAAGACTCAAAGCTCTGTTACACGTGCTATACCTTGATTTCACTGAGCTCTTTTATGTATGTCCTGCCTTTCCAGAATAAATGTCCTTCCTAATGGGAGAGCCAGGAGTAGTCTTACTAATATAACATAATGTAATATAATCACAGGAACGAAGTGTAGGATCAATATTACTTTGAAATACCTGGAGGGAAGATTGAACCAGGAGATGCCAATGTATTGAGTTCTCTACAATTATTTTGAACAAAGATGCTTAGAGACTTTTGACAGTAATTTCAAAGATTCTGGTAGTTAGGCAACCCAATAATGGAGAAAATGAATTTATGCAAGTCGCTGGTAGGGCACATTGGAAAGCACAGCTTAAAATTCCCATATGTCCTCTGCACCAATTAGACGTTCTTGTGAATGATTTGATATAAATGTTTGCTTGTTGTGCAGTCACAGCTTCAATATGTCAAATAAATAAGACAAGTTTCTGTTAAGAAAAAGAAGGTGAATAACATCATTGTATAACAGAACATCATGACGTGTTGTGGAGAAAACCTAGCTAGCTGCCTGAGTATGGCTCTGAGAGTAGCTCCAAAGTCCCTCCAAGAACCTGGGTCACTATTCACGTGATTAGCATGCGGTGCGTCCCATGCCGCCAACAGCCGTCCTCGTAGCCAAGCCGACATCACCTCTGGTCCTTTGCCAGTGAAAGAAAAGGAAATGGTAGAAATAGAAAGGGAAAAATACTTTTTGAAGATGATTTGGTACAGTTTTGAGTGGGGAGAAAATTAAAACTCCTTGGTTTAGATGGAAGATTTAT
The DNA here is from genome assembly GCA_009769605.1 of Bucorvus abyssinicus. Classification (NCBI taxonomy): domain Eukaryota; kingdom Metazoa; phylum Chordata; class Aves; order Bucerotiformes; family Bucorvidae; genus Bucorvus; species Bucorvus abyssinicus. The sequence goes on along the minus strand of CM020052.1, from coordinate 12,845,366 downwards.
CCAAGGAGATGAGAGGATGTGAAGGACAGGTAGAGGCAAGTAGGTATTCCTTTCTCATGGTAAAGCAGACAGAATGCGGCAAAGTAAAATCAAATGTAAAGAAATGCAGTACCTGTATAATTGGTCAGATGTTCTCCTGAAGAATGCGTTAACCCGTTTATGGAGCTCAGGTTCTAAGGAAAAGAAAAATGTGCAGGATTCAAAAACTTCGGTCTATAAAGATAAGATCATTTGATTATATGGACTATGGGAGGACAAACTTAGCCCTTCTGCAGATACACATCTGCAGAGCTCTGCTTACAGCAGACGAGGATGGGACCCTTACGGGCTATAACCCAGGCACCAAGTGCCTGAGATTTAGCAGCATTTTCTTAAAGCGAGTTTTGTACCAGGCCGTCAGTGCTGGGGCTCACCAAAAGACCTCACTTGGCATCAGAAACAGCCTATCATACCATCGCTCTGCGTCTTGCTTTGGCAAACGTTTGTTCACCTGTGTGGGGGAAGCGACAGCAGTAAGGAGACTGTTCAACAGATCTCTTTGGGAGAGGGAGTTTCTCTTCCTTGTTGCAATCCACAGTTTTCAAGATTCTTTCTCCGTGGGACTCTCTAGCACCATCTTTTCCTCAGGCTTTGCTCTCATCTTGATCCCATCTTTGCTACACTCATGTCTAAACCTTCTTGTATCGAGTAGTCATTGGTGCCTGACCAGGCACAGCGGTACCAAGAGCAGTACCAAGCCGTATCTATCCAGGGCAAGGACAAAAGCGTTCCCTCCCCCCAACCAAAAAACAACAACAAAAAAAAAGCAAAAAGAAAAAAATATTATAGGAAGGTGAATAAGTCACATCTTGCTCACAGACCTAAAGACATCTTGGTGACCACTGCTCCACTGCTAACCGACTTGGTGACCGCTCCACCTGAATGCCGAGGGAAAGAGGCATACGGGGGAGGAAATCCTGCTTAGTCCAAGGTATCGCTCTGAAACACCAAGCACCAAATGGTCGTATGTCAGGCATTAATTTCACCCTTTGTACCTGCAGCTTAAGAGTTTCATCTCCTCGGTGCCTAAGCAGTTTGCAGGGAAAACTTGTTGGACAAAACCCCAGCTGACGGTACATATTCAAAGGAAGTTTTGCAATATTTTTGATCTTTGGGAAGGAATTAGGCCTTAAAGGAAGAAAAAAAGCTAAAAATAAAATTTTATAGAGCTCTTGAACTCTTCTCTCTGCATCATAGTTTGGCTTGGGTTTTTTTATTGCAATATTACACTGAGAGAAGGAATTCTGCTGGCATCAGGGATTCTTTAAGTCTCTTAGCTAAGTTTCCATTAAATTTGCCTCCCACACTTAGATTTATAAAGCCCAAAAGCACTTTTAAAACTTTAATTTCCTATGTGATATTTACATATCCTTTGTGATTTAAAACCTTAAAACTACTAATCAGTGGATTAAATATGGCAGGCAAAAAGTAACTCAATGGGAGGCAAAGTCAACATAGAAAAAACTTCCAAACTGGTGGTAAAAGTAGTAGGTTGGAGAAACCTGAAACCAAAACATGACTTAAACGTCAAGGTCATGAAGGAGTGCCAAGCTGCGTTTACTATCAGTATGCTTTGAGAAGATAGATTGCACTGTTGTTAAAAACATGAATAAAGCAATCTGTAATTTTTTACGCATACTTTCTGAAATTACATGCAAGATACAAAGTCCCAGTTTTTCTGGCACCAGCCGGTGTCAGATCAGCCTATGGAAGGAATGGTCTTCCTGTGGCTCACTCCAGCGAGGGAAGCTAGCATGCTCTCAGCTTGAATCTCTGGTAGTTCTCATTCTCTGGTCAGTCCTTGGTTTTAAGTTTCTTGGCTAATTCCCACGGTGACTCTCATCTGTTTCAGCTGTCTGTCAGGCAGAGTTTGCCCGCCATTACCTAGAGCAAATCTCACTTCCTGGTGAGATGACACATTTTGTCCCTGCTTCTGAAATAGTGGCTCAGATGCAGACAGTTCCCACAGATCCAGTCAGCAACTACTTGGAATTTTGGCTTCTTTTTCATGTTCTACCACAGTTTCCACAGTGACCTTCTCAGAAAGTGAGAAGACAATGTAGAGACATCTGATCAAGAAATAAGATGAAGCTCTTCAAAAGCAAGCTTAAGGCATAGACATAGCGCATTTTTGAGAGGCCTTTTTCTGGAGAAGCTGGGAAGTAGCTGTTCAAGCCCGGGGCGCTCCCCAGAGTTGACTTCCACTCCTAAGAGTGCGCCATGTGCTCACCTATCATCCAGAGATGGTGATGGGAGCTCCTGCCAGGGAAGGAGAGGCATTCCCAATATTAGGAAGGACATCGTCCATATGACCCTTCTGACATCAACGAAACCTATTTGGCTCTCTACGCGTTCTCCCCAGAGTTCATCCTTCCACTTGCAGGGCAGTAGCAAGAAAGTAAATAAGCTACAACTTGCTTGGGGAAGGAGTTTGGGCAGGAGATCGAGTCCCCCAGGCTCAGATCCTGACCCTCTCTGAAGTAAATATATGCATGTGTTTGTCTATGGGATGACGAAATTCAGCTTTGCCTGAACCACTGGGAATCCTTGAGCTAAACCTGCCGTTCACGTTTGCAGAGACCTCTACTGTTTCTCTTGCTGGAGCTGGATGGTTTGAACTTGGCACTGGCCTCTCTCCCCTGTGCTTCACACAACAGGACTGACTTGCCCCCTGAGGGAACACAGAATTGCCTGCTAAAGCTAATTCTGCACTTTGCATCAGTTAATCTGACACCAGTTTAGCGTCAGATAGACAAAAATCCGTATCTTTTCTATTCGAAAGTGGCCTTCTCTTTCCAGCCTCTCTAAACCAGCACCTTCCAACGAAGTGTCATGTCAACCCTCTGATCCAGGGCTGCTGTCTGGCATCCAGTTACACACTGGAATTAAAAGCTATCACTTCCTGTAGGAGGAAGGCTGCTGGGGGCTGAAAGGCTTTTCCAGAGTGCTCATCCGTGATCTGTCAGACACAGCCCAGGCACGCTCTTCCCCACATACCGTGGCCAATTGTCGATAACACCAGTGAGGCTTCTGGTTAAAGTCCTACTTCAACAAATTTTTAGAGTGTCAAAGAATGTCCATAGCAACAGACCAGCCTTGGTCTTTTTAGTGTGGGCTGGGTTGTGGTTTTTTTACTTTCAGCAGTGACAATACCATTCGCTGTAGAATCTTTAATTCAGTCCAATCTCATCTAAGTGCCAGTACAGGCTACTACATATTGACAGGATTTCTACTCTTTTTATTTGCTTTGGACTCTTCAGGGGACTATTTTAAAGAGGTTTCTAGTGTTAGATTTCATTCAACCATGAAAACATTCTTGTTGTTGTAGGACAGTATAGAATCTCAATTTTACCAACTTCAGATCTGAATTACAAACTGACATTCATCTGAACAGCAAAAGAAGAAACTACAGATTCCTTTCGTCACCGATAGTCAACTCCAAGCGTATTGCATAATGGAGAAACCCGGTGAATAGTACACTAAATCTGAATTAGCAAGACCCATCGGTGATGTGACATTGCTAGTCAAGGCACAGGTCCATCAGAACCACTTGCAGTAGGCCTGCTTTTGAATCCAGATGCTTTTATGAGGTCCTCTCTAAGTGTCCAGAGTAAGCCATGTCCTTCGCAGGGACTATCCATAAAGAAAGCAGACTGAACAAGGAGCTGCCTAGAGCTCGCCAGAAGGAAGAGCCAAGTATGGTACCCATGCTGACTGCATGGGATGGATAGGTGTACGCATGCATCAGTGGGCAGAAGTAACTGAAGGACCTTTGCTGGTCTGGGCTCCAGCCTGGTAGTCAGTTGGGCAGGACAAGCAGAGAATCAACTCTGGCTTAATTCAGGAAAATTGGCGTACAGCAGTTTGACAAAGTAACTTTAATGAGCAGAAGAACCGTTGGAAAATTAGTGCTATATTGGGGACGGGGGCGGGGAGGGGGGAGCAATACTTTCTAAAGCAGAAGGTATTGAGCAATGCTCCCCCTGAAAAAGCAAAGCCATTGTTGTAGCCTGGACCGGGTTAGCAAGCAATCTGCCCTCGCCTCGAATACAGAAAGCCACACTGACACTGTTTGCACACACGGGGGAGGCTCTTTGACTGGCTTGTAGGCATATAGAAAGCATCAGGCAGGTAATTCATCAAACGATGCGTGGTCTCGCTGAAAACCTTGGGGCGTTTTCTGTTCACCTCGGTGCAGCTGCACCAGAGATCATCTTGGTCTACTTTTTCTCCTTTGGTTTTGGGGAAGCAATAAACGGCTGCTGTGTAACTGAGGTACCCAGCGTCAGAAGAACAAGGACAGAAGTTAATGAAGAAGGAGCACTTGGTGGACTACGCTTTAAAGGTCTGGGATTCTTGTGGCTGCTCATGAGCAGCAAAAGACACCCTAAATTTCCCCTTCTAATAAAAAACCCCAAATCTTTACATAGCAACAACTTCTATGAGGCTATTTCTTAGCTGCAGATTATTTTACAGGCAGTGGTACCCCCTACACCACCCAAGTTTACATAATTGGCTTCAGCATCGCAAGACCTGAGGGGCACCTTATTTCTTCTATTTGACAGAGGGACCTGGCACAGTAACTTGTGTAGTCTCTCCCGGGGTTTCTGATCCATTCTGCTCCCAGTGTAAGCAAAAGGGCTAGATAATCTCACCATGAGAAAAAACTTTTGCCCCTGGCTTGAATGCAAAAGCCTATTAGACAAGGTTTGGTGTGGAAGCTGAAGGCTGCCCCTAACCTTGCAAGCATTTCACGTTTTTGCCACTGGAAGCCACCCTCGGCTCTTTTATTTGTTGCTCTGAATTTTCCATTTCCACGTCAATTCCCTCAAATAATCAGATTATCTCAGTGACAATAAAATTACTCAGACATTACAAAATAAAGAGCACATCAGCCATAAATCTGCACTGGCTGGATGACCATCCGTTCAATCTTCCTGAGGCAGAATGGTTTCAAGACTGTTTTGAGTAATCCGTACCGTTATCGAGAGGTTTAAAAGTTGACCCCCAAACATTTAGCAATTGCATCTTCAAACGGCTATCTCAGTCCAAAGTTTGCTATCCAGGTGGCAATTTTTAGTGACTAAAAGGCACAGGGGAAAAAAGAAAAAGTTCTTTTTAAGTAGAAATAGCTCATAGCAAAATAAAAGGAAGCCTTCTCTCGCGCCTGAGCCTTTAGCAGCAGTCTGCCTTTGTCGCGCAGCATTGGGCTTGGAGCAGGGAATACTGTTACAACAGAAGGGCTTGGAGCATGAGGGAAAAACACAAGGATTTCCTCATTCAGGAGGGAGGTTGCTTATGAGCAAAGAGATGTTTGGGGACGATTGGCAGACTGAAGAACTGGAGGAATGCTGCGTCCCACCAGCAGGCAGGAGCTCATCCGTCCAACATTTCACAGAGCGAGTGTGGAGGCAAGCAAGGCAATTTTAAGATGGTTTCTTCATGTGTTCGATGGTAGCAGGGTTTTTTTGTTTGTTTGCTTTATTTTTTACTAGACTTTTTGAATAATTTCACTTTTTTCCATAAAAACTGTTCTCTTTCCCCTAGTTGTAGAAAAAATGGACAATGTGACAGGCGGCATGGAAACATCCCACCGGAGGTACACAGAAAAGCTCACAGAGGTGGAGAGTGATCTGAAGAAATTAGGTAATCTACGCACAAGCGAAGCTCCTTTGTATTATGGCTTTGGGTTGTTCTCCTGGCAGATAGCAGCAAGAAATTTGTCTAGAAAAATCTCTGACTATGACAAGATACAGCACTTCTATTCCAACTTCTTAAGTACTTGGGAAAGACCTTAAAAATAGTTCCGATAGCTCTACTTAGGACAGCATTTTCGGTATACTTCACTATTCCCAGTTCCTACTGAAGTCACTCCGAAATCCTTTATACTGAAATAAACAGACACTTAAAGGTTGTCCTCACGAGATAGTCTTTTCTGAGGTAGAGATGTAAAACATAGCAGAAGCTGTTCCACAGCACGACAGAGTCTATGTAAAATGAAACTCTGTCACCCAGTCACCTTGGTGCTGGTTTAGCAATTAAGATTCAAAACTGGAGGCCGTTTCAAGGGGTGCACAAATAATCAGCCATTCAAAATTCTTATCTCTGAGGCAAATTGATTACTTCCATGAAATACTTCTTAATCATCTCAGGGAATACAGGACACAAGGCTGTTGTGGGTTCAGGTCTCCCAAGTGTTATGACACTTCTCAATTAGCAGGAAGATGGAAGAAGATCACGGATAAGGATGCTACTCGCTAAGTGTACATCTCTACCTTCCTTCCTTGTATGAAAAGGAAGCAGAGCTGTTTATTATCAATTTATACATAGACTTACAGTTGATCTAATTAGTTTTTACATAAATATTAATATACATATACATGCATGTCCTTCTTGAAATAAATTTTGCTTAGCTTCATAAACCACATATTGAGATGTCTATTTCTAAGACAAATTACTTGCTTGCAGCTTGATCATAAATTTTTACAACTTTCTCCCCTCAAAAGATAGACAGCTCGATTCTGAAGTATTTGCACACTGCATTTAGTTCGAAGACATGGCGTAATTCGGTGGCATGTACTTTCACTGATACATATACGGAAGCAAACATTACACCTTAGAGCACATCAACCATTTGGTTGTATTTTGGCTTGTATTTGGGTTATTATGTTCTGATGGTTAAATTTTCACAACTTGGAGCACCCTTGATTCATTCATGCCCACACATCTTCACACGCTGCTGGATGGACAGCTCAGTACCATCAGTTCCCACGTAAGTGGACTTGCTATGGAGGAAGTTAAAGAAGTTATAGGGCAAAGTGTGTGGGAGGCATAAAGGTAAGAGAACTGCTGTAGGGCCAGAAAACGACATCGTGTGATCCATGACAGGCCTGCAGGGATTAGCTGTACGTGGACCCGGCCGTTGTCAGAGCTGTGTGAGGAACACAGTACGGTTTGAGCTATAACTGAGAGAGAAATGTAGAGATGGAGCTGAGAAGGTCCTGGAGTAAGACAAGCGGCAGGGAGAAGAGCTGTGCTTGGGAAGATGTCCACCCGTGAAAGACACCTTAAACGCTTCATAGTGAAGTCTCACAAGACACCATTTGATATTCTCCATCACGATTCACTCAAACACACCAGAAGAAAGCTCCATACACAGATGTATTCACTGTAGTTTATGAAAACCACCCTTCTCTCTCTTGGAGCGACCTGAAATTATGGACTTCAGACTGTGTAATTCATAAATATAGCTACACGTAGATGGGGACAAAAATATCTGTAGGAGAGGGAACTGATTGAGGTCAAGAAAGAGCACCTGTCCTCCAAGTGAGGGTTGACTGCTTATTTCCTCAGTTTCTATGTCCTGGCTTGAAAGCTTAATCGTACTCAGACGAGCTTCCAGAAGTATTCTGTAGGGCAGTGCACGCAAGAGCAGAAATGTCCCACAAAGATTAAAGGTTTTGCCTTCCTCAGACTCCGAACATGAGGAAACAGTAACAGCAAAATAAATGTAATTAAAAGCAATAGTAATATATTAGAGAGAACAACAAAAATACATCCGATCCTGTCATATTTGGAGTAGCCTGCTGGCAAAGCTTCTGTCTCTAACCCAGACTGATTTAAAATAGATCTTAGAACTTCTTAAAAACTCAAAAAAAAATTCAGAAAAATGGAGCTATTTAGACTAAATCACAATGAAGATATTCCACATGCCAGGAAAAGGAGGAAGAAAATATGAAAAGCTAAAATTTACTTCTGAGCTTTCAGCAAAATCCAGTTGTAACATCAAAACCTACACTTACTGATACCTCTTTAATATTTTGAATTCCATTTAGCATTCAGTTTTCATTCAGAATACAGCACTACTTGACTCCGTATATTCATCAGTTTCTAATGGTAGTTTTTCCTGTATATAACAATAGAATCACTATTTTTTTTTCTCCTCAGCAAGACACAAGGTCTTCATTGATTCGTCTTTGATTTTTTTTCTCTGTCCAGTGATAGAACTTCATTTAGTGATTTCTCTTTTCTGGAAAAGATAGCATAGAAGTTGTTTTGACAGAACATTTTGACAACCCGACTGCACATAAATACAATGTGCTTTTATAAACTGTTTTTTAAACAACTCATCCTAAAGCCTTCCAATTTTTTTCCTGTACAACAGATGACCAAGCTGGACAAAAAGCCATGAATACTAACACTGAACTGTCTAGCTTCAGATCTGATATTCTGGCTCTTCGTCAGCAGCTTCATGACATTGCAGAGAAAACTACCAGAAACAAAGATACACTGGAGAAGCTGCAAGAGTCTGGAAATGTATTAGATGATAGACAGATCCAAATGAGAAGTGCCTTAGATAGTAACTCTTTCATGATCATCAGTGTCAATAAGACTCTTCAGGCATATACTGGCTATATCAACAACCTTCAGCAAGACACAAGTAATATCCAAACAAACTTGCAAAAACAAGTACATTCTCATAATGTGGTCATCATGAACCTGAACAACTTAAACCTGACACAAATACAGCAGAGAAATCTTATCAGTATTCTGCAGAAGTCAATGGAAGATACAGGCTTGGCTATTCTAAGAATCAAGAATGACTTTCAAAATCTGCAGCAGGTTGTCCTTCAAGCCCAGAAGGACACTGACTGGCTTAAGGAGAAAGTACAAAATTTACAGACTTTGGCCGCCAACAACTCAGCATTGGCAAAAGCTAACAATGATACACTTGAAGACATGAACAATCAGCTCAGCTCCTTCGGTGGGCAAATGGAGAACCTCACCACAATCGCCCAAGCCAACGAACAAAATCTAAAGGATCTCCAGGAACAGCATAAAGAGTATGAAAACAGAACTTCTGCCAAATTCAACCAGCTAGAAGAGAGGTTCCAGGTCTTTGAAACTGATATAGTCAATATCATTAGCAACATGAGCTACACTGCTCATCATCTAAGGACACTGACTAGCAATCTCAATGAGGTCAGGACAACTTGTACAGACACCTTGAGTAAACATTCAGATGAGCTGATTTTTATAAACAGCACACTAACCAATATTCGCTTAGACTCTGCATCTCTCAAGCTGCAACAGGATTTGATGAGGTCAAGGTTAGATGTGGAAGTTGCCAATTTGTCTGTAATCATGGAAGAAATGAAGCTGGTAGATTCCAAACATGGCCAGCTCATCAAGAACTTCACTATCCTACAAGGTATGTGGGTCCTTTAATGGTGCCTATAATGGTCTACACCGAATTCCTGCTTGCATTACTTCTTTAGTTCTGTGGAATTTAGTGCATGCTGGCACAGAGTCCTGAGGTTTTCTATTATCTAATCCTAAACTTTGGAAATGTAAGTGTTGCTTAAATTTTCCTCACTAACTTTCCGATGTCTTCTTCACATAGCTAGAATGGGGATGTTATGAAAGAAGGTTCTGACTTAGCAAAATTTTATTCGGACTGACTGGGTCTGCTCTTGATTTAGTTTCTAAAATAAGCTAGTGAAGGTGTGGAACCTCAAGAAACCAATCCCTGCTAAGGAGGAAATGGCTAAAAAATATATGTTGGACTATTCCCAGAAAGGTCCACCCTTACTGAAAAACAAGTTACTATTTCACTTTGAGCCAGTTGTTAGTCTGCCAGCAAACATCCTACTTTGCTTAGGTTTTAATCCTGGGATATTTTCCTTTCTCCAGAAATAAATAGCATCAAGTTTAGGTTTCTCCCAGCCAAGTATTATCTCAAATGAAAAGAACACTCCTATTTCCAGCCTGATGTGAACGAGTCAGGGCTGAATTAGAGCCAAGATTACATGTCAGTAAGCTCAACTTTTCGCATTTCAACCAGGCCCAAATGACTCCAGTTTAGGAACTGATCTCTGGAGGACTTTAAATGATCTGGACTGGGGGAGCGGGATGGTATTGGCAAGGCATTTGCTCATCAATGATCAGAATCCAAAATTATGTTTATTGCTGTCAAAATACTGCCGTTTCCTATCATGACCGTTGTTCTCGTTCCTGTTCTATCCAGCCAGTTAGCAGCTGAGGGTCTTTCCCACCGCTGGCCTACTGCTCCCTGTCCTTTGTTTTGCCTCTTTTTGACAGCCCTCTGACTGACAGAGCAGCAAAGAGGGTCATTGCAGAAGAAGGAGCCCTGCAGTCTAAGAGCAGAGAGTTAGGGCTAGCAGGAGAAGGAAGCGTAGCAGAGTGAGGGTCCAGGAGCACTAAATGCAGGACCACGTGCATCCACAGCACAGAGCGTGTCCCGCAGGGACTGGCGCCGGCCCGGGCATGGTGACACTGCCCAGTTCACAGGACAAGGTGCCTCAGACTATTGTCTTCTGTATCCTGCATTTCACGGAGACTGAGCAAAGGGCAATGGCATACAGCACCGGGGAAGCAGACACCCTTCTCCGAGCACTGCTCGAAGTAGCTGTTAGTGCAGTTCTCACAGCGCTGCATATGCAGTGTTGCTGCTCTGAGGTGCATGAAACAAGGACCCCGCGTGTGCTTTTGCTTTGGTTTTCTGTCCTTATCTCCACTTTGCATGCTTACGTTGTTTCAGGCCCTCCTGGTCCAAGGGGACCAAAAGGTGACAGAGGCCCTCAAGGTCCTCTTGGCCCTGCTGGCCTAAAAGGACAAAAAGGAGAGAAAGGAGAGCCTGGACCACCAGGACCTGCAGGTGAGAAGGGTCCACCTGGGCCAACTGGGCCACCAGGAGAAAAAGGAGGGAAAGGTTCAAGAGGATCGCCTGGCTCCAAAGGTCAGAGGGGTTCCCCTGGCAAGACGGGTCTGCCTGGACCAAGTGGAGACCCAGGGCCACCAGGTCCACAAGGCAAAGATGGTCCACCTGGGCCACAAGGCCCACCAGGATTTCAAGGCCTGCAAGGAACTGTGGGAGAACCAGGGGTACCAGGACCTCGAGGACTACCTGGGCTACCTGGAGTCCCTGGGCTGCCAGGTCCAAAGGGCCCACCTGGCCCACCAGGGCCACCAGGCCCAGGGATGCCCATGGCATTACAAAGTGAACCCACGTCAGTGCCCGAGGCTAACGGTAAGCTATCAACACAGCGCGTGAATCTTTTACCGCTCACCACTCAGTTACTGGTTCCGATAACCTCTGTTACCTCGGACTGAGTCTGGGATCTATCGCAAAGAGCCCCGTTAAATGAAGCCGTACTCGTTGGTCTTCTGATGACTTGAAACCCATTTAAATTAATGTTTATGGCTCAAGAAAAGGCAGCAGTGGTACGAGTAATAATAAATAATCGCCTTGACCACACAGTTTAGCCTTGATTTCGGAGGGTCAGGATCCCAATACGTAAATTCCCCAACTGTATGTAAGTTCTTCAGGCAGCAGCGTGCTGTAGATGGGTGTGGGATCCTCCGTAATTGTTGGCCCTGCACAGAAAGTTGCTGCTGGCCCAATGAGTTACCAGTAACTGGCTTAACACAAAAACTTCCCATCGCAGGTTGTTCTCCTCATTGGAAGAACTATACAGAAAAGTGCTACTACTTCTCAATCGAAAGAGAGATTTTTGAAGAGGCAAAGTTATTCTGTGAAGAGAAGGCATCACGCCTGGTTATCATAAACAACAAAGAGGAGCAGGTAATTACCTTCTCTTTCCGTGTTCTCAGGAGAGAGCTTGAAGTTATTTAACCCGGGGAAGCCACAAGGCAAGCGGGAGGCTGAGAGCGTAGTGCATTCACACAGTGATGGACTCCAGACAGCATCTGGTCCATCCGCTGCCTGCTCAGCGGCTTCTCCCCGTGCAGAAGGGCAGCGTGAGCAGAGCTGGTGCTGCCCGTAAGGTGGTGGGCACGGAGCAGCCAGAAAGGCTGGCTGGAATCGGAGGAGCTTTGAACCTTTAAAGACGGAGTCTATTATGCCTTGCATATCACCCAAAATGTATATTTTGCAGCGGTGAATATAATTCGATTTAAAATTGTCTGAATTAATACATGCAGGCCAAGACTAGAGTGGCCCCGAAGTATTTTTAGTCTAACTGTAAATCTAGCCGTACTGTCGCTGCTGTTCAGCGTAACTATTTGGTGGCCACATCGCAGTAGGGAAGGCAAGGTACAGCTGCTTACTCTTTGTGGGGTTTTTCAACTTGTAACCGTAAGACATTGGCTGTGACTTTGCATCAACCTAATTTTCATGCCTGCCTCTCTCTGCCTCACATGCAAACACTGCAGTGGATTCTAGCGTGGCCACGGAGTCGCAGGGCCGGCTCCTGAAATACACCTTCAGCCTAGAAAAATTTCTCTGGCCCTTCCTATTCTGATAACAACGACGCTTATGAAACCAGAGGAGCTTCTTGCTCCGAAGATAGTTGTGCTGGTTCATTATGGACTAAGATCTTTCTTCCACAGCAATGGATAAAAAGGCAGATTTTGGGGAAAGGCAGCTTCTGGATTGGTCTAACGGATTCAGAGAAGGAAAATGAATGGAGATGGCTGGATGGATCCTTACCAGTTTACACGTACGTACATAAAAAACCAACAGTGTTTATTTTCTGCAGATGCTACCGCTCTTGCTGACACTTCTAAAGCAGCACCTAGAAATTATCCCATGGATCCAGAGGGTTGTAGATGCCAATGAAGGATTTCATTATTGAGGGTGCTGTGGAACTGTTTTTTTCTCTCTCCCTTCTCCATGCACAAGGCTTTCTCTTCTTGCCAGGAACAAAACTGAATGTTGAATGAAAGAATCACGTAATTACACAGTGCAGTGTTTCTTGCCAAAACATTTGCTCCTAACTTTTATTACAAAGTTGAGATGGAAAGCACAGACAGTTTTGCTGTCTTGGTTTGAATTTCCCTGATTTGCATTACAACTGGCTATAAATAGAGTGCTCATTCCGATAGAAAAAGGAGCAGCCTTTAGATAAAGCCCAAGTCCGATTGGAAAGCATTAAACGTAAGGAAAACGCGAAGAAGAAAGAAGGGTGTCTACACTTTGGCCAGCTGAGAACTGAATTGGCAGCTCTCCAGGAATCCTAGGGCTGATTTGTCCAAAACGGAACAGATTGCAACTACCCACAGTTTTAACACTGAGGAGTGGACTAAAGATTTTCTAGAGCTGAGCACGCCGTGCTGCAGGAAACCAGGCTACAGCCAGTCCGATGGTACAAAGCCATTAGCTGTGTAATGTCATATTTTTCCTTTTCTCTCTTTCCCCATTTTCATCCTTCTTTCTCTTTATGGCAACGCTGTGACTGATTCCCCCTTCAGCCGCTGCTTTCAGTGGGTTGCCACTATACGTAGTTTCGGGTGCTCTGTCATAACCTCAGCGTTCCTGGATTTCAAAGTATTTCGTTACTTCTGGAAAGCTGGGCATCCTCCCAGGTGCCCGCTCAGATGCTTTGTGTCAGTCAGGCCTGGTTTTCAGCTGAGCGGGGACCGTATCAGCTAGCGATCACAAGCTCACTTCAACAACCTGCTTCTTCAGGAAAATGGAGCTTTTAAGTCCTGAGGTTGGAAGTGTTTCTCACTTGTTAAACAAAAACAGGATGAGGAAGTGCTGCGGCCTTTTTACATGAGGTGTTAAGCTTCACCATCACAGCTATCAATCTCAAAAGATACATCTATGTATACTTGTTCCTTCTAAGTCCAAAGCATGGGTCCATAAAACACACAAACCGTCGCCGTTCCTGCCAGGAAGGCTGGTCTCGCTGTGCTGGGAGGGCTGAGCGCCTCTGCAGTGGACTGCGGCGGGCTGCTGCCCTCCTGGCAGCGCCCGGGAGCCTGCCGGCTCGAACACGGTGCCCGGGCTTTGCAGGCGTGAAGCACTGCACGTAGAGCATGGAGCACTCCCGCTGTATGTGCATGGACGTTCAGAAACTAAAATAAAGTTCACTGGTCTAATTTTAGGTCTCTGAGTTCTGGCAGCCCGAGGCCAAATAGATTCCCTTCTCGGTAACACATCTGTTTTCCATTTTCAGCGAGGGTCATGTAGTGTTTGGTTCAACATGTATTTCCCATTCAGAACAGATCTCATGATGTTTTGGTTAATTTTTTGTGGTGAAGAACTGTCATGTGTGCTGTGTTGTGCAATCCTCTCTCTTGCTTTTTGGTCAAAAGAAACTGGAAAATCGGGCAACCTGATAACTGGAGCCACGGGCACGGGCCAGGGGAAGATTGCGCTGGGTTGATCTATGCTGGGCTCTGGAATGACTTCTACTGTGAAGATGTTAACAATTTCATTTGTGAAAAAGACATGGACAAAGGTAAGCAAGGCACTTGGTCTGATCATTTCACCCTACCCATGGCAGATTTTCCACACTTAGAGAGGAGAAAGCCCAGGCTAGCAGCTATGGCGGCGCCGTGGTGAGGAGGAGCGGAATCCCACAGGAGCACTTCGGCTCCCAGGCAGCCCCTCTGGGCACTCCTCTCACGTTCCGTGCAATACCGATGCTGCAGTTCTGCAGCCTCCAAGCTGCCTGTAGCCATGGCATGCTCTTCTTCTTGACCATCGCCTGTATACTTTAAACATGCCTAAAATTTCAGGCATGATTTGGCACATGCTCTCGCCCCTAGCCACACTGGAGGCTGTTTTTGTAGACTCAGTGGCCACCCACGGGGCAAAGCTGCCCTTACAATGGCTCAGAGACCAGCCTCCAAACACCAGAGAGACTGCTTTGAGAGTTTGTGCAACAGGAGGCACTTGCTGACTGCTGGGAGGCCTTAAAATTCCCACCTCCGGGGCTCGGAGGCCAGGTCCACAGGTCCACAGCCCCTCAGCAGCTCCTCCGGTGCAGCCGGAGTGAAGGACTCACCAGCTGCCGATGTGGCCCAGCATCACCCAGGTGATTGCCGGGGGTATCTGTCTCCGCCTGGTTATACCAGCACTCCTGCAAAGGCGGAGGGCAGGCGGTCCACGCAGCGGCTTAGCGCCCAGCCCCGCCACCACAGCGCTAGGTGGGGTTTGAGCCCATGGGGAGGCTCTGCTCCAGCGTTATCTCCTCCCCACAGCCTGGCCAAGCACGGCTTTGCCAAGGGTGCCGGGCTGCTCCGGCTGCAGACCTGCAGACTGGATTTCAGTGAAGGCAGATGGAAATACAGCTGGAGCCAAAACCACCTGCCCCCTAAACCGAACCAAACCGAACCAAACCGAACCAAACCGAACCGAACCAAACCGAACCAAACCAAACCTAACCGAACCAAACCGAACCAAACCAAACCTAACCTAACCGAACCAAACCAAACCTAACTGAACCAAACCGAACCAAACCAAACCTAACCGAACCAAACCGAACCAAACCAAACCTAACCGAACCAAACCAAACCTAACCGAACCTAACCAAACCTAACCGAACCTAACCAAACCAAACCAAACCTAACCGAACCGAACCAAACCAAACCTAACCGAACCAAACCAAACCTAACCGAACCGAACCAAACCAAACCTAACCGAACCAAACCAAACCTAACCGAACCAAACCAAACCTAACCGAACCAAACCGAACCAAACCGAACCGAACCGAACCAAACCGAACCAAACCAAACCTAACCGAACCAAACCGAACCAAACCAAACCGAACCTAACCGAACCAAACCAAACCTAACCGAACCAAACCAAACCAAACCGAACCAAACAGAACCAAACCTAACCTAACCAAACCAAACCAAACCAAACCGAACCAAACCAAACCAAACCTAACCGAACCAAACCAAACCTAACCAAACCAAACCTAACCAAACCGAACCAAACCAAACCTAACCAAACCAAACCTAACCTAACCGAACTGAACCAAACCAAACCAAACCAAACCAAACTGAACCAAACCAAACCTAACCGAACCAAACCAAACCGAACCAAACCGAACCAAACCGAACCGAAACGAACCAAACCGAACCTAACCGAACAAAACCAAACCTAACTGAACCAAACCAAACCTAACCGAACCAAACCGAACCAAACCAAACCTAACCAAACCGAACCAAACCAAACCGAACCAAACCAAACCGAACCGAACCAAACCGAACCAAACCAAACCGAACCAAACCAAACCTAACCAAACCAAACCAAACCTAACCAAACCAAACCGAACCAAACCAAACCGAACCAAACCTAACCGAACCAAACCGAACCGAACCAAACCAAACCTAACCGAACCAAACCAAACCTAACCGAACCAAACCGAACCAAACCAAACCGAACCGAACCAAACCGAACCAAACCAAACCTAACCGAACCTAACCAAACCAAACCTAACCGAACCAAACCAAACCGAACCAAACCAAACCTAACCGAACCAAACCAAACCTAACCGAACCGAACCAAACCTAACCAAACCAAACCAAACCTAACCGAACCAAACCAAACCTAACCAAACCGAACCAAACCAAACCAAACCAAACCAAACCAAACCAAACCGAACCAAACCTAACCGAACCAAACCGAACCAAACCAAACCAAACCAAACCAAACCAAACCAAACCTAACCAAACCAAACCTAACCAAACCGAACCAAACCAAACCAAACCAAACCAAACCAAACCGAACCAAACCTAACCGAACCAAACCGAACCAAACCAAACCGAACCGAACCAAACCAAACCAAACCTAACCGAACCAAACCAAACCTAACCGAACCAAACCAAACCTAACCAAACCAAACCGAACCGAACCAAACCGAACCAAACCAAACCGAACCGAACCAAACCAAACCAAACCTAACCGAACCAAACCAAACCTAACCGAACCAAACCAAAATGCTGAACACGCTTTTTGTGTGTGTAACTGTTCGGATGTCCAGAGTGAAGGACCGTATGGAAGTAGCAATATAATTTGTCCTTGTTTTCCTACATACAGTTGATATTTTAGGAAATAGTTATTTTTATAACAAATTATAACAAATATTTATCCTCTGGGACTTACAGGATCTGAATATGAGTCCACTTAAAATTTCTACATGCCTTGATCTCTGTAAGTTTTCCTTTTGGAAATGCATTTAATCTTCACAGCCTTTTCACATGGTTCTTTTTTCTCTTTTTCTTTTTTCTCTCATCCTGTAGGGGAAATACTTGGAGTATAATAGGCTGTGACTTTACAGATACCTACATATTGTGGAAATTTACTTAAAGAAGAGTAAAATCCTGGGAGAGAGAAACATGGCTTACCAAAATTGGGAAAAAAAAAAAAAGGAAGCACTGAAAACTGGTTTAAATACATAAAGGAATTCAGCAGCAACTCTTTTCCAGCCTCCTGCAGTTATTTAAGGTCTTTCAACACACAGCATCAGGGAATACCATTGAACTAATTCTGTTCTATATTTTCTTCCCAACCAGTAACCATACACATAAGAATGTCTGCTGAGAAAAGACATTTTATTAATCTGAGCAAGACTGTTGGTCACTCATATAGAAAAAACTTATAAGACAACTGTGTAAACAGTATGTTTCATTTGCTACAATCCCAAATGTAGGAAGATTATACAGATACACAAATATATAGATTTTATATAAATATATATATATAGTCCAACTCATCAATAATATGGAATATACTTTTAAGAGCTTTTAAAACTTCGTATTTTTGTACAAATTATTTGCTTTTTACAATTGTTCCTTTTTTTACTGACTTTTTTTACACATATAGTGCATAGGGGCCAATTAAAACAATAAAGGTACTAATAATTCATTAAGGTTTGCTGTCAGGCCTAACTCAGCTCTAGAGAAATATTTTTCCAGTTAGAAATATTTGTACTTTCCCAGATCATTTGTTGTGGTTAAATAACTTTTAAAGCAGATTTTGGATAGTCTAGTCTGCCTGTGTAACAAGGAAGTTGACTAAGGACTGGATACTCCCTGTAGCTCTGATGACAGCCAGTGGTCCATCAGGATACTATGCAAAGACCCTGTCAATAAAAGCTTTCCCTTCCTTTCTTCCTGCCTGCCTTCTCTGTCTACCTTTCTTCTTTCCAGCCCGCCTGTTTCCCTGCCTTCCTGCCTTCCTTCCACTCCTGAGAAAATTCTGACCATCGGGAAAAACTTGACTTTGAAGCTGCCAAAGCCCTGGAGCAGGCTGCCCAGAGCAGCTGTGGGGTCTCCTTCGCTGGAGAGGATATTCAACACCCACCCGGACGTGATCCCGTGTAGTCTGCTGGAGGTGAGCCTGCTCTGGCAGGGAGTTGGGCTAGATGATCTCCAGAGGTCCCTTCCAGCCCCGATTCTGTGATACGCCACAGCAGTAAATCACCAACTTCTGAGGATGATTTTGAAATGTTTTCATTCCTTCTCCCTTGTGAGGAATTCTACCCCAGTAGATGCTACCCGTATTGCAAGTGAAGCCCAGCCGAAGGATTTTCTGAATAGAGAAGCAAAGGAGCTGCACACACTGAAATACGTTTCTTTTTATGACAGATCTCAAGATTTGGCAAGAAAAACGTGCCCAACTCAGAAAAGTCTAATCAACTTGCACTCCTCCAAAGGGCTTGACAAATCAGTCTCTCTGTTTTCTTGGAGCAGGACTTCCCTCTCCAACAAAGCAGAAAATAAAACCTATTGCCGAACAGGAAGCGGTGTGGCTAATGAGATGATATCCCCCAGCCAGTTTCCTCCACCGCCCCGTAAGCTGTGGTCTAGGCAGCAGTGCTGCTTGTCAGGAATTCAGAACATTAGCGACCACTTAAAGTGCATGAGCAGAAACCCAGGGGTTTGTTCCTGATTTTCAAACTCTTTGCACAGCCAGACGCTATACCGCAGAGGAAGGGGGTTTGGCTTCTTGGGAAGGAGCGTTGTTTTCCTGTTGCCTCCTGACCTCCCATTTACCTTGGCTGAAGGTAAGTTTGTGGAAATTCTCCGGCTCTGTTGGAAGGAGACAAGATTTTCAAATTTTTCACTATTGCTCGCAAGACCACTCAGTTAAAGCCTGCTATTCCCTACAGCCCACACTGCCTTCAGCGTTCATTCGGGGGCACGGCTTCTTAGTTTTAACTATAATTTTCTTAAAGAAAGTGCACAAAATGTTACCGTCAGGAATCTGTCCTGCGGTACCCAGTAGAGGTGAGACCGGAACGACATGAAAATCGCTCCTGTTTAATCACAGTGAAAGGTCTGCGTGTCCCGGCTGCACAGACCATGTGCTGCCGTACTGGAGGCAGAGCTTTTCCTCAGACAGTCTGGACCTCCTGAGACTTGTCTTTTGGGATTTTCATCAGGTTTGGAATACAAGACGATTCTGCCATACACCCTATCATGCTGTACCGAGCAGCTGTGTGTAGAGACAAGCCGTATGTTTACGTACACGTTTACAGGCTGCCCGTGGAGCTAGCGTTAAACTGCTGTTTGGGGATACCGAGGAGCAAACGCTTGCTTTGCGTGCCCAGAGAGACTCACAAACGCTGCTAAGCGGAGCTTTGCAGAGCCACGCCGAGTTAGCAGCACTGCTACTTTTGTTCTGGTGACATTTTATTTAGGTGAAATAAGCCATTCTGAGCATCTGCCAGGTTCAATTATGTTCTTCCCGCTTTTTACTGATGTGATAGACTTCTGTCAGCAAAAGAAGTTAATGAGAAACCGCTGGGTAAGCCCCAGCTCTACTGTTCCCTTGCACCGATCTCATCCTTCTCTTTCTTCAGCAACAGCAGTGATGGTACATACAGAGAGGAGATGATCCAAGAGTCACCTGGTGTCCTCCGATCCCTCCAAACAGGCTTTCTGTGAGGCGGCGATCCACAGCCCCCGCTGCACGTACGCCTGCCGAAGGTTACAGGAACGGCTGCTTATCAGGAGAGCTGCTTGCTTTGTGGAAAGCGGGCCCAGCAGTTACGCTAAACTACGGGCAGTTGGTGGCCTTAGCCTGGAAATAACCATTGGACCAGGACAGTTTAAGGATGCAGTACGTCGAGGAATTAAAGGCTCACTTCAAAGTGAATTTCAACGCTTGTAATTGTCCATAATAATACTCTAATTATCCACCCTTAACAGAGAAACGAAACGTGCCTGGGCTCAAGTTCCCTGTTCACACGTTTGAAGCAAAGAGTGTAGCTGCTAGGCGAAACTGGCTGGACGGGGATGCTGCAGTTGCATTCCTGGCATGTTCAGTCGTCCTTCAAACCCTTAAAATCTGGCCTGAGCAACAGGCGAAGGAAGCACTAAGCAGAGACATGGAAGTGAATGTTGTTTACTGTGTGTGTGCTTGTGCAGCCAAGAGAGCTGTGGAGCCAGAAGCACTCGCAGGGATTAGAAGTCAAGCTGATGAAAATTATTTTAACTAAAGCTTTCCTTCTCACACCATCCTAGTTCTAAGTATGACTGTGGCTGTTTCATCCCTCAGTTGCAGTTTTAGTGTAGCATTCTTGCAGCATCTAGGTGCTGGAAACTTGGTTTTAAAGGTCTGAGCTGAAAAAGACCTTTAAGAAAGTCTTAAAAAGCAAGAATGCCCTCTTGCAGTTCACCGTCCTAGCACACAAAGCGCCTCAGACGGGCCCCCAGGTGAAGCATGTCTTGAGTCAAGTAGAGCAGGATCAGTCCCTCGATCAGCGTCTAGCTTCAATCAGCTGTCGGCAGTGGGTCATCTGATCGCGCTGTTTCTCTCTCTCAGATGGCTGACCTCCTCTTTTAATTTTCTGTTCCTGGCAAGTAGTTTCTCTGTTTTTAGCAAGTAGCACAAACTGGTCTCTGATCCCTGGCAAAGCGAGGAGGTGGTTGGAGGGCGGCCGCTTGTTGTTGAAAGAAACCGCTCTTCAGTGAGTAACGAGAAGGCGGCTGAGTCGGTTCTCATGCGAGAGACCAAAACCACTTCTCCCCCCGCAGCCTCCTCAGTTAAAAGCACAGCGGATGTAGCATCCAAAGGTTACAGAAAGTCTCCAGCCCCAGCCTCCAGACTTGCTTTGCTTTTCCTCCCCCTCCCTCTGCAGGTGTGCCCGGGCATCCTGGAGACACTCGCTCCTCTCTGAAGGGCCAGCGGCCCCTGCGCGGGCTCTGCACCGCTGTGTGCGGGCATCGGGGTTGACCCTGGTGCGGGACGGGCGGTGGGATGGGCGGTGGGACGGTCACCCCTGCAGGGCCCTCCCCGCTGCTGGGACACCTTGCTCCTCGCGGGGCCGGGGCCGTAGCGGGAGGACGAGGCTCCTCGCTCTTGCCCACGCTCGCTCAGAGGTGGTTTGGGTGTCTACCGATGGGAAGGCACAGCGCCTTACGGAGAAAAGCCTTGCTCCCCAGAAACCAGGCTGTCCTAAAACCAGAGCCTGGCTGTTCATTCACCATCTCCACCTCACATTGTCAGGCTGTTTAGGGAAAAGAAAACAGAAAAAAAACCTTGGCTTTAATTTTTTTGAAAGTTCTCATGTGTTTTCTCTCTTAGGGTGGAATACATTTGGGTTTTTCTTTCCATCTGGCTCAGAGATGATAAAAACATTCTTTGATTTCTTTTTCAAAATAAACTCACTGTAACGCTCCAAAATTTGTGTAGAGATGCTTATTTTTTTAAAAATGCCAGAATAATAAAAGCAAACCTCTAGGCAAATAATGCCCTGTTTAGAGAGGATCTTGCCTGCCGTGAGGATCTTCTTACCCAAAGGGCTTCCCAGAGGTATGTAAGTATTGCCAGCCCCATTTTGTGACTGGAGGGAACATGAGATCTTTCAAGAATATAATTCATTTTGATGTCTCAGTTTTGGGGATTTGGCTTTTGTATGTTGGGGAGGCGATTTTTAGGGGTGATCTTTTTTCCATGAAACAAACATTAGCACAGAGCCAATCAGTTTTCATACACCTTGGTGAAGGGAGTGGACTTTTCAAGGTTAAATTGAACAGAATGGTGTCTCTCCCACGTCACCACACTAACCCCACAGCCATTTCTGCTGCTGTTTTCAAGAGCAAAGCTCCATGTGATCACAGCAGGGCCACATCAGCCCAGCAGACAGCAATGTCTTGTGTGGGCAAGCGTTAACAAACGACACTAAATTACCAAGAGACCCCTTGATCAGAGGGAAGAAAGTTAAAGAACTGCTGAGACTCTGCAGCTCAACATCAATAAGTCCTCCAAAAAATGTACCAAGTTCTACTTTAAAAATAACTAGGGTTTTCTTTGCCCCTTTAATCATTTTGGCTGCTCTTCAAAAATTTTGTTAGGACCCTTCCTTTACTAAGCAGTGTGAATGCAATTCTGTCCAGCTCAGAGACGTTTGTTCGCATTACAGTGCTTTCCTTTAGCTGACATAGCATCTCCCCTGGGAGCGTTAGGCAATGGTCGTGGTCAGCGTTGAGCCATTCATCCTGAGATGCAGGAAGGGATGGTTGGGAACAAACACATCCCTCTGACTAGCTGGGGAGCCCTGACAACAGAGCCTGGCTCTGGTCCCACCGTCCAGCTTCGCAAGGGGTTTTCTGAGGAGACGCGGGGCTTCTGGATGAACGGGGGAAGTTTCTGTACTCTCTTCTTGTTAGTGCTGCTAGAGGACAAGGAGCAACCAAAGAGGTATGGAAGATGGTTTCCTGCTGAATTAGAGTAGGTTACAAGTGCTTTGCTTTGTATAAGGCAGTGCCACATTTTATAAGGCATTTGAGATACTAGTCTGTAGGTCCGAGCTTAAGCACACGTATTCTGGTTTGACACCAGAACAAAATCTAAGTGCAGGTCAGACTTAGGCCCTTGATCTTCAAGAGATTAAAATCTCCGATGCAGAGATTAGCACGTGACTTCTACTTCTTCTGATCTACCTCCTCTGCCAAAGGACAAATCCAGGGCTCAGGCATCAGTGTGGTTCCAGGCTCTGAGAATTGCTTCCAAACTCCCCACATTCGCAGTCATGCTCCTGCCAGCCTTGCCAGAGGTTCTGCTGGTGGAAGCTGCAAGTCCGAAATGTGACTTTGGAAAAAGTTTATTCAGGAATCCTTCTCATTCAGAAGTCTGGGCGTATTGCAAAGATGACGTTTCCTTAATTCCAGCTCTATTACCCACTCTTAGATAAAACAGATGATGAATTATTTTTCTGAATGGCAAGAATATATTTTTGTCCTCTTTTTTAAATGTCAAAATAAAAGCCTGGAAGCGCAAATCAGACAAACCATGCCTTGGCGTTGCATTATTCCACTGTATCAGGCAAACAGTGTTCCTGGATTAATGCCTGTGGGAACATGACCTTGCAGTTGAACAGCAGACAGTTTAATGCTGTCTGCTTGTGGAAGCCAACTTAACTGCAGGTACAGCCTTGCGGCTGGCCTGTCTTCTGACCGGCAGGGGCAACGCGGCATGCCTGCAGTGTTTCAAAGAGACCGTGGGAGAGAAGAGAGGAAATAGGTTAAAAGAGTTGGGAACAGGAAGGGAAAAGAGAAAAAGAGAACGAGACAAGGACAGATAGGGAGGAGAAGAGAAAGAGATGATGAATGTTTGAGGAGGAAAATGAACCCTGATGGTTTCCAGTAAGGTCAACCACAAAGGAGCTCTCTTCTCAGAAACAATATAACAGGGTACTGTCATGGTTCTTGCAATTCCCATTCCCAGTCATGAAAAGAATGCCTCCTCGCCTTGTGAGAGAAGCACGTCATTCAGTTGGTGCCTGAAGTCATGTACTGCTTTCCCAACACAAACAAAAATTCCTGGTGGCTCCAGGTCTCCAGGGAGCAGGGTTGAGGCTTTTGTTTTAGTGGTTGCTTGGTTTTTCCTACACGTTTTTTAACTCCTACACAAGTTTTGAAACAGAATATTTTCTAGTTTTTCAGCTGTATTGGAAGTACAGAGCTCGACTTTGGAAGAAAGACTAACGCAAGAGCATACAGCAGGTCTGCAAGCAACAAAACAACGTCTGCAGTAGGAAATAGGTCCACAACGGTGTTTGCACTCACAACTCCTATCTCAACACTAACATCTCATTGGTATCTGCATTTGAACGGGCGCACTATACGATCAGTCAAACATGCAGCATTAATAATCACAATAAACAGCAGCAGAAATGTACAGATGTTGAAAAAGAGGAATTATTGAAACAAAAAGGAGGCAGTTTTAAAGAACAGATAGTTGTTGAACTCAAACACCAGAGACAATTCCATTTCAAATATCCAAGTGCTTGAATTGGTTTTAAAGGTTGAATTTTTAAATGAGCGGCCACTGGCTTTCCCTAATTTTTAACTTTAAGGAGCAAAACTTGGAGCCTCTAGGGGACAGTCACTGGCTGGTGCTTTCATGCAAAAAGTTAATTTCAAAGACAGATCAGATCTCTGCATCCTGTTTTATCCAGATTAGCCATGTTAGTAGCAGGACGGTGGTCAAAAGTCTGCATCAGGACTCTTCACTAGCTGAAATCAACTCATTCCTTCTGTGTTTTGCAATGTTAGATATGGAAGAATACTTTTTAAATACAGATTCACTGAAGTATCACTGGGAGCATTTCATTTATTTATCAGACATCACCACGAGGTCTCCCAGTCTGCATCCATCTCCTGGCATTTTACATATGGGAAAAGTCTAAAAATAAAACAAGAGAAAACACAGGCAGAACAGCTGTCGTTCTACCCAGACAAAGCTCTGAACGAAAGCTGTTATGATGGAGCAGACTCTTCAACTGAAAGTCCATTTACATTTTCAAGCCTGATTCCAACTGTAAATCTGAGGTTATATATACGACAGATTAAAAGACTCTGGTCCACTACACTTCTCCCTGGCAAGAAAGAAACCATCTGCACAGCATCACTCATAGTTGCTCCAACTCTGTAGGTACGTGTTTCTAAATGACACGGTGGTGTATTTTTTCATTTGCCTTCCCTTCATGTTCACATGCAGTAAAATCACACGCGCAGCATTTTCCCCAGCTCTGTGGTAGTTACCACTCTGGCTAAGGAGACCCACGTGTGTTCTGACTTGCTCCTTCCCGCAGTTTGAGGGGCTGCTGCACCATTTCCTTTGTAATCACACTAGCCCGGGTGAAACCCTGCATGAACGTACGGCTGTGAAACCAGGCAAATAAAGCTGGGGATGGTGCTCTACTTCCAAGCACAGAGAGAGAGTGAAAGGAGTGTGCGCCATGTACCAGGCTGCGCAGACCCACCTGGAGCTGACTCCGACAGCGTTCTGACCGCACTCTGGGCCCCATGCTCCTCACACCATGGGTGAGGGATGAGAGATGACAGTCCTTCCACATGGAGACACAAGGATAAGCTGCACGGCGCCCAAGCAAGCCGTGCTTTGACAGTTTAACCCCTGGCTGAGAAGGTCCCAGCTCTTGCACCATAGCTGGTTGTGGGGAGCTCCCCATCACGGCTGCCGCTGCCGCCAGAAGTGTTTCTGTGCCCCGGGACCTCAGCAAGCACTTGGATCAGCTGCGTCCCAATGCACAGGCGTCAGCGTGCAAGGTTCAGCCCTCATTTTTTAACATAGTAAAAGGAAGATTAAGAAAAAAGGTGAAGGATCTGAACTGCTGGAAACAAAAACACTAAAAGCAAACAAAAATCACCACCACCACCCCCCCAGACCAGGTTAATTCTTTGATCATTAGCCAAATATGGGACAAGTAGAACTTACGGAAGCCAGGAATATTGGCTTCTTTTGTGCTACTGATTGACATTTGATTTTTGGTTTCTTCTGAACTAGTGTAGAATAACCTTGCTTTAACAGATATCCTTTAATGAAAGAAAGTATTGATTTTAAAGTAGACTGTACCATGCCCAATAGAGAATTACTGAAGGCCACTGCCGTTTGGGCAACAGAAGCTAGAGATACCTTCATGTTTTTCACTTTTCAGAAAATCAGGTGAAATCTGCCTCTTATTTTAAAAACTCCATAGCCTGTCAACAGAGGTTTTGTGCAGATGTCCCTCCCTCTACTTCACTCTTCCCTAGGGTCCTTTCTCCAGGGGAGTCAACCAGGTTGAGTCCCGTCTTGTACCACTGCCACGGAAGGTTTCCAAGTGCAGCAGTCTATCACCAAACCAGTCCATTACTCTTCCCAGCTTATCAGAATTTTTTTACTAAATTAAACAGTAACTTGCTATAATAATTAAACCCTGAGCCTGGCAGAGCTGAAGGAAATATGGGTACTGCCATCAATTTTCTGAATGACGTTTGTTAAAAATTGGAAGGCCCAGTGTGGTAAATGGCTTAAATTTGTGCTTGGCTTTAAACAGGTCACTGGTCCCATTGATCAATGTCTAAATGCCTCTTCACCCCAGTTTCTCTCACTATTCACTCCAGATGCTGATGAAATTTACCCACCAAAGAAAGGTTTTGTGAGTATTCCCACAGGAACTCCTGCAAAATACTTTGAGAAAGTTGCCTGGATGTTATGGATGACTATATTTAACGCGGTTTGATTTGACAACAAACTTTACTGCTGGTATAAGGTAAATCAAATGGTGTTAAATATATTCATCTGCGACAAATTGGAGTAGTTGTCATGATGACGAGTAGAATCACCTAATACTTATAAAAACATGGTATCCAACCAAACCCCACCTTTCCAGAGGATTAGGCTTGTGAAAATTAACATAACTGGGAAGTGGTAGAAAAACAGTTAACTGAGACCAGAGGTTCAATTAAAGTTGAAAAGACAAAGGTGTGACAAACACATCAAAACAGCTCCCAAGAACAAAAATCCTCTGACCAACAAGCAGGAGGCCAAGAGTGGAGAAATGAATTATGGAAGAAGGCATTGGCACTAGGAATTCCTAGAGCCACAATTCAGAGACAACCTACCGGCATTATTCTGAGCCTAATTCAAGTGTTTCCAAAACACACACTCCAGATACTCCAACTCCCCCATGGCCAACTCCCAGAGAACAGGATAACCCCTTCCTTCCTCAGAATAACCAATCACAGGAAAATGAACAAAATTCTTAATTGATACTGGAGCCCAGATTTCAATAATTCCACAGCAGGATGATGACAAGCTAGACCTAAGACCTGGACAGTGAACAGTTAAAATTACTGGAATTATAAGAACTTGTGCTGTGTGCCAAACTGCAAAAGTTAATTTATAACTTCCTGGTGAAAAGTGTATGAGATCTTTTCACCTTGCAGTTAAAAATCACCATGCAATTACTCTCATTTTCGATGCCTTAAACAGCCAAACCTGGTGTGTGCCAGCTGGCAGTTTGTGGTCTTAGCAAACGGATTTATCCTGGATCATAAAGGGGTGACTGGTCTGGCCTTTCCCACCAAGACTCTTTGGGTTTTGGTTTTTTTTTTCCTCTTTGTCTTTAACAGGAAGGGAAAAAAACCCCCACTACTCCGATGACCTTGTGAGAACAAGCAACACAACTGGTGATCCCCCACTGGCACTGTGAAACCGGTCCCCATGGACTGGCATTTCCACAATATCATACCTGTGCTTTCTCTCCCTCACTACATTCATCTGTCGGGAGATGTGTCAATGGTGACAGTGACGGCTCTATGCCCCTTCTACTCTCTCTCTTTTCCTGTTCATTGGAGTAAGCATACTCACAATAGCCCAAGCACAAGACCCTTGGGACCACGCATTACTAAGATACACTGGAAGCACTGGAGTAACACAAAGCAAGTCAAGTCTAAGTCTTTCTACTCTGGTTTTACATGGGAATAAAATAAACACAAAAGATAAGTGGGATTGGAAAATGCTCATCAGATGGCCCAACTCCAAGCCATGCCAGGAGAGAAAATACTAATCAATGGCTAATCAATGGATCCTCTTATCATAGACAAATCGAAATTGAAATATTTTGTGCCGATTTTTTAAAACCAAAAAACCAACAACAATAATTACTATAAAATAACAGAACCAAAATTAGATTGCTGCTGTAATTTCACCTTTATCAAACTTGTAATAGCGTTTTCTATTTGGAGCTATAAAACCACAAACTTGTTATTTGATTTTACAATTGACACACAATATGTGGAATATCTTTAACAATATCTATAACAATATCTTTATCAGCCCTAGAAGCAAGTCAATGGCTCCTGTTAGATCATGGCTTGGCTTCGCGGATGAAGATTTGGGAAGGGCTTTGCCCACGCTTATTGCAAGCGCGTTGATGGCTGAAAAGGCCAATGCGGGATAGGCAAGACCGGTTGCAAAGAGCACACCGGAGGGTCTCCTTGGGTGGTATAGTCGAGGCACGGTTCTTTCTGCGCTGTCTTTTCTCCTCGAGCCTGATTCTACGCGTGCTCTCAAAGGAGACAGCAGCGTTATGTATGGTGTGTCTCCAAATCTCCCGATTGGAGGCCAGGGTGGACCACTGATGGTGGTCAATATGGCCTAGGCTGAGGTGTTAGATATTTTACTCTGTTAGGAACAAACTAAAGAAAATCAATTAATACTGAAAGCCCTTGGGGCAACCCAAGGTTAACACCTCTCCTGCCTTGACTTGTATCCAAGCATAAGTGTGGATACAGTCTGTAGTAGCAGCCGTTATTTGAGAAGGGGAAGGAGGAACTCTACCCACCAAAATCCATAAATTGATTTGGGACAATGCTTCAGAATTTGAAAAGTAGTTTCAACTGTGGTGGCAATTAATCAACTTCACATATCACACAGAAAGTGATGATTGCCTTTGTCCCTACCATATGCGATGCTTTGGTATACAGTACATACCCAACTTTGCATTGGACTAAATCATGATAGCACTGCGCTCTATCCCTTAGAGCATAAAGCGTGGGCCCATCAGAAGGAGGGAAAGTGGCAAACGATTGATGTCAGTGCATGTATTGTGCAAGAACAACAGTTTATGGAAGTAATACTCCTGAAGTTCAAGACATCTGCTTGGACACAGAGCAAAATATTTGCCACTTTGAAACCCATCTGAATGAAACTCCTGAAACTGCAGTCATACATGTTGGGAAGGGCTGTGTTTGTGTGTGAATATCATGCAAATCCCTATTGATAGACAGTTTTATTTATAACATAACTAATCAGTTCAACTTATGTATATGTAATTTTTCTATGATTTTTGGTTGTGATTTCAACTTTTCAATATGAGTAGATTTATATTTTGTTTACATGTTATACCAAGAGCTACAACCTACACCCATTGGAATGAATCTAACCATAATGAAAAACCTCCCCCATCACCCTAAGTTAATCAACCTTCTACAATAAGCACGAGACACCGGAAAAAAACCTCTTATCACAGTCCACCATGATGTTGAAGAAATACACTGGATATTAGGAAGACTCAAGAAGGACAGAGAAGGAAGGTTGGACGTGTTGTTGATCAACAGACAAGGACTTGTGGGTGATGTGAAGGTTGGAGGCCGTCTTGGCCACAGTGACCATGAGATTATAGTTTTCAATCCTTGAAGCAGCAGGGAGAGGGGTCAGTAAAACTGCCACCTTGGACTTCTGGAGGGCAGGCTTTGACCTTTTCAGGAGATTGGTCAATAGTGTCCCTTGGGAGGCCATCCTGAAGCGCAAACGAGTCCAGGAAGGCTGGACAATCCTCAAGAGGGCAATCCTCAAAACTCAGGAGCAGGCTGTCCCAGTGAGCCGTGAGACAAGCCGACGGGGTAGAAGACAGACCTGGCTGAACAGAGAGCTTTGGCTGGAGCTCAGGAAGAAAAGGAAACTCCATGGCCTATGGAAGAAGTGGCAGGTCACTCAGGATGACGATAAGGGTTTTGAGAGACTGTGCAGGGAGAAGACTAGAAAAGCTAAAGCCCAGCTAGAACTTAGTCTGGTCACTGCCATAAATGACAATAAAAAATATTTTTATTAATACATTAACAGCAACAGGAGAGCTAAAGAGGATCTCCATCCTTTGCTGGATGCAGGGGGAAACATAGACGCCAAGGATGAGGAAAAGGCTGAGGTACTGAACGCCGCCTTTGCCTCAGTCGTTAATGGTCAGACCAGCTCACTGAGTGCTCGGCCCCTTGAACCAGAAGGGAGAGATGGGGAGTGGAATCAAGGCCCCATAATCCAGGAGGGAACAGTAAATGAGCTGCTGCACCAATTAGTTGTGCACAAGTCTATGGGGCCAGATGGGATCCACCCGAGGGTTCTGAGGCAGCTGGTGGAACTGCTCAGCAAGCCACTTTCCATCATCTACCAGCAGTCCTGGCTAACCAGGGAGGTACCAATCAACTGGAGGTTAGCCAGTGTGACGCCCATCTGCAAGAAGGGCCGGAAGGAGGACCCAGGGAACTGTCAGTCTGACCTCAGTGCCAGGGAACGTCATGGAGCAGATCATCTTGAGTGCCATCATGCAGCATGTGCAAGACAACCAGGTGATCAGGCCCAGTCAGCATGGGCTTATGAAGGGCGGGTCCTGTTTGACAAACCTGATCTCCTTCTATGGCAAGGTGACCCGGTTGGTGGATGAGGGAAGGGCTGTGGACGTTGTCTACCTAGACTTTAGAAAAGCCTTTGACACCGTTTCCCACAGCATTCTCCTGCAGAAACTGGCTGCTCCTGGCTTGGATGAGTGTGCTCTCTGCTGGATCAAAAACTGGCTGGACGGCCGGTCCCCGAGAGTGGTGGTGAATGGAGTTCAATCCAGTTGGTGGCCAGTCACCAGTGGTGTTCCCCAGGGCTCATTATTGGGGCCTGTTCTCTTCAACATCTTTATCAGTGATCTGGATGAGGGGATTGAGTGCACCCTCAGTCAGTTCACAGATGACACCAAGTTGGGTGGGTGTGTTGATCTGCTTGGAAGTCGGGAGGATTTACAGAGGGATCTGGACAGGCTGGATCGATGGGCTGAGGTCAACTGTACAAAATTCAGTAAGACCAAGTACTGGGACCTGCACTTGGACACAACAACCCCCTGCAATGCTCCAGCCTTGGGGAGGAGTGGCTGGAAAGCTGCCCAGCAGAAAAGGACCTGGGGGTGCTGGTCGACAGCCGGCTGAATATGAGCCAGCAGTGTGCCCAGGTGGCCCAGAAGGCCAACGGCATCCTGGCTTGTATCAGCACTAGTGTGGCCAGCAGGAGCAGGGCAGTGATTGTCCCCCTGTACTGGGCACTGGGTGAGGCCACACCTTGAGTCCTGTGTCCAGTTTTGGGCCCCTCACTGCAAGAAGGACATTGAGGTGCTGGAGCGCGTCCAGAGAAGGGCAACAAAACTGGTGAGGGGTCTAGAGCACCAGTCACGAGGATCAGCTGAGGGAACTGGGGTTGTTTAGTCTGGAGAAAAGGAGGCTGAGGGGAGACCTTATCGCTCTGTACAACCACCTGAAAGGAGGTTGTAGAGAGGTGGGGGTTGGTCTCTTCTCCCATATAACAAGTGACAGGACTGGAGGAAATGGCCTTAAGCTGCCCCAGGGGAGGTCTATGTTGGATATCAGGAAAAACTTCTTTACAGAGAGGGTTGTGAAGTATTGGAACAGGCTGTCCAGGGAGGTGGTGGACTCCCCATCCCTGGAAGTGTTTCACAGCCGTGTAGATGTGGTGCTGAGGGACATGGTTCAGGGACCCTGGCAGTGCAGGGTGAATGGTTGGACTTGATGATCTTCAAGGTCTCTTCCAACCAGGTGATTCTGTGATTCTGTGAACTTCAGCAGTGCGAAGTCCTATTTGGATGGTCTCCAACAGCTACTAGAACACTGAACCGAATGTTGCACCCATAATCTTAACGACATAATCTGTTGTTATAATATGCTTGTTAATTGTTATTTTTTATGTTATGATGTGGAGAGTAAATAAGCAAGTCACTTGACTGCAAAGATTTCCCCACATGTACACTTCCTCACAGAAATTATATCACTTAGTCACATTGAATGAAATCTCAATCAATCAATAGAAATGAGCCAAAGCAAAACTTCCCTCCGACTATAATTGGACTACAGCATTACCTATTTATGGGCATAGAGGCAAAAGGCAAGCACGCTGCCACGCTATGGACACGATAAATTGACTGTGCTCATGGGGTGGATTGTGGTGGTACGACTCCCCCCCACACACAGGGGCCGCTCCATACAGGGTGCAACTCCCCTCTCTGGGTCACACAGCGATGCAATGGACACGTCCAACGAGGACTGTGAAAGGTAGCGTCCCGGAGTGTTAAGGCACCCCCTTAACACTTCTGGCTCTCACCTCCCTTGTTCTCTGGGGATGATAATAATTACCTCCAGCAGCAGACCAGAGCATTAGGGTGCCCCCTCAGCACACCTGACCCCTAAACCCCTCTCCTCATTGTCTTGGATGATCAGTAAACCTTCTTATGACCTGGTACACTTGTACTCGGTCATGACCAAAAGGGGGCATGTCAGAACCTTAAGATCCAGCAAGTACTGGACCTGCGCAAACTGAAACATGACATCACTTGAGTTAGAACATAACGGAGAAGGACCTGACAAAAGTCAATTATCCTGCACCCTATAAAAAGCGATCCAAAACGAGATCCCTTGAGCTCTCCTGGATCACGCAGAGCTGCTTCCAGCATCTCCCCTGACCTGGGACACCTCTCAGGATCTTCTGCCAGCAAGGTCAACATAAAGCCTGGGCGAGAACCACCTCCTCAAGACTCAACCACTGCCCATGGAGTAATGCCAAGGTGTTGTGAGTGTTTAAACTCACAGAGGGAAATTTTGACTACAGGCTAGTCTCTTTCTCCCATCCCTCTACCTACTTAGGTGGTTTACTTTGGGTATTTGAGAGTGGGCTCTGGAGCCAAGTATTCCTAATGCAAGTCTGTCTGTCTGTTTTGTGTTTAGACACATATCCTTTGATTAAAGGAACCTGGGAGTAAGCTGTGTGAATCTTCTCATTCTCGAATTTGTAATCAAGTTGCTGGTTTACTTTGCTAAATCACTCGCTTGTTCTTAAACTGATTAGGCATGAACTGCTGCTAAAATCTCGCCCTTTTGATTTACCTTATACTAGTAATGAAGTTGGAATTGTTGTAAAATCAAACCATGTTAAATACATTCATCCGCAACACCAAGTTATTTGAAAAATGCCACCAAAACACATTCATGAAACATTTCTGCTGTAACTGGTATGACAGAATGGGATTGTGTAGTATATATTCCTCAGCAATTTATTCAGGAAATCAAAAAGAAACCCGGAAAGTATTAAACGCAGCAGAACATGTTCATGAGATTTAACAAACATAAAAGTTATATGTATGCTCTGGTGACGTGTAACATACTAATAACAGGTAGAAAGACTCTCTGTTATACCCTTTTTAAAAATGTAATTTAAACATTCCTGAGGGGCTGTTTTTTGTGTTAATCTGGTTTCTCCTTCACAGGCCCACACATTATTAAATGTATCCCATGACTGGTTTGGAAATAACAGGTGAGTTACTTAAACCATGGTAATAAGGCAATTTATCCACATTTCATGCCAGTCTTTCTACACTGAGTGTTGTGCAACCTTGTCCAGGGAGGCAGAAAGTTGAAAAGCAGAGCTCTTGAGTACAAGCGAAGGCAATGAAGCACCAAGCACTAGTGCCATCAGAGATGGGAGGCTTCGGAGTCTGCACGTACAGCCTTCTGTAGGAATGACAGCAGAAGTTAAAATGGAAACTCAGCTTGGTCTTGGAACAGGATTTTATTCCAAAAGGTAGCATCAAGTCTGGGTGGGTTTTTTGTAATTCTTTCTACACAATCTCTTGACATGAGGAAATATGATCTCTGTTCTATCAACTGACTTCTGACTACAGAGATGTTTTGAAATATTTTTGTGTTAATTGCTTTCATCCATCCGGGCTTTCAGCTGAAGATAGTGTTTAAATCTAGGCTGAAAACTGATTTTGCTTACAATAGTTTTAAAGAAATATTAAGTTGTTTGTTCCCTCCTTAGCTTCCCACCTAGCACATACTAGAAGACACAGCCTAATGGAGGTTGTACTTAGAGATTGCTAGCTAATTTAGGATACTGAATCCTAAATTCCTCTTCACATCCAGAACAGCTGTGCCATTTTAATTTATTACTATCTCACACACACACAGCATTACTCCTCTGGCTGACTGGCTGATCCCCAGAAGCAAGAGCAGGTTTTGTCTGGCACAGCACACAGTTTGGCATCTCTGTTAATTAGCTGATAAAGATGGCTTTAAGCTACATTGCCAGATTTTGCACTGTGGCCACACCAAGTCGCAAGCAGAAGTGGCATGCTGCTGACATTACTGCGGAAATAGTGATCTCTGCCAGGGGTGAACAACAGCCACTGGGGTGCTAACTTCTTCAGTCACTACACCCAGTTTGCTAGACTCATTGTCGGTATCTCGACACAAGAACTAATGGCTCGGTGTTGACCACCCCACTGCATGAGATCTATGAGAAAGTAACAGGTGCTGTTCTAAACAGAGGCAAACCGCAGTATCAAGCAAGAGGTGGCTATAAAATGCTATTAAATCACAGTGGGGACATTGTTCTTCCTTATCTGTTCCTACCCCAAGAAAAACAAAGTCTTCATTTATGCCATGCTCGCTAACAAATATATTGCACTGCTTTTCAGCATGCTGGCAGTCCTCTCTGTTCATGTAGAACATCAGTTTTGGCTTAAGGAATATTCATATTCTAAAAAAGTCTTCAGTTACTCTGGCATTATCTCCTTAGGACACTTGTCATCATCTTTCTGCTATCTTTGTAAAAGTTCAAAAGCTTTTTTTAACCTATTCAGAGAGCTCTTCTCTGTTTTTCTTTCCTTCAGCAAGAGGTGGGGGCTAGAATAATCTCTCATTATTTATTTAGAATGGCCCTTTATTCAGCTGATAATACGGTTTAATTTATCAAAATAAGAGATAAGAAACGGTGGAAAAGCCCTGTAAAAAACCAAGTACACGTTCTTCCAAGCCTGAACGAATAATGTTCAGCACGGCTCACGGTACATGCAGGTGACTCGTTCAAGATGATAAATCGTGTGGAGCCTGTTTTCCCGTGGTTTGAAATGAATTCGCACGGCTCTGACACGTCCCGCATTCTTGTAAGCAGCATAAAACGATGGTTTCAATTATAGCCCCACTAGTGGAGCAGCACCGGCACCAGCCGCCCAAGCGCAGACCAAGTTGTCCTCATTGTGCACTGTTACTTTCTGGGCAAACACTTCCCTCTCTCGGTACAAAAGCCAACTACAAGCACGCCACGCAGGAAAACATCCTCCCATCTATCCTTCCATATGCTATTTTAAATATTCGTTTTTAATAATACAATACATTTCATCTTAATATTATTGGCATCTTCCAATATGAACAGTTTATTGGATATTTGAGGGTTTTTCCACCTATGAAAAAGACTTGGGCAGTGCCTGAGTTTTTTGGCCATACACCAAACGGCACGTGTAGGAGACCTGGGGAACCACAGTGGAGCTTGCCTTTCTCTCAGTTCTCTGAGTGAAAGCACAGGCTGAGGCCATGGCAGTCCTTTACCTTACACAAACAAGCAAACAAAAGGAAAACTTAGCCATGGTGGGCATTTTTCTAATGCTCCAAATAATTCCAGTCAGATCCTCCCCTTAGGAAGCAACTTTGCTGATGGAACAGTTTTCCACTGCCTCCTACCCTCCAAACTGCACACTGAACCCCCCAGTCTCTTGACCCAGGCTGCTTCGCCTCTGGAAAGGATCCTAGGATCAATGCAGACATTGAGCTGAGCTTGCACAGACCCGGGGCAGGTACGGCTGAGCTAACTCGCTGACCCAGTGAGTTTAACCCAAAGCATATGCAGGATCCCCTCCGCCAGCAGGTAGGAAGGGCTCGTCCCAGCCTGATGGTGCACAGTGGGGAAATACTGGAGCCTCCAGCCCGCAAAGCTGGGTGCAGGAAAGGACATCTGCTCTTAGCCTAGCCTGGAGCACTGCATGACATAAACTGGGGACACCACAGGCAAGCATGTTCCCTTCAGGAATTCAGAAACAACAGCAGAAAACAACCACTGAAATACTCATGTGAAGAGCCAAAGATGGGCAAGGCGGCTGCCTGCACTTGGCATGCTATGTCATTGGATGGGGCATCTACCATCTCTCTGGGCAACCTGTGCCACGGTCTCACCACCCTCACCATAAAAAATTTCTTCCTTATATCTAATGTAAATCTACTCTCTTTTAGTTAAAAAACATTACCTCTCCTCTGGTCGCAACTGGCCCTTATAAAAATTTGTTACCATCTTTCTCATAAGCCCCCTTTAAGTACTGAAAGGCTGCCACAAGGTCTCCCTGGAGCCTTCTCTTGTCCAGGCTGAACAACGCCAACTCTCTCAGCCTTTGTTCATATGAGAGGTGTTCCACCATCCTAATCGTTCTTGTGGCCCTTCCCTGGACCCACTCCAACAGGTCCGTGCCTTTCCCGTGCTGAGGGCTCCAGAGCTGGACACAGCGCTGCAGGGGGGTCTCACCAGAGCAGAGGGGCAGAATCACCTCCCTTGACCACTGGCCACGAATCTTTTGATGCAGTCCAGGGTATGGTTGGCTTTCTGGGCTGCAAGTGCACATTGCCAGGTCATGTCCAGCTTTCCATCCAGCAATACCCCCAAGTCCTTCTCCATAGGACTATCAATCTCTTCATCCCCCAGCCTTCACTGATACCAGATATGATGCTTCATATTTTCCTACAGTGGTGACGTATTTTTGTCTAGAGCTACAGTAACCTCTTCAGATAGAAGTAATATGGGACCTCAGTGGGGTCTCACAATTCACATAAGCTCAGAGTCTGTGTCCACAGGGAGTCATTTCCAGTGGAATGAGACCTAAGTGCACTTCTCTCTCTGGTGAGAAGAAACCACTGGTTCAGCTGTTTGGGGGATCGTGATCCAACGTGACTGGAAATGGATGATCAAAGGGTGCTGGGAGAGAACACTGCCTGCATTGAGAGATCTTCACCTCGCAGAGCGCCAGGGTTTCTGGCAGACCAGTGCTCCCCGCCCAGTGGATTAGGACTGGCAGGTCTGACCTGGTTTGAGTTCGAACAGAACTAATTCTGTTCAGAGATTTTCCTTTTCAGTTAAGTCTCCTCTAACTAACTGCACTTGCTGAAGGTAACGGCCTATTTGTGCAGACAGTGTCTGCTTCAGGGAGTGATAACGCTGGATGGTCCAGTTGCTGCCAGGGACGGGGATGCAGAAAGGCTCTGGCTTGTACTTGCTGCTGTGCAGACCCAGGTCACTGCTCAATCCCGTGTGCCACGGTGGGGTGCAGTGAGTGAGGGGCTGCGCCTGCGGGGAGGAGCGGACAGGACAGGACAGGGGACCCTGCACTGACCAGCAAGGTGTTCCATCCCACAGACAGCATATTCGGGATAAAGCTGAGGGTCTTGCCCCCTCTCGCTCTCTCCTTCAATGGCTGACGTCCCAGGAGGACTCTGTCCGTTCTGCCTTCGATCCCAGGCCGTGCATCCCTGAATCCAGTTCTGGAATCCAGCTCCTGGATCCAGTTCCCGTCTGCTGCTGAGCCCAGCCTGCGCCTTCCCCAGTGCCTGCCCCCAGCATCAGTGGTGGCGTGGCTGCCATCGGGGGGTTGGGTTCGGTGGTGGCATTGTATATATTTGTATATAGTTCATGTTATTGTTCTCATTAAAGGAGTTTTAGTTTTCTTTTCCAATCCATAAGTCTCTCTCCCTTGCTCCTTTTCTCTTTTCCCTCTTGGGGAAAGGGGGGAAGCGGGGAGGGGTAATAGAGAGTGTCTGTCATTCGTCTGGAGCCGGCCCAGCTCTAACCCTTGCCACAGGTCTCTACATACAAGGGGAAGAAGCCTACCTTCATCGCAGAACAGAGCTTTGTCTCTCTGGTCCAATAAATCCACTTGATGTTGCAACACAGATACACCATGTTGAGGAATTTTAGCTGTAAGGGCAGCCACACTCCCCGGAACGTGGTGATGGTCTAGACAGCCTTCGATCCGTTTGTTAGTGCTAGTCACACATCTTGAGAGCCATTTATCACCAAGATGGACTAGCAGACTCAGCCAAGGAGTTGGATTTCTAGTATCAGGGATTGCTTAGGGAATTTCAGCACCGGCAAGAGAAAAGGGGGGCGGGGTGTGTGTGTGTGGGTGTTTGGTTTTGGATTTTTTTTTTTTCCCCCAGAAGGAAAGGAAAGCGAGTCAAATGCTCCTGCTTTGGCAGCAAGAAGGATATCAGGATCGAGAAAACGGTGGGAGAAAAGAGTCTCTTCAGTCAGTTCCGAGATGCGCTTGAGAGTCCTCGGAGGAGACTGACGGGGAATGCATTTGGGAGGGGTTTATGGCTGGATATGACACAGCAAGTGTTCCCAACTCACGGTGCAGGCTCGGACACGGGAATGGACGCCGAGGCATCCCAAGCTGGAAATGGGCGTCAGCAGCCAAGCCTGGGAACCACCATTATTTAAAACAGTTAGAAATTGTGGTCTTCAAAGGAGCTGAGCCCCACCAAAATAGAAATTTTGCAATAAACGTGTTTATTTTTGCAGGGCTCTTTCAGACGTTTACCAGCATAGCAATGATTAAACTCCCGTTACAAGGGACTCAGGAGATACCCGCAGGGTATCGTCCAACTTGTGAATGGTTAGCGCCGAGGTGATTTTAGCGATGGCATAACAATTCCTCATTATTCTTCCTTCAGCCATACTTTGAAGATGGTGCTAGACCGTGGCCCTGAGTTGCCTATCACAGGAACACCCATCTCCGGCACTGCCCGACACGTTAACCTTTGCAAGTCATTTCCACGTTGGCAACATCCCCCTGACAAACCGGACGGGCCGCCGGACCCTTCCCCTTCCCCTTCCCCTTCCCCTTCCCCTTCCCCTTCCCCTTCCCCTTCCCCTTCCCCTTCCCCTTCCCCTTCCCCGCCAGACCCACCACGCGGCACCCCGCCCGAGCCCCAACCGCCGCCGGCCGCGCGGTCGCTCAGCCCCGGACGGGAGCTGGCGGCTGGCAGCGAGCCGCCGGCACCGCCCAGGAACGCCCTCAACGACGGCCGCGAGCGGCGCCCCGCGGCCAGCCCGAAGGGGAGCGGAGCGGGCGGGGCGTGCGCAGGACGTGCGCAGCGCCGGTCGGACGGGTACGGCGTCATCGGCCTGCGTCGGGGAACGCGGTCCGCTCGGAGCGATGTCGCCGCCGCTCTTCAGCCTGCCCGAGGCGCGTCTGCGCTTCACGGTGAGCCCGGGCAGGGATGAAGGCTCCCTGCCCTCGCTGCCGCCCGCAGGGGCACCGGGCTGGCGGGCGGGAGGCTGGGCCTGCGCGCTGGTGCGGAGCGCTGCCTCAGGACGCCGCCATCCGCCTGAGCGCTGCGCCGGGCCGCGCCGCGCCGCTTCTGCCCGGGCCCGGGCCCGGGCCCGGCCGGGGCTCCCGCTGAGGGGGGGCCCGGGCTCTCCTTTAACGAGCGTTGAGCGCAGCTGAGATAAAGTGGTGGAGGCTTGGGTACGCGACTTCGTACCGGCTCCGCGTAGCCTGCCGAGGGGAGGATTTGCTGTTTAGTTAACGGAAATTAATGTAAAATGAAACTAAACTAAAGGCGTAACCCCCGCAGCGAAACGTCCGTTATTGCTTAGGCTTCTCTCTGCGCTCTGCCGGATTTCCGTCCGTGGCACTGGGTGTGTGCCCGGGCCGCTGTGTCCCGCTGTTGGTGGGGCAGGGGATGGGTTTGCACGGAAGCTCTCCGGGCATAGACACTCGCTCCATTGCATTGCTCTTGTTACAGGCGATAGCAGTTTTTAGACCATCCTGTTAGCAAGAGCCGTGTCCCAAACCGCCGTAACCTGCCTGGGAGGCAAGGGGAGTGTGCGAGTCTCTTGAGGCTGGTGTGGATGCAGGGCTGGTCGCAACAAAATGTCCCTCTGTGTTTCACTTAAATGCTAATTTCACCGCACTGTTAGCCAAGGTTTGAGGTGTGATGCTCTACTAGCTCACATAATTTGCAAACAGATTCTGGAGTATTTCTGCCCATTGTCAGAGGAAGGAGGAGATCCTTCTGGTTTTGTACTGGAATTGTGACTTTTCTTTCTTTATATTTTGGTAGATGTCCACCAGAGAGGCTCTGAATAACAAAAGCATCAAGCCATTGTTGAACACATTTAACCAGATTCCTGGCAGGTAAGTAAATGCCACTTGATCGTAAAAGGTGCCTGTTCAGATAATTTTTAGTAATCTTGTCCCTAATAGTTGTTATTAATTGATGTGGAATGTTTGCATTTGCAGTGAAAATGAAAAGAAGTGTACCTTGGATCAGGCTTTTAGAGTTATTGTAGAAGAAGAAATAGTAAGTACTTTAAACTGCTACAGCTTATTTCCTGATAAAACTCAAATTTCTATTTGCAAGTTAATGTATTGAACAGCAACTTACTTTAATAGAAGGAAATACTGCTTATTAAAAACATGAATTATGTAGAAGTTGTCTAATTAAGATTGAATAGAGATAATTAAAGGAGGCTGATGTAGGTAGGGCGGAATGGCAGTATTTTACAGATATCACACTGCAGGAGAGCTGTTGAGTTAGCCTTTCCAGCAGTTCTTTGTAATGCTTATGAAAGGCTGCTATGTCTTAAAATTCTTGTGTGTAAACACACATTATTCTACAACTCTAAGTGTGGTAGAGTGGATTATCTGTTAATAGCATGTAACAAAGCTACCTGTCAGCTGAAAAGTATGATGAAAAGAATCAAGCAATGTTTTTGTTGGTAGTACTTGAATGAAGGCTGGATATGGGATATTAAATTTCAGAGGTAAATTATTCTTTCTGCATAGTAGGTGTTGTAGGGTCTTTTATGGCTGAAAGCAGTCAAGAAATGGTGCTCACTCAATAAAAACTTCATATAGTTAACTGGCAGGTCTGATTTAATAGACTGTTTAAAGTTTTGGCAAGTTGAATGTCAATATTTGTTTTAAGTATGCCTCCTTGGAAACAAGAATTTTAGTTTTATTAGATATATTCTGGTCAGCATAGAAAATATAACACTGTTTTGTTCGTTTAGATAAACAAAGCTCCATGTGAAAATCTCCTGGCAATTATTTCTCTGGCTATTAATGGAGTTACAGAAGGTGAGCATTTTCTCTCAAATCTGTTGGCAATTTTAGGGACCATTTAGGGGAATTTTAAAATCTTGGTGGGTTTTTTTTTTAACTCATCTACAGCAGTTAGCTTTGGTAATATGTGGCTCTTATGCTAGTGGTTATTCAGTCCATTTCACTAGAGGAATGAAGTGTGATATAATTAAAGTCAGTGTGTGACACTAAAGTAATTACAATTAAATTAGTATATTAAATACTATTAAATCACTGTAATTAATGTATGACATTCATGTTGGAATTTTTTTTTATAAATACAGGAAGATGCATGGTTGTGGTTGCATCATAATTAGCATTTTCTGTCTTTGTCCATCACTGTAAAATGCTTAGAAGTCTCCCATCGTAATTTTAGAGATGAGATCACCGAGGCAGAGAAGTTAAATGACTTGTAGGTGTCTCTGTCAGTTGTTGGCAGAGCCAGAAATAACTTCTGAGTAGCTGTGATCATATCCCAGTACTGCCTGTCAGTACATGGCTGTCTTTTAGACACTTGAGTCTGTTTCCGTAACTGTGTTTTGTGTCAGAAATCAGTGTGCTCTTCTCTTCTGAAGAGGCATTCACAGTCTTTCCTTTGTTTATTTCTTCACATTACACATCAAAGACCTGTTTGTTTTATGAAGTATAGCTCAACTACATAGGTGTTTTATGAACTGTAGAATAAAAGGGCACTAGCAGGCTACAGAGTGCGGGTAGACAGGCTTGGAGCACTGCCTTAGCGATGCTTTCCTTGAGGACAAAACGCTCACACATCATGGATATATGTGTAGTGAAACTAACTTTGGACTTAGAAGTCTGAAAGAATTCACTTGCAGTCCGGAAAGAAATGCAACATTGTTTCAGTCTTTGAGATTTTTAGAACGGTTACTCTTAGTTGTTAGTTTTACATTAGTGCAAAGCTCTTGTAAAGCTCATCTGCATATGTATACATATAGAAATAGCTTAAACGGAAGTTCACACTTTAGCTTTTTGTTAGGATTTGTAAGGATCCAAGAGAACTTATTTTTTTAACATAATGTCCCTCAACTGTCATACATCTTTATTGTATTTTGGTTCAAATTTGCTGAATAAAATATTCCCTGTTCCTCATAGGTATCTGCACTGCATCAACCCCTTTTGTGCTTCTGGGGGATGTTCTGGATTGCCTGCCTTTGGATCAGTGTGACAGAATTTTCACTTTTGTAGAGAAAAATGTTGCTACATGGAAATCGGTAGGTATTCTTCCAAAATGTGATATAGTTGTGCCAAAGCTTCTGTCTGGGCCATTTTTACAAACAGATTTTTAGCTGTCTTTTTTATCTGTTCGTGTTAAAATAGTAACGCTGAGCACATTTTGTTTAGAGGCTTAAAATTGTCTGGGCAGAAGATGTCAGAAAATTAATCATAAAAGAAATAAGAATTTTGACTGATGTTTTATTTCTGTCTCCTTTCTTTACACTATACAGTGTTTGTCACATTTAGAAACCAGAGATTTAACTTCCAATGCGCAATTTGTATGAGTAGCTTCTCTCTTGACTTACTATCCAGTTTCTTCCTCAGAGCTGCAGGATATTCCTCCATCTCAAGTTTGCTGGGAAAAAAGTCTTCGTCACTTCCCTAATGAGCTTTCCATTACAGGACTATAGCGATGGTGAATATGTTGCCCAAAAGATTTGTGCTCTTGAGGAACAGCCGGTGTTTTGAGGCATGTGTGAGAGTTTAATGCTCTTGCTGTGCCGTGGTGCTGTAGCAGAAGAGCTGCTGTGACAGGCTGCTGAGCTTCTTGTGCTGCAGGCGCTTTTAATTAAAGAGGGAATTTGGGGTCTTTCCGTAGAAGTCCTAACCTGTCAACATTTTGTTGCAAGATCATAAGAAATCTTGGATCTCAGTATCCTTCCTTTGCTCTTTGTCAGTAGTGCTGGGAACACAAGTGTTGGCAACTCTATAGGTAACACCTGCAAAGCATTCCAGTTTCTCTGTGTTTTCCTAACCAGGATTACCTCCCATAGCCATTCACTCAGACTGTTCTGTTTCAGATAACATTGTGTCCCCAAATGTATTCACAAACTGTTCTTTATCATTAATTCAAGGATCTTAACAATTTCTTTCTCCTGCTGCCAAATTACTAGTACTGTGAATGCTCTAAATCCCCTGTGTGTTGCTCTTTGCTTATGAGTGTAAATAATACATGGAATAATAAAGGCAATGAGTGTTTAAAAAAAAAAAAACAAACAAAAACAAACAAACAAACAAAAAAAAAACCCCCCCGAAAAACCAACCAAACAAAAAAAAATTAGTGTGTTCCAGGAAAAAAACAATGGATGCTGCTCTTGCAGTTCAACGTCACAGGTGTGTTTTCTCTATAGAGAGTGGATTTAAACGTGTCTTACGCTTTCTTGGAATTTGTGGGACTGCTTGGTCTGTGTTCCGTTTTTGTGACACCTGCCTCTGTTTTAAGGGAAGACTCAAATGTAGAGTTAACAGTAGGAATGACTCATACTTCCAGCTTGTGATTGAATTAAAATCTGCTCAAGAAGGTTTTGTGATCCCTTAATGATCTAAATTCCTTTTTTCTGTTTCAGAATACGTTTTACTCTGCAGGGAAAAATTACTTGCTACGAATGTGCAATGGTGAGTTGTAGTTCCAGGGGGGTGGTGGGAAATGAAAGAACTCACCATCAGCAAATGAAAGGGAGTTTAATAGTCGGATGTACATAGAGATGTGTTCAATACGTAATAAAGTTAAAAGGCAGATGACTTGACTTAGCAAGTATTCATGAGTCTGGTTAACGTAAAAGTCATTCTGACCTTAGGGAAATGTCTTCTTCAGTGGAGGTTGTTACAGATGAACATCTGAGAAATATTTATTCCTCAGCAATGACAAGGCCCATATCAGAGACTGTACTTGATTAGGATTCATTTGAACTTGTGGAGCTCTTAGGAAAATTGGTCGAATGCATTTGGAAAAATGTGGCTGATCTGAGGAAGTTACTAGCATTTAAATTTACAAATCTTAGCTTCCCTTCATTAGCTGTGTGGGTCATGTAATTAGCAAGTCCTGTTTTAGTGCATGAGAAATTGAAAGAGGGGTAAACATTAATATTCTTTAATTTTTACAATATTTAGACCTCCTAAGAAGATTATCTAAGTCACAAAACACAGTCTTCTGTGGAAGAATTCAGCTGTTCTTGGCTAGGTTATTTCCGCTTTCAGAAAAGTCAGGTGAGAATTTTTGCTTTTCATCATACTTAACATCTAATGAAGACTAAATATGCCAGATCTTTTAAGTTTATGGTGATTGCAGACCAAATCCAATTGGAGAAAATCACTTTGCACTTGTTTCTACCCTTGATATTGTGACTTTCATTTGTTGTGATTTCAAACACAAGTTTTGAAAGCTGTTTCTGAAAATTTAGTATCAGCATCTCATAAGCAACTAACTGAATGAACAGGCTTAACAAACAAACTTCACACCTTCTAAGACTGACCCTTTGTTTTTCACAGGACTTAACTTGCAGAGTCAGTTTAACCTGGAAAATGTCACTGTTTTCAATACCAATGAACATGAGAGCACTCTAGGACAGAAGGTGAAAATACCCATGTCCTTTTTCACTTATTCTGCAGTAAATGAGTAAGATCATTTGCACAAAGATT
Organism: Bucorvus abyssinicus; assembly: GCA_009769605.1. Classification (NCBI taxonomy): domain Eukaryota; kingdom Metazoa; phylum Chordata; class Aves; order Bucerotiformes; family Bucorvidae; genus Bucorvus; species Bucorvus abyssinicus. The sequence goes on along the minus strand of CM020052.1, from coordinate 12,800,865 downwards.
TGCTACTGTGTCTAAAGTTCAGAACTGTATGTTCGTAATCTAGTTGTCCTACCAGACCAAGCTGCTGATTCTGGAAATAGGCACGTTACCTGCTACGTTAAACTGTGCAGACATTAAGGACAAAAAAGTTGATTTGATTGTGAGGGATAAGCAGTGTCACGTACTGTACTAAGTTTTCCCCACAGTGTGCAGAGGATAGAGCTGTCTCTTCGGCTTTTTTCAAGAAAAGAGAGGCTACCATTCCGAAGTGTAGTAAGGTGTTAAGATGGGAATTTGTTGCACATTTTACTGGAATAGTACTTCAGAAATCTTTTGAGTTACCACCTTAAGCTTTCTGATCTAAAGTGTAATAGAATCTTTAAAATAAAGAACACTGTGAAAACTGTATGCAAATTAGTGGCCTGTATATAAGTTTTAAATTATTTTTTCATATTAGCACACTGAGGAGAGAGAAGAAGGAATGGATGTAGAAGAAGGTGAAATGGGAGATGATGAAGCACCAACAAGTTGGTGAGCTTACAGTAATTTTAAAAGTTGAAATAAAAGTGAAAGTAAAGAGCTGTTTGGGAAATATCCTTAAACGTTGCACTCGGAATCCTACTTACCTCCTGCCCTCTCAAGATTAGATACAACCTAGCAGTGTCTTCATCGGTTTAAATGGAGTTGCCTGGAAGAAGCTCTCTGAAAAAGTTGCATACCTTGGCTGAGAACCACTGCTAGTCTCTCTTTTTGACAATTGTCCCAGTATCTTGACAAAACTTTTTCTGGTAATAGGTATTCAGGGATTCTGAATATATGCTCTATATGCCTTTAGGAGGAAAAGCTGTGGTTCTCTTCATTCCCCAGATAGTGAAAAACTCCTTAGTTCCCTTTCTCAAACTATTTTTACTTTTATGGTGAGAAAGTAACAATAGACTGGATGGCAGACTCTCTTAGGGACAAATTGTGAATTACAGATTTCTCTGTAAGGGCTCACTATTGACTCATTGTTTCATTTACAAAATGAATGATATTTTCTGGGATTGCACATTCCTGAGTGGACTCAAATTTAATATATCATTTTCAGTATTGTTTTTTTATTTTTTTTTCCTCCCAGTTCCATTCCAATAGATTATAACCTGTATAGAAAATTCTGGTCACTTCAAGATTATTTTAGAAATCCTGTGCAGTGCTATGAGAAGGTCTCATGGAAAACTTTTCTTAAGGTAATCTGAGTTCATGTTTGCAACCATTCAGCCTAAGTAAAAATCACTGTTTATACGAATAGGAGAGTAACTGCATAAGTATAGCACAGTGTAAACGCTACTGTCTTTGAAAAATAATAGCGCATGAAGAAATGCATTTTGCTGTTTTCTAAAGTGAGCCTTTGATGGTAAACAGTATATTAAGATGTACAGTAAATCTCCTAATAAAACTTGTGTAAGTCAATAACAAAGACTTCATGTTGCAACAATGTCAGAAGTACCGTTTTTGTCATTTATCTGCTGCAAAAATCAGAACTTTTGAGGTTTTTTTTCTCCAAGAAGATAAATAGTTCTACCTAGTCCTAGATCTTACTTTTGAATAGTCACGTTGATCTTAGATGATCTAAAGTTGATAGGTTTCTAATGAAGCAAATCTCTTTATAGAAGCGATAACTTGAACATCCCCTTCGGCCACCCGTTTCAACTTTGCTTAGTATGAATGTTGAGGATGATTTATTGCTAAGCTACTGTTCCTTCACAATTTGCCACTCAATGTTTATTTAATAGCAAGAAGCCTCTTTTTTTTTAATTTTCATTCTCTGTTTTCTGGTAATAAGAGGTAACATCCGCTCAGACATTCTCATATAAATCTAGTTAATAAGGTCTATAGTCTCAGCTTTCGAAAAAAAAAAACCCAAACCTCACCAAAAAACCCAAGTGTAGTTCAGAGAAACTGAACAAGGCCAGGTTTAAGTTTTTCAGATGAAATTTTTTGAGTTTTTCCTCATTGCAATTGATTTTTAAAGGCAACAGTTTATGTACTTACTTATGCACGCTTACTTATGCACCTTTCTTTGTATATTTTTTGAACAACTTGAGTTTAAATATAGCACTATCATCATGTGGACATTTTTTCTTCAGAACTTGTAAACAACAAAACAATTGTCTACTGTTCACAAATGATAACATGGGTTTTTTTAGCATGTTTTAAATACTCCAAATGACTAGATATTCTGAAATTATAAGTAATACTTTCACTGTCATTTGTGGTATTCAGAGATGCCCTACATATCAGTGTCAAATGGGTCACTTTGGCTGATAACAAGTTTACAAACTATTTTACTTGCTTGACACTTAAGTCTCATGTAATTCTCTAACTACAGAGTTTTTGTATTGTTTTCATGCGGTACAGTACTCAGAAGAAGTTTTGGCTGTTTTCAAGAGTTACAAATTGGATGACACTCAGGCTTCCCGAAAAAAGTTGGAAGAACTAAAAACAGGAGGAGAACATGTATATTTTGCAAAATTCCTCACTAGTGAAAAGGTATGTGATTTCTCAGAATGACAGGCGAGTTGAGGTTGGAAGGAACCTGTGTCTGGTTCAAGCACCCTGCTCAAAGAGCAGCTGTCAGTGCTATGTCCACTTGGGTTTTGAATCTCTGGGTATCCCATTACATTGTATGATCATTTTATTTAGATAGATCTACTCTCTTCTGTTTCATTTTATTTTTTCTTTCTGGATTGCCTCTGTTTATTGATGATTCAGGACTTCTATTTCTGGAATAAGAGTATGCAGTAAATCTGACATTTATTTATTGCATTTGATTTCTATTGATACATTTAGAAAGGGAGGTTAGAGTAAATATTTAAAGATCTGTTACTGGGTTTTTTTGCCTTTAGAATTAATTTTTCAAAACTTGGCTGATGGTGTGCTAACTATATTTTCTGCCTCATAATGTCTTGTTTAAAATTGCTTTGAAAAAGAGAGTTTTTAATTCTTAATACTGAGTCCAAAATACAACACTCAATCCTAAAATTGTTGTCTTCATTTTGGAATAATATGTAACTTAATCTTGATAAATGTATGCATTAGTAGATGACAGAAAGCAAGTCTCAGTGGGCGCTGAGTTTTCTCTTTCTGGGAATAGGAGGTGGAAACCAAGCAGTGTATCACTGCGCAAGTGTTGATGAGAGTGAGTGCTTCTGTGATAGCTGAATTCTTACATTGTAGCCTAGTAGTTCAGGAAAAGGGAGCAAGGCATCCTCCAGTTACTGAAATACTTGAGTATTTGTTTCTCCACATTTTTGTTCGCTTGAAAGTAAGTGTCATTTAATCCAGCAGTATAAAACTAGCTAAACAAAAATGTAGGGTTACTTATACAAGCAGTTCCTCATGCTTTTAAAAAATTTATTTCCCTAGAAATGTTTATACGCTTTCCTAAACTGTGCTAAATGACAGTTTACCCATGTTAGTACCTTGTGAAGCGCTGTCCTGAAAGTATAGGTGGTACTGAATAGAGCTTCTGTAATGACGTACCATCCACTTCCTGTAAAAACAGTCTCCATGGAGTATCTGAAAACGTTTGTTGGATTTTTTTCACTTATGCCTGTTTAGTCTCTTTAATGTAATTCTTGTTCTTGTTGTTTAGCTGATGGATTTACAGCTGAGTGACAGTAACTTTCGCCGTCACATCTTGTTGCAGTACCTAATACTATTTCAGTATCTAAAGGGACAGGTCAAATTTAAAAGGTAAGTGGAAATATTTTGTGTTTTGGGGATGGGGAGCTAAGAACTTGGTAATAAACCAAAATATTTTAGAAGGGTTTATATCTACTTGTTCTGAGTTTCTTGTGAAACATGCAGAGCTGTGGACTAATAAATAATATAGGATGTGGCTGAAGTTATTTTACAGCAGGACAGCAGAGGTCTCATTCTTGCTTTTTGCTGCCTCTCTGTGCATGATTCTTCACCCTCCCTTGCAGTGGCCCTAGTGTTCATTAGGCTCAATCAAATATGTGCAGTTTACCAAACCAGCACAAGTCCAATCTGCTCATCTTTGTAGGATTAGTTTTTTCTGCCAAATTGGTGAGTTGAGTGGGGTCTCAGAGAAGCAGAGGCTCCTAAAGCTTGCTTAAGGTGAATGCCAGCCATGAGAGGGAAGGAGTCTTTCTTTGGCAGCAGCAAGTTGTTAGACCAATGCAAGCTACTTGTATGTGGAATCATTTTGAATCTGTGTTGACTCTGCGCTGTCACATTTGTTGCTGATTTATTTTTTCGTAGTGTGCTACAGAATTCTGTCTAAGATAGCAAAAAATAGCAATGGTGATTCTTGCTTTTTATAGATTAATGGGACAGAAAACCCCCTATCTACTGTAATGTTATGCTGATGAAAATCCTACCTCTTTGTTCTTTTTCTATGCATGTATGTGCACAAATTAACATTTGCGGCAGCTGTCTTTCACCTGCAATATACTGCTTTTTATAAACGGATCTCAAAGAACTTTGCAAACTAGATTGGGATCATTATTCTCATTCTATAGATTATTTACCAAGACAGTCTGGGGGCAGAGAAGGAATAGAATTAAAATCTTCTGAATTGCAGTTCAGTCCTGTAAAGGTGATAGTCATTTCAACGACAGTTCATTGAAGTGTTCGTTAAAAGCAGTCATTTATCAGTGGTTGAGGATGGCATGACATATAAATAGTGTAGTGTAACACTTAGTGCAGTTGTTGTAAAACAATACTAATAATTCCCTTCCTTAAAAAAGATGAGCTTTTTTATATCCTACTAACTAAGAGAAGCTAGTTCTAAAGTCTCTCATGTTATTGCCACAATCATGTTTATATTTGCTGTTTAAGGTACCTAGTGCTTCATAAAAAGCTAGTCAATGTTATATTGCTTTCGAACACTGTAAATGGAATGTTAATGGTTATGCTTCAAATGGATCCTTCTTGAACCAGTGAAAAAAAAAAGATTAGATTCTCATCTAATTTCTAATGTGTTTTTAAAAAGTTCTGGTCTCTGCTTAGAGATGAAGTGAACAGTGTTGCATTTATTTCTGTGTTCTTTTCATTTCTACTTCCTGATTGCATTGTAATTTGAGATATACCAAGCAACTTGTTTAATGACTTCAGGTTATGCTAGATAGAATTTGTATTTTGAGATATTCAAGACCTGTGATCTGTATACAGCTGGTAGATTGTTACTTTTATTGTGGTTTGTCTACATTAGTGTTTTAGGTAGTGTTAGGAGAGGTTGGTTTTTTTAGGTAGGTCTTTTCATTGTGCCCACTTGGTGTGCTTTGGAGTGAGCTTGAATGACGCAAATGGACTTCCTATTAGATGAAGCTAAACCTGAAAGTATATTCCACAAGGACATCTAATGAACTCCACAAACTAATGAGTAGTCAGTTCATGGGACTTAACCAGAGCACATTCAAAGTACTTTCTTTGGATCCCCTCTAAAAACTCTCAGAAAATGTGTAGTGTAAATGATGTGTCCTCAGCACTATTTTGATGTGTAGTGAACTCATCAAATTTAAAAAAAAAACCACCCTGATTTAATGTCACTTTGTTTTATTTTTGGTTTTTTTTCAATTCTAGTTCAAACTATGTTTTAACAGATGAACAGTCTCTTTGGATTGAAGATACTACAAAAGCAGTTTATCAGGTTGGTGTAGTAGATACTTCTATTAAAATTACATGGAAAATATTTTATCATGTGATACTGTATCAATGACCTTTGAAGCTGTAACCACCATTTTCTTTGTTGTTTTTTTTCCCGATGTATTCTGCTACAAATATAATGCAAAAAGTTAACTTTTTTTCCTTCCTCCCAATCATAGCTTCTTTCAGAAAATCCTCCAGATGGAGAGAGATTCTCGAAAATGGTAGAGGTAAGTACTTTGGTGCCTGTCTGAGCAAAGTCTATGTAGAGCATAAAAAAGCAGTATTGGTTTAAACTAGCTTTTGGAACATAGTTGTCCTGTCTGAGGGAACTTTTATCTCATTGCAGTATAAAAGGTCTCATAACATCTCCTTATTTTGTAGTCACACTTTTCCCATGTTTTCATTAATGTGCTCTTCTTCCTTCTCCTGGGGAGAAATGGAAATGCACGTGTATGTGCATGTGATGCATAGGGGACATTGGCTGTTCAAAAAAAGATTTTTTTTGAATCTTTGCAGAAAGGAGTGCCGTGCCTAAAAACATAGGAATAAGATGCAAGTGGAGTTAAAAAAAAGAGTTGTCTTACTTTCCTTTTTTGCTTTACTTTTGGCTGCATCTATTTTCTTGTTTAGAGAAGGAGAAATAAAGCCTTTCCCACAATTACTGAAGAGGAGAGATACATTATTTTTTAATATGCTAAACCAGCTGCTTAAGATTATTCTGATGATGTTCAAAATAGAGGTGTAGTACACAAAGTTGTCTCTTTAATTATAATAGCTCAATTAAAAACTTTGAGATCAGCTCTGAAGGTGGTTTTGACCGTAATAATATACAATATTATGTTTCTTTAGCATATATTAAATACTGAAGAAAACTGGAACTCGTGGAAAAATGAGGGCTGCCCGAGCTTTGTGAAAGAAAGGTAACTGTTGCTTAGTAGAAGCTTGCTGTTGCCTGTTTGAAATGGTGGTTCAGCTTCAGAATATGCACCCATGATGTATATGAACATTAATGATTCACACAGCTTCGAGATTTGTGTAGTTAAGTGTCCCTTTTGTGCATGCAGAAGGCTCCTAATGGTGGTTATGCATATGTGGAGTCTCAGAAGAGCATTTTTCACTGGCTCATGGCAATGTTTTGTTCTCTTAATACCGAGGATCCAGTGACTGAGGAGACTGGAGCATGTTGTCTCCCATCTTGCCTTCAGCAGACACTATGTTGAAGTTAGTGCCTGACTCTTCCATATATCGCTTTGGATTGCTTCTAATGAAGCCTTTGGCGTTACGGCTTTGGTGGGGCACCTGGAGTTTTGTAACAGTTGTCCTCTTACGTACCTTACTAGGTTTGCCACTTCGTGGTGATCACTTAACTGAAGGAAATTATGATTAGGTGGCTTTCACCATTGAAAGGTTACCTGTGTAATTAGTAACTAACCAGTGGCAAAACTTGAATTTTCACTCCATGTGTCTACTTGACTGTCTTGAGGTGGTGACCAAACATTCCTCTTCCATCCTTATTTATTCTACTCATGGACTGTAGCCTGTTCGTGGTAAGGAGCAGCTCAGTCATTACCTCTTTGCAGATTTCCTTTTATGGAGAGATCAGGAGGATCCACCTCTTCATGTCTTGATTTGTTTGCAAAAAAGAGAGGGGCTATGAGAAGAGAGAAATTACTATTGTGGGGGAGGGGGAAAGTAAAATGATGAAATTTGAATTCTGTCAATATTATATCTCCTCCTTTAGATCTCAGCCAGAGTTTCAGCTTGGGTAGGTCTTACTCTAACCTCAGTGGTCTGGGACCTCCATTCTCTGATCCCATGAAATAAGTGCACCTGGGGAAAGAGGACTAGCAATCATAGCACAGATGATCCCAGCAGCAGGGTAGAACATACTTAGTATGTACTGCTGGCATAAGTGTGGTTTGTTTCTTTTTCTATATTGGGACTTTGATAGACCTTTACATTTTTGAGTGAAGTAGTATTGGTGTCTGGCAAATCTTTTTCCTTATCCTTACTTTATCTTCTCTCTCCTCTTCCCCCTCATCTTCTTTCCATGCCTAGAACCCCAGGCCTTCTGAATACTTTGATTATGATTTAACTCAGCACCAGATAAGTGAAACAGCTTAATTTTGTTCTCTAAATACTACTGGTTTGATACTGAAAAGCTTTTATTTTTTTTTTCTTTAGACCTCCTGATTCTAAGCCAATGAGGCCTGCGAGAAAGAGGCCAGCTCCAGAGGACTTCTTAGGAAAAGGACCAAACAAAAAAATCCTTATGGGGAAGTATGCTGAATTTCTTTCATTACAGGGTTTCTGGGTTTTGGTTGGTTAGCTGGTTTTGGGGGTTTTTATGTTTGGGTTTTTTTGCCACTGACTGATTGTTCTCGTCAGTGATTTTCAAACTTCCTCCCTTTGGAACTGCCAGGAAAGAACCACCAAGGGATCTGTCAGTTCTTTTAAAACTTGGCAGTAGGCTTCCTTTCCTTACAGCCATCTCTTGTAGATCCCTTTTGAATAGTCTGTAAGTTGCAAGTGAAAATTTGTATAAAAATTGATCCAATGAGTACCTTTCTCATCTTTATGGTTTTGCTTAAAACGTATCTATGCCGTGGGTTTTAAAATAACACCCACTGCTATCTTATCCCCAGGGCAAAGAATTCTTTCTGATATGTCCTCTCCAGTAAAAGCGCTGTATTTTGCGTGATACTAAGTGCTGCATTTTTCCACTTCCTGCTTTAGGAGAAACGATAGTCTTTTGGGTAATAGTTCACCCAACCTACATGTGGAAATTTTTACCTTGTCGAACTTCAAGACCTAGTACTGAATGTTTAGTAAAATGTCTCTTCCGAAAAAGTAGGAAATTATTTCATTTATCAAAACAAAATAGCCTGAATTTTAGCTAGTTTGGAAAGAAAGTTTGTTGCTGTTTGTGGCCATAGATCAGCAAATGATTATAATAGAAATTTATTACGTTATTTTCCTAATTTTTGAAAACAGGTAAGGTTTCTGTCATGTCTGGTAATTTCTGATAGGTATGTATCACGAAGTTTGTATGGTATGCTTTGTTACAAAGGCTCTGAGGTGAGAATTTCTGTAGTGGTTTTTTCTGTGTCTTTGGTGAGTGATGGAGCATGGAATGATGGAGTGATGAACATGGAGTTTAATATGTGTTTATGCTTTTCTTTTCAGTGAGGAACTGACCCGCCTTTGGAATTTATGTCCTGATAACATGGAAGCTTGTAAATCTGAGAATAGGTAGGTAAAAGATGTTACACCATTGTCTAATATTAACTTTCATGATTCTGCTCACAAAATTGCCCAGAATCACAGAATCATCTGGTTGGAAGAGACCTTGAAGATCATCGAGTCCAACCATTCACCCTGCACTGCCAGGGTCCCTAAACCATGTCCATCAGTGCCACATCTACACAGCTGTTAAACACTTCCAGGGATGGGGACTCCACCACCTCCCTGGGCAGCCTGTTCCAATGCTCAACCACCCTCTGTGTCAAGAAATTTTTCCTGATATCCAACCTAAATTTACCCTGACGCAACTTAAGGCGTTCTGTCATTTGTGACATGGGAGAAGAAGAGACCAACCCCCACCTCACTACAACCTCATTTCAGGTGGTTGTAGAGAGCTAAAAGATCTCCCCTCAGCCTCCTCCAGACTAAACAACCTCAGTTCCCTCAGACTCCTCATAAGATAAGTTCTCTAAACCCTTCACTAGTTTTGTTGCCCTTCTCTGAACACGCTCCAGCACCTCAACGTCCTTCTTGAAGCGAGGGGCCCAAAACTGGACACAGGACTCAAGGTGTGGCCTCACCAGTGCCCAGTACAGGGGGACAATCACTGCCCTGCTCCTGCTGGCCACACTAGTGCTGATACAAGCCAGGATGCCATTGGCCTTTTTAGCCACCTGGGCACACTGCTGGCTCATATTCAGCCGGCTGTCCACCAACACCCCCAGGTCCTTTTCTCCTGCACAGCTTTCCAGCCACTCTTCCCCAAGCCTGTAACGTTGCAGGGGGTTGTTGTGTCCAAGGGCAGGACCCGGCACTTGGTCTTATTGAATTTCATACAGTTGACCTCAGCCCATCGATCCAGCCTGTCCAGATCCCTCTGTAGAGCCTCCTAACTTTCAAGCAGATTGACACTCCCACCCAACTTGGTGTTGTCTGCAATCCAGATGTCAGATATTCCTGTCCATGCATGGACATTTGTGTGGACCTGTGTCTCTTGTGCTAGGGAGCCCAGAGCTGGAGCCAGCATTCCAGAGATACCTCACTAGTGCTGAATAAAAGAAGGGAAGGATCATTTCCCTTGACCTGTTGGCAGCCCTCTTCCTAATGCAGTCCAGGATGCCTCTGGCCTTCTTTGCCGGAAGGGTGTATTGGTGGCTCATGTTCATGGTGACGTCCATCAAGACCTCTTCTGCAAAGCTGGTCTCCAGCCAGTCAGTCCCTAGCAGCTGGTGTCTGGGGTGGTTCGCCTCCATTGGCGTTTTGTTTTCCTGAACTTCATGAGGTTCCTGTCAGCCAATTCCTCCAGTCTCTAGAGGTCCCTTTGAGTAGCAGCACAACCCTCTAGTCTATTAACCACTCCTCCTGTTGTTTACGTTGTCTGCAAACTTGCTGAACTGTACTCTGTCCCATCAGCAGCTGGTCAGTAATGAAGCTGCTGAACAGTATCGAGCCCTGGCATACACTAGTGATGGGCCTCTAGCTGGACTGGTGTAAGCCACTGATCATGTCTCTTTGAGCCTAGGAGTTCAGATGCTTTTTGGTGCACTTTGCATAAATCAATTTCTCCTGATGCCTGTAGACTTTGGACATGTATTGAATGTGCTTTACTGAAGTACCTTCAGCAGAAGGTACAGGAATTGCCATGGGGGTAGAAATGAACATTTGGGCAAGTCAGGGAGCCACTAAGATGAGATGATTAACTACAAGATTAAGCACTTAATATTTTTCCTGCTCTACAATTAGTGATCATAAATAATTGAAATTGAGAAGTAATAGCAGTCTAGCTTTTAGTAGTAGATTAAACTGAAATGGGCGAGTGGAGGCAGTAAAGGGCCATATTTGACTTCTCCTCCTGCCCTGTCAAATTGCACAAAACTAAGATCTGTGAGCGCTTGTGAGCTGTGCGAGTGGCAGCGTGTTTCTAATGCAGCCAGTCAGTTGTTAACGGGTATTTTTATGAAAGTCTAATTTCCTTATTGCCAGAATTCTTACCTTACGTGCCATAGTCCTTTTTCACTGAAGGCTGTTAACAGATGTTCGTGTCACCTTTTGCTGTGGTCGCAGGTTTAAATACATATAATAGGCAATGCTAGTGACTACCGGTATGCTTCAGCGGTTATGCAGTAAGTAATTTTATAGCAACGTGTAGCAAAGAGATTCTTTGCTTATTTGCAGTTCTTAAATTTGAGTAGGTTGGTTTGGGGGTTGTTGGGTTTTTTTTCCTCCAGTGGATAAGCTTGAGATGTGTATCGAGGAACTGAAAACCAGCTGTTTGAGTAGATTTTGAGGAGTATTAAGCTCCTTATTGTATTTTTTAGGGAATATATGCCAACGTTGGAAGAATTTTTTGAAGAAGCTATTGAACAAGCAGACCCTGAAAACATGGTTGAAAATAAGTATAAGTATGTCGATCTTTGCTCTGTTTCACACTATTTTGATCTCTTTAATGTTTGTATTGTTAAAGAAAACAGACTGTTCTGTGCATCACTCTTACCTGTGCAGGACTCCAATAACGTACAAAAAGATGTATAAGGTTGGACAGAATTATATTATTTAGTAAATGTCTCAGATCTTTTTCTGTGCTTTTATAGATGCCAGACTGTTACTACCCAAACTTTTATTCTATTGTAGGGCTGTGAACAATTCTAACTATGGCTGGAGAGCATTGAGACTTCTGGCACGCCGAAGTCCCCACTTCTTCCAGCCAACAAACCAACAATTCAAGAGTTTACCTGAATATCTAGAAAACATGGTAATCAAATTAGCCAAGGAACTGCCTGTAAGTAATATTATCTTATAATAATAAATGCTGAATTCATTTGACTTCCTGCTCGTCTCTCTGCAGTCTGTTTGGTACGTGTGGATGGAGGGGGCAAAAAAATAATGCAGGGGGGAAAAAAATGCAGCTTGTACCCTAAAATAAAAATTACAAATAAAACTGGTCTAATCTATGAAGATTCCAGTAACACTAAGCTGTGTAACATTGACTAACCAAGTAAGTTCTGAGCTCTGCCTTGTATTCTGTGAACAAACAGCTGTGGCAATCCCGTTGGTAGGCAGGAATATATTTGTACTCAGCTACCTGGGTTCCATGTTGCAGGGCAAACCACTTTTATTGAAGATGCAAGCTGGTGTTAGGGTGTACGAGTATCAGTCAGTAGTTGTGGCTACTGGGATGGCAGTAGGAGGGTCAGGCTGAGCAGCTGAAGATACTGTCCTCAGTGTTACCAGAGCTTTGCAGCAAGGTTTACCAGAGCTGTTCTATCAGCTCCCTGACTTTTAAAATATGTGAAGAAAAATAAACCTTGTGGAGCTGTGAATTTAAGGCATTAACCCTTTGCATGTTCAGCAGTACATATCTGAGGCCAGGGAGAGGTCTTTCAGATTACTTTATGCACAAGGATAAGAGGGACCAACAGTTGGGGAAGGGAGCATTTTCTAAACCTTTGAGTTAGCACATAACCCAGCAATTTCTTGTGGATAGGAACCCATCCTTCTGTACTGTCTGTCATGCGAAACCACTGAGGTGTAAAGATTGGGTTGTGATATATAGCTCTCTTGTTTGTTCAGCAATCAGAGTTAACTAGTGGCTAATAGCAATTTTAGGAGAAAATACTGGGAGGGGAAAGCTGTTTAATACACTGAGGTGTCACTTTATGCAGTATTCCTGCTGGTACTGTTGCCGTGTACCAAATGTTATGGCAAGAATCAAATAAGTAGATAAGGCCCGTGATTGAAACCTAGGAAAAGAGGAAGCCTTTTGTCATCTTGGCTGATCAATAGCTAAATCAGAGTGAAAAGTTTATTGTTTGCCACCTTTAAGAATTTTGAAAGTACAGAAAACTTTGAGGAATTCCTGAGTGAGGAATAAAAGTAGCGAAGAAGAAGAAGAATTAATAAAAAAATGTTCATCAGTAGCAGTCTCACAGAAAGTGGGTTTGTTGCTTTCTTTTTTTTAAGTAAGTAATAAAGTTAGGTATGTAACGTTTAGTTGTAGTTACTATGAAAAGGAGAGAATCCTGTGAAGTCAGTGGATACTTTCATTAGGTTTTGTAGTTAATAATGTGTTTTATTAGAACCCTTCTTACTGGTGGTTTGGATACAGGAGACTGGGGGTGATTTTTAGTTCTCATGTGGGATCATGTCAAGTTTTCCATTCTAACACACATTCCAGAAACAATCACAGAGCTGCAGAATTTCCCTTCAAACACAAAATTCATCCGGTGATGCTTAGTTCTCTCATTGTAGCCTCCTTCTGAAGAAATAAAAACAGGAGAGGATGAAGATGAGGAAGATAATGATGCTTTATTAAAGGAAAACAATGAAAGTAAGATTTGCATGTTCTCAGTCTTTTCAGTTTCTCTCTTGATGTGTATTTTAAGAGGCAGCTGTGTTTTATCATAGTTTATACTGAGGGTCACCAGTCCTGGTTATGCCAGTGCTTCTGACTTGAACCTGCATTCGTACCAAAATTGCAGCCTTTTCAGGACAAAGGGCACCAGTAGCAACCGCTCGGTTCCATGGCCTGCAGTGCTGAAAGTGTCCAGCTTGTTGAAGTTGGATTAGCACTTCCTTTAGGAGCCTCTTCCGCCTTTTCTGCCAGCATTGCTGTGTAGAGAAAAACCAACCAAACAAATCCCAAAACCTACGTAAGTGTCCCTTGTCCTGCTTGCACTTTAATTGCCGCGGGCTTGTGCCTCCGTCTAGGCCCTGCTGGGGTAGGTAGTTCTGGGACATTCAGAAAAGGATATAGTCCAACTCTTGAGATCTTTACTTCCTCTTCATTGAAAATATCTTAAAGGCAAAAGTTTCTCTGTGAGAAGAGCAATCTTCCTGACAAACGTCATCTCTTGTTCCTTTCTGTGAACCAGTCCTTCCACTTTTGTCTCTTGCCTGTAACCTTGGTACGTCTTGCTCCTGAGTGTCCTTCCCTGTCTCCTGTGTCTGTGATTCTGCCTTTTCACATCCTCATTCATGCCTTCATCTCACAGCACCTTCCTCCTTGTGTGTTGTGTCTCTGTATGCAGGTTTTTGGATCCAGCATGGGCAGGTGGGGTATGCAGGGTGTGAAAGCCACACACCAGATACCAGTGGCAATTTTGGTGAAAGATTTTTTTCTGTTAGAGGAAAGCTTTCTGTGAACCTCTGTGAATCTCCTTTCTGTTACTCTTTTCCATCCAGTACCTGACCTTTTCCACAGTCTGCTTGACAATAGTGGAGTTTTTTCCTCTTCGACTTAGCACTGCCTGACATAGCCTTTGTGGTTTCACTGTGTTGAATTTACATCTTTCGTTAAATCTTGTCTTAAAGCAAAGATGGCAGAGCTGTAGTCTGCTGTGCCTCTCTGTGCTTAGAAAGAAGGGAAGTAATCGGAGTGCTTCTGTTGTTTTGTGGCTCATGATCTTCCATTCTTCCCCCTCAAGTAGTGAACTTGGCTCACATAAATGAGTGTGACTTGATAAGCACTGGAGAGAGTTGAAACATCCACTCCATGCCAACTGGTTCTTCAGGTGGCATGAGGGTGAGAGATTTATTAAAAATTAAGAACATCATTAATTTCTGTGCATAAGTAATACAGTCTTCAGGGTTTTTTTTCTTTAAAAGTGTGAAATAAGCATAGGTGGTAAGCCATAGATTGTACACCATGGTAAGCTCTGAATGTGCCAACCCACCTGTGTGGTCACTGCTGCTCTTGGCTTCTCAGCAGAGCACAGGATTCCATGGTTTTTATCTTGATGCCAGAATGACAAAATTCCTTAAAGTTCTGACTATGTATTAGTTGCTATCTTGTCCCCAGTCCTGCTGCTGATTGATAGGAACATGAGGTTTTAGACACTCGGTAAAAGGGAAGCAAACTACTTTTACCTTGATTGATTAACTCTGAGTGAAGTAACTAAAATAAATCTGAAGGACAATATGAAACTACAGAGTGATCTTTGTAATCAACTTGTACTGAAATTTGCAGGCTGCCTGCCAAAATCCTTTCCATTTGGAGGAGGCAGTTCTGATGTACGTAAGGCTTTAGCAGTTCTCTCTCAGTCAAACAGGAGATAACATTAAAAAACAAAATTTTCATTATCATGGACAATAAGGGATATTTCTCTTGAAAGCCAGGTAATAAATCTCTAAGAATCTGTTTGTTCTTGGAGCTCTTGAATAGGTTTTTCACAACTAACGGAAAGATGTTAGACAGTCTGTTGGTAAATAAATAGGAGGTCTAAAATGCATATCAGGGAAGATTCATTTGCAGTATCTGGAGACATTCCTTGTCTCACTGATTCTTTCTTGTTTTTTTTTTATTTCTGCTTTGGTTTTTTTTTTGTTTGTTTTTCTAGGCCCAGAGGTACAACGGGACAAAGCCATGACCGGTGACCAAATAGAATCATTTGCTAACAGGCTTGGGGAGCAGTGGAAGGCCTTGGCCCCCTACTTGGAAATGAAAGATTCTGATATATGGCAGATCGAGTCGGACAGTGAGGATATGAAGATGAGAGCTAAGCAGCTGCTGGTTGCCTGGCAGGATCAGGAGGGCACACATGCAACCCCCGAGAATCTGATCACTGCGCTGAACAAAGCTGGGTTAAGTGACCTTGTAGAAAGCCTAACCAATGACACTGAAGGTAGCAGCTAACTCACTTCAGAGGTTAACTCATTGTTTGGATTTGGTGGTCGTTGTTAATAGTGACTGTTCTGGCTGTTGTTGTCGTCGTTAATTGTGACTGCATTGTTGTTAGTCTTGTTGCTAGGTAACAGGTTTTTGATAGGTATTTCATGTTCAATAAATGATAGAACTTTTTAATAATGTTCAGTTGTCCAGATTTTTCTGAGAAAAGGATTAGTCATCCTGATCCAGAAATAGGAAGCTTCATCTAGGATGGTGGAAACATAAAAGGAAGGGTCGACAGTCAAGGCAGTTTCTGTGCAGAGTGCCATAGGAGGGTTTGGCATCAGCAGAGCTTGGGCAGCTCCTGTTGGCCAGAGCAGTCAATAGTTTCTGTAACTGCCTGCTAGCTCGGTGGTTTCTCAGAGCATGGGTAGGTGTGAAGGACTTCTCAGTCACTGCCTGGGGTGGCGGGACTGTGGACAATCAAAACATGCTGTTTGAATGATTCAACCTTGAGGGAGGATAATAGGGTTGTGATGGAGATTCCAAGTCACAGTATTCACTTTCAGTGAAGAACCAGTGTCCTGGGAGGGATGCTGCAGTCAGTCAGTCTGCTCTCTTGTGGAGAAACTGGTTCTGGATGTTGACAGTCAATAATCAGTGTGGTTTCCATGCTGGTTTTTATTAGTAGTTATTAACCTTAGCCTCTGCATGTGTTTGGTTATGTATGTAGGAACTTGCCCGAGTCATAATAAACAAGGTAATTTCTTTTTTTGTCCCAGTTCACCAATGATGTGACCATTGGTTTCAGTTGAAGGATATGGCTATCTGTACAAGCTGTTGCATGTAATTGGGTATGTTCTCCCTCAAAAAGCAAGGGATTTTTGTGCTACTGGGGCTAGCTACAACTTTTGTGGCTATTTCTTGTGTAATTTCTTGTGTAATTGTATCATTCAGTGAAATCTCTCTAATTGCTGAGTGTTTGGAAAATTGTATCACAAAGTTATTGTTTCAGTTATTAAATCATACCTGTGAATTTCCAGGGTGGTTTGCTACCAGCTCAGAAGTTCATTCCTGTCTGCAGAGCTGTTCCTGCTGCCCTCTTTTGGATTTACCTGTATTAGGAACTTGATTATTGGGTGCTTCAATGAAAGTTGGTATCAGCTGATATATGCTGGATGTGTGTTGGAAATAATACAGTGTCTTAGATCCCACTGCAGGTACTATGTGGCAGAAGGTATGAAATTTAATGATTTCAATTAAGGGGCTTGAGCATATTGTGAACCGAGGTGGGTGGAGATGACTAACAAACAGCTCTTGAATGCAGCCTACCTGCCACCTTGCCCCAGGAAAGCTGGGGATGAGGATGGCCACAAGGAAGGTGACTAAAGGAAGCCATGTCTAGTGAGTTATATTCTTGATGCTTCAGGCATGAGCCATAATCTCAGTGCTAGTGTTCAAGGCAAGAGACTTGGGCACTGAACTGTCCCGTTGGTTTAGCACTCATCCCTTTCTCTGACCTGGTGGCAGTGTAGTCTTGTGTCAGATGGGGCATGGAGGAGTACGGCCTTTCTTCTGCATTCATCTGAAAAGAATGACCCCCATCAAAATAGGGCAGCACTGCTCTGGCCCTCAAACAGGCTTGAAATTAGACCCTCCTGGGGAGACCTCCTGGCTGTGAGGATCCCTATCCCTGATTCAAGCCCCAGCCCTAAAGCATAACTAAAGGGTTTGTCAGACCTAGAAAAGGAGATGGCAGGCTTGTAGACCCATGTAGTAACTTCTGATTCTTCTACAGGGGGTTCAGGGTCCCAGATGTTAACTATTAAGTGAATATTGTTTCAGCAAGACAATCTGTAGTACAGTTGTATTAAATGCCTATATCTGAAAAATTAGAAAAAAGCAAAAGCAGCAGAAAAAGGGGGCAGAACACTTTCTGGTAAGGAAAAATAGTTGAACTTTTTAAAAATATCAGCTGTGACCAGTAATAAAGATTATTTATTTTATAAGTGTAGGATCATGCAATTGTTCAGAACAGAATGCTCTTCTCAACTGCCACCTGCAGGTTTAAGAGAGGAAACATTGATTGTAGGACCGCAATGAGGAAGACAGTGCCACAAAGCAGCAATCAATCAGGCACAGGCACTGTCTCTCTTTGCTCAATCAGGGACAGAACAAGCCTTTCAGAACAGGAGCCTATACTATTTCAGTGGGGTACACAGAACAGAGCCTGGGCTACTCTGGGGCTTCCTTAAGGGGTGGAATTTGCCTTTAGGCATCATCCAACCTCCCAGGGGACAGTGTGCAGTGAAGGCACCGCAATAACCAGCAACACAAGTCGTAAGGAAGTAAAAGTAACTGGGAAGGTCATAGCTGAAGCTAGTGTCCCCAAGGGAGTGTAAAAGAGGGGGCCCTTCTGAGCAAGTGCGGCACAGTTAAACTTCCTCCAGGGTCACTGTTAAGGAAGGCACAACTGAAGGTATTTCATAGGAATATGGACTAGCTCTCCCAGAAGGGACTGGGAAGCACCTTAAAAATCAGATCCTCTCCACCGAGGTTGAGTTCTGTTGATGGCCTAGTGCTTTTCTGGCAGTAGTTACGCTGAAATAGTTTACTGCAGCCTCCCACTAGCATACAGCTGCTGTATTCCAGTTGGGAAGTTACTCTAAGTAAGCAAAGCCCAGTTTTGCAGTCATCATACTAGACTTATCTATGGAGTAAAGAAATAGTAGGACAGGAGATAGATAAATCCCTACAGCTTAAAAAAAATGTGGCTTTATTATACAACTGCTTCAAAACATTCATCAGTGGTGGCCCAAGAAGTGAAAACAAACACCTACTAACCACAATATTAATTTTTTTTTAATGGAGACACATTGTTCATCACAATTTATTTTGAAGTCATGAGATGCCAGCAACAGAACATACTGAATCAGCAGGTCAGGCTGGGCAGGTACTCGATTGTAGCCGTGGTTGTTGGCTATGGGCAGCAGCACTGCGTTACACAAAAAGGCAACAGTTCCTCTTCTACCTTCCCAGCAAAACTGCTAGGTAAGGCAAAGGATGGACAGCTATTGAACTGTGGTATAAACCATGCAAGAGTAACAAATGTGAGAAGAGGTGTGTAATAAATACTTGATGACATTAGAAAGAAACAAGAATAGGGGGGCAAAGAGGCTCATTAAAAAAAAAAAAAAAATCAATCTTACTTTCCGCAAGACATTAAAGCTATTTTAAGTATTGTCACCACCGGTGGGCAGTCTAGTAGTGACTAATTGGTACATGGATCCCTCTTCACATGTAAAGTTTTGAACAAATTATTTATCCACTTGCTAAAGCTCTGGGGTTAAAGAAGTGATCAATAATCAACATTTATTTCACACCTAGGCAGAATGACTAAAACCGAAGACTACTGTTCAGCTTGGTCTTCAATTACTTCAATTCTGCGAGGCCCATATAGTAGAACGTAAGCTATATGCCAATCTCCACCCCCAGATAGCCTCAAAATATCTTCAGGTGTAACAATGCTGACTTTGTCATCATCAAACTTAATCCATTCATCTGCAAGAAAAACAAGGATTATTTGTAATTTATGTACATAAAATCTAAGCATGCTTAACAGCCCCTTAAACAAAAGCAGCTGTGAAGAGTGGTTAACAGTGCCTTTTATTTTTACCTTGTTTCCTTTTAACCCAAGACACATAATGCCCAGAGGAACTCGATCTGCCTTGATGTGTAAGCACTGCCTGGAGGTCATAATAGCCACAATTATTAGAACCAATATCTGAAGGAAGAGGAGGAAAAAAAGAAATTACGTGAGTCTTACATGAACAGTTTTAACAGCACCCAGACATATTAGCCATACTGCAGCAATACAGCTGTGTAAAACCCTGCTTACAGCATAGACCTAAATCACCGTGAGCTAACAGCAGCAGCTTTCAGCCAGGATAGCCCCTCCAGAAACTAAGAATGTTTGTCCATTTTCATGACACAAATACTTATCCTGGGTGTAATGCAAATGCAGTAAGTTTAAAGCATTAAAATGATGATGTATGGTCAGTAAAGCTTCTGGGCAGGTTCGGCCAATACATTTCCTTCAAACATCAGCTGCACAGTGATGTTGCTCAGAGCGTTCAGCTACAGTAGAACAACCACTCTGCAGCTGGGTCAATTAACGCTATTCAGTTTTCAATGGAGTAAACTGGCTAATTCTGAACGTACCAAGCAGGGCGTTAGTCCCCAACATGTCGTAACTGCACTTCTCATCACTCCAGAACAGCCCGTTTTCACCGTGCTCTCAAGCTAGTCAATGCTCTCCACTACCTCTCATGTAGTGCATCACACAAACCTCAGAAATGGTAACAATTCGTATACACAAGACCTCCAAAATAATTTCTGCACAGTGTCCTCAACATGAAGGTGAATGCTTAGGACATTCGAGATCCAAGCCCCCCAAATTTAGGCAACACTAGCACCAACCACAGCAGTTTTAGAAGTCCAATTAAGTTTTTGTTTTGATTTCAGCTTTCTACTGCCCCCTGATGAGGAAGCATATAAAACAATTTACATTACATGCAAATGTCTTTTGATGTACAAGTCTCCTCTGTATCAACAACTTGTCAGATGACAAATACATCTTTGACTATGTCAACAGCATTTTGACTTGCCTAATCATTCTGTTCCTTATATTTCTGTCAGTTTTTGAAGATTAATTTTCAAAGGCATTAAAAATAACCTGGGTCCTCAAAATATTCCTACCATCAGGTCCACTCAAATAGGAGTAAATAGGAAATTACTTTAAAATATATTTACTTCGCTGTACTCACCATCAGGAAAAGAAAATGGTTCATATTTAACTTCTTTCTGTGCACCATCACTTTTACTAGACTGAAGAACAGAATACGGTGAATTAATGTGGAATGGTTTTGAGAAAGCTTTAGCACAGTCATATCAAATACAAACTCTCCATTCAAAGACGTATCTAAGCCTAAACATCTTTTGTTCAACTTGAAACAATTCCCATTACCATATTTCTAGTTGGATAGCCAAGAGCCTAATCTAAACAGGACCACTTTTTAAAGCAAATATGTAAACATTTTAGCTCATAGTGCTCAGACTGTTTACGTACCAGATTTACAGGTGTGGAGCACAAAAACAATTCTGCAATTTTTTTATTCCTTGTCAGGGACTTGCTAGCAGCAGAAGTGGCAACAAGAAAATATCAGAGACACACTAAGCGCCAATACATTCTTTTTTAAAATAGAACCTTTCCTTGCTTCTAGCTGTGTAAAAAGAGATGCAAGCCTTATTTAAACATTTAAATGAAACCGCCATGAGTTAGGCCAAGGAAAGAGTAGCAAACTTTAAAAAAAAAATCAGCTAAAATAGTACAGTTTTAGCTTGTTTATTTTTTCTTCATTAAAAAAAAGGCAAGTCAGTTTTAGAATATGTAGGCAGGGTAGGAGATGAAATCTTTTACCAAGTTTCTAGAGTACAATCTTCTAGCTCACTAGTACGCATATTCTGAATTTTATCAGGCACATAGTACTCCCTTGTACAACCCCTTCCAGTTGGTGAGCAAGAACCAGCTACCTTACTCCACTGAACAAGTGACCTCCAGCAAGCGATAATGGTTGAAGAGAGTAATTTTGTGTAATTAACACTGGTAAGCAGAAGCACTACATTCTGAAATAAAAATGTAGGCAGTATGTCTGTCTACAGCCTGTAACATTTCCCACCATCGGTCATACCAAAGCAGATACTCTATTTGCATTAAAATACACAAAGAAGATCTAAAGCTCAATGCCAAGGAGTTTGAATGCTAATTAAGAAAACAATATATTTAACAAAGTCAAGTTTTCTCTAGTCTTTATTGGTACCCCGATTCCAGACGTATGACTTATTTACTCAAAACATCTGAAATTGCCAGGAGACTTACATTCTTTGGCTGTTGATTCACTTTTTTGTCTTCTAGATCTTTGAATTTTGATCGATAAGAAACCATTTTTTCCTGAAGGTCTGGTGTACACAGCTCATACACATCCAACATAAGAGGAAATTTAACATCCTAGGAAGTAAAAAGCATAAAGATTATTAGCATAAGTTCATACTCCATATTAAAGCGTTCTCCCATGGCAAGACAACACTAAGTCAAATAAAATTGAACCCTCATCACATTTATGACAACTTGATCTACTGAAATGTTGCTGACAGTACTACCTAAAGGGCTACAACACTTTCACAGAAGAATGTCTGATTCAGTGTAAACAAACCATCACAAATTACTACATTCAGCATAAATATTTAGATTCTTTATTATTAGCTGTGATACTTCTATACTCTGGAAATACCTATGCAGGCCTCCTAAGGAAAAAAATGCATGTAGAATGACCATACACTGGCAAAAATGTCAACTTGTGTTACCCAAATGACACTCTAAAATGGGTAACACGTGCCTTCAATTTTTACTGCCATGCTTGTCTTGTAAGCAACAGGCATCATGTATCATGATGCTGCCAGGGCAGCCAAACATGTCTATCAGCCAAGGCCAACAGGAAGCAAAACTGAAACATTTAGCTGTTTGCAGCTGGTTCTCACACTTGTCAGTTGGAAAGCCAGACAATTAAAATAATACAGGAAGTGTTTGTTAGCATAAACATTTCCTGTTCAACTTCAGAACACACTGTCCGGTGACTGAAAGCATGGTCTTCTCCTTAATTAAACATTCTTCTCTGAACCACTGGTGAGGAGAGACCAAAAAACATCATAGCAGTATTGGAGCAAATTCACTTGTGTCCCTTACCTGCTCTCCCAGTGATTTTGGTAGTATAGCTTGCCACACATCATCACAACTGGGAACAAAGCTACTTTGTACTTAAACAATGAAACTGCACTGTTAATATTTTTAAATGCAATTTAAAAGCAAAAAAATGATTAAAGATCCTTCAAGCACTAGTTATCTACCTATATTGAAAACCTCATTGAATAAAATGAGGAAGAACAAAGACAAATTAAACTTCAACATACAGAAAACTTACCTTAAGAACTTTGGCATTCACAGATTCTTTCTCTTTGTAAAAAAATCTAACCATCTGAATAGTCAGGTACGCTGGCAAGCGACTAATTTTAGACTATAAAAAAAATTTAGAAAGAGCTATTACTTTAGATATTCACAGATCTTTTATACCTTAAACATTGCTCATCTGAGATTACCGACTATTCTGGCCATGTATTATACATAAACACTTCGGAATATAACAACGCCTCCTATTTTGAAGCTCTGAATAGTAGTGTACTCCAAGAAATAATTTTCAACTGGTCTTACATTTCTTGGTAGTAGATATTCAGATGCTTTATAAACATCAATCACCTGCTGTTGCAGCAATAACTTCTGTGTTCTGGGAAAACTGACAACAGTTAAAAGACTTTAAAGAGAGCAACGAAAGTACCACTCACAGATTTGATATAGAGTGCATTTCTCTGCAGTGTTGGAGAGAGTTTGGTGATTTCCTCCTGAAGACGCTGTAAAAAGAAAAGTATTACATATACATTCATCATAAAACACAGCTTAAAGAAAAGCCCAACACAGATAAACCATAAAGTAAATCTTGTTCCACTAATCTCTTGTGTTGCTATCAGCCCCTACGACACAGTATTTTGAAACTCGTTGGCAGAAAGACCATGCCCATTCATTTGTTCAGCTCCAGGCTCAGTGCTGAGCTCTGACCGTGCTAAGCTCTGACAGCATTAAGTTTCTCTCAGCAGAAAATTTTATTCTACAGGAGTAGAACTTGTAACTGGATTTGGCTACAAATTGTATCTGGATTTGGTTACCAACATGTCATGTCATGCTTGGAACACAACGAAAGAAAAAGTTTCTTGTGACAAGAATATTTGCACATTTCTCCACTCAGTATAAAGCAGACAGAGCTGCAAATAAGGAGACACGTGGTGATACTCTGCTTCCAGGGACCTTTCAAATCCAGGAAAAGGTTGGCCTGTTAGTGTTGTGACTCTCTTGCTGCAGGCAATCCAGCATAAGAATTCTGGACAACCTCTTCTGGACTGAAAGTGAGGTTTCTTTATTCATAATCTTCTTTATTCGCGAGCATTAAGTAATTTAACTTACTTGTCCTTCTAAATTCTGTTAAAAAAGAAAAAGCAGATACAAAAATTATCTGAGAACCTCGCAACTTGGTCCAGTCCTGGACAAACCAGATCACTGCTTCCATCTGCAAGAGCAGTTACTAAACAGTTTTGTAGTAGCTCCTCTCCTTGCTCCTTCAGATATGCAAAAGACCCTGAAAACCTTAGAAATTTTTTTTATATATATGCATATATATATATATATATAAATTTCATATATATATAAAAATTCAGACTACTTTAAGAAGTTCTACTTAAATGAACAGTTTAAAGATGTTGTGTCATGGAAAATAACAACCCCTTCAAAGTCTGCAAAATTGTATTTAATTGTTCCGTCATTCATCACCCTATTTTAAAACTGACTTTTGGGGAAGCATTTACAGCATGCTTAAATCATGATACTGTTCAGTCTGAAGTGAAAGCCACGGAACAAACAAGTAGCAAATTGACTTGCACTTGGTTACCTACATGGGGAAGACCATGTCGCAGTCAAGAACACGCTCCATTGAAATCTGCTTTACATTTACATGCAATTCATTTTCACTGCCATCTTCCCATCAAACACCAAAAAAAAAATTGAAATTTTGTAAAGGTTGGACAGCAGATGTCAATTTTAAGTCACAGATTAAGAACACAGGTCATTTAGAGTTACAATTCAATAAAAGTTGCAATGGCTTACCAATTTTAGTCCTGTAAACAGATATTTCACTTCCTGATTGATAAAGCAGCTAAGCTGAAGCTGATTCTCCTTTCCTTTAGTTACTTCCTCTTCCTCAGCTTCTGTACATTTCATGCTTCACAAAATTAAGGAAAACCATCATGCACCAAGAGCTGAACTATTGCTCTAGTGAAAACAACATGCTGAACAGCACGGTAATTTAAGATAATCCTGTGTTTGTGCGTGAATAATACTTTTGCTTCCCATTGTATAAAAAGAAGATTTGAAACAGCCCACCCTTCTAACCAACCCGTTCCTTTGTGTCTAATCACAAGTGGTAGCTGAGGACGACAGCATACTAAAAAAAAGTAAAATAGGGCTTTTTTTTAAAATCACCATTTAAGCTCGTGACACCTGCTTTGTTCTTTATTCCCCGCCCCGAACACCCAGGACACACATCATACCAACTGGCTGCCAATAACAAGTAAGGAAGGCCTCCTGCAACATTATGCTCCATTATTGTTTACAATTAATAAAGTTCTTCCATTCCTAGTGCTGGCCAGACTTCCCGTTTCTTTCCACATCCACAGCCTCCTTTCCCTGCCCTGTATCTGTCCTCTTCACTGAAATGAAGTCCATTTCTTCATTATTTTCTACACATGCTTCTAGTTGTTCTGTCTGCATTAGTTTCTTATTCATCTAACAGTGTGCCTAATTTACTTCTTAAGAAATCAATTAAGCTATCTTTTGTGCATGTTTAGTATGCCGAGTATATCAGCAACACTTCCTTAAAAGCCAAAAAAAGGCTATTTAGGAAAGTAAATACTTATTTGGATAAAACATGTCATCATCCTTGAAGAAGGTAACTGGCAATCTTCTCTGGGAAGGAAACCTGTTATTTAAATTCGATAGGTTTTTTTCTTTAAATTTCCATTATGATTTTTCCTTCCTACATCGTCCTCTCTCTCTAAGTATAACCAATCTTAACTTTAACTTCTGTGTATCCTGCAATACATCCTTCCCTCTCTTTGCCAATACACACGCTTATTTTCTGTACTACTCTGACCAACACTTCTCATCATACCTGCACTCAGCTGCTCAAGTGTGACATTATTATCATTCTTTATGCCTTGCCTTAGTCTTTAGGATACGCTGTTTCAAATTCAATGCTGAAGAACTGATCAATTAAACTCTTCTTTTTAGAAGATGCTGCCGTAGCTCCAGAGTCTGTCTGTAAAACAAAATCTCTTCAGATGTAACTCTAAATGGCATGAAAAGACACTCTTCTTTACAGTCAAAATCACCTCATTTATTTAAACTCTTTAAAGCCTGTTCCTCCACCTTTCTACAAGTGCATTTTATTCTAGTCATTCAATCTCCTTACACAGTATAAAAACTTCAAAACAAATGCATTTAGAGCATGCTATTAAAGCCACCTCAAAGCATATCAACAAGTAATATTTCAATCAGGAAGTAACACCTCCCTGGCCCCTAACTTAAAACTGTCTTAAATTTTAGATTTAACAGATTTTTGCCACTGCCAAGACTCTCCAGAAACCAGTTTACAAAGAAAGATTTGGTCTGGTAAAGTCTTGAGAAAAACTTTAATCTCTTATCAGGTTGATTAAGGTAGTTGTTTGAAATGGTGTTCTCGGCTACAAGAACACTGTAGCACACTTTTTTCAGAAAAGAAGTTCCTATGTGCTAAATTCCCAGGTTATCGGGGCCAGCTGCTGCATACTCACGGTCACCACCACCCTGGTCCAACACATGCCTTCCAAAGCCCAGATGGAAAGTATTCCCTAGTACGCTCCATAGCATAGCTGACATGACATAGGTAGCGTTATGCTGATCAGACACATCAGAAAGCAATTTCACTTACTGGACTATAGACACATGTTAAAGAACTCACAGAACAGATAATCCTTAGCAAAAAATGTGAATCACAAGTACAGTATTATAAATCCCAGCTCTGGTTAGAGTAAGACTACAATTACCTCCATAACTGTATCACCTTCTATGCCTTCCAGCTTTTGCTGTAGTACCCTCATCATCTGCACCCAGCACTCATTGGCATCCTAGGAAGGGAACAGAATATTAAATCTGACGAGTAGCTTTATGATTTAGTAACACTAAACCCATCAATCTTTAAATATAAAACCAAATGTAAGGATTCTTTAACTTCCACATACATTTTAAGAGCTAGCACTTGATATTACATTCAACTTTTCCACGATACAAAAGCAAACACTTTACTGTGACAAATTTTTTTTTTTTTTTTTACAAAAAGTTAGTTTTAAAATATTCTTGTTCTCAGCTTCCAACATACTATAGAATTTTCAAACAATAAGCTAATAATTGGTCTTTACCTGTTGAAGGTACTGGCCTTGATCGCCTTTCTCTGCAAACTGTGGGAAGGCCATATGTAAAAACTGAAGGAGAATGATAGGTGGGATACTGGAGGAAGTTTTATCCATGGAATCAAACAAGTCTCTAAGAGCTTGAAGAAAAAGTGAATGCTTTGAGAAGTGGAAAAACAGTTCAAATGTGGCAGGAATTTTAAAAATAATAGTAAAACAGAAGCAACATTTAAAGACTGATCATCTAACAGTGTCCAATTTGACCTTTCCAAAGCAGGAACAAATTTTCAAGGTGGCATAACAGGTACACATAAGATCTCATTTGTGAGCACAACTTCAAAAGTGTTAAGATGTCAATTCTCAGAGTTTGGCACATAGTGCCTTGTCTTTCCTGGCTGCTAACAGGAAAAAAAACAATTGAGCAGTTAAGATTTCATTTGAAACACATCTGAGTAACAATGTTTTCACAAGAGGACTACACCTAGAAAAACCAGAAGGCATTCACAATCTATCCTCTAAGTTTCACCAACTACTGGAGAAAAAACTTTTTTTCCCCCAACTAGAATATCTAGAAAATACTCATGCTTAATTTAAGACCCAGAAAAACAAGTATGTGTATGCATATGTGCAGACAGCTCCTAACTATCTGCAATTCAATGAATGCTGCTGATTGCATGACAACACACATGGCTTTCTTCTTTTCTGCACACACACTACTACACATACCTTATCTACCCAGCCTCCAGCATTTTAAACCCACAAATCACTTCAGATAGACCTGTTAATCCTCACAACAACCCTGTGAGGTAGGCAACAGTGCACGGTCACTACTTTACAAGTGGAGATACGCATGACTAAGTGACTATAGGCAAGATTACAAGGAACCAAGGTCAGCTGCTTCCTCTCTTTAACAAGTATCTTCACTGACCTTAATAAGGCGGAGAACTGATATGACACTGCAATTTAAAAAAATGCCATAAGTGTCATCATGCAGGAGTTCTTGACCAGCTCAGTGCTAATGAATTAACTACAAATTAACTTCAACTATTAAGGCTCCTAAAAAGCAGAGTTGTCACCTTCAAAAGAAAACAAGGGACATGAAGTAAAGCCAGTGAAAAGGGGAGGGGCAGGCATGGTTGTATAGAGTAACCATCAAACTTACCACCCCAAAATTCCATCAGCAGGCATACCCACAAACTGGACCTTTCCTTCCTTATATTGTTTTGTTTTTCCTTAAATGGACTGGTAGAAATCCCAGTGTCCTGGCCCAGCATCTTAGTGGGGCAATGAAATAGAGTGAAAAAAAAAGAAAAAGCGGACAAGTAGTACCCTTGCTCAAGTGTAAGGGGTCTAACTAGAAATCTAGTTAGAACTTGAAGATACGGGGTCATCGTGAGCTCCCACATTGTGAGCAGACAGATCACCACAAAGAGTAACTTTCCTTTCGATGACACTACTGTCTACTTCAGTTAAGAAATCTGGACCTTTAGGGTAAAGGCTAAGATCACCGACAAAGCATCAGCTGCCACCTTACCAATGCTCAACCAATAAATCATATTAAAAATATGAAATACATATTCTAGGAGTACGGCATTAGCCATAATGAAACAAAGAACTGTACACTAAAATGTTTCAACCAAAATGATCACATGAACAGATGGATGGAGTCTGCTTTAGGAAATTCCAAATACTTTATGCCGACATACAAAACAGTTAAGAGATAGAAAAGATTCCTGTCTAAGCCTAGATCACACTTGAATATATTTTTCCTAGCACGCAGCTAGGTAATATGCAGAGATGTAAGCTTTGCAGCCATGGTCAGAATATCCTTGAAAGATATTAATGACAGTGCAAAACAAATCCTCCAGTGCTAGCAAATCTGAAATTCCTAAGGCATATGTGATAAAGAAAAATACGCAGAGTTCTAACTGCAAGTTTCATCTGCAGTTAGCAGGAAATCACACACTAGCATAAAACTCTGTGTTCTACTCTAAACACCAACCTGCAGTAATGTATTGAGCAGAGGCCATTTCTCCTGAAGCTCTTAAGGCACCACCATACCTAAAAGAGAAAAAAAATAATTTGTATGCAATTAAACACAATGAAGAAGAGCAGTCAAATTTTTAAATCATACAACAGGCAGCAGCTAGTTTTATTTAAATGCCTGGAAGCAATGGAAAACTGGCACCCTTGAGACAATGCAGACTAAGAAGTCTGGATAGATCACTGCTGCTTCCCTAATCCATTTGCCTCAAAGACTCCATCTATTTTTAAAGAAACTGAGAAAAAGTCCGAATAGAAGCTACCTCATTTCTGAAACATTTGCTACAGCTTCTTCAGATACATGTGAAAAAACACCTTCAGTGAGAGATGGTAAATAAAATGCACAGATATAGAGAGCAGGCTTGCTTCCTCTCTCCACAGCAGAAGCAAAACAGTGAGAGGCGAGACATTTTTCCTGGGTACGTTTTCCTCCACTGGAAAAGTATGTGAGTCCACCCTTATTACCAGAACTTAACACTCTTCTTTGAATGGTTTCTTAATTTTCCTGCTGCATGAGGAACAGATGGCCTCCTCAAAGGAGGAGGACCTGCAAGCGGGTCCTTCAAGCAAAAGGAGGGTCTCATGCATTCTTTGGTCTCAAACTGAACTTTAAAAATTCTGTCCATTGCTAGATGACAAGCAGGAAACTGTCCCCCTGAC
This sequence comes from Bucorvus abyssinicus, assembly GCA_009769605.1. Classification (NCBI taxonomy): domain Eukaryota; kingdom Metazoa; phylum Chordata; class Aves; order Bucerotiformes; family Bucorvidae; genus Bucorvus; species Bucorvus abyssinicus. The sequence goes on along the minus strand of CM020052.1, from coordinate 12,771,518 downwards.
ATGCTACAAAACAGAGAGTTCCCTTGCAGAGATCAATGGAGCAGCAGGTGAGAAATGAAGCAGTAACAGTAGGCTCTCCCATGTGAGTCCTTTCACCTCTCTCCCACTATCATATACCCTTCCACACTGTCATCAAGCAGGGAAGACCAAACGAAGGCTGTATCTGCAGGGGAAAACTGAGCGGCAGCCTACGAATCAGACTTCCCAGAGACAATAAGGCCACGTCTTGTATTGCAGTCTGCCAGTTTTATAGAGCACATTTTGATATTTGGTATGTTAAACTTGTCAAATACTCTGACTCAGTGCAGTAACACAGAGTCCTTTACATGGAAATAAACAGAATTTCCTAAAATGACAACACTGAAAAACAAGAAAAGCTTTAAAACAGAGTTTCTGTACTTCACAAATAGTTCTCAGTGCTAAATAATTAAGGTTCACCTGCTAACAGTATCAAGAAATCGGTGCATTTTAAAGGAAGCAAGATGGCAACGTTCTACCTAACCCTCACATTTTTAAATATTGATGGTTTTCTCATTATAATTCATCTGGAGGACAAATTCAGGCTCACATTGCCATGTATTCTTTTTTTCCTCCTAGCTTCATAATTTTGAAAAAAAACCAAAACACACAAAAGTTATTTTACAATCGAAACCAATTCCCTAAGGGCATATCTTCTGTTCCCTATACGTCCACATGACAGTAACTCACGCTCATTCCAGTTTGCCACCACAGTAACACCCATGGTCCTATCTCAGAGCTTTCTGCTGCGCTTCCAAGTACCAAATGTCAGTAACATAATTTCATAGTTGAAAAAGCATTGTGCAATAAAGCCATCAGAAAAATATTCCTCATAGAAATAGGACTCCCGCACAATACAGAACAAGACCATATAAACTAGCACCAGAAAACAGGGTTAGGAGTTCAGTAGCTTGTTTAAGCATTTTAAACAAGCCTTGACAGGAACAATTTTTTAGCTAGGTAAAATATACTCTCTCCACTAAAAGCCAGTTCCAACGAATACAGTCTTAACTTCTTTAAAAAGTACAAGCTAACACAACCATAGGATAAACTTTAATACATCATTATACTGTCCTGAATAGATTTAAAGAATAGCAGATTGTTATGATAATCCATACCAGTATTAAGACAACTGTTCCACAAAACATCCACTTCCTAAACTAAAGAAAACATTTTAGTCATGGTAATTTTGTACCCAGTCCTACCTTTTAAGGGCCTCTTTCACTTCTGGCACTGACCGGATACACTGAACTGTAGCATTCATGTAGCAAGTGTTGCCAAGGTTTGTCAATCCACAGGGTAATTCCATCTACCAAAAAATTTACAAGAGTGCTTGAAGGTCTTAGAGAGATGTGCAACCATTTTTGTATAAGCACTATAATTAGACATCATCTTCTAAGAAAAGGAATAATCAGAGATGCGTAAAACCTGGAATATTCCACCAAACTTTACGAAGTTTTCCAGATCCATTTTTTGATTCTGTTAATCGTTTCACCATGCAGTGCTTTTAGAGGACATTCATGAATACTTTGGGGTTTTTTCTGTGCATATTTAGTTTAATGAACATTATTCTTCAAGCAGGCAGTCATTCAGAAAGTTCAATTACAATCTCATTCAAGTTTTGTCCTTAAGATTGTATTTCCATGAAATTTCCATATGAATACTTTTGTATAAAACACTGATATTTTAATTAAAACCAGTTTTCAGTAAGACTCTGAGTGTAATGTTCATAGCTAGAAATGAAAGCATTATTTAAACTCCTCTCCGGAATTCTGCAACAGGTCCCTCCAGACAACTTGTGAATTTCTAAAGTTTTGACAAATGTGAAAGCCAACTAATAATAAACTAACCAGTTGCAGAAACAACTACAAATCACAATATAATAGAATTTTCCCTCTTTTTTTTTTATCCTGCATATTTAAGTAGTTGTCAGGAAAAAGCACATAGTTTAATGAAACTGAAGTAGTATTGTGTACTGATACCACCTTATTTTAGGAAGAGATAATTTATTTAGCTGTGTTATCTGTTTTTATTGAACACTCGCAGTACAGACAATTGAATCTTGATGTATAACAACCAGAGAAATGGAATGGGACCAACTTTTTCAAAATGTTATCTGACACTGAATCATCTCCTTGTTTACCTCTCAGTTTTCTGTGTATAGAGTTAATCTCAAAAACAGGTATATATCCTTCACCTGCTGGTGCAGGTGTAAAAAAACCACAAAACCAGTCCTAAACTACAGACCCATTTTCATGCTGACATGCATAAAAGTATCCCCATTCTGCATGCGCAGTTGACAGTCACACAACTGTTTTAAGTACGATGAAGAGCTCCTAGTTCAAATGACCGATGAGAAAATTAAGCCTTTAAAATTGCAAAAAAGAAAACAACTCAAACAGAAGTTACTTTGTTTTAAAAAAAAAATTAATTATGCTCTTCCAGACATTACTCCCAGAAAGGAAACCATATAATCTATTCCACTAATATCAAATTTATTTTCATTTTTCAGAAGGAAAGGTTACCTAATACCAATGAGGACAAACAAAACCCCAAACACCCCCCACCTCAATCAAACCTTCCTTTCCCTTCACAGATACGAAGGAGACAGGAAACAATTTCGCAAATCTAAGAGCCCTTGTTCAAGCAAAGTTCAGGACACTAATACAGCAAGGGCAATACAACTCTGTCTTTAAAAACATCAGCAATGCTATTTTTAGAAAGTTTACTAAGCTGTGTGTTTAAAGGAAAACCAGCACTAGTTACATGACTTTTAAACTCAATTCCAGATTTCTCATCACTGCTACCAGCTGGGTCAATGTAAATTTCTTCGAGAAGCTATAAATGCTAAACAGACATTATAGTTTCAAAAACCACTTTCAAGCAACTGCTAGTATTTAAAAACTTGCCATTATTCAAGGTTTACAAGAAACTAAAGTTTGAAATATGCTTACAGCTGAAGCCAACTGCTCCTCTGTCATGTCTTCTACAAAGATAGGTCGAGCAATTGGCTCTTCCGGAAGTGCATCTGCGGAACCCATCATTAATAAGGTCATTCCCTTGAAACACAGTAAAAACAGGAATAAATATTCAACGGCAGTTATTTCCACTTTAAAAAAAGTAAAATAATAAAGCTCTTGACATATGTTAGCTATTTCCCCAAAAATAAACAGAATCTTTCTCTTAGTTTACAGAACTGATACTGCACTGTTGTTTCTTAAGGGCATACCTTAACTTTCTCATTATCTAGAAAATACTTAATGAGAACAATTCCACCGCATTATCCATGCTGGACATTTCCACTGAGCCTGGCGAGCTTGCCATCAGCTGACATGATTCCAATGAAGACTAATTTAACATTCATGGAATACCCCAATGCGAAGTGTTCAGAAAAGCTCCGTTTCTGATGCACCACTAGGGATCAAGCATCTTCTCAGAATTGTTTGTTTTCTTCAGAAAAGCAAGCGGGAAGGGGAAGTGCCATCCTTTGGTCTGGCATGTTCTGAGGACACTAAACTAATTGAAAAGTAAAAAATAACCAAAATGTCCCTGTCAGTTTATGCATGAGGACTAACATTCAAGGGGGACAAAAAAAAGCAATCAAGTTACCACGCTGGCTGGACTAGCATAAGGAAAAGGAGGTTTTCAGCATTCAACAGGAGTACACAGTAAGATCTACTGAAGGGGAAGAAAATGGCTATCTTGGGCCTCAAAAAACACAGTGCTAAGTAAAAGGATGGACAACTGAATGGAAAGAAACTGTTTTGGCAGTGTAAATAAATGCCTAAAACTTGCATATAATATTATTAAAATTAATAGATGCAGCTACTAGCATAACAGTATGCAGAAAAGGACAAGAATATTACGTACTGGTTTTTTTGCTGTATGACTTTGCTACAATAGCTTCAGCTACGGGCTGCTAATAGATGCTTGCAAATGAATTATCAGGTTGAGAGTAATGCTACCTAATTCCACCTGCTCAGTCAAGAACGGGAGAAAAACTAAACAGATGTTGAGGAAATGAAAATGACCAAAAAAACCCCAGACAGAAATCTTTGGGATTCCCTGTTACAATATTCACAGAATCATAGAATTGTTTAGTTTGGAAACCACCTTTAAGATCAAGTCCAGCTGTTAACCCAGCACCACCACCTCACCACTAAACCATGTCCCTCAGCACCACATCTATATGTCTTTTAAATACCTCCAGGGATGGGGACTCCACCACTTTCCTGCACAGCCTGTTCCAGTGCTTTACAACCATTTCAGTGAAGAAATTTTTCCTAATATCCAACCTAAACCTCTCCTGGTGCAATTTGAGGCCATTGCCTCTTGTCCTATCATACCTACATATCTTGTACTACCACACCTATGCCTTTTATATAGACAAGATACAAAAATATGTTCACTTCTTGTTTTCTTTTTTAACTAGTCAAAGGTATGAACAACAATTACTAAAGTTTCGTTTTTAAACAGTAGCTATTCAGTACAGAAGAACAAATTTCAGCAGGTTGATAAAAAAGGAAATAGGTAGAGCTGTAACTTTAGCATTTTTAATGCAACAGTTTTCCATGCTGGGGACACGCGACCACAGCGTCCACATTCGCAAGCTCTCTCTAAGCAACATTGCTACTATGGTCACAGATAGACATAGAAGGACCACTGATCTGACCCAGAACAGCTCTTGTAAGAAATATATGCTCCCAAGTACTTTGGGAAGGTGGTGTAATTTCCCGACAGATGCCAAGAAAGGTTTTTTACAAATCAATGGTGAGAACTTTGTAAGAATGCTTAGGTATGACAGCTATAAAATCATTTTTCATCAAGGCCTGATTTTTAAGAAAGAGCTACCCATTCAAACAGAAACCACAAGAACTTTAGATCTTTCTTTCAACACCTAAATAAGAATCAAACTATTAAAATTTAGTTATTCCTCAGAACTTACATTCTTTATTTTTAGGTTCCCCCAGTCATCATCCTGTATTTGAAATGAAATAAAAGTTAATCATCTTGCAGCAAAAGACAAGTGAGTATTTTCATTAATATTAATCACATATTTCTAAATATACAATTGTGTTTCATCCAAGCTTCCACAACATTAATTATTTATACATCATCAAGTCTCGTCTGACAAAAATAAAAAGTAGTCAAGTTGTCTTTTCAATAAGGTTCTTCATTTGTTGTTCAAAACTGCTTAGAGGTGAACAACCTTTTGTAGGAAAATTGCCTATATCACATTACATCAAAAAGTCTCCAGCAAAGAAGCGCCAAAGAAACTTTTCTTAAACAAGCTAAAAAAGCAAAAAGTTGCATTCAGACTCTGAACATTAGAAAGGAACAGAAAAAACACCACCAAGCAGAGTAGTGTTTGGTATAAAAGAATGAAGTCCCAACAATTTAGCAACAAACTTTTGCCAATATTTTCTAGTAGCAGGCAATGAATCAGAGAAATATTTCTGAAAACAGTGGTCAGTTTAATAAATACAATGAAAGATCTTCTGAAAAAACACTCAGAAATACGGCCATTGCTCATTATGTTATAATGTTATGAAGTTAGAAATAATATAAAACCCATGGATTTCTACCTTCAGGGTTCCTCCTTTAACCATAACCTTCTGCCTAGCTGGCTGAACTCCAGTCAGTGCAAATAACTGGGCTTTGAAGACCATTGGAGGTTCATCAGTGTTCAGCTCCACGCCATCGAATTTCTCTTTTCCCCATTTCACGTTAACTGCAAACAAAATGTGTTGTAACTAGATTATTTCCTAATACACAAGAATGTAATTACCAAGATTAACTTAGTATTTCAAGACCATTAGACAATTCCAGACTTTATACTATATCAAAACATCCTGGTTTTAACTCTAAAACTTCTCTAATCAAGCTAAAGGATACCTTTTCTAGAAGGTGTCTCAGCCATCAGAACATACTATTTCCAAGAAGTCTAAAAACATCCTACAAAACAATTGTAAGCAACATGTATACAGTGAAGCTTTGCAAGCAATAAACATGTAAAACAGCGTCAGAAATTCTTTGAACTCATCTTCACAAAAGCCGCTCGAAAGCAACTCTCCCAATCTCTTGGCACTGTTCACTGCAAACAGATTTCTGAAGGAAGTTCAAACGTGCAATTCCAGTTCCATGTTCCACAGCATTTCCGTTCTCCTTCAATGGCAAACAATACCATGTTCTTTAAAAGCAAAGCAGCTGTCTGACAGCAGTAGTTTCGGCCACCAGTATCATTCAGGTCAAGCTAATTGAGGAGTTAAGTGTGCATCAAGACAAGATCCATAAAATAGCACACCTTCTGCCTCCTTTCAATGTAAGGTTAACCTCACAGAGCCATTTACTACACCCATCACTGCTACCTTCCTCAGTCTTGACAGTGCTCACACGAACAACATACCTACATACAAGAACAGCCTGGGCACAGGCTGCATTCCAGAAGCCCTGACGCCAGTAATGGTGCAGGACTGGAATTCAGAAGCAAAGGGAAATTTGGGCACGCAAAGCCTGACTTTTAACATCGGCAATGGGATCACCAGCAGATATGTTAGACACCCGAATAAATCTGGCATCAGGGATGTAGAATTATGGTTCCCTTGACAGACAGCAGCACTTAGTACAAAACAAAAATAAACCAAGAAAGGGCCGTACGGGTGCACGATCGCACGTGATACGCCTATGACACCCGTTTGCACGACCGAGACCTGCCGAAAAGGCCCTCCCGCTCTCTCTTCGTCCCAGCCGGGCCAGGCCAACACTTCCTCCTCAGGCAGCCCGGCCGCCTCCCGGCCGGGCCAAGCCGCGCGTCCTGCAGAGCTCCCGGTGCCGTTCCCGGCCGGGCTCGGCGGCGCCGCGGACACGTGCCGAGCGCCGGCGGCAGGACGGAAGGGCCGCCGGAGCAGCTGCCCTACGGGAGGCACCGCCTGCCTTCCCCCGCGCCCCTGGGGGTGGCGGGGTCGCCGAGGAGGGCTCGTCTCTGAGGGAACAGCACCCGCCGCCGCAAGCACTACCTTCCCGGCTCTAGGCTGCGGACGGCCGCGGGCCGGGCCGGGCGCGGACGGCGGGGGCGGCTCACCTGAGAAGAGCGGCATGGTGGAGGGGGCGAGAGGCGCGCCGTGTCCTGGGAGGGCGCGGTGGCGGCAAGGAAATGAAAGGGCGCCAGGGAGCGACGTTGGCAAGGACGGAGCGGGCGGGTGATGGCGGCTCCGGCACGTCTCGCCCTCCCTCGGGGTCTCATTCAAACCGGCCCCTCAGGATGACGCTGCAAGCGGAGCCCGCGTTCCGGAAGCGGGCTGTGCTGCGCGCGCAGCGCCGGAAGGGCGTAGCGGCGGCTGTCGCGCGCCCGGAGGGGCGGGCGCCGGCGCGCTCGCGCGAAGCGGCGGGACGGGGCTGCGTGGGGGAAGAGGGGCGGGCAGCGGCGGGCAGCGGGGCCCGGGAGGCGCCGCCCTTCAGACCGGGAGCAGGAGCCGCGCCAGCCGTGGGCTGCCCACGGGTAGGGGTGTTTCCTCGGGAGAGAGGGGCGCCACTGAGTAACCGGCCCTTCTCTAGACCGGGAAGGCATAACCGAGCTAAACCCGTGAGAAGGAGACAAAGGCCGTTGTTCTTGCACGGTAAGAGCACGCTAAGGAGCAGAGCAGGGCTGGGCATGGGCTGCCAAACTGGATAAGGAAGAAACCAGAGAACAGTTCGAGGGATGAGGTGTCGGACGGGAGGTTGTGAAGCCGTAAACGCCGCAGCTGGCGCCGCTCCGGGCGGACGGCGGCCCCTGGAGGCAGCAGCGGGCCCGCTTCACGGGCCGTTGGATATCGCCTTCCCCGCCCGGGGGAGGCACGGCCTTGTGCTGATCGGACACGCGACCCCATGGGCACTAGGGCACGTAGAAGGCGTGTGGGGTTCGCTTGTAAGCCTTGGAGCACCCAGCCGGTGGGGACAAGGGAGGGGTTTGGCGGCCGGGAACGGGGTGTACAAACCCGTGTGTTGCTCTGGCGGGGTGTGCCGGCTGCTCGGGACACGGCGCTGGCCAGAGCGTTCATGAAACGAGGCGCCTCGTTGCCGAGTCTGACCTGAGCCTCTCCCGCCAGGCTGGGCTGGTCTCTTGGAAAGCCAGCGGCTGGCCGGGGGCCGGTGTGTTGGACCTGCTGTGTGCACCCGCACTGAGGTGGCCGGCGGGCAGGAGCGGAGAGCTCGCTCCCCAGAACGGGCTGAAACCACGGCTGGTGCAGCAGGCAGGGAATGCCCATGCGGAGGGCGAAGCGCTTGAGAGCTGAGATGGGTTTATATGTGCGACTGCAGACGGGGGAGAGAAAAAAGGCAGTTGTGTATGAAATACGTTAAAATTATGGGAAAACGTGGAGTAAGAGATAAAATCCTCAACAGAGGAACTTTATTAAGGGGAAGGGGAGTTGCCAATCTACCAGCAATTATTTTAAGACTCGCTGCTAGATAACAGGTCGGGACAGCTGAAGGATGAGTGCAACGTCAGGCAATGGCCAGGAGCCTTCAGGACAATAGAAAACAGTTTTAAAGACACTAAAAGCAGTAGACGTGGAGCTTGAGACTCCACTCCTTCTACAAATGGCCTTGATGTTAGGCTGTGATTAAAGAAACTTTTAAGCAGTGCATAAACATGGAAGAGAATGACACAAAGAAACATCCCTTCTTCAGACCCCTCCTAGCTACCATCTCTACCTGACACTGCTACCTTCACCAGCTGCTCTGGCAGCTGTAAAAGCTGCCACGGCTTCTGCCATGATTTGGTTGTCTGCATCAGCTCTTCTGGCCCTGCTTCTGCTATAGAAGTGATAGCCCAAACAAGGATCTTTCCTTGATAAACATGCTGCTGACCAAATGTGATTTTCAATTTCAAATAGTCGAAGAAGGATATACAAAATGGCCATAAAAATAATCCAGGGCTTGAAAGTAAGCCTTAAAGTAGAAACTTAGAAATGTCACTCTTTTCAGTGTTATCATGGAGAAGAAGAATGAAAGTTCACTTTATTTTCCAGTGTAGAGTCCTAGATGTGAAAAAGAAGTTTTAGGAAACAAGGATTATGTTTTGCAGAGAAGCTCCGGTGGATGGTATGCTGAAATTATGCTGGATCTTGAATTAAGCTGGAGTTTACAATTACTAAAGTGATTTAAGCATTGGTAAAGTTTACGAGCAAGGGTGATGAATCTTCTGTTACTCTGACTTGCTTAAAGGAGCTTTACAGAAAAGCTTTACTACAGTTCTAGGGTGAGATCCTGCAGACCATCTATTCAAGAGAGCAGATCCCAGCTGTCTCCCTGTGAGTCTCAGTGCAGGATCTCTCCAGTCTCACCATTTGTTCTTAATACCAATAGTAACCTACCCAGAGGCCGTCTATTCATGACTCCTCAATGAAAATTGAACACTCTACAGTCTGAAGCTGCGCTGACATTCTCACCTTTAGAATAACCCGCAGAGGATCAGGTCTTGGGCAATCCCAGACCATGTGTTTCCAGGATTTGGCAAAGGCTCTAGAGGGTGCTGTGCTTGAAGAGAAGAATGGGTTTATCTCTGCAGGAAAACTCCCAGCCACTGCCAGGTGAAGGACCACTAACCACCCCCCCGCCCTTCTTTCTTCCCAGGTGGTGTAGGCCTCTTGCTGCCGTAACAGCTTTGTGCCCTTTTCCATGAGGAAATAGCCGCTGGTTTCCTTGACTCTTACAGAAACTGTCGTAAGGAGTATGGAGACAAAGAGTTCAACCTGATGTATAAATATGAAGTACAGATTACTATGATGATGACATGAAAATTGTAAAAGATTGGTTGAACATTATTAAATGCATCTTTTTTCTTAGTGAAGACAAGCGCTGAGGGAACCCTGGGGTGGGGCGTGAGGGCAGTGGCACTGTCTGCCCCCGCTGTGTCACGGTGGCCTTTACCAGCCACCTGAGCGTGGCTGCGCACCATCCGGAGCTGGCCGGAGGCAAGCCAGCTTGGCTCCAAAGGCAGGGGCTGTGTCCTTTGCAAATACTGCGTGCAGGCCAGCGGGCCCAGCAGGGGTTATTAATGCTGGAGGATGGGCCAGAGCGAGGCGATAGAAAAAGGCCTAAACCACAGGCCTTGAATCAGAACCGGGTTATTGAGTGAACCCCAACTTGCATGTCTAAGGCCAAATGCCTCACGTGCCCAAAGCCGGGTACCGTGCCTGTCTGGAGCCAAATGTCTTGCCTGTCTATAGCCAGGAAAACAGCAGCTACTCAGACTGTCCCAGATTCTGGCCAGATCTGAGGCATGTGCAGGTAGTCACGTAGTCCTGTTTAATAACGAATATAAAAGCAGGACCCCTGTCACAGCGAAGCTGGAGACCTCACCTGCGAGCGGACGCACTGCGTAGGAATTCCCAGTTGCCCGGGGGGTTCTCCAAATCCTTCGCTGTGACCGGGGCTCCCCAGCTGATGTACGGGGTTTGGATGATGGTAACGCACTAAAGGCAGTTGGTGATGGATCTTTCTGAATCGCTACAGCTGACTTTCTGTAGTAATGATGAGGTGCGTTACTCTGCTTGCATTTTCCGCCCTGCTTACTCGTTTTTCCTGCTTTGAATTAAAGTAAAACGTGTTTATTTTTGTTTTTAACTTGGTGTCTGTGTCCTTGCTGTTGACCCCCCGTCATTTGGCAGAACACAAGTCCAGATCTGCAGAAGGCTTTTGCTCTATGAAATCTGCTGCAGCTCAGTTCTGAGGAGCACAGGTAGTAGGTGTACCCTCAGATGGTTACAAGCGAGTGCTGCGATTCAGCAAAAGGCCTCGGGAAGCAAGGCAAGCTCCTTTGCAAGGCAAGCTCCTTTGCAAGGCAAGCTCCTTTGCAAGGCAAGCTCCTTTGCAAGGCAAGCTCCTTTGCAAGGCAAGCTCCTTTGCAAGGCAAGCTCCTTTGCAAGGCAAGCTCCTTTGCAAGGCAAGCTCCTTTGCAAGGCAAGCTCCTTTGCAAGGCAAGCTCCTTTGCAAGGCATGCTTTGGGCACCTTTGTGATGCTTGTGATAGAACAAAGAAGGAGTCTTCATTTTAAATAATCAGTCTCGGGAATTAAAATACTGCATTTACATTTCTTGTTTCTTCAAGGGGCAAGATGTGTTATCCTTGTCCAGCATATTTACAGGGGCATTTATTAACGAACATTTTATTTTCTGTGGGTAACATAATGTTCTTGGATACCTTTCTATCTGTCTCCAGTTGAAAAACAAAAGGCTGCTCAGGCGACAGTTGTTCCTGGAGCAGTGTTACCTCCTCCAGGAGGAAAACAGAACAAACTGAAGTGCTCGGTGGGAATGGAGGGCTTAGCACGCTACTTATAGCCCCGGGCAAAGAAGGCTGCTCGACTAGGGGGAATGAAATTAATTTAATTCAAAACAACAAAAAACATGAATCATTGATTAAATTGGGGTAGGACAGAGAGAGAACAGTATGATCTTTAGTACATGCATACATACACACGTATATATATACGCACACCTTCCCTCCACTACTTTGAACCCTCACACACACGGTCAGCACCGGAGGAGGTGATGGGGCGTGCAGGAGTGGGGAGCACCGTCCTTTTACAGTGCCTTAAGTGTTTAAAGAATTAGAGTTATTTATCATGATAAAGGTAAGCAGTCCACTGTCCCGCTCTGCAAACCTTGACTGTCTCCAGGTTATCAGCTGGAAAATGAGGAACAGAACCAAGTTACTGAACACAGCCCTGGTGCACATGGTCCCCCCAGCATTGCTGAGGGCTGCGAGAGGCCCCAGTGGGCACCACCACGGCTGCCCTGGCAGTCCTGGCTCCTAGCACTGACTGCGGGGCTGGCACGTGGCACAGCCCAGGCACCCCCAGCCTGAAAGCCACGGCTACATTTGATCTCTACCTCACGGCAACTGCAAACTGAACAATGCAGCGTCACTAAGGTGTGACTTCTAACAACAGATGGTACAGAAAATGGAACGGCAGGGTAAAGAAAAATGTAAAGCGATGTTTAAAGAAACATACGCGGTGCTCTCCATCTCGGTGTTACCTGTTCCATGGCAGCGGTTTTTAAAATTTCTGCATTCTGCGTCACTATGAAGGTACACGTGGGGGAAGGAAAAAGAACAAAACTCCTATTTGCATTTTTTGTGTTTGTAACTAGTACATGTCCTGGGTTAAGAGAAAACCAGTCTGACTTGGCTTTGAGGGACATTTTAAACAGCCGGTCATGATGTATTCCTCCCATTTGCGTTAGCACGTCTCATTGCTTGTGAGAACATCGGTGGGTTCTCTGTCCCTTTGAGAACCGTGTGGGGACGGAACACTTCCTTCTCTTTCACCACTGATCCCAGGAGCAGCCTTTCCTCTTTCTTTCCTCTTTCTCACTGGCAACCACAGACCTGCCTCGGCTTCAGAGCCGTCTCTCTCTCTCTCTTCTCTCCGCTGGCCGCAGGACCACCCTCTGCTCTTTTCTTGCCGGCGCCTGGACCTGCTGGGTTATTGCTGCTGCCGTTTGCCACCGTCTCCGCGCTGCATGGGACTGCTCCCCACTGCTGCTGCCTTTTGCTGCCATCTCCACGCTGCACGGGGCTGCACCCACACTGCACAGGACAGCCCTCACCCCAGCCGATCGCCACTGCTGGTCGCCGCTGTTCCTTTGCTGCCAGGACCCTGTGGCTGCCCTTTGCTGCTGCTGCCCCCTCCTTGCACAAGAACTCACCGCAGCTCGGCTCTGCTCACCGCATTCACTTCAGCCGCCACTTCTGCTGCCGTTCTCTAACACCCGCAACCCGACCGCTGCTGCTCGGATCGGCTCCTGCCTGCACGTGGACTCGCCGCAGTTCAGCTCTGATCCCGCGAATCTTCCCACCACGTGGCCGCTGCCATTTCGAACCGCTTGGTACTTCTTTTTAGCTTCGCTTTTGTTTCCTTAACCGCGGTTTAACCCTCGCTACAGCAGCTTTCCAATCCCATATAAACCTGTTAGTATCTCATTTGTTTGTCTGTATATTTTTCTAGTGTTATTAAACTTGGTTTAGTTTCCCAAACTGAAGAGGTCTCACAAACTTTTCTTCCTTCTTATCTCTTCTCTTAACCCTTTTCTCCCAGAACGGGAGGGAGGTTCATTAGAGAGAGAAAGAACTCGTCCCGTAATTGGCGTACCTCAGCCAACCGGTGAGAGTACGTAAAAGAATTGCCGGCAGATTTCACCAGCTCAGAGGAAAGCTCGGCACCTGCCGCCCCTCCTTAAACTGCAGGATTCCTGACTTGCTTCTGGCTATGGTCACAGCAGCTGCTGCTCAGTTCTGCTTGTGGAAGAGGCCGTATCCTTTTGTTATTACCCAGGCTGCTTTGCTAGTTAGCTGATCTTAAAATTTTCTTTTCCTTTTTCTTCAGCAGGAATAGGGAAGCTTGAAGAGGGAATGAAAAAGAGCAGGTTTTGGCATTCTACCAGTGTTAATGAACTTTCAACCTAGTACAGTAATAAAAATGAGAAAAAGGTGGATGTAAATTAACAAGAAATATCACGTAAGAATCTAGACGACTCAGTTTCTCAAACTGCGTAAAAATACAGCTTCACCAATATGAACGAAGGAAGCCACCTTGATCTACGCTAGCTTTTCATAGCTTACGCATTCACGTCTTGATGACTCTCTGGCACAGTATTACGTCAGCATAGGCAAAATGTTCCTGTAAGATGAATCCTTAGTGACAAAGGTAAAAACTAAGCAGAATAAGGCAAGAGCCGGAAAGAGCGGAGCTTTAGTGAACATACAGCACACTGATCAATTTTTTTCTGGATGGTAAAACTGATACTTGCTATAAGTTTCATAATTATTTTTTTTCCCTGAAATACCCGTTCGCATGGTTGAGATCGTAGGCATTACTTTTTCTAACAGTCGAAACTTTTGGCTGAATTCGTTATTTACGAAGTATAGCTATTTCTGTAGGTAGGTACCTTGCTTACATCGGGATACCAGAACACACAAACCGTAATTTGCATGTCTAGGCTTTATTATTTACAGCATTTTAGTTACACCTTATCACAGACATACAAGCGGAGTTTTACACTTGTATGTCTGTGATTGTCTGCTGCTTCTTTCCCAAGCAAGTTCAGCACTTAAAAAGAATTGCAGAACTTCAGCATTGCCAAAAAGCTACATAAATGGCAGTACAGGACAATCTGTAGAGCAAGCCCAGTTTTGCCACAATCCTTCCCTCTTCCTACTAGTCATTACAGGTTTTATGCTGTTTTTCAGATTCATAAAATACAGAACTACAAGCTATGACTTTTTTTTAATTAAGAAGTTATTCAAGCAAGGGTTTTTGAGCCTGTAGAGATAACCAGTTACACATAAAGGAAAGCAGACAAGCAATTCAAAACCTAATCTGGGTCTGGAGAACGATCTGACCATAGGCCTTTTCTACTGCTCTAAATTTTCTATAATAATGTATATATTACGATACTGTCTACATTTAGCCTGTATCCAGAGCTAAACTATAGCAATTACTCTCTCTCCCAGTGACCCCTCCCCGGCCAAGAAAGGGTATCAGGAAAAGGAGAAGAGACCCACGGGTTGAAATGAGAACAGATTTAATGAAAGAGCCCAGCTAATAGCAATGCCAAGATAAAGTCCCCACAGTGATGCTCAGCCCAGGGAATGCTCCACGGTCACAACAAACAGGAAAACGGTCCCCGGAGACGGAAAGAGGAGCAGGATCCGGAGGAGCCCAAGCAAGGGGAGCCCAAGCAGGATGGCCCCACCTCCTCAGCAAACTTCCTCCCTTATAAAGAGTATGACGTTTATGGGATGGCATACCCTGGCGAGCCAGCTCGGGTCCGCTGCCCCGGCCAACTCCAAACTGCTGATGGCCTGCAGACCACGGCAGGCCTAGGATTCTGTACGAACAAAACCAGGACAGATACATTTAATCATCTTGCTATATTATTTTCCCTCTGGGTATGTGATAGGAGATTAAAGCAGGTCAAAATTGTCCCTTGTCTTGCTTGGCAAGCTAACAGTCCATGGCACTGGTGATCTGGAAGGCAGTCTTTTGTGTGCTCCAGCCACAACTCTGATTCTGATATAGCAAGCTAGGAACTTTCTTAACTCGCCACATCGCCTACTTCTGTTCATCTGTACTTCCCAGCTCTGTGACCTTCAAAGGACATGCAAGCATTCACATGTAATTCATCCTGACTACTCCACTGTTCTACAGGCCTTGGCAGTTTACCTAGGGATATTTATGGACATGCTTCATGCGATGCACAGTGTTCAAAAAAAAATAAACCACCCAAAAACCCCAACACACCCCCCTTGCCCCAGCAAAAAACACCCCACAGTCTTTTGGCTTTTGAAAAGGGTTCCCTCCCCCCAAGTAAGTGCAATTTCTGAAGCTCCAAGCTGCATCACGACGGGTGAAGCAATCACAAGGAAAGCTCAGGGTGGTGGTTGATTAGTAAATGTAAGTCAGGCTACTAGAGCAGGCCACGAGAATAAGGGAATGAAAAAAATTATTTAATATGGTATTTACTTACTAATGTAGAATAGTAAAAAAAAATGTTTCACAGTCCTAGGCACTATATTGCAAATTCACCTTTGTACTAAGAAGCTGTTGCAATGTCCGAATGGTCTGAATGCTTCAGAAGATGTGTAAGCTGCAGTCAGGAGAACACACCATACCAGTCATTTTCAAAAGGGTCTTTCCATAAATTACTTTATTTCTCATTAAATGAGCAGAGAGTCATTACCATATTAATAACAGATATGTTTATTATTACATATCCATCAGTGAGGCTTTCAATACCACTTGTAACATGCAAATCGTCCTAAGGACGAATCAGTTTTCCAGTGCTTCTTATTTAATACACAACTGCAAAGCCATTATAAATTACTGAGGAGGTATTTAGTTAAGAAGTAAAATAAAATAAAACAAAATAAAATAAAACCATACTGCCATGAATGTATTCCTGCTACAAAGCAAGTCTGATAGCATTTACTGAAATTCCTGAATTACTTGGGAGCTTTTGCGTTATATGCTTGCTTTTTTTTTTTTTTTTTGCATTGCCTGTACATCTCTTGGCTTAGGAACCAGAATTGGTATTTCTTTGTAAGAAGAATTCTCATTCAAAGATTGTACTTAATTTAGAAAATACATCTAGCATCTACAATAGTTCAACCAATTATAATTCAGTAAAAACCACCGATACGCAATAGTTTTTTAGAAGTTTCCTTTGTTTAGTTTTCTATCTTTGTTTAGATTTCTACATTTATTGACATGGCAGCAATAAAATTATCTCAAATTAAGGCACTAAAAGGACAATGTAAAACCCAGTAAAAGTGTTCTAAGAATAATTTACAGTTCAAACAGTGCATATATTTCTTAAATGTTTGTTAACTTAACGTATGTTATCTCTTAAAATTGTAAGGCAATACATTATACAGTTATAGAAATTATGTAACCCAGCATACGCTTCCAAACTCAGTGGTTCTTTTTACTCTTAGTTTCTAATGCCTCTAACAGTAAAATAATTCAGTATGGCTTGGCAAAAATGCATAGATTAAAGGCAATTACTTGTTTCCCCCCCTTTATAAACCGGCTGAATCAGTATTTTGTAAAGCATAATGCAAAACATTTAACACTTTGATCCATTCCATAGTGGGTGGTTAGCATGAAGGCTGTTAAGAACTCTGCAGTGAAGGCACTGAAGTTCAAGTGATAAGGCTTCATTTTTAAACTAGTTCTGCAGTCTTCAAGAGCACAGCTTTGAGTCTTGAAAGCAATTGCAGTCCTTCTCATTGAGAAACCTTCCTCCTCTGTTTCATATGCTCAGCTTGACATAAATACACTCTTCACAGGGTAAACAGTCCTTTTCTTTCACTAATACAAAGAAAGTTGGCTGTATTTCATCATAATGGACAGGCTTTTTTTTAAAATCCAAAAAGGCAGCACCTTTTTTTTTTTCATACACCTAGCTAAGCTTCATTTGCTTTAACTTGCATTACATAGTAATAATTAATCTAATCTACCTTTAGGCAAACCCACAATTAACCACCCTCAGGGTGCTTTTGTGCCAAAGCAAGGAGGAGACAGTAATAGCAATATTAACCCTGAAGCCTGTGATAGTTACGTTGAAAGGAACAACAGCCTGTCTGCACTGCTCTGTGTCGTTAAAAAAAGCCCTGTTTCTCAGACCGCATCCCATGAGATTCCATTAAACTCTGCACATGTGGTTAGCTGGAACAAAGAAGAAAAGAGACAATTAATAAAAATGTAAAAATTAGCTTCAGGACACTAGAGTCAGGAGCTTCCGTGAGGAAAATATTTATGTTAACAAAGTATTTTTTCAATTGACTTGGTGCAAAGATCATACCTACGTATCTTCCACAAACTGTTCTTGATTCCAAACAGCATTACATGAACACAGAGATCAGACAGATGATAACATTGCTGCAGTTTTACAAGTACATGATTAATTGTGAACAATCATGGGTGTATTCATGGCAAATGTGAGGTGACCCTCTTTCACTTGCAGGACAACAAAAAGCTCTCTATAGCATTAAGAGCACGCACATGCAGTTGCCAGAGCTCATCTGATGCACAGGAGTTTTGGTTGTTTGGGTTTTGTTTTTTTCGACATGCATTAACTTATCAGGAGCCCAAGTCCAAATGTATTGAAACAAAACACCTCCACTGTGCTGATACCATGTGTGTATCTTAGCACACTATAAACTGTGATCTAGAAGCAGTATTGCAAATGCTAGCAAGTTCATCATGAAGCTCTGATTCATATTGACTAGTGATAAGTTATTAAAATGAGGAATAGAACTTAAGATGAACTTATACGTGAAGCTCCTTTTAACAGGTCTGATACACCTCTCCATGAAGTCAGCGAAGCGCTGCCTACCAGCTGCAAAGAAAAGTGGATCAGACCCTAAATGAAGTGTACTATAATGTCTTAAAAGCATGTGTTAAAGTCTGTATCCATTCACCAAAATAGTTAATGCCTGCTTACATGGTAGGGCTCCATCACCAAGGTCAGGTTCTGCTATACTGTCTGACAAGAGAACCATTTTCAGATACTTAGTAAAAGCTGAACATGTATATCCCAGAAAAATCATCACTGCATCTCTTACTCCCATGCGTAGGTAAAGAGGTCAGGAGGGGAACGGCAGGGAGAAGTGTCCTGAGTTCAGAGAAGCTGATCTAACGAGTCACTGCTTCCTGGAGAGGAAAAGGGCCTGCTCTTCATCCACTTTATCGCTTTCCTGACTCCAGGGAAACACCCTCCTACTTTCCTGTCCTCAGCTTTGGCAATCACTGCACTTGTCAGCAGGTTTATTGCACTCACTAGCTCAGCAAAATCTCTATTTTTCTGACAGTAAGGAAACTGAATTGTGGACCTTCATGGAAGGGTCCAAAATGGATCACTTGAAACACTTACCCAGGACCCAATGACAGAAGAGCAGGGAAGGAAGACAGAGGAAAATCCTGCCCCTTAGGTAGCAAGAGGCTGTCAGATTAGCTTAGCTACTGTGCAATCAGTTAAGTGTTCAGAATGTAAGATCCAGCATAAATTTATTTAGTAATCTAAGTTTAAACATCTGGGACATCAGAAGTGAATTTTCCTAAAATAAACCCAATGCCTCTTCTTTCTAAACATACAGGGTGGAATATGTAGTGGTATCAAGGCACAGCTGGCCATACTCCATCACAGCATTAATTATCTAGTTCATAAACACAACCAACATCGAATTTCTCTGAGAAAGTCACAAAAACATCCACAGTACAACAGCTGAAAAGAGAAGTTCCTATCTGACAATTTTCTAATACGTATTTGCTCAGTGTAACTCTGAATCTTCTCATGTGCTCGCGTTGCTCTGCAGGTGCCACACAAGCCCCACTACCTTTGAGTCCATCCAGGGGCAGCTGTCTGATGGGGATGGAGCGCACCATAGAGCTGCCCAAGCAGCTCCTCAAGCATCAGCAAGGTGTGAGGGCTCCCCACCTGCATCCTGCACGTGTCTCCATGCAGCACAACAGGCCAGCAGCACACACATACCTAGCACTCTTGCTGGTCAAGTAAATTGCCTCTCTAAATGGCTTATCAATATGCTTCTTCCTCCATACTCAGTGCCTACAATAGGCAGCATTAAAACAGAGTTTGCTGTAAATTAATTATATGTTCTAAGAAGCTATGTCAGTATTACGCATCACTAAGAAGCAAGATTTCTAAGGTCAATGCCAATTAGATCATCAAATTCACTGACTATTTGGGCTCAGTCTACTTTTATAGATTTAATATAAATGTTAACTGTTTGATTCACGTCACAGTCTGTTAGAAAAAATCAAGAAGTTAAAGAGATAAGATACTACGCGGGTATTAACTTTGGGAACCCCAAACCAGCATTTCTATGAAGACAGAGTGAAAAAGAATCAATGAATTAAGAAAATGGATTTGCTCCCATAGAAGAGTATGTATGAAAGTTTCTGTGCTTTTCCAGTTAGCTCTGAAATGCCCAGGAAAAAGTTAAGATCTTGAAATCAAAAACCTGAGAAATCACAGGGTTATCTAAAAAAAAAAAAATACAACAAACTGTCGAAAAGCTAACGGCTATGAGACAGCTGAATACCAGAGCTGTTTTGCCTATAGTAAGTTTTTAACCTCTTCCTGCTTTTTTCAAACTCTGTGTCTGCACGCATGCAAATTCCCCCTTCCTAACCTAGCATGAGGTACGTAACAGTAAATGCAGTACAGCTCATCTGAAGAGCTCCCGACAACTGGAAACAAATATTGCAACGCAAAAAAAAGTGGTTATTACAGCTACCAGAGGACTTTGCAAGGACAAACGGAAAGGAAAGCGTACTCAGAATACAGTTCAGTCTTTTGGGAAGTCTACAACTCTAAATATCTAAATGTGAAATAAAGAACTATGCACTATCTTTACAAAGTGAAGAGTTGGTTGGTTGGGGTTTTTTTACTGAGAATGCTACCTCATCAAAAGATTCTCAATTAATTTGACATCTTTTTCGGTAAGCAATGTTGACTGGCATTATTTCAGTGTCACATTTTAAAAACTTTTAAAAAACTGTATTAATGAATTCTATATTATCAGTTCCGGGTTTTTTTCTTTCCAGAATTTATGGTGGGATGACCATTCAGTATCAAAATCATTCCAATTAATTATCAACATGATATGCTTTTTCTTTCAGTCTTAGGTGGTCCAAGACTCACTGAAAAATCTTACTAATCAGTAACAGAGCTCTTTAACCAGTTCTAAGAACTCTTATCTTTATCTGTCCGCTTAAAAGGTCTGCCTTTAGTACCTATTTTCTAGAACTGATTATTGTTGAAATAAATACATCATATGATTCGTAAAAGCACTTAATATTTTTCTCAACCACAGAACAGCAGTATTTCTTCAACAGCCCTATAGTAAATAGAGATGATGTTAAACAACAGCTATTAATGATGCACATTTTAAAATCAGTAGATGTAATTTATATCCAAAAGTCTTAAAAGATCTGTCTAAAGCCTACAGAGGGGTCTAACATTTTTCAGTAAATCTTGCAAAGTTGAGGACTGAAGGCAAAATAAGTTTGGAAACACTGTGAAGCTTTATAAAAGCTTTTGGAAGGTGGTAGAATGGACACTTGGTAGACAAGACATAGCTTAACAAGTTTGTTATACAAGTACACACCACGTAAGTACGTAAGACACATGACTGAAACCCCCTGAAACTGGCAATTACCCATTTGCCTTTTTTGGTGCAATACTAAAGATGCTACTATTTAGTAAGCAAACTCTGATTTTAGAGTCGTTCTTCTTAACTCGAGTTTATCACTGGGTGCTTTTCCACCGCACTCACTTTTTTTTTTTTTTTAAAAACAGATTTTTACAGTGAACACAGTAAGGAGAAACTGCCCACTTCCCACAAAATCTCTTCAAAAATGAGAAGTGTTTCTCTGTTTTTACAACTTCTGCTTGCTTTAGCACCAGTGTTGAAAAAGGTAAAAATCACATCATGATTCAGGCACTCTCCTGCCGTTTGAACTGTAACGGGCAAACTGAGACTTCTTTCAGTGTCTGTGAATATGGCTTCTCCCCCACATATGCTAGCACAGCTGCATGTTCTTAACTGCTGTTCACGATCTTCTCTTTATGTCCTTCTCGTCATGCTGGTGCATTGATTATTATCTCTAACACAATACTGCAACAACATCACTGCTTTTTATACTGACAGCTTTGTATTCAAGGCCTAAAGTAATTTTCCTGGATGAGATTATCTTGAGGACCTTCACTGAATATATTAATATCTCAAAACTAAGATCACTTAATTTTAGTGTTAATTACGGGGACAAGCAAATCAGCACCCTTTGTATCTTTCATATTTTTTCCCGAGTCTCCTCTGCAGGAGGATGTTTTATTATATATCTAGTGTCTCTTTACATCCAAAAGTTTGCTTTTATTGCATTTCGTACAAAGAACGTTTGCAGGACATTTATTTTGGTAGCCTTGCCAATCTAGGAAGACTCTTCCCCTACTGAGACACTATTTTCCACTTCATACTGTTGACCCAGTTGGTTATTCTGGGGAACAAAACACACAAACTATATAAGGAAGCTAATGCAGGTTAAAAAAAATCAGCCTACAGTAACTTAGCATTAAAAAAGTGTCTTTTAAATCTTGCCCTGGTTAATGCATAGAGTCACAAGCAGCTTACAACTGCTAGGATAGGAGAAAACAGGGAATGAGTAAGTGAGAAGAAAGAATGGAATTAATACTTAAGCTGCCTCACACCAAAAGAAATGGCCTAACAGACTGAGAATCTCTGAAGTTTCTCATTTCGCCCCTATTTGCAGAAGAGTTCTAGCTTACGCAAGCTCTACACGTCCATTAATGAATGACTCTCTGGATCATCCTTGCAGTTAAATGCCATTGCTGACACATCTACCGAGTCTTGCCTTTAAAGAGGAAAAATGCAACCAGCTGCCTCACATGCGCTGACAGGCCAGGCACTGCCATCTCTGCGGTACCCTGACAAATCCAAAGCACTGATAAATTTACCACAACAGCAGGAGAATTCTGTCTGATCTTTCCTTCAGGATTTGAGCAGAGATTTAGATCAGCAGTTCAACAGTCATATCTATGGAATTATTTTGCAATTTCACGATAATTAGGATTTATAAACAGAGATTTCTTTTTTTAGTTAAAAAGATCCCTAGCTTTTGTCGTTCACTTCTCACCTAGTTTTTCCAGAAGTATTTTTAGCAACTTTTCGGAATGACTGATTTGCTGAGGATCTTGTAGACATAGTTCTAGGAGAAGCACGAACAAAAGTAGATGGTGGTGTCTTAGGAATCTTCTTTACTAAATGAGTCACCCACTTCTTCTGTTCATCTTGACAGGATGCCAATAACAGCATATCTCTTGCTGAAGTTACATCATAACTCACTGTAAGTAAAAGGAGGAAGACGATTCAGTGAAAACTGGGACTTGTCGAAATAAGAATTTTGACATATCAGGGGTGCCACTGGAAAGAACAATGGCACCTATATACACACTTGTACTGGATTTGTTATATATTTTTGGAAGACAACAAACAGCAGGGGAAATTATGAATATATGTTCTTTCAGTATTTGTCACTCTGCATTAAGATTCTTGAGTCTAACATTAATATTCAAGAAGTGAGAAAACTTAAACTAACTGCAGTCTTAATAAGCTGGACAGTTGTGTGGGTACCTTATGGAATGTACTTCCAGAGTACACACCCCAAATGCTCCACTCTGCACAAACACAGAGAGGAAACCTTCATTCCAGTCCGTGAAGTGGCTGAAGAACAAGGTCTTAACAGAGCTTGGTGATGTGACCACTGCATTGTCCCTAATGTGGACCAGAGAGAGTGGTCTGGGAACGAAGGAGCAGCCCAGTAGTGGAGCACAAACCTCTAGGGACCCATGTGTCCTCAGGGCCCTCAGTGGAGCCACATCAGTTACACCACCGAAGGCCTCCCTACAGAGGCTTGCCACAGCCGCCTGTTCATAAGCAGTGTTAACAGACTATTATTTTAATAGAATAAGTATTACACATCTAACAACATAAAACTTAAAGAGTAGAAAACTTGTTAACTGTAGTGCTCCGATAGTTTAGCAGGTCTGGCTAACAATGCAGAGAACACAGAACACAAGAACCCCATGAGTATACCTTTGCAGGGTGCAATTAATTCCTCCTTTTTATCCAAGTGGTCTCTATGGCACTTCACATGGCATCTTCGACATTCTAGGGCAGCAGGGGGTTTAAAGACATGCCAAAGAGGTTTGGCACAGGCCTCACAGTTGGCTGGGAAGTGGTATAACGTTGGAATAAATTCATGGCCTTTATGATTTAGAAAACTTGTCTTCTCTGCTGGCTGTACTGGTTCAACCTCCAAATCCTTTCTGCATTCCCCCTCATTAGCATAGAGAATCTGAAAAAGAATACTGCTGTGTTACTGTTGAAGCACTACGTATTTATATACACTTTTCAAAGAAGCCACCAAACTTTTTCAGGAGAGTTAAATAGAAATAACAACACACTTTTTACCTGAAATATTTTGGGAATTTCTTCAGTTTCAGCTCTATATACATCTCCTTGAGTTACAGGCCGGACATGGAACAGTTTACTAGATTAGAAGAAACATGAATCAGAAAATGCTACAAGGTTGTGTATGTTTTTAAAACAGTTATCAAAGTGCTTTGAAGTTCTTATATATCTTGCTTATGCAAGCAATATGATATACTTCAAGGTTGCAATATGATTTTAGAAACTAATTCATAAACCATATAGAACTTGTCTACATAAGTAAGACCAAAACACTTCATAGCAGGGAAAGACTGTTGTTTTTACAAAGGTTCAAGATCCATCATGGCCAATTTACCTGTGAAAAAGACTTTCAAATTCTTCCCCAGAAAACTGGTAAGTCTAACTGATTATTGCTGGAAAAGCTTACTGATAATCCTGGATGGAAGTAACCACACAAAGTATAGTATTACTGTGGCAGTTTGAGGAAAAAACTGCTTGAAAGGTTTTTTTTTTGAACTGACCAATTGGACTATTCCCTTCCATGTTACGTTTAGCACTCTCATTGGTTGTAAAAGTTTCTCACGCGCGTCTGTCGCTTTAAGAGTCGCGGGCTCTTTGCAGCTTTGTGGGGTCTTTTCGCTCTCCGGGACACTTCCGGCTTTGCACTGCGAGGGGCGCCGCGGACCCTCAGCTTCGCTCCGGGAAATGGCTTTCCAGACTCGCGGCTTGGCTCCGGGGACCTCACAGGCTGTGTCCCCTCGGCTCGGACCCTGCCTGCCTGCCTGCCTGCTTGCGGCTACGGCTCCCCCACGCTGCTGGAGTGGAGCGGAGCTGTGTGCCGGGGAAGCCCCCGCCGCGCCGCCTGGGACTGGAGACGCCATGTCTGGGGCCGCCTTCCTGCCGCCAGCGCTGCCGCTTCTTGCTGCTTTGCTTCCTTTAATTCGCACGACCAGACTGGTAGGAACAGCGTAGCTCGGGGTTTGCACGTTGGAGCCCGGCGTTCGTAACAGCCGCGGATCCTTTGTTTACTCCACGAGGGCACACACGTGGCCGGTGCCATCTTGGACTCTGCGTGGCACCGTCCCCCTTTCTCTCTTACTCGTGTTTAACCCTCGCTTCTCCATTCCTGTATAAACCCTCCAATTTTGCATTGGTTTTTCCCTGCATATATTATATTTTGTTCTGGTGTTATTAAACTTTGTTTCAGTTTTCCAAACGTTCAGAGGTCTCACAAATTCTTTTCTCCCTTTTTCTATCTCTGCTTTTTAATCCTTTCTCTCCCAGAGGAGAGGGGTTCAGGGATAGGAAAGGGCACGTCCCCGTGATTGGCTTGCCTCAGCCAACCGGCGACAATTACTCACTAATTTTTTTACTAATTCATGTTATCAGTGAAGAAACTATCAATGACCGTGCATCACAAAAGGCAGTCTGGGGCACAGGCTGGTGAAAATGCTATTAAAATTAGAACAAACTTCATCCTATACTGGGACAAGACTGTAAGTCCATCTATTTCAACATCTTGTTTTCAACGGTTGCCATAACAGATGTTTACGAAAAGAGAATAAGAATCAGCTCAAAGAGAAAATAACACTTCTCCTGGTTATGAGCAACGGGCAGCTTAAGCAATTCCTGAGTCTGAGATACCTTCCAGACCACTGGTAGAGCTATTAATTTTAAAACTTTTTTCAATAACTACTCTATAAGGTCCTATAATGTTGATCAGCTGTTCGAACAGAACACTCAGTTACGTATCAACACTGGGCTTCAGTGATATTTGCCACAATTTTCCTCATGTATAACCAATGTAAAGGGATCACAATTCATTTATTTTTTTCACTCAGAAAACAGAACAGAAATCAGCTAGAAAAGTTAGAAATGCTTTGGACCTGATCAGCTCTCCAGGGAGACCACAGAGCAGCCTTCTAGTAACTAAAGGGGGCCTACAGGAAAGCTGAAGAGGGACTTTTTGCAAGGGCATGTAGTGATAGAACAAGGGGCAATGGTTTAAAACTAAAAGCGGGTAGATTTAGATTAGATGTAAGGAAGAAGTCCTGCAATATAAGGGTGGTGAGGCACTGGAACAGGTTGCCCAAGGAGGTTGTGGATGCCCCATCCCTGGAAGCATTGAAGGCCACATTAGATGGGGCTTTGAGCAACCTGGTCTAGTGGAAGGTGTCCTTGCCCATGGCAGTCATGTTGGAACTAGATGGTCTTTAAAGTCCTTTCCAACCCAAACCATTCTATGATTCTAACACTGATCCTTTCTCAATCAGCAAGAAAAAGGTATGAAGCAAGGGGATGACACCTAAAATCAGACAGCCAGTTCCCTAGCTATCCCAAAACTATCACAACCTGTTTTAGAAAGCAGCTGTTGAAGTAACTGAGGAAAAAGTCATTACACTGAATCACAGAAAAAGCATAATATGTAGGTACACTGTCTCTGACCCTTCTCTGGCATAACGAGACTAGGCTCTTCATTTCTGTAAATTCAGATCAGTGACTACAGAAAGCACCACAGTACTGTGTATTTAACTTTTTCTCTTAACTTTTAGCAATAGTAGGACAAAGAAAAAGTAGTATTTTCTGTTAACAGCACCCTGAAATAGCCATTTTCCAACTGGTATGGGAAATTGAAAATTATTTATAGAATTTTGATTCCCAGCTTGTAGATTTGTGATCAGTTATCTCTCACACAATGCTCTTTTGCCAATTTGTATCCCCAACTAGCAGTAACTTTACTTACTCTATATCTAGTACCATGGATGGATTAGACTGGTCCTTGTCCTTTTCATCATTGTAGAACAGTATCTTTTTACTGCTCACCACAACATACTGGAGAAAGAAAGGGTAAAACAAAGTTAAAATTGCATTTTAAAAAGCAACGTTTATCCTGCTGTACTCCCACATGCACATAAAAAGCCTTTGAGTAAATTAAGGTTCTAAAACTTGTATCAGGAGATGTTTAAATCATCATGCAGGCAGCTATACTACTGACATCTGTGCAATGCTACAGCTGCAGTGACCATGTATTGTCACTGGAGCATCCTAAGATGCTTGCGATGACTCTGGAATTCTATCTGTACACAAAGTCACAAATTTCAGTTGCTGCTGGCGTGTTACTATGAAAATTACTGCATCACGGAAAAACTCCCGGAGTGCAGAACCTATCACTTACTGATAAAGATGTAAACAACTTTTCTATTTCTAGAGCCTTGCAGGACTCACTGGTAATTCACACCAAACTACAGGTAGACTAAAAGAGATTCTCGCTGCTCCAGCTATTTCCTACGCTTTCAGTGTAGTGGAATGGTAAAATAAGAGCCAAAACGAGTCAGCAGAACCAGATGTCTGGTATACATTTCAAATCCAGGATCACACTGACACAGTACGGGAAAGGTTTGCAGAGGAAGAAAAAAAGAAATGGACATTCTTTTGCTGTGTGTCACTTTAAAGTTCAAACCACACAGTTTTTTCCAGAGTGGTAAAGATGTTAAAGAACAGAAACATTTGGTAATGTGTTTACTAGTTTTTTCCCAAGTGTTTTAAAAGTTCTTGCTCAAAATCTGCATATTAATATATTATATCTAACCCATGGCACTGAAAAAGTTGAGTACTCCAGAATGCATGGGATTCTGGGCAATAAGCAAGAGCTACTGAAGAAGCACTGACAGTTTTAGAGCAGGAGTGAACTGCGGGCCCTGTTTCCAAGAGAATTCTCAAATGCTGGGTATGACTGCAGTGTCCACCCCCCTGCCTCAGAAAGCCCGAGGATGTTGTCCTCACCCTAAAGTACACACACTTCCAGTGCTGCTCATGATCACACAGAATTATAAACATTTGTTCACATGACAGGAAAACCAAAGCAAGCTGCTCAAAAAATAAGGTTTTGTAACCCACAGGCCAGTTAAGGTTAAACAGATGTAACCTAAGCCCTTCCCAGTGAGTTCAGGCATGTAGAACTCACTGCCTGCCGTTCTCCACTGGGAGCTGCCAGTTGAACATCTTTGCACAATGACAGCTGTGGGAGTTCCCTCCTCCGTAGTATCAGATGTTTCAGAAACCACGTATTAGAAAGTATGAGGTACCAAAGAGAACTAAAATGAGGCAGACTGACTGCTGTGTCTATACTGAGCTCCAGATTCAGGTATAATATGATCCAGAAGCAGAAGAAGGGACAGAAAAGCAAGAGAGTGAATACACAAAGAGTTAATCTTGAATTCCGGTTAGTGGAAGCTACTTGAACAGATTACTGCACGATGCAGATGCTGACAGCTTAAGTAAAATGTGTCCTACGAGAGGAAGTTGAACCTCCTCATTACACAGGGCTTTAAGGATGACCTCAAATCTGAACAAGAAAGTCACCTTAACAAGGCTATAGAATCATGTTTTTAAACGTGTTGCGCAAGCTGTGTGCTACAGTTGTTCATCTCAATTACTGACGGGTATGTAAAAAAGCCACAGTGGTTTCACCCCCCCCCCCCCCCCCCCCGACTAAAAGGGCTTTCAGCCCCTCCGTCAGGATTCTTTAATAGAAGGCCTGATCAACTGAAGTATGTACTAAGTTGTAATGGTGTGAGCCTTTTCTGATTTTCCCCACCAAAGAAAATGAGTCTGTGCTTTAATTCCTTTGATCTACTTCAACAGAAAGCTAATGCCTGTGATTTTTAAGCATGCACCTCTGCCTTTCACAGGCAGGAGCAAGGCCTTAAGATAACTACTACAACAAATACAAATTCTGACAGCAATGGAATTCAGTTACCACACTGTATATAAGTCTTGGTGAAAAACCAATTTAACTGTACAAAATAAAAATGTTATGTACAAGAGCCTCAATATCCTGTTGTGAAAGTACAAAAAAAAAAAAAAATCTGACAGTAGTTCTGTTCTACAGTGGTTTGTGAAGGATGTTTTATTATCTCTACTTAGGATGAAACCAAGTTCCAGATAAAAATATGGCTAAGTGTTAGCTTGAGGTATAGCTCAAGTGTTTATTCTCAAAGTAGTTTTTTGCACTTGCCCCTTTCTAACTGAAGCTAAAGGGCATGGGGCAAAAACATCTGTGCTGCTGACAACGAGTCAGAAATGCAGCAGCTGAAGTTACAGCAACTCAGGCATCAATCCACTTGCACTGCTAATGCAATTTTGATTTCCCTTTAATCTAAGTTAATTGGGCCATGCCTGAAAGCACAGGAGAATTTAGAACAGAAGCACGTGAGGAGGCTGACTACAAGGCAGCTTGCTCCAGATGTGGTACAGTTCATTGAACAGAATACACTGGAAGTCAACACGGCCCCTCACTACTGTGCCTCACTGGCTGGAACCTCAGCTAGTTTAAGGAATCTCATCAGCATGGCTCATTTTATGACAGAGGCATCCTTCTGTAGCTCAAATGCCTTCAAAGAGCAAGATCTAGTATTCAAACTTGGAAAGTATTGAAGCAATTGCCTAAAATATCTTGAGGGAACTAAGTATGCTTGTATTGTGCATACCTAAAGAACCTGAGATACACTGCAGAAGCTGCATTTATCAGAAATTTAAAACTTTAATCATCAGAGGCTGCAAGAATAATTTACGCTTCTAGAAGACAGCCAGAAAAGGCTGAAGGTCTTCGGACAGGAAAATGATGCAGTATTTTAGATAATCCAGAGCAGAATAAAGCTACATGACTTATGCCTAGGGACAGTCACTTCCGTTCATGGACACTGCCAAAAGTCTGGCAGCAGCCTGGAGAATCAATTCTGGAACAACAGCAGTCAAGAAGCCTTAGCTACCACGAAGAAAAAGCTGTTGCATAGGTCTGTTTCATGAGACACCTTAAAATGTTCAAACACTGTCAGCATTTGACTCAAATATGGCACCAAGAACATTCTTGACCTTGCCTTGTAGATGTTCTGCTAATAGGGAGACAAAGTGAAATGCAACGAGACCAAAAACCAACTGAAACCCAACAGAGGTTATTCGCAGCAAGGCCCAGGTCCCAAACTGCGGTAAGCGAGCCTTTTCAACACGGCAGTTGTTCTCACTGCCTCTCCTCTGGGGGTCTGGGGAATGCTCTAAGCAGCCATTAGTTCAGATAGGGCAGAGCGTAACACTCGCGCTCTCTGCAAGCTGGTGGGTTTAACTTACAGACACATCACCAAGAAGGCCTGATATTGATGTAAAAATAGGCAGGTCTGGAACTCAAAACACCTCAGTTGTATAAAGAAGGTCATGTTAGCCAACTGAAAAACGGAGTACTTCGAAGGAGGAGTTCAGCAGCTCAAGGCCCAATAGAAACACTTCAGTGCTGCTTTGACAGGAATTAAACCCTTCTTTGAATTTTGTAGGAACCACTTCTTACACTTGGTGAATGGGAATGTAAACAGGAGCATCTCTGAAGGACCTTCCAGCAGGAATTAGTAAATTACATTAGAAGTGTCATTAATAAACTGAATGATTTCCAATACTAGTGTTTGAATATAAATAAGGAAGATGCAGGGAAATAAACTACATAGGTCACTCTGAAAGTAACGCCTCCTTCCATTTTCCATGGCAATTTACTACATATTTCCATGGAAACTCCATCAGATACAAAGAGCACAGGAACACTATTTGATAGAGCAAATTCTCAGCTACAAAACACTATTTTTCACCACAGTCCCCACCACGGGCTGTGCATTTTCTCCAGTGATGAACAAGAGCCTGCCTGCCGTGCTCATAACACTCTGCACCAGCGGAGGGGACCCACCGTCACTGTTGCCACTGCTGGAACGCACCACCCACCACCTCACTGTGCTGACACCCACTGCTTGGTCTCCGTAAACATTCAGCAGCGTCGATGAACATCAATGGGTGCAACTTTTTCCGCATGGAGGAATTAAATCACACACCTTCACACACACTCCCCTGTCAGACGCCGTGTTGTCAGACTGCCCCTCTGCTGCCATCTGTCACACGGCAACAAGATTTAATGGGATATTGGTGGGAAGGTTCAACCTCTACTGCCAGACCACCTGCATCCACCTCTGATGTTGTGGGCCAACATGATAAAATAGGATGAATTACTTTTGGAGCAGCCCTCATATTTCACAGAAATTTCTGGAAAAATGTACGAAATTCTAGTGACCATGTTCACTTGTGCAATTTGTTATACTAAAGAATGTCCAAAGAGGGGAACTGGAAAGCCAGAATCACAATCATCAGACATTGCTTCTAAGCTTCTAGGCATCTCAATTTAAACGTTTCAAGTTTCAAAGAACGGATCGTAACTTCTACAGAGGCAAACAATACTGCTTTGTTTTGAATGGGGATTCCAGCACAGAGGTCCCGTTTCTGGGAGTAAACCAGTTCTTTTCATTTTAAAGGAAAGGGAGATGGAAATGTCCTTAGATACCACGTGGGGCAAGTTACAGTGTGATGCACTCTTTCACGGCCTTCAGAACATTTAGCTGTGATACTCCCTACTCTCTGCTGTCAAGTTGGACAAAAAGCTTATTTTTCAGTAATAGGACTATAAAGAAGTTTCCTCAAAGAAGAAACAGACTTTTTAATGATTCCAAGAAGCATTTCCTCACCCGTCATAAGTTTGCACAGTTATTTCTACAGATTTCATACTGAACTTAAGTTTTCTTTTTTTCCTCAATACAGTAATGTATACACACTAAATCACTCCAATTATTTTGTTTGCTTCTTAAACATGGGCTGTAAAACCAATTTACCTTATGCCTAAAAAAACTTGCCAAGGGAGAAGGAAGAAAAAAATTCATTTGTACCTGTTTCTTCCAGCCATGACGCTTTATATTTCCTTTGTTCGGTATTGAAAGCCAACCTTCAAGTCTTGATTCTGGTTTAAAAAAAGAAAAAAGCATCTTAAATAATTTTACGTATTTATAATAATAAAGCATGAGAGCACAAAAGCTAACTATTACGAGAAAGGAAGATGTACTACATGCAGTAATAGGCAATTACCTATTCAGCAAAGCAGAATAAAAAGCACAGCTAAATAAAAGATATAAGCATTTATTTCATGCTTCATCACAAGCTAACATTTGATCATACAGTTACTGCAAAATAAAGTGAAGCTGTTTTCCTTGATGCCAGCATCTAATGCTGCATGTAAATAGTTTGCAAAGAGCCAGGCAAGAAAGACTTTGCTTTGAAAATGTGTTACAGCTGAAATGGAGGATGATTAAGAGATTTTCAATATAAACACAATTTAGCATTCAGAGGGGCTGTAGGAAAATACTCAGCAGGAAGATGCAGCAAGTAAAACAAATCAGAACCACATTTTCCAAGGGAAACAAAAAAGAGCGCACAAGAGCAAGCAAAGCTATACACATATCCCCTTACTCACAGAAGCATAGAAGATAAATAAATAAGGAATGCAGGAAGAATCGACTAGATACAAAGAATAAGAGACAAGTGTTTCATTCAAATTTTCAGTGGACAGTTTTCCAAAGAGTAATGTAGTAACGTATTATCCTACCACAAAACTACTGAAATCACTTAACAATGATACAAAGAAGCATCACAAGAAAAACAGCATTCTGCCTAATGTGAATCCTAGATTTTAAAAACCCTCCAGCTAACTACTGTTAGTTATTAATACAATACTGGGTTTTGATAGATACTTTAACTTATGAAGCCAGGTAATAGCAGTGAGAAGCTATCATGATTCCACTAATCTGAAATGACATGGTAAAAAGCGTCACAGTTTTGTAAATATGAGAATGAAGTAATCAAAATTTCACTCCATAATTATAAATTTATTTCACAATTGAGAAAAATTTTGTAAATTTTTTAAAATTATTGTAGAAATGTGGTTTGTAAAAAAAAAAAAAAAAAGGTGTCAGAGTACAGAAACAGAGTTGATAGCTAATGTGTGCATTCTTTACAAGAAACTTAACTGGCAGCACTGAAAACTTTAAAAACATTAAGTTAAAATCTGCTGAAACATTCTCCATAAAAATTTACATAAGATGGAGCTACTGGTCCCTTTTAGCTTTCAGGGATAACTCTATATGAGGTGTATCCAGCAAGCTCTGAAAATACATCTACATTATAAGAGACATTGTCCATGCACTTTGTATGTAAAATTACAATGAGACTGACAGCCTAGCCTTGTACAAGGTATTAAAATTAGGCATAAAATCCCCTTCCTGCATTAGCCTTATAGTATACAATATTTAGAAGTGGTCTACACTGAAAAATATAAATTCCTAACATTTCTCCACACAGAATAATGTCTGGGGGACCACTGAACTACTGAAATGCAAATTGGAAGAAAGGCATGTTAGCAGAACTCATTCCAGTAAAAACCTTCCCGGAAAAGTGACGAAAATCTGTATTTCCCTGCCTCTCCTGTCTGCATAAGAATTGTGGGGTGTTTTCCTCTGCAGACCCCACTCCACTTTCTGATGCTTACTAGCTTTGGAAAAGGAAATCCATTTCCTTCATGTCTGCAGATGTCACCAATAATGCTTACCATATTTTGAATACTTTGACTCATTTTTAGATCCAGAGAAGATTCTTCCATTTTTAGAAATTTTTAGATATATCCTAAACCTCAAGTCTGCCACTGAAAAATGAAGTGATTGATTGCTAATAAAGAACACAATATGGACGACTGTGATTCAGAAGGAATACGTTAGGGACAACTGTGACTCAAAAGGAGTAAGTAAGCATCTGTGGAAACGGTAGCATATGAACATCTGGAAAGATCTAGTAATAATAAATTTTGCAAGATGCACCAGCTACTGTGTTGCTTACAGGGACAGCGTGAGCAGAGTTTTTCTAAGTTCACTTCTATTTCAGCACATTTGGAAAGAAATTTCAAAGGAAGCAGATGAGCTTTTCCAAATGAATTGGTTAACATTCTTTTCTGTCGACTCCACATCTACTTTACTGAGCACATTCTGTCTGCATGAGGGATGATTTCTGAGCTGTCAGTAACACCTCGCAGTGAAAATAAGTTCCTGAATGTACTCCTTTTCAAGAAAGCTAACATTCCTCTGGAACCAAATGTACTCTTGACAGGGTAGTTGAGCCCTTTCATTCCAGATTTGCCACAAAGATTTGTCTTAAGTAATATTTAGAGTGCATTTTAATTGTCCTTGACAGAGTCAGCTAGCACAACTGCAAATGCTCATCTGGCCATTTCACAAGTATTTGATGCAAAAGAATAAAATTTATGAGTGTTCTAATTTTCTGATTAAGTAATCAAGAAAATTATGGGCTATGTAGATTATGAATCTTCCATTCCTGTCTTTAAAAACAGGCCCAAAACTATTGCCTGACAACTTCCCTGTATTTTGGAATTTCAGAGTTGATACTTCCTATTTTCAATCCAGAAAATCCAAGACAGGTGTCATAAACATCTGGTGGATAGCTGGACCTGAATAGAATGTACTGCTTGAAGGTCAGGAAGCTCTACAGAGGGATCTGGACAGGCTGGATCGATGGGCCGAGGCCAGTGGTATGAGGTTCAACATGGCCAAGTGCTGGGTCCTACACTTGGGTCACAACAACCCCCTGCAATGCGTCAGGCTTGGGGAAGAGTGGCTGGAAAGCTGCCCAGCAGAAAAGGACCTGGGGGTGCCGGTCGACAGCCGGCTGAATATGAGCCAGCAGTGTGCCCAGGTGGCCCAGAAGGCCAACGGCATCCTGGCTTGGTACCAGCACTAGTGTGGCCAGCAGGAGCAGGGCAGGGATTGTCCCCCTGTACTGGGCACTGGTGAGGCCAACCTTGAGTCCTGTGTCCAGTTTTGGGCCCCTCACTGCAAGAAGGACATAGAGGTGCTGGAGTGTGTCCAGAGAAGGGCAACAAAGCTGGTGAAGGGTCTGGAGAGCAAGTCTTATGAGGAACAGTTGAGGGAACTCGGGTTGTTTAGCTTGGAGAAAAGGAGGCTGAGGGAAGACCTTATCGCTCTCGACAACTACCTGAAAGGAGGTTGTAGCAAGGTGGGGTCAGTCCCTTATCCCAAGGAACAAGTGATAGGACAATAGGCAATGGCCTCAAGTTGCACTAGTGGCAGTTTAGGTTGGCTATTGAACAGATTTTTTTTTCCAAAGTGCTGTCAAGGACTGGAACAAGCTGCCCTGAGAAGTGGTGGAGTCCCCATCCCTGGAGGTATTTAAAAGACATGTAGATGTGGTGCTGAGGGACATGGTTTAGTGGTGACTTGGCAGTGCTGGGTTAACAGTTAGACTTGATGATCTTGAAGGTCTCTTCCAAGTGGAATGGTTCTATGATTTTTGAAAGCACTCATGAAGACTACAGATCTTGTAACTACCTCTGAATTTGTATTGAAAATGTTGATTTGCATTCTAAACATCTTCATTGGTAGTATTCATATTGCCAGGATTCATTGTGATTCAGTATGATAAATATGAGTTCTAACAGCAAGTCTTCAATACAATCACAAGCAACCATGACTGTACTGATTTATCAGACTTTTTGTTGTTCTGGAGCTAAGTAATACAGGGCACCTTCATGAGCAGTAGCGCATTTCTTTCCAATGTTAAAGATTCTACTCCTCAGACTCTTCCATAGTAATCAAAGAACCTGGCAATATTACCTTGCTAATTCTTTTCAGTCCATCCTTCCCATTTGATTCTTTCCTTCATTAGACCTGTCTTATTATAATTTCAGTGGATCTCATCAAGGATTGCTAGCTAGATCTTGCTTGACGTTTATTCAGGTGATGGCTACTTGCAGGTATTTCAGAAAGTCATATCTGTGTCCCATATGCCAAAAAACCTGTTGGCTTAAATGCTCCACATTTATTATTCCATCCTATCTTTGTGTAAAACATGATTTATACACCATGCTGTAAAATATTATGTGCTGCAGTGAAACCTGCAGGACAGCTCAACTGCTTAAATTACTTTGCCAATCCGATAAAATAATTAATTCACCACAGGTTAAGTGCCCTATAACAATAGGAAAAAACCTCTCAAGTTCCTGATTATGTTTTGTCTTGACAAAGAAGTATTCTGTTTACAATCTTGTAAGTATTTAGACTTCCTAGGTCCAGCTAGGAGGAAGAGGCCTTCCAAAGGTATCATTAAAAAGGAACTAATTCAGCTGTTTCAGCAAGGACTCTATTAACACTGGACACATCAAATGAGATGATCTGAATCAATAATCAGGATGCCTAGAACTGAATATGAGGAAAATCTTGATCACGTTATGATCTTCCCATCTGGTGAAGGAAAAGCCTGAGAATAGCCTGGTTGTCTAAACGAGCCAATCCCTATCTCGGGAGAACATAAGTTGCCCTGGGAGCTACCAGATCTTGAGGGAGTATTTAGCTCAGTGACAGACAGAAACCACCTCCATGGGTGAAATTTTCCCTTAAGTCTTTCTGAGTATTAGGAATTCATTTGAGTATTACCTTGAGTTTATTCAAAGAGTGCAAAGGCTTCTGATCCCAACATTTTGTAAGATGCTTTTCCAGTAAATTATGAATTCTACTCTTGTAGCCTCTCTGGTGGCTAGTAACATAAGCTCCCTGATGAGACAAGACACAACCCCATTGCCCGAACCTCTTTGCCATGCAGGAGGACAGTGGAAAATGCCCGAGAGCCAGGAGTCTCCAGAATTCCACCAACATTACACTGTTTCATTTGACGCTGTTTCATACAAAGCTTTTTCTCAGTTAAACCAAAGACTGCCCACCGCCAGAATTGAGACCATGGAATCATTCTTTTGTACGTGTTTATTTAGTGTTTTCATTTTTTTCCCTGGTGATGTTTTTTACTGTGACAGGAAACTAAATAATCATACTGTACTTATTAAGGCAAATAAAGGTTGAATTACTTAAAGTAGTTTTAAGGAATATCTTTGCCTTAAGAACAGATGCATCAGCTAGAGAATCCTATTGACTACCCACATCAGATCCACCTCTTAAGTAAGACGCTATTCAAGATGCTCTGAAGGAATGTTTGCATGGGGTACAGAGTGATGGGAACCTAGCACACTGTTGAAGAGAAACAACTTCATACAACCAAACCCTAGCAAACGAAGTGCTGTGGTATGCCACCTTCTGTTCTGAAGACTATTGCAGAAAAATGACTATGTGCTGGATAATCTCCTCTCTCTGTGGCACGGGCTATTTCTACTCTGAAGACTGGCTTTCTTCTGCCTCCTTATAATGCTAGTGCACTCCTCCTCTGCCCTCTACTTGGCCCTTTGACAAATGTGTGAAATCTGACTACTAATGTCACTTAATTGCTTTTAATTACTTAAATTGGTTCTTATTCCGACCCTGATCAGCTCAGAGCCTCACTCAAAAAAAAAAAAAAAGGCAGCATGCAGGGACATTATCTAAATCTAGAGAAGTCCTAATATTATGTATTAGAGATCCTAACTGTATGACACCAGCAGCACAACTGCAGTAAAAATCAAAGGCACGTGTGGAGAAACAGCAAAAAAGACAATAAGGAAATGAAAGACTAGTAAAAAGAAACATTGGAGGGGTCATGAGTGTAGAAGACAAAGACCACAAGAACTTGCAGTGACTGTGATGTTCTAATTAAAAATGGAAAACTTAGGAGCTGGCTTGAAAAGATCTTGCACATACCAAAATTTCTGTCCCAAGATTGAAGTGACAGGTCATACAGCCAGAAGCCTGACTACACGCTGAAAATAAGGTATCCTAATGAGGCAAAGAAAGAGCTTACTGCTACAGTCTTTCCAAGAGCTGAGACAACAGGGTCCTATTGACATACCATTGCCCTTAAGAAGGAAACAAGGAAGATGCCTTTGCCCAGATGGAAGCATTGAGTGTTCTCAGTGTAATACTCAAAAGCCATTATGCTGAAAATGGCTGAGAGGGAAAGTGACAAAGTTCAAAACTACCCTTTTATGTAGAATAAATCTAGTCTGGTTTTCCTCTAGAAAAATTTAAGCTCTCAGTTTACAGGAGTTCAGTAATATTCAATAAAAAAATTATAAACACAAAACAGTGTTTTTCATTTAGGAGACACTAACAAATGTAAGGTTTGATTCCAAATAGTAGTTTGAAGGGAGAAAAAAAAACCACCTTAATAAGTAAAACCCCTCTGATTTCTATTTTACCACAGTAAATGGAATACACTGAAAATTAGTATCCAAGAGAAAAGTCCCAGAAGAACTGACAGTTCAGGAGGTACCAGAGGGAGTTCCTAGCAGGTGATGGCTGAGGAAAAACCCCAATTCCTTCACCAATCTACTAGCTCTAAGAATTCCCAATACTGAGTCTGATGGAGGCTTGGCCCAGAAGATGTTTTTGAAAGAAGTAAATAGACATTCGCTTTACAAGATGGCAATTACCCAAGGGTTTTATAGATCAATCTTCAGAGTGCAAAAAAGCTTTTCTGACAGAATTTGTTAAGAAAAGTCTGTATCATTATCTGAATGAAAATCTATTCTAGAATAGAATTCATTTAAATATTAACTAAAAATGAAAATCTAAAAATATAGTAAGGGAAGACAGGACAAAAACAGACACAGAAAGGAAGAAACTACTAAAAACCTACCTGAAATTTCAATCACTCTTAAGACCCCTGGAAAAACTCTAGAATGTGGCAATCTGAGCAGCATGAAGTGCATAACAGGAAGAGAGATACCTAAAATGATTCTATTTACTTTTATTTGTAAGTCTTAAAATACACAAAATAGTATTCCATGTTTGAATACATTTTTCTACAATAAAAATCAGACTGTAAATCTGTAAGACAAGCATTTATTAAAAATTTCACAATGAATTATAAAATTATTTAACTATACAAAAAAAAAAACCTAGCTCCAACATATGGAAATTGTTAAGCACAGCTTATTACTACTAAATGTTTTTTCCTGTACTAGAGATACAAAGTGGATCACATGAAAGTACTAACTGATTACGCTTTTGAAACACAGGGGAGGAAGAAATCACTAACCAGTCTAACAGTGGGTCTCAAAAAGTAGCGCCTAGAACAGACACTATGTGGAAATGGCTAACTACACTGTATTATTTATATTCATTTTAATCTGCTAAATCAGAGTACCATACAACCATATATGCATTATGGAAATTCCTACAATTACCTTACACATTGGCAATTATT
This sequence comes from Bucorvus abyssinicus, assembly GCA_009769605.1. Lineage (NCBI taxonomy): Eukaryota > Metazoa > Chordata > Aves > Bucerotiformes > Bucorvidae > Bucorvus > Bucorvus abyssinicus. Next base: position 12,732,890 of record CM020052.1, on the reverse strand, counting down.
GCCACTTGTCACAAAAGTGCTACCTGACTGTGAGTAAGAACAGACAAGATCAAGGCAATTTTGTATTCAAGATATAAAATACAATCATGATATTGTGGAAGTGCTGGCCCTGTATTCTATTCACTGGACACTGCACATTGTATTCACTCAAACAGCAGCACATGTCTTTCCACGGAAGTGGATAAATATTATGCTAATGTCGAGCCATACAGTGGGAGGAGTGATAAGAGAAGAAAGGAATGATGTGAGAAGAAATTAAGTCTTAAATACAAGCAGCTAAGCTTTCAATAAATTTTTTAAAAAAGGAAGTGGAGATGCGATACAGAAAGAGACAGAGAGAAGATTTTCAAAGATAGTAACTTGTTGAAACAATACCTTCCAAACTATGTGTCTCCACAAAATCAAGTAATTCAAAACATGCACTTCTCTTACCCGAAAGATTTCCATCTGTTTCATCTGTCTGGAGACTAGCAACACTGGTACAATCCATTCCTTGCTGGAGGTCCAAAATTTTCCTTCGCAGTTGTCTATGTCACTCTCTTTACTATCCAGCTGCATCTGGAGCTCATTCCTGTATGTAGATTCTTCTGCTAGTTGCTGTATTTACACACATATGTAGTTACTGTGATACCAAAAATATGGCAGCAAAGTATTCTGAAAATAGAACTCATTACTATTTTTTTTTTAAAGTATCTCTAAATACTTTTGGTAGTATTAGCATAAATGATCATAGTAGAATTGCTTGTTCAGCCTTGGAAAGAAGTTAAATCCAGCAATGCATTCAAGTAAAAATCAGTCTGAATAATCTATTAAATTACCATTGGACAAGATCACCCATCAGCAAAATAAACTGCAAAAATAGTATGCTACGCAGTATTCAGTTTCTTCACCTTCCTAACACATTAACTCCCACAGTTAAGGGGAAATGAATGACAGCAAGCATAGCTGCACAGTTGTCAAGTTCTCTGCCTCACTAAAATTCTGTAGTCCAGAATATCTGAAACAGAAATTGCTATGTTTTTGGAATAGGAGCTATACCTTTTTCCTGTGGAGAGAATTCCACAATGTGACCAAAAAAAAAAAAAAAAAAATTATTTTACCGCTTGCATTTCATTGAGCTCCTTTTGATATTTCACTACCATCTGATTGATTTCTCTTTTTCTTGATTAAGCTCTAACTGGAGCTTTCGGTTTTCCTTCTCTTTCTTCTTAAATCTTGCATGTTAGCTTTCTTTCTGTCTATTTTAAAATCTTTCCGATTCATTATCTCAGCCAGTTTGTTAACAGCCTGTTAAGAAAAAGAAAAACAGTAAGAAAAGTCATATATGCAAGCATGTTTCATAGAAAACTTCTAAGTTCCTCTAGTTACAGGATTTGAATCAAAAAAAATCTTCACCAACATAAATGGCCCCTACTCACGAGAGAAGTAATACTGGAAAGTATGCAGCACCAAAACTCACCCTTTCAAAGGTAAGTATTGACAACTGCATATTATACCTCATGGTTAATATAAACTTAATTTTAAAGGAACTAAATGTTAGTTACACAAAAACAATTAACTGAAAATATATCTGATATGCAAAGTAATTATTAAATTGCATAAAAGTTATACCTGTGTCTTCAGAGTTCTTTCAGTGTTAATGCTCTTCTCATAATGCATTCTAATATTATTGATTTCCTCCTCTTTTCTCATTTGCATTCTGTTAAAATATATTCAACTTTGAGGTATTTTAGGACAAGGTAAGTATTTCTAAGCTTAATCACTTCTACAAAAGCATAATTTTTTTTTCTCATTTCCTGATGTGTGCAAAATACATGTTTGCAGTGATAAAGGTTACCAGTTTAATGCTACTATAATGATAGAAAATTACCAAAAGGATTTATCAGAAAGGCACCAAGATGAAACACTAAAGCCAACATAGATATTTTTGTTTCCTGGTGATGACTAAGTTTGTTGCCCCACTTCCTTCTTGTCTTCACTACCAAAAGTGTTTCTGCAGCACCAAAAATGAAGACAGTACCCACAGAGTAAGACTGATATAACTGGACTCACACTGAGCACAAATTCTCAAATGAGGCATGAAGAGAACATGGGGAAAAAGGCTTTCTTTAAACAAGGAATGCATCTGTTATGTTCCCCCCAACTGTCCTCTCATGTATCAGTTACTCAGTTCTACCAATCTTTATATCACACCTCCAGTCTGCTGACTTGTTTCCAAAATTTCTAAAAGCTGATAAGGATTTCTTCACCAAAATACAAAAAGTTAAAGAACAATTTTCAAGTACCTAAAAGTAACAAACTCCATAAACTAAAAAATATGGAAGACTGCTTGCTCACCTGCTATTACAAAAATGCAGAACTAAGGAAAAATTCTTTATTTTAATACGCCTTCCTGCCTACATGGTGTTTGCTACAACACTGGCAACACAATCAATAAGCCTTTACTCGCAGAGTCAACATGTACTAAAGCATGCATTCCAGTTTGAGAATGCGTGCTCACATGCAAAACCATGGGAGCAAAGTGAACAATAAAGTAACTTCCCATGTGGTCAGAATGCATGTAAAGAGAATGCCAGTCCATTGATAACATTTGAGGTCACAACATAGAGCCTGAATCTAAGTGACATCTTAAGGAAGTTGAAATACTGATACTGCTGTACTGTAAATAGTAGAAATAGAAACAAAAACTTTAATAAATACATTGCGTGCAATATGAAATTAGTAAAATACTTGTCCATAATAACTTCCACGCACACAAGGGCAAGGCTGGCAGAAGTGGGATAGAGAGACAATAGATGGATATGCAATACTGGACAGTCTCTCCTGACTGTGCCTGCAGGAACTTAGTGCAGACTTGTTTTAAAAAGAAAGGAGGGAGTGCGAGCAGAAACTCACTTTTTCCTATCTACTACAGCTAAGGTTTAATCATTTTCGACAATAAAGGCAGTGCACGGAAATTAAAGCAATACAGTAGAAAGACTGGCAATTTAGAATCATAGAATGCTTTCGCCTGGAAGGGACCTTCAAAGGCCATCTAGTCCAACCCCCCCTGCAGTGCGCAGGGACAACTTCAACTTTATCAGGTTGCTCAGAGCCCCGTCCAACTTGACCTTGAATATTTTCAGGGATGGGGCATCTACCACCTCTCTGGGCAACCTGTGCCAGTGTTTCACCACCCTCATTGTAAAAAATTATATCTAGTCTAAACCTCCCCCCCTCGTTTTTTTTTTAAACCATTACCCCTTGTCCCACTGCAACAGCCCTGCTAACAAGTTTGTCACCATCTTGCTGATAAGCCCCTGCTAAATACTCAAAGGCTGCAATAAGGTCTCCCCGGAGCCTTCTCTTCTCCAGGCTGAACAACCCCAACTCTCTCAGCCTGTCCTCATAGCAGAGGGGTTCCAGCCCTCTGATCACTTTTGTGGCCTCCTCTGGATCCTCTCCAACAGGTCCATGTCTTTCCTGTGCTGAGGGCTCCAGAGCTGGACACGGCACTCCAGGTGGGGTCTCACCAGAGCGGAGTAGAGGAGAAGAATCACCTCCCTCGACCTGCTGGCCACGCTGCTTTTGATGCAGCCCAGGATTACGTTGACCACATGGGCTGCAAGTGGACATGACGGGCTCATGTCCAGCTTTTCATCCACCATCACCCCCAAGCCCTTCTCACAGGGCTGCTCTCAATCACATCGTCCTCCAGCCTGTATTGATACAGAGGGTTGCCCTGACCCACATATGCAGGACCTTGCACTTGGCCTTGTTGAACCTCATGATGTTCACACGGGCCCACTTCTCCAGCTTGTCCATGGCCCTCTGGATGGCTTTCCGTTCCTTGGAACCCCACCATCCACCTAGTGTCATCTGCAAACTTGCTGATGGTGCACTTGATCTCGCTGTCTATGTCATTGATGAGGGCAGTAAGCAGTACTGGTCCCAGTACGGGCTGCTGAAGAACACCACTTGTTACTGATGTCCATCTGGACATCAAGTCATTGACCACTACCCCCTGGATCTGACCATCCAACCAATTCCTCATCCACTGAACAGTCTGCCCATCAAATCCATCTCTCTCCAATTGAGAGAGAAGGATGTTGTGGGGAACAGTGTCAAAGGTTTTACAGCAGTTCAGACATGATATCGGTAGCTCTTCCCTTGCCCATTGTTATAGTCACTCCATCATAGAAGGCCAGTAGGTTGGTAAGGTAGGACTCGCCCTTGGTGAAGCCATGCTGGCTGTCTCGAATCATCCCTCTGTCCTCTGTGCGCATAGCTTCTAGGAAGATCTGTTCCATCATCTTCCCACACACAGAGGTGAGGCTGAGAGATGAGTAGTTCCCAGGGTCCTCCTTTCTACCCTCTTCATGAATGGGTGCAATTTACATTGAAGATATATTTTCAAGATGAAAACAATTATTTATATTCTTTTTCATCAAGCATAAAATAATAGGGAAGCAAAACAGCAATGTCTTTTCCCATTTCACCACATTTGCTTCAAATTCAATTGTGCTTCATAACAGATGAATTAAAACTCCAAACATGACATACCTTCCTCCTGTTTCTTAATTTTTTCACTGATCTCCGAATTTTCTTTTGTTATTAAATCAACATCTTTGGTTAATGTGTTATTTGTTTCTTCCAGCTAAATAAAAACAAAACACATTTTAAAATATAGAACTTGCAATGAATTCTAAGAATATTTATAATACTCTTTCTTTAAACACCCTTAAATCTATAACAGCCATTTATTTGGAATGTGTTCTTCAGACTTCTTTCATACAAAAAAATCTGTTTACCTTCCAAACCTCAATTTTTTAAAAAAATGGTACTTTTCTAACCTGTTTTGATTTACCAGAAGGCTCAAAATACAGCTATCCCAGAAAGAATTTTTTTTTAAATGATCTTCGCAGAACTGACAACACAATAGTATATAATTAAAAACTCATGCAAAATTAGATTGTGAGTTATTACATGTGGCAATTTTAAATTAATTTTTTATACTTTGGAAGAAATAGTACCTAGAGTCCTGACAGAAAAGCAACTGATAGATGATACAACTCCAGCATTCAAGGCTAGAGCAGATTCATGGCAACTGCTGCTAAATAATTGTCATATATAATGAAAACCAGGTATAAATCAACATAAGAATAAAACTTAATGTTGTCTAAGTCAAAGCATATGTAGGTAAGTATGTACATACATTCGTGGCAAAAAAAAAACAAAGGGGGGGCGAGGAGGGGAGGGAAACCATTATGCTTTAGATCACTTTGCTATCCACTTAACAAACACATATTAAAAACCAGAGAGAATTGCATTCCTGAAAAAAGATTTTGTTTGAAGCCTATAGAAATTATCGTGTATTGAGCTCTCTGACAAGATATCAGAATATTTGAAACCAACAAACACATTGGGAAGAAGTTATTCCTTCAATGCCATGGAGAAAGTGTCTTCTAAATGCTTCTTAAGAAGTGGTGGCTTCTGGAGATTTCAAGCTTATTAACGAAAACACATACAACTAACACTATTTCTGGTATCTTCACACAAAATGTAATATCCATGGTAGCGCTGACAGAAAGCTTTGAGCAACTGATCCAAGTTCAGTTAAGCCTAGAGTTTTACTAAAGTTTTACACCCCCAGGATTCTTAACAAAATCTGCATAGCTGATGCTAAATGGGAAAAAACAACAATAATAACTATGCTATATATGGCTTGCTATTTGAAACTCCTCAGTTAAGACATTTATCAACCCTATACTAATACTCAATAGTTACGCTAGAAAGTATCTTCAAAAATTACAGTTTGGGGCTTGGGGTTTGTTTGTTTTTAAAGTTTACCAGTGGGAAGAAACTCAAGAATTTAAAGTATTTTTTTTTAAAGACTAAGTTATTTTGCAATAAGAGTCTCTAATACACAGCTTCACAGATTTACAAGATTTAAATAATACATTAGGCAATAGCAAGAAGTAATTACAAAATTAATAACTGAATTATAGAGATTAACTTGATTTTCATTTTGGCTTCAGCTCGGATTCATCAAGTATGCATTTCCTTGGGAGTTCTCATGATTGCTTTTAAACGTTAAAGGTTCCAACTGAGTCCAAAACTTAGATACTTAAATAGTTATCACTTATGATCACAGTAAGGCTTTAAAAATTAAATTAAAAACATAGATTTCTCTTTGCAGCTGGAAGATACATATAGGTATTAATTACAGCAGAATAGTTTACCCTTCTTATGATGCTGTCCTTATCAGATATTTCTTGCCTGTGTCTTGATGCAGCTTTTTTGCTTTCCTGGCTCAGCTCAAAATACTGTTCTTCAAGGAGCGCTCGTGCCAACCGTTCTGACTCAGCTTTGGTTTCAGCTAAATCCAACTGGGTAGTGAGTGTTTCTCTGTAAAAAGGACATTAAGACTCTATTCTCCTATGCAAAACATTCCAAATTTTCAGGAAGACTAACAAACCCAAGTTATACTGTTCAGCTAATTGTCATTATCTTAGTTTCTCAAGAAAAAAATTTACAAAACTACACTTTGTACAGTTGTATCTTTTGATGCTACAGCAACAAGCTTACTATAATTCAATTAAAATTTCAATCATCCATGAAACCCTTAGGAAACCGGGTGTCAAATTCTCCTGCCTTTGCGGAATAAAAAAATAAAATTAAACTGCATGTACAGTGTCATCCATCAAAAGATACTTAACCCTATCAGCATTAGCTACCTCTTCACACAAGATTACTGCTCACGAAGATGTATGCTCTGTACTGTTTGAACTATAAGGAAAATTGCATGAAGTTTCTGAAAACAGTGTTCTAGGTCTACACAACTTCTTGCAGAAAGGCTTGCAAACTCTATCTACAGCATGAGAAGTAGGGGGCATTAACTTAAGTGCAATATCTCATTAATTATCTCACACAATTCCTAATCAGTTCAGCACACAAGCCAAATTGTCTTGCTCTTGCTTGAACTACAGACAGAGCTCCTATATATTTGCCTGCAAAGAAACCTACATAAAACCCAGTGGCCAGTCTAGCTCATACGAGTCAGACTCAACACGTGACACAGCCCACAGCACTCCGAGATAGAAGTGGCAATACATTACTGCAATATGGGCTCATGACAGATGCCCTTCCTGCACTGCAAAAAGAAGAGAGATTTATGCAATGAAATACGTATTGCTATGTAGTCCACTGATTTGATACCTCTCCAGCAGATACAGGTCTCTGTTGTAAAAAGGTAACTGTTGAAGTATAGTCAGAGTTTATCACAATTCCCATAGTTGTATCAAGGTGAAAAATGTTTATGATGAACATAAGATTGTGGAGAACAGTGAAGGGAATAGAATAATTAAGAAAAAAAGAAAAACACACAAAGAGGAATAAAGGAAGTCTGTCCTAGCTTCCCCTTGCCCTTTTTTCTTTTTAACTTGGACACTACTCCTGAACAACTTTGCACAGACAGGTATTTTCCTCCTACACTGTATTTATTAGCACAACATCCTTCCCTTATCCCTTTGTTAGCCCACCAGAATACTTCATGAACGCTGTACATAACCTCCTCCCTTTAGATTGTTTTGCAATGCTGATGCTCAAGTACAACAGACCCAGACTTTAGAAGACAGAAACTCTGTTTCATACACAAGGCTACAGCCTCTTTCTAAATTGAAAAACAAGCTTTAAAAAACCTTATTTGCATCACAATTAATGGTTGTTGGATTAACTGGATTTGCTGTAATAAGAATACTACTAAACTCAGAATTCAAAGTATTTTCATTACCTTTTTCTCAAATTATTTTATTTGCTACAGAAATACACCAAGTAATTATTAGGACAATATAATCAAATAAAAAGGTTGTTATACAAGCAAGGCCATTACCACAAATTGGGAAGGTTTTTCAAAATTTTGCATCTACCTAAATTCTCAGAAGTCATCATTCTTCTTACAAAAAGAGTCCAAAGCAAATATTAATAACCATACTTGGCTTTGTGAGTCAGCATAGTTAACATCTTACATATTTGCCATCTTACAAGAGGTTACGGAACACCTTTGCAGCCTGCCTTTTTGAAGGAATTAAAACATTTTAAATCTGATTCAAAATCTTCATGAGTGACACCATACTATATGGAAAAACTTATGTCTATGTGAGAAACACAATAGGCATACTTTTCATTCTGCAATTCCTGCATTTTTCTTTGAGTTTCTTTATTCTTTTCATCAATTTCCTCTTTCAGTTCCTTAACCTGAGTTTTGTAAAGTGTCTGTAAAAGAAAGCATAAAAAAGGAATCATTATTCAAATTCCATAGTGAAATTCTTCATTCTTTTGGTACTTGTTGGTTTGAATCTGTCAAACCCCAGCACATGCCACTTAATTCTTTAATGGAATTTCTTTCTTCCTGCCTGTCTGAGATGCTCCTTTCCAGTTTCCCTTGTGCAGGGAACTGATGTGACCAGTTTAGTTTTCAATTTTTTAGTCTGGTTTCCTACATAGTTGTACAAACACACCTGCTGACAAAAGGGAAAGCAGGCACTAGGACACAGCTGAGCAGGTCTTTTAGAGACAACAGGACAAAACAGCATCATCTTGTAGCAAAAATATTCTTGTAGTCTCAAAACGATAGCCCAACAAACCTTAAACTGCTCTGTGCTTGCACCTATTGTATGCTCTTTGTATCCACATAGTTTTTCTCAGGCTAAGATTCTGTCTACAGCCTGACTTAGTCTAAATAACTGATCCAACAGAGGTCTGATTTACGTGAATTACTTCTGTTCTTAATGACTATATTGTAATTAGCACCACCAATAATTCTGAAACTTACAATTGAACTTCTACAGTAATATTCAGACTAAATCACAAATGTCTCATTTAACCTATATGCCAGTGAAAAAAGAGAAAACTAAGAATGAAACACAGTACTGTGGATCTTACTAAGCAGTATGTTATAGAGAAATACACAGAAAACTGTAACACATAATGAAATTACAATCATATGCAGTTTAGTAAACACAAAAGTTTCTCTTGCCCCTCCAAGGAAGAAGTGAATTTTAAAAATATTTCCCAAAGTGAAATGAAACTGCACATATTCAGAAATGTATCCGAAGTTCAGGTGTTATAGAGCATCTCGTACTATTGTTTCTTTTCACAGATATGAAACAGATCAAACTAAATCTATGAAATACACATTTTGACTATCTGGAGTACCAAATAAGGCACTTCAGAGCCTTGGTGTAGAGAAGATATCTTTTTAGAAGTATTAGGAATACGTGCAGAATTATCTGAACTCTATCTACAGATCTATGGTTCTTAGATATACTTGCGGTAGACCAGCAGCATGGAATATATTCCAGTACGTATGAGAGATTTTGAACTCTCTACGAACTTTGCAATTATGTCAGAAATATACCTCTTTTCCAACCCCAAGATAGGAACTACTGCGATGAATAATTCAGGTAAGTGTTACTCAATGTAACATGTAAGATTTGACAAACAACTACAAAGGAACATAGCAGAAAGACTATCTAATATTCCCTAATTTTTTGTTCATTGTTTATATTTCAAGCAGGATTTTGAGTTGCTAATTTATGCCAGCTTGTTATTTACATTTACAAAATTCTAACGTCAAACTATTTAATGTTCAGTGATTTCACGTCATGATTCACAAGTCTTTGCAAGTCTTACCGAAAAATACTGCTCAGCTTCAAGCTGATCCTGAAGCTCACGCATTTGACCTTCATTTCCTCTGTATTGTCTTTGAAGAAATAAAAAAGCAAAACATGAAAAAAAAGTCAGCCACTAACAAATGACAAACACAACTTCTAACCAGAACAGCATCCTATGAAGATCTTACATTTGCACACATACTATTTCACAAAGACCAACAGTTTGCTGTATCCTAAAATTCTGATTTAATTACACTCTTTATTCTACCTTGACAATTGTTTCAATATGCAATTTAGAAGAGTAGTAGTACTCTAAATGGAGAAATGTTAAGTCAGCTGAAGGAAGATATCATAGAAGTCTAATTAATGAAAAGTGTCTTCAGTCAGCCTACGGGATGTTAAGAAAAAGAATCAGGTAATTAAAGGGAAAAAAGCTATTGATTCCCATATAGTAAAACTAAAAGTCCGATATGATTTAGTAAGTACTATCACAGTCAACCCATAAAAAAGTGACCCAGTTAAAAGTGGCATATATATATATATATGCCTTGACATGGAATGGATGAGCCAAGAATCATTCTGCATCCTAGCTCATAACAAAAATATTGCAACACTGAAAGCTACAGTCAGAAATCATAACATGCAGCTAAAAATATTCTTTTAGTTTAGGAAAAAATGCCTATACACCAGACAAAACAGTACATGTATAATTAAGCATTTTTTCCATTTTACTTCAGATTTTTACTTACTTAGCAAGTTGAGCCAACTCAAACTCCAACAATCTCTTTGCTTCCAGCAATGTATTTATTTCCTGTTTCAGCTGCTTCTCAGAACCCTTCAAGTTATCTGCTTCGAAAGCTTGTGCCTTTAATTCATTCTGTGCCATTATTCGCTTATTCGTCTCTTGTTCTAGCTGAAGCGTTAGATTTTTTACCTAAATGAGAAATATTTCAGTTTAGGAGAGTTTGCTGAATAACCAGTTGCATGTGTTTGAAAGTGTTTCATAAATGGATTATTTTACGTCAAACACCATTGCTTAAGATGCTACACGTTGTACAACACGTAGAAATATTCCTGAATCTCCACACACTTCAGTGTAATAATCTTATAGAAAGCTGCTAACTTTATCAGTAGGTACTGATACAACGCTGCCTAATGATAAAGCTTTCCCATACTTCGCTTATTTCAAAGTCCCAAATGTGTTTTATCTTATCTTCAAGTCATCAATGAAAGAAATCCAAACTGTTTGCTGTTAGGTCCTGCAAACCTCTCTGTGGATTTTAATCTTAAAAAAAAATCTCATTGTAGAAAAAAACCTGCAGCCTACCAGCTATACAGAAACTAATTTACACACAAGTCATGACCCCTAAGAAAGGGGTTATAACCTTTATTCCCAGTGTCCTGTAAAGAAAAAGTAAGGATGAAACCATTATTCTTAGTACCTAGTTTTCACACTCAATATTCTAATTGCATTTCCTTGAACAAATGCTCTTCTGAAGAATGCAAACTCAGGACTGCAAATCACCCAAACCAATAAGAACACACAGTCAAATTTCCAAGCAAGTTTTTCCTTTAAAATAAAAGGAAATTGCATTATATTTAAGCTGAGGACTCAAATATGTAAGGCATCCAAGAGCTAAGAAACAAGCAGAAATTACCAACATCATTTAGGCCAACAACTGTCTTCAGTTCTCATGAAAGATGTATTATACAAGAAGCTGCTCAGTGTAAGCAAAGTTAATTTCCTATTTCTCAATGCAACTATAATTTCTTATTTATACAGAAAATTGTTATTGATGAACATTTAACTCACTTCATCTTCCAGTCTCTCCTTTTGCTCAAGAAGGTGTTCCAGTTTCTGCTGAGATTGCTTCAGGTCAAAGTCCAGCATGGAACACTGTTTTTCAGCTTGAACTATTCGATTTTCTGCCTTTTCTCTTGCTGCCCTTTCTTCCTTTACTTTTTTTTCCATTTCTAAACAGCATTAAGGAAAGAAAAACAACAAAAATTAGTATGGACCATCTGCTGCAAGCATGCTTTCATAAACAGTCTTAAATATCTTAGTATTTTTCAGACCCTTTTTTTCAGCTATTTAAGCTCTTCTGCTATTAGATGGACTGATTACCGAGTAAAAACTTCCTGGCATTATTAAAAGAAACACTAAAAAGTAAACGTAATTCTAATTTGCAGCATTCAAAGCACTGGAATATTATCATGACAACTGAAAGATAAATAGCAAAAAAAAATTTAAAATGCAGACTCTTGAAGTAATCACTATGAAATAAATGCAAAGTTTCATTTCCATGAATGGATAATGAAGTGGAAGAAATGCTGCCATTCCTGTCAGCTTTTTGAAAGCTACTAGCTACACATTTAAGCATTGATGACCTCCGCAAAGAAAACCTGATGTATTCAATTAAGACAGACACACATCTTTGGTTCATTGATGTTTCTATAAAAGAAACTTTGCCACTTCAGACAAGCCTAATACAACCAATATTTTTAATGCAGTTACACAGGAATGAATGTTCCAAGACATCTGTCTTGATAATGCATTCTTCCAGTTTCATTCAGCATTAGCCAGAATTTCAAGATTCAATAGCATTATAGAAGCCAAAGACAGCTTTGAATTGCAAAAGCAGTACGATATTCAAAACATTAAGAAATAATGCAATTTTTACAGAGAAAGTACTATGTTAGAGAAAATAATTTAAAATACGTAGCTTTCATGTTTTAAGATTTTGACGTGCATTTTCTCTACACAAAGGATTAAGCTCTTGTATAGTAAGATGATGAGTTTTAATAAAAGATATTTTGATGATGATATCTTATGTATTTGCCTGAAACTTGAAAGAAACACTTACCGTACATTGCCACTGATCTTGCCTCCTCTATTGACTGATGCTTGTCAGTTAACCGAGCTTTAGTCACTTTGTGTTCATTTACTTCCTGTTCTAACCGGTCTTGCAATGATTTCAGTTTGTAGTTCAAATCTATCTCTAAATTATTCTTTTCCTAAAGATAAGAAAAAAGTTACCAGATTTCTATAATATTTCTATAGTATCTGAGGGAATCACATTTCCTTTCTTCCCTTTTTTAGTGTTAACTTTTTGTTATGAAGAAATTATCAGTATTATTTTCTATGCTTAGTAAAGAATGGCAACAGACAAACATGTACTGAGAGCTCTGGAGAAAACTTCATTAATTTTTTTCAGTAGTCTGTAAATGCGTAAGATAATGGGAACTTCTCAGTTTGAATAATTAGCAGTCACCTGAATTGGAAACATACAGCTATCCACTGACAACACAAGAGCACAGAGAAATCTGGATTACTGTTACTTGCATGCAATCCTGTTATTTCGTTGTTGGGATTGCCAGCCTTTAACAGTAACTCATGAAACAAACTCTGGAGATGAGCTGTGAGAGACAGGGACTTGCTTTTGGATCGCTGCTTCACGTAACACCAAACTGCCTGCACCTCCCCTCACAGGGAGTCGTATCACTGACTGACTTGGGCAGACCACACAGCACAGCAGCTCTTTACCTGACCTCAGAACTCAGAGCTAGCTATGTAGCCTACGTGGAAAAAGGGTACGTGAGTTCCTTTTACTCTCCTCTACTTGTTTCTCTATCTTGAGGCGGGGATCAGAGATGTGAGGGGAACATGCTGCTAGCATTCAGAAAGGAAAGAGGAAGGAATTTGAAACAGCTCAGCTCCAACATTGATCCAAAGGCCTGGCACTGATCCAGTCAAATTAAAATCCAGTAAAAGCAGAAATTTCAATTTCAGGGGTTTATGAAGTTCAATTTACAGATTTGCAGGAGGCAAGTCTCTGCAGTGATAGGGAGGCAGAACAACAATTACTTCCTCCTAGCAGAAGAGCTGGATCCTTGAAGCAGTGATTGCAATTGACAAACAGGGATTTTCTGGCCAAAGCCACCAGCAAAAACTACTTGTGAGACTTACCACCCTGCTGAGATTGTAAATTAGCAATATTTAGTTAACCATTTTAACACGAGACTGATTTAGAGCAAGAACACAGGACACGGCAACATCAATAAATACTATTTGAAAATATAGTCAAAAGCTGCCAGAGAACATTAGCCTCAACACCATTGCACCATACCTTTTCTGAATGATTAAGCATATCCTGTGCTTGTTTTCTTTCTGCTTCCACTCTTTCAAGGTTGTTTTTAACATTTTTTACTTCTTCTTGTAACGTTGTAATCCGAACTGCCACAAGAAATTAAATATCATTCAATATTAGTTACTCAAATTAGATCAGTAGGCTTTTCAACCTTTATTGATTTCAGGGCCCCTAAAGTATTGACACTTTCAAATTTTTCAGACATGCAAAGGCTGTATATTGTAAAGGAAACCGATCATTTTAGCCAGTCTTTACGCATGCCATTAGTAGCAATTCACAAAAAAGAATCACATGCAAAACATGGTATGTGCCTTCCATTACTTCCAGTATCAAAAATGCAAAATTCTTCCATGAATCCAAGTTCTGCAGTGCTATGCAACAAGACCTAATATATAGATAAGGCACATTACACAGAAAGTCAGTCTCAAATGGATCTACACGTACTATTACACTATGTATTCACCTAACTGTGACTCAAGTGCTCTGCCATGGACAGTGGAATTATTCCTGGTCCCCCACAGCATCTACCACAACATCCTGTGTGGCATTGGAATTTTACACTACATGCTAAGCAGAATCACAGAATGATTTGTGTTAGGTTGCAAGGAAGGTATCTTCAAAGACCATCTAGTCTGACCCCTATGGCCGTGGGCAGGGACATCTTTTACTAGATCAGGCTGCTCAAAGCCTCATTCAACCTGCCTTTGAATACTTCCAGGGAGATGGGACAGCCACAACTTCTCTGGGCAACCTCTTCCAGTCTCTCACCACCCTCATGGCAAAAAATTTCTTCCTTGTATCTAATGTAAAGCTACTCTTCTTCAGTGTAAAACTGTTGTCCCTTGTCCTGTCACTACAGGCCCTGGTAGGTCTCTGTCTTTCTCATAAGCCTCCTTTCAGTATTGAAAGGCCGCAATAAGGTTTCTCCCAAAGCCTTAGTAGCAGTTGTAGCAGCAGCAGTGTGTGTGTGTCTGTGCATGTGCATGCCAGAGTAGACTCTCTCTCTATATATAAGCCAAAGTAGTAAGATATTTTTCTAGACTGAAGAATTTGCTTTATCTCCTTTAAATATATAAAAAAATTATTGTGGATTATTCTATATTACACTTAATACCTTAAATACAGTATACAAAAATATACCTATCAATTCAAATACATCTGTCTGTGTACCATAGCACACTCCACTTAATTTTGGAGTATAAAGAAACATTCTGGCAGTATGTAAGAAATGATGAGATGGAAAAAGAGAAAGTCTTCCTACATCATATGCTTCTCTCATTAATTTAAAATGTGCTTTTAAAAACAGCTATATGAGTATTTGAATTATATAAAGCTATTTGGGTATACACCAGCAAAGCACCTCAACCCTACACGCTTCAGAAAAAGATCCTTTTTTCCTGCAGGCTGCTGTGTTGGATGCGGTCAGAAACACATTCTGAAGCGACAGAAGAGTCTTCTTGTGCCATTTGTACCTCCTGCTTGCAATTAACAACAGACTGGGTCAAACGACAGTCAATCATTTCAGAGGAACTTTACAATCATTCGACTGGAAATTAATTTACTATATTTGAAGCACAGCAAACAGGCAACTTGATTCTTGATAGTTCTTTGTGCTAGCAAAGTTTATCTTAAAAAAAGAAAAACCACCCAGAAGTCCTCAACAAAAGACTGTGCCTCAATACTGCGGACAGACAGTTTAAAATGACAAAAGGCAGGATCTATTAGCATAGACACAATCGTGAACAAATGTATCTGAATAGTTTCTACTATGAAGAATCAGAAGTACAAACGGTATAAAGTTCCAAGCATCCTGAAAAAAAGGATTCCACATCTGTATCTTCCTCTTGCTTATAAAGTAACATAGAAGCATTATAAAAGAAAACAAATGCAATTTAACAACAAAATAGCTTTCTCCACAAATGAGAGAAGAAAAAGCGTGGGGTACATCAACCTGGCTACTGTGCCAAGGTGGTAAGACAAGTGTTGTGTTTTCTCTAGCACTGTATCAGCTTTTCATATTTCTGTACCACTGCACTCAGATTTTTCGTCAGGGCAGCCCCACAGACTTCCAATCAGTGTTTCCCACTGAGTTTGATACTCTCCCTCTCAAGACCTGCTCAGTCGTGATCAGGAAGCAAGATCAAATTCTCACAAATTGTTCTGTTAAGTCATATTCAGTTTGCAGGCTGGCTTTCCTCCCTTTATGTAACTGTATTTAATAAAGTAGGGTTATCACAACTTTTCTTGGTAAAGTATAAATACAGAAGATTTACCCTGTAGTTCTCCAATCATTTCAGATCCATGACTTCTGTCCCTTCGTTCCGATTCCAAAGCCGCTTGCAGTTGGTAATAATCTTTCTCCACCTGCAGCTTTGTGCTTTCTAGAACTCTGCACCTTTCCTGCAGTTCTCTATTCAGTGATTCTACCTGACTTAATGACTTGCTCATTTCTGCGTTACCCTTTCTCAGTCTTGCTGCTGTATCTGATTCTGTCCTCAGCAAATCATTCGCTTCTTCTAGCTGTTAAAATAAAACAAACAAGATTCTCAAATATAAAAATGATTGGGACCAGTTTTGTGACATCTGAATGCTCAATACTGCTTCTCAAATCTCAGAAATAATGAAGAAAATTAACAGAAGCAACGTACTTGGTTTTGTAATTGTGTTATCTTCTCATTCGTAATTTGTGAATGCTGACTGATTTTTTTCAAGTCTTCCATCTGATCTTTTAGCGTGGACACTGAAGGGAGATTACACCATTAATATATCAGATTACAAAATCCTTAGGCTTTTGGGTTTTTTTTTTTCCCCACATAAACATGCACAAATAAATTCTTTGCATATAACAGGTCTTTCATTGACTTTTTGCTTGTAATATACATTTTTAGGTCAAACTCTATGCTTGCAGAACAACAATGCACACTGTAGAGAATAGAATTTGAAAATAAGGCAAAAATATCGTGTTCAAATAAATTCAAAATTTGTGTCCATTCTTTGAAATGATCCCTTTTAAAGTCATGCATCTTTAAAGATGCTAAGATAGTAAATTATTCCCCAAAAACCATCAAACACCTCATCAGTGCCAATGCTTGTACAACATGGCATACCTTCATTTTCCACATTCCGTCTTTTTTCATTCTCTTGTTCAATTTTTCTTTGGTAGTCATTTAGCTTATGCTGCAATACAATCTTTTCCTTCTCAATCTGAGACACTGTTGATTCCAAGTTCTTTCTTTGATTACCCTAAAATTAAAAACATTGGTGATTTCTGTTTACACTTCAAGGAATGATCCCTAAGCCAGTATCTCTGCAACTAATTAATCAAGGAAACTGATGCATTGTTTCCAATGAATGAGTTTGTCTTCCTTGAATAGGTTTTCAGAAAAGATGGGTTTTTTTACCTTCTACAAGAAGAGTTTATGAAATTACTAGAAAAGTTAGCCTTAACACAATTATGTGTAAGTAACTACTAGAATTATTAGGAGACAACATAACTCAATAGAAAATCATCTGTACATTAATTTTTAGAGTAACTGATTTTGATAAACTCAAAAGAAACTGTGATGTGCAAAACTAAGCAAAACATTTGGCAGAGGAAACAATTCAGTGTGACTTGCGGAAAGTTTTTGAAAATGTGTACAAATGAAAATGTAACTCCCAATGCTATGCATTGAAATGTTATGGTTTGGTCTCAAATTTAAACTCAGAACAATTTTTTTAGTCATAGAAGAAATACCTTAAAATCATGAAAGTACTATCCACATTCTTTACCCAGCTAAGAAGGTTTCAGTGAGGAAAAAAGTTACCTCTTCATCCAGTTCTTTCATTATCTTGTCTAGCTTTATTTTAGATGACCTAAAAAAAAAAAAAAATCATTTAAGTAATATTTCAGAAGGATACATTATATCTAGTGTTTTTGCAGTGAAATAATTTGGGACCATTACTAAAGTGAATGTTTATCTTTTGGCTAATGTTATTTTGTAATAAACGTTTGAAATTGAAGAAAATCAATCATTGGAAATAATTTGTAAAATATATTAAGTAGCTTTTCTGCAGATTATATATGCAAAACTTTAAGTGCCACATTTTCTCCCTTAACGTACAAATGTAAGAACAGTATGTACACAACCTCCCAAATCTTCGTCCGCGAAGCCAAGCCATGATGATGTACACAACCAGTTATCCTTAAAATTAGAATTTCCTGGTGAACTGCTAAAACTTCTTCTAGTTGTGAACTTTCCAAATATCTAAAACAGTTCATTAATTCAACAGTAGACAATTCCCTACTATGGATAAAGATATTTGCATAATATTATTTGAAAGTCTCTGCTGAAGCAACATATTAGAACACAGTACTATAGAGAGTAAGGTGAAGTGCATAGTAAAACCTCAGTTAACTGGCAATAACATCCACTGCATTTTTGTAGCTAGTTACGCCTCTTTAAAGAAAGAACAAAAAGGGCCCAGATAATGTTACCTGGGAGGTACAGTAAGAAGCAGCTACATCAATACATCCTATCTACTAACTGCAGTGAATGGTACGACCGACCAGAGGACGCTGGGGTGCTCTGACTTCAGCAGGACTGCAGGAAGACAGCTACCAAGTGTCTTTCAGGCAATGTATGTCCTGCTTGTGGAAACCAATCAAAAAGTGTGAACAGTGAAGTTGGAATTAAGTGAGCAACAGTGTCAACTCCCACCAGACCAATTTTGCTACCAGCTCCTACATAAGTAGCTTGTACAGCCACACACTGTGGTCCTGATCACAAGTCTAAATTGTCCTATATCCTATACCTAGTGTTACCTCCTTTAGGCCGTCAGGAAAAGACTTCAAAAGGAGAAGCTAACGAAGGGGAAATTAGTTTGCATGAACCTGAGTAAAAATTTCTGATTATCAGAAAAGAAGAAGAATCCCAACTATTTGTTCATAAGTGGAGCTGCAAGAAATAGGTAAATTCTCATGTAGCTACTTCTTCAACATGGTACAAACAAGACTTCAGGAAGCAAAAAGTTGTTCTTATCAGTCACCAGAAAAAAAATAAAAAAGGAATGTGGTTTTCCATCAAGTGCCATGGATTTAGAAACCAGACAGTTAATTTTAATAATCCAATATATGCCATATATAAAACATTTCACAATTTTAAAAAAATCAACATGATCATTGTGTACCTCAATCCAATAAAACATTCGAATTCAGAGATTTTAGGTAAACTCAATCAAGTGTCACATGGGTGCCAGTAAAAACAAAACATATTCTTCATATTATATTCAGGAAAACCATGTTGTTTTAAAATTACTTAAACCTGTGCCTGGAACTCCCTTCGAGAACTACAGCACCATTCTTAGTGTTTTCCTGGAAATACCTAACAGAACTGAAGTGTTAAATGTATTTAAATTATGTAAACAATTAAAGCTCAAAGTCTCACCTGCATTTTTGCTCCATTTCATCTTTCAACTGCATTTCATTATGTAGTTGTTCTTCCAACTTATAGATCATCTTCTGCATATTTTCCAGCTTTACATTAATATTTGTACATGAAAGAACATGCATTAAATTTTAAAACTTAAAAAAAAATTCAGCGTATTCAGTGCTGCTTATGTTCTACCACACCTCATTCTCTTCTACCTAAACAGTAGATGTATACCTTGTTAAAATGTGATCCCCTCCTCCCCAATTTCTAAAAAGTTAATTACAAGAAACAATTTAATATTAAGCAGTTTTGTCATTTGCATGCACATAAAATTCTAGGGTTCTGAATAGTTCTGTCAAAATTCACAAAAAAGTCAAATCCTCCTTGTTTTAAGTATCTTCAGAATGAAGATATTACTGAAAAGATACAAGAAAGCATTTTACTGAGTCTCAAAATGTCTTTTTTTAGTATGAACCACCACATGTGCTTTGCAATGCATCCTCAGGCTCTCGGCAAGTTCAGGAAGCAGAATCAGTCCTGTTAGTTATTAGCAACGTGGGGGGAAGCTCTTAACCCTTACGTGGTCAGAGCTCATTTTTACAGCTAGCACTGCGCTAAGGTTTGAGAACAGTAACAAACTGCAAACATCAATACAGTACGTTACTGTAGAGCATGTACTGTTTGCCAGCAGGATAAAGTCAGAAATTCATTCTTTTCATGTAGTCTCAAAACGTCTACCTTCTACGGGATTGCTGGGCAAAATAATCCCTCTCCAACACCAGAAAAATCCTCAATTAACAAGATGGCATCAACTTAGAAGCAGCTCATTACATCACGCCTGTGCTGGTGCACTCTTTTAAACCTTTTTGTTTACCTCGTCAGGATTTCAGCCTTACTTAGCTTTCCCACATTTCCCTCTTCACTCTTGGAACTGCAAAGTGAAGAATTACTGTCCTAACCTAGACTCCCTTCAAAGCAACATATTCAAGTGGTTCTGACCCTTTGATTTCTTGTTCCTTGTAGTAACTTCATAAACACTGGCAATTGTCTGATTCCTTCTGCACAATCACCCCAGAAAGAAGAGCAACAGAACAGTTCCTCCGATGCCTGCCCCTTCCTTTCTTCCTTTTCCCACAAAATATGCTTACAGAAACTAGAACTGCTCACTGAGATCATGAAAAGGAGACAAATTACGCTTGTCTCCTTCCTTTCTTGATAGAAGCAGTACCTGTTCTCAACAAGGACTGCCCTCTATTCAGCCCTGAACCGAGGTTTCTGTTTGGATACATATTACAGCATGCTTTACCCATACACTACATGCGAAAGTTAAAAGCCAAATTATTTTTGCCTGCTTCCAGGCAGGCATTTTCCTTACTTTCTACTTTCCGTCTGTTCCCCTTCCCATTGTAGTAGGAAATTATGGAGCACTCGGGTGCTCTCAAGAACTGGAGATCCTTTCTTATTTCCTCCTTTTTATTTCTTCCATTTTCTTAAGCTGCTCTGAAGTTTTCAGAGGAAGAACACAGACATGGCAACTAGGGGCTAACCAGAAACCACGTATTTTATATATTCACCACTCTATTCTATATATTTACTACTACCTATTATAAAGCCTTGACAGAGCAAGAAAATACTGGAAAAAATAGACTTCTCAGCACTTATGGAACAGCTCTGGAAGACTAATTACTGGTGTGACGTACAACGTAACACCACAACGCATGAGAAAATGGTTTGTAGTCAAAATTCACAGAGATGGCCTCTAAAGCTGAACTTTGAGGAAAAAGGAAGTAGGATCAGTATACAACACATCTTCTTGGTATGAAATAAAGCAAGAAGCAAGATTATTTAAAGTCTAGCTCTTGCTTTACTAAATAGGGGCCACAGCTAGTGCACAAAAATAAACTACCAAGAAGTTTCAACATAATTGCTCTTTCATTTCTTCACTACTCATTTTATAGCTCTTCCAGACAGGCTGCATAGAGGAACTACATGGAATAGATATGGAACAGGTCCAAAAAGATATCAGACAACTAAGGCATTTCTGCACTGACTCCAACTAGTTTGGACCTCTGTTGCCTCCTCTTGCTTCTTTCTGTCTCTGGATGCTTTTACAGTGCTGTACCCCAAGGAGCCTACCTAAGCTTGCTGAGCAGTCTAATTCTATCAGTAGGAGACAACAGGCTTCCAGAGAAGTTTTGCACAAACATCAACAGACTAAATAATGACTTAAGAAAATCCTGAGACACAATTAACAAGTTTTAGTTTGTTCTCAATTTCCATTTTGAGTAGAAGGCAGTGGAGGAAAAGACTGTGGAAAAGCCTGTCTACAGCAGCGAAGCCAAGAAAAATCCCTCTAGAATCGCCATACTTTCTGTTTGTTTGTTTAATCACCACAGCAAAGTTCATCTGGTTCTGCACCCTGAACAATGAAGAACACCGGAGACCCAGTGCAAAAGAATCTCCTCTTACTATTCAAACTGTTTACAGGTGGTTACGATAGCACTAAACCAAAGTAAATAATGAGATCTTCAAAAAGGTTTGAAACTCAGTTACAGGACATTGAATGCCATTTCATCCAACTTCATGGCCTAATTCTGTAGAGATTACACACTTGCAAAACACAATGAATTTATTGGAAAATTCTGGCACTCAGTCCCTCCCAGAGACACTCAGTATCATGCCAAAATGCAGACAGACCAGGTAACGCTTTGTGTTGTGTTTCCAGAACTCATTAATTTGCTAACCATGCGTCAACATTACCATTTTCATTGCAGCATGTGATGAAAGAAAAACAGCTAAGAAAGAATTGTGCGGTAAAAATACCCTATAGTAAAGACTTAACATTACTAATATAACTACATGACTTGTATCCTTCCAGAGCTTCACCTCCTAAAATTGTTAAAATCACAAGACATTCAAATACACCTGACAATAGGGACAGGACCCTTGAGGGTGATTTAAATACATGCAGGTGCCTGGTTCCCACTAATTACACCAAGTCCATTCAGTAACTCTCTTTAAAGTCAACCGAAGGCAAACAAACAGCTTTAAGTATCTGCAAACATCTGGAAGTCTATCTCTGTAATTTTGCTGTACCAAAAGCCAAACGCTGAAGAAAATGAAATTTATAGAACACATCAACATACATGAAGAAATCAAGACACTTCAATGCTTAATAAATTCAGCTAGCCCAATACATTACAGAATCAGTTCTCCCGTCCTTTACAAATTTCCTCTGGGTAGTACCATATATCATTTAAACCTATATATTGCAAGTTTAAGAGAAAAAGGAACATGCATTGATATCTGCTTCTCTTCCACTGTAAATGGAAAACATACAGAATAAAATACTAACAAAGTAAATCACATCGAAGCCAAGAAGATTAGAGTTAATTATCAAATTTTTGTCAGTGCTTTCTTCTGGAAAGAATGTAATTTCTAAAATATCAAGCCATTCTAAGGGAACAGTTTGATTCATTGGTGGACAGGGGAATAGCTACAGATGTCATCTCTCTGGACTGCTGTAAAGCCTTTGACATAGTCTCAATGGGAGAGAGATGGATTTGATGGGCAGACCGTTCAGTGGATGAGGAATTGGTTGGATGGTCAGATCCAGGGGGTAGTGGTCAATGACTTGATGTCCAGATGGACATCAGTAACAAGTGGTGCTCTTCAGCAGCCCGTACTGGGACCAGTACTGCTTACTGCCTTCATCAATGACATAGACAGCGAGATCAAGTGCACCCTCAGCAAGTTTGCAGATGACACCAAGCTGAGTGGTGCAGTTGACACACCCGAGGAATGGAATGCCATCCAGAGGGCCATGGACAAGCTGGAGAAGTGGGCCCGTGTGAACATCATGAGGTTCAACAAGGCCAAGTGCAAGGTCCTGCATGTGGGTCAGGGCAACCCTCTGTATCAATACAGGCTGGAGGACGATGTGATTGAGAGCAGCCCTGTGAGAAGGGCTTGGGGGTGATGGTGGATGAAAAGCTGGACATGAGCCCGTCATGTCCACTTGCAGCCCATGTGGTCAACGTAATCCTGGGCTGCATCAAAAGCAGCGTGGCCAGCAGGTCGAGGGAGGTGATTCTTCTCCTCTACTCCGCTCTGGTGAGACCCCACCTGGAGTGCCGTGTCCAGCTCTGGAGCCCTCAGCACAGGAAAGACATGGACCTGTTGGAGAGGATCCAGAGGAGGCCACAAAAGTGATCAGAGGGCTGGAACCCCTCCGCTATGAGGACAGGCTGAGAGAGTTGGGGTTGTTCAGCCTGGAGAAGAGAAGGCTCCGGGGAGACCTTAGTGCAGCCTTTGAGTATTTAGCAGGGGCTTATCAGCAAGATGGTGACAAACTTGTTAGCAGGGCTGTTGCAGTGGGACAAGGGGTAATGTTTTTTTTTAAAAAAAAAAAAGGAGGGAGGGGGTTAGATTTAGACTAGATATTTTATCCCAATTCAGGAAAACCAATATATTAAGAACTGAAATTCTGCTTTTCCAGTAACTTTAGTAGGCAGTCTATACCACACAGTTAAAATTTATATGTTAATTTCCCATATTCTAAGCACTAAAATAATTTGAAGCATTTAGAACTCAAATAGTTTATTCCCATATATGAAATAGATTCTTTGCTAGGATCCAACAAAACTGAAAACCAGTGAGACATACCATACTTTTATCCACAGTGGAGCCTGTTCTGTTATCATTGGAATTTTCTGCAGAGACAGCTAAATACCTGTAACATTTTAGAAGTTTTAAGAGTTATTTAAAAGCAAGGTTATGGAAAAACAAAATACAATCATGCTAATACATAATGTCCAGATTTTTTTCTCCAAAACATGGATAAGTAAATAGTAACATAATCAGACTTCTGCTTCTGTGTTTACTATACTTTGAGGTTTAAGCACATTTAACTGAAAACCTCACATAATCTCTTGCAAAGGGTAAAGCAAAAAACTGCAGTAGAATACCACTAGAAAAATTATTTTCTGCCAAATACTAATTCAACCACTTTTTTTTAAATAACCATTAAAAATATCTTTGCTTTCCATGGTTACAACACTCTCACTGGCTTCCATCCCATAAATATTTACTCGGGCTCTTAGGCCACAAGTAGCAGCAATGAAGCAAACTCTGCAGAGATTGTTTAACTTCCAACAAAGTTACTAAGAGCTCCACACACAAAGTTTGCCCTGAAGCCAGTATTCTTATTCTACATGAGTATTTTCTAAAATTACCACAATATTCGATTTGTCATGATTCTGAATACGTCAGGTAAATAAATACAAATTACTATCTTAAAATTTCCTTTGGTATTTGATGTGATATTCTTGGCCTAATAGCTGATCTAGAGAGACATAAAGCGTCTCTCTAACTGCATCAGACTTTATGAGGAAAAGCTCTCCAACCCATAAATAAGAGAATGATTCTTAATCTTTAATCACAATCTGAAAAGGCTTGTATCTAAATACTGGTAAGAGTCAGAAACAGTGTTGACGAAAGAATACACCACTAGGTGGCTTTCTGCATACATACCGACGGTTACTGTAGTAAGTAAATCCTACAAAAGGAAGTTGGTTGCCCACAAATGCTTTTGGTATGGGAAATGTTTCTTCTTCTCCTTTGTCTTCCTCCAGATCATCAAAATTACTAGTGTCAATGTCACTACTTAAGTCAGGCACAACTGGTGCTACAGCTAGATAAAAAGCAGAATAGTACGTTAACAATCATTGCATTACTCAAGTGACACAATTAAGAATTTGGAAATTTTTCTTTGGTGTCTAAGAAAAATCTTCCCTTGGTACAGAGTAAATGAAACTTTAACTTCCATTAGAAGAAATATGGTTGTCCTTTTGCTAACATTATACAGCAATAAGCCAGATCACTGTCTCTGAGAAAAGCAATATACTTACTGTCTCTGAGAGTTTCCCACGCCCATTGATCATTTTTGAAGAAAAGGTGACGTTTAATTTCTTCTATGCCATTTCGTCCTAGCCTCACTTCCCTGTTAAAGAGTGTTTTGGTTAAGCATGGAAGATTACATACATTATTCTGAAGGTAAGACTGATTCCAAGGCATAATCTAACAACACAGAAAAAAAAAAATTACCTCTCAAACTACAGTAAAAGATAGACATGTCTCAAAGTTTTCATATGAAGATACCTATCTACAGGAGCACAGTAGCTACAAGTGGTGGAGTTCCCCTCCCTGGAAATATTTAAAAGATGTGGTGCTGAGGGACATGGTTTAGTGGTGACTTGGCAGTGCTGGGTTATCACTTGGACTTGGTTATCTTAAAGGTCTTTTTCAACCAAAATGATTCTGTGATTTTATGATTTCAGAACACTGTATGGTTTTAAGTCTGGTCCATAGGAAGTCCTGCTGCTACCATTTCCACCAGCATGGACTGGCCAGGCTGCTGCCAAGAAGTGGCTAGGTTCCACTTTTCTAGTTCATGCTGTTGGTTGAACCCCATGCAGACCAGAAAATGCAGCAGTCTCCCTGCTTCATAGCACCAGTTCTCAAGCAAAGATTATGCTTATAGTAATAAGCAGCATAGGTACAGCAGCAGTGTATTCACAAAGTAAAACAGACCTAACGTCCACGTTTCAAATGGGCCTCGGCTGGGCTGACTCCAGCCTGATCCTGAATGCCCATTAAGAGCTTGGGGCACTCCTGAAATGCACACTTTGCTTTAGCTTCATCCAAAAGGAATCCATTTTGCATGCCCCTCAACACTGCAACACAGACCAAGGTAACAGTAGCTGCTACTAAGGTGCAGCATTTTACACTCAAACTAAATTCTTCAGGTAGACATACCCATAGTCACAGCGCTTCCCTTCCCCCATACAGATGCCACTATCATAAAGACCAGCAGCAGCGTTGGTGACTCCTCTCCCAAACACTCACTTCAGTTGAGCAGTTTAGAAACCCACACAAAACAAATATATATACATATATGTTCTTTCAACATGAGAAGAAATTCACTCAGCGAAGGCTTACTTTCATTTTGAGTGAAGTTTAAATCTTACCTATCAGTTAAAAAGGCACAAATAAGGTTTTTTGCTTCTTTAGAAATCTCATTGTCATCAGGAAAAGTAAGGGAGTTCTTATGGTTCATAATCTTACTGTATGTTCCAACCAAAGAATCTGCATAAAAAGGTGTATCACCTGAAAAAGCAATGCAAAAATTAAAAAGCAGATCAAAAATCTTGCAGATTTTATAGTATTTGAACTACATACAGAACAATGGAAGCAACTAAGTGAACAAGAGGTAAGGACAAACTTTTGAGAACTGTGCCAGAATATTTCTAAAACATATTTTGTAAATACAATGATCAGTAAACCACAGCTTATGTCAGAAGAGTAATAAATTGAACCGTTAAAAACAACAGTGATTTTCATATGGAGTTTAGTTACATAGCGTGGTCAATTCTGATTATACTGCTACTCACCTACAAGCATCTCATACAGAAAGACTCCAACTGACCACCAGTCGCATTCTCGTCCATAGTAACCATCACCACCCTGCGACTTCAATACTTCAGGAGAGATATAGTCTGGTGTTCCCACAGCTGTATCACATCGTACCATACCTTCCTGGCAAAGAGAAGAAAGACAGCCAGGCCCAAATATGAGATGAAAAATTACAAGCCATTTCCAAGAGTTTCTGTAGCCTAAGCAACATCAACAGATCAACATCAACTTTTGTCAACAAATGTTCCTTTTCTGAATGGGTATTTTAGTAGTTTAAATTCTAAGCTACTAAAACCAGAAGCACCAGATTTGTCAAGCACCATGAAAGTTACTTTAAAAACCTCAGTTAACATCCAAGGAGTAATCAGAATTGCATCTAGGTCCTGTAAACACTGCATAGCCTCTCCTGCTTTTGCCAGGATAAATGTGTCATATACTGACAGGATTACTGTAAACAGGAAAAGGTCCTCTGTTAGCATCAAAGGGTCAACATCAGGGATTTTGGTGACAGCATCAGCTAAAGTGCAAGGGTTTCATCTCCAACCCAACATTCTTAATGCCAGGAAGATTAAATGGAAACACAGCCTTGAAACTGTATGTAGACAGACTTCAAAACAGGTAACAGGTGAGAAGAAAGTTTGATGTTCCTCACACCCCTAACAAAGGGGTGGCAGAAAAGAGATCAGTCACACTGGACCTGGCATCCAGAATGCTGAAGCTGCAACCACGTGCCTCTTTCCAGTGCCATTCAGGCACTTCTGAAGTAATCCTATGCCATTCATAGAAATGGATCAGTAGAAAAACTTGCATAGAAACATATAGGTAAGTAAATACAACAAATAAATTCAGTGTGGCATATGCAACAAATCCAGAATGCACCTAAATTAAGTTCCTATGCTGAGCAGCTTATCTCCCACAAAGTAACATTTCTCTTTCAAAAAACTAGAGGAATCAAAGACTAGGCTCACAACTATTCAGCTAGCGTTGTTTAGAACAGCACAAAATGTAGCGTGTTGTTGACACAAGTTTACTTCTGTAATGCCAATATACAGTAAAGTTTCATAATCTTTTTTCTTTTTTGGCACTTAGATAATGTTTTCCTCTATTTCAAAATTCCTCATTGTTAAGAACATAATCAGTCAAGGATAAATCTGTGTTAAGTAAAAATAAAGCCAAATTTTGTGTCAGCTATTCTGATGAAGTGGACTCTTTGTGACTTGAGGCAATTTCTTGAATTTGTACACATAACCTGCACTTAGCCTTCATTGGTACTGCTTATTTATAGCAAAGCAGCTAAATACAGTGACTTATTCAAAGCTTCTGGAATATGTTGAGAACACAATGCACATAATACACAGACTCTATTAAAGTACCAGGTATTTCAGACTGTTTTCCTCACATATGTGTGCAGGCTGACACAAACCAATCAGTTTTGTGCAGGGAAGAACAGTGCTTCACAGTATGTGAAGTACTGTTGTAAAATATATTTTTGTAGTGACCTCAGGATATATTTTTTAAAAATAAATAATTCTATGACACTCTAATCTTTTTCCTTCAGATTTGCCCTTTTGCTACATCAGCACATCGTCAGTAAGTACAATTGGGATTCAGCAACTTGGATCAGTTTTGATTCTTTCATTATTGACACACTACATAAAAATCACCTCACTTATTCATATTGATTTTTGATAACGAAAGATTTAAATAATCCAGAGGATCTAGAGACAATCAAAGGCTTGACTTCAGAAGGTTTCTCTGGGAAACAGTACAGAAGTTGATACAATTCCTTGTTCAAGAATCACTTCTGCATTCTACATTGTCATTGAATAGAATGCATGAAGAATAGTAATGGGAATACAGTGGAACTTTCAAATCTTCTCATCTAGCTAAAAAGTTTTCAGTGTATTCTTTTTACTTTTACATGTATTTTCCTCTCACAAACAGAAAAGCGAAATTAAAAACACGTTTACCTTGTTCATCTTCATACAAGTACCAAAATCTGCTAATTTTAAATGACCAGCTTTATCTAGCAGCATATTATCAGGTTTCACATCTCTGAAAGGAGAAAAATATATTTATTTAAAATAAACAAATCAATTTAACTTCTGAAAACAATCAACTTATGAAAACAATGGCAAGGAAAAATACCAGCATCAAAGCACCACTATTTCCTCCAATTTTTTCTGCTTTCTCCAAGTATTGTCTCCAACACATAGACTGCTGAACTACAATATTAAAAAAAAAAAAAAAAAATTGATGCTGGATGTGGGAATACAGTCTTAAGTCACCAAATTTAACAAATGTGGACATCAATGTTGTACATCAAGTTCCTAAAAAAAAAAACCAACCACACACACCACATTCACTAGTTGAAGTACTTTTCCACTAGGATCCAGCTACAGAAAAAAGTCCATTCTGGTTCTGAGTTAGCTATTTCAATCAGACCTTGAAAACATAGCTTCTCCTTGGTACCACTTCTATTTGAAGCGACCAAATGGACGTTGTTTTCAGAATTATGTGACAAAATACTTTTCTGTGGTTCAAAAGGATTATAGCCTTATGCTCTTTTCCACATAGTATTTCCGCTACAGAAAAGAAGTTTTTATAAAGTAACTGGTAACCTTCAGTACCTCTAATGTTATTAAATATACCGAAACAATAACAGTAGAAAACAGTTATCAAGAAAGCATAACATGAGTATCAGGAGAAAGTATATTTCTGGGACCTCAAAAGAGAACTCTGGCCATAACTGTGAAATAAAATGCAGTGGCAACATACACTCACAGAATAATTATGGTTAGGAGGGATTTTTGCAACACCTGTGTTTCAACTGCTGGATCAAACTACAGCTAACAAAGTTAGATTCAACTTTCAAAGTTATATTAGGTTCCTCAAGGATGGAGATTCCACAGCCTCTCTAGGACTGTCTTCCACTGTTTGACCACTGCCAAAGTGTAAAAATATTTCCTAATTAATAGGCTAGACACTCCCTTGCTGCAACTTGTTTCATCCATTGCCTTTCATCTTTTTGGTGTGCAACTTCAAGTCGGGCTCCACCTTTTCTATAAAGTTCTCCTGAACAGCTGATGACTGATGCTTCCTGTCTCACCCAAACACTGTTCATGTTGTGAATGAAAACACAGCACTGATCCCAGTTATCAACCTTCTGAGGAATCGCTGGCAGCTGACTTTTGGCTGGGTACTGCACTAATAAGCACAACCCTTTTTTCTAGCTATTCAAACCATATCCTTCCAGTCTGGCTACATTAAAAACCTTGCCAAAGTCAAGACAAACAACATACACTGCTCTCCCCTCATCAGTGAGGCTCATCAGCTCATCACAGAAGGTAATTAGGTTGGTAAGTCATGCTTCACCCTTGGTAAATCCATGCAGGCTGTTCTCAATTACCTTCCTATCCACATGCTTAGAAACAGCTTCCTGACAATTTACTCCGTAATCTTCCCAAAGACTGCCCGTAGGATTGCCACAACTTGTCGAAGGTGACAGAGCGCTGTATTATAAGGATACTGGCCAGCTCCCTCCCAACCCTTGGTACATCCCGCCCGACAGCTTGGACATGTGTATGTCCGGTTTGCATAACTGGGACTCAGCTTGATCTTCCTCTGCCACAGTAATGCTTCACTCTCCCTAAGCTCTGCCTGAGACACCTGAAAGCAGACCTTATCAACGAAGGCTGAGGCAAAGTCATCCAATTCCCAGAACAGCTTTTTCTCATCAAAAGGAAAGAACCATTTTGGGGCCAACAAGTTCATACCACGTAAATTCTTGTATCTTGTGGTAAATGGGACCATTTTATTACTCCCCAAATTGAGGAACATCAGCCTGCTGAAAACATATACTTTGACTGTATCACCTCAGGCTTGTAGTTTTCTGATGGCAAGAACCTTTGAAGTGGTAAGATGGAACAATTACAAAGTAACGAAGAGGTAACATAACAAATTTTAAAACTGCTTAAACAATTACTGAAATAATTCTGGCAGCACCAGGAATAAAACAACACTATGTAACAACACCTTCTTTTTCACCTGTGTATAAAACCCATTGAGTGAATTGCATCTAATGCAAGTACAACTTCAGCAGTATAAAATCTTGCCCATTTCTCCGGAACATCGTAGTTGCTCATTAAATTCACAAGGTCCCCACCAGGCATGTATTCCATCACCATGTAAAGGTAACGGTCATCTTGGAATGCGTAAAATAACTGTAGAAAGTAAATAAACAAAAGTCAAGTCACTGAATGTTCCTGTTAAACTTTTGCGTGTTGGAAATCAAAGGAATTTCTGTGCAAACTGATTTACAGAGTACAGAATTGCTACAACTGCTTCAGCAATTTTGCATCATCCAGCAGACCTCCTAAAAAAGGAATTAATCTCTAAATTTCAGCCAGATCTTCCATCCCTTTATATTACAATGGAAGGAGTAGAGTCCTGGTTGCAAATTAAAGATAAGTGAATTTGGTGCAATAAATTTTGAGATTATTTCAAAGAAAATGCTCATTGCATAAGACAACAAAAAGTTTCCTTATTCACTGAGATGCTAGTTGATAAATATGTAAACATGAAACTACTGTAATGCAAACATCTGCCTGATACTTTTTGATATTACAAAATATTTACTATTCTATTGTCAATGTATTTATCGTATAGGAAGTGAGCCTAAATTTTAAACAGTTATGTAAAAATACTTCCCTTACAGTTGTCAATGCTCTGTTCAACATGAGCAGTGCAAGCAGATTTAAGCTTCGTAACTTAAAACTTTTTGAAAAATCACAGAAGTACTTCTGGACAATCAGTCCCAGACAAATAGGAACGTAGTTGCCTATCTGACCTAGGTAAATCTTGAATGATTTTATTTAATTCTAACCTAACAAAAGAATTTACATGGTTAGGTTTAAATAAACAAGTTGACATGTGCACACATAATGCATGATGATTGCTTCATGCACACTCCTTATAACTTCAAAGGCAGCAATGCCTCCCAAAAAATTATCAGTGATAACTCTGAAATGCTAAAAAAAAAAAAAAAAAAAAAAAAAAACCACCACCAAAGCAGGCACAAATTGCACTCAAATATACACAGAGAAATTAGAAGATATAGAAGCTGTGTTTTAAGCGTATCTTTCTGGTATGATGGATCCCTCAAATAATCACTACAGAGCAGGCTCACCAATACATGTACGGCAAAGAGCTTTAATAATAAACAGAATAACTTAGCTTGTAAAAGTTTTGACAAAATACAGTTTTGAAGCAAGTGCAATATCTGCTATTTGTTGTGTTCAGCATTCCTAATGCTAATAATATATGTCCGTAACAGACTAATACAAGTAAAAAGGCACTTTGAAAAGCTAAAAATGAAAACCTGTAATTCCAAGATATGCAGTGTTGTAACAAAACTGTTTTATAACGACAATTTTTTAAGAAGAGTATCACTATACCTGAACAACCCAGGGACTGTTAGCAAAAGCCATAATATCCCTTTCTTCCCAGAAGAATGCAGAATCTGATCTTTTTATCATTTCAAATTTGCTCAGAAGCTTCATTGCATATACTCTCCTTGAAGATTTATGCCTTACCTATGAAGACAAACGTGACACACAGAACGCATTAGTTTGACACATTAACATATGAAGAACACCACTGAATATATTACTTTTTCTGCTTTACTATTTAGCTAGTTCTTACAACCCTTCACATTTTTATAAAGAATTATACTGTAGCTCTACAGAACAATTACATTTCATTATCTGACAACATATGCATTGCTCTTAAAATACTTGCTAGAACTATTCAACAGAGAAGTCCATAGGCATAACAGTCCCTTATGTTATTTTAGGTACGTGTCCTTTAAAAAGGACAAATATTGGCTCCCGTTAATACTCTAAAGTTTAAAGCCCTAACACTTTCTAGAGTTCATGAGCAGGCATGTATACGTTTGCAACTCTTCCACTTCTCCAGCAGATCCTCAGTTTATAAAGCAGGATGAACAAGTCGCTTGCTAATCTACAACAAACACAACACACATCTCTCATCTGTGAGAACTATGCCCACCAAAAAAACCCTGGTAGTTATTTTCTATCCTGAAGATTCGTACAAGTGTCCATGTATACAATGGCAGAGGCTAATTTTCTTGATTATGAGGAATACACATTCCCTTGATTTTTAATAAAGAAGAATGACTACAATGCAAAACAGCTACTTGTGCACTTTGAGAGTACTGAAACATGACATTCTCAAAAACATAACTATGGATAAAACGACAATTTCACTGAGCTTTAATAAGACTGCATCTTCTGAACACTGTATCCAGAAATAGATGCATGAGCAAGTAGTAGAGAATACTGTACAAATATAAAGACAACTTACCAACTGAACCTCCCCAAACGCCCCTCTACCGATCACCTTCACCACTTCATAATCTTCAGCTTTCATGCGCAGATCTCTCATTTTATTTACCGTGTCTTTATCTATGCAAAACATAATTCACATTTCAAATATAATCAATTTAATTAAACCCATTCATCTCATTTTAATTTTGCATAGTTATTAGAAGATGTGCTGCTTAAAGAGGGGACTTCCTTTTGAACGTACCTTCCTATTGGAAACCTCTCTGCAGACTGCGTGATCTCATTCTCATTACCATAGTGACCAAAACCTGACATAAACATAATGCAATGACTCTACTGTACCATCAAACTACTGGAGATCTTAATTTGGGAATTTCCTTAAAAATAATCACCTGCAAAAAAAAAAAAGCTATGCAAAAATTTCAAATCTAGAATGACCTTGCTTGTAAGCTTATCAGTACAAAAAGATTGTATCTGGATAAATATGCAATACGTCTGAGAAAATATCAAAAAGTACACATACGAGACACTTGAAGAAACTATTTAAAAAAAAAGCTTTCACTGTTCTGTGTTTTATTACTTCTAGTACTCAAAAAAGTAGATTTTAATTTAAAACATGCAGTGGGAATCGTAGCAATTATTTACATAAACCTGTCACTCTATAAGCTACAATAATTTACAAACTCCCAGTGGGCAGATATTCTAATTCCAAATTTGGTCAAAGATTAAAACAGTCTATTTTAATCCCTGTGGATCAACACTGGCATGAGATTACATGGAAAAGCTTCAAGCTTCAGTATTTCTAAAAGCAAGCAATGTCTACTGAAACAGATATATTTTTAATAAAATAAATTATGCAACAGTATTTTATTATAAAAGAATAATATCCTGAGCCTGAAAGCAAATTTTATAAAGAAGTAAGGACGGGAGCAGGGAAAGGAGAAGAAACGTCACTTTTAAGTTCCTATTTTGAAAAAACGATGAGGCAGATGACAGAAAATTTCAGGTAGATTTCTGTCTACACTGGCCATTATCTAAACCAAAAGCAGCATACGTACAAACAAAATTCAGTAAGATTTTATCACTACAACAGGAACAAACATAGCTTTATTTGAGTAAGTACTCTGCAGCATTACTCTCATGTAAAGCCATCCCTTTACAATGAAGCACACCACTATCTGATTTCAATAAATTCTATTAAGACTGTACATTCTGAAAAATTATTTCACACAAGTATGAAAATACTCAGTAATTTAAAAAACAAGGCATTGCTGTATTTGCACTGGTGAAAACTGACCTGCAGTGGAGGATGACTAAGACTGCACGGAACTAAAATGCAGCAATCCTCATGTCAACAATTTTCTAGCTATTGTTAACTTACTGCCTAGTGATCTCACAACGGGGAGCGCACCACTCAGTGACAAACCTTTACACCGGTGCACAAGAAAGCCAGGTGTAACACAAATGCTTTAGATGGTTCTCAATCATGAGACTCGCCTATGGCCAAACAGAATTAAGGAAATTACATCTGAAGAGCAACCTAAGCTAAGGTTTTTTAAATCATGTAAACGAGGTCTGTAAGCAGTTGGAAGTTGCAATTTACTGCTTGAGACACATACTAACCCTCGATTATCTTCAGACAATGTGTGACAGTAAGAGCAGTGTTGGAAATTTGACCTCCATATGTTAAGATCTTTTAAACATGGTTTTTCAGGCTGCAGCATACTAAAACAGGCAGCTCCTGATCTCCCACGACCCGTGGAGGATTCAGGCAGCTTACACTGCAGGAGTAGGTGGGCCAGCTCCCATGGCAAGTAACAGCATTACCCAAATTGTCCTGAAGTTTAATTATAAGCTTAGATGCTGTCTTGAAAGAAACCGAGTCCCTACTGCAGAGTAGGGCTCTCGACCATCTTGAATACTGATTTCTTTATTCATTAAATTCTATGTGGTAGAAAATTAGTAAGGTTCTACATTTGCAAAAAGAACCCTTATAACCTTAGGCAGTAGAAGCAGATTTTTGGAGGCTCCACAAACACACAATATAAAGTGGAGAAAAACAAGAGGGTATAGAAATGGTTTGTTCTCCATCTTCTTATTATTTCAGGTAACATCTTACACAGTACATAATTTATATCTACAAACTATTCATTATCAGACTGTAAACATAAGTTTTCCTTCCTTTCACTCAGCTTCAGTTGTGAAAGTGAAGCTCTTTGATTCTCTAGTAATTCCAATATTCATAAAAATTACATTCAAATTATCTGTTGCAATGATTATTTCCTTTGCCTAATACAACTCCTCTTTTCTCCAAGTTTCACCATGCCTTCTCTGTAAATAACCAAGTATTACAAAATGTGCATGTACAACAGTGTACGATATCAAATATAGTTTGAACTGTGAAAAGTGAAACAGAACATTTGAATCTAAGCCTTTCAGCAACCAGCTTATGTGCAAGTGAGCCGCCAATCGGATCTAGTGGACTCACATTCCCACAAATGGGGAATAATACAAAATAAACCCACAAATCGACTACCACTGCTTACAGCTACACTCTTTATAGAAAAAACCTTGCAAACAAAACCAAAAACATGAATTTCAACGAAGCAAAGACAGAAATTATTTTAGTTAAATTATTTTGTATTTGCCACAAAAGCCATTTAGTACAACATTTAACTGAGATGCTTAAGCCTGTAAAAATCTAATAACATTTAATTTCAAGGCTTGCCCATTCAGTCCATGGGCAGAAAAAAGTCTCAAATCAGCAAATGTCTCTACTATGATTTCCAGAATTTGTTCCGTTTAGCAGCCTTTAGAAAAGACTTAACTCTTAAATGCCTTCTTAGGTTTTTGTTTGTTTAATTATAAAAATTAAGGATTTATGACTTCTATGTATAAAAAAAATCATTGTTACTCATTTAAAAAAATTTTAGAAGTATTGAAGAGTAGAACATGCAGAAAATCTGGTAGTGGAAAAAATAGAGAGTAAATACAGAGATGAATTCTGCAGACACATCAGCTGCATACACAAGTAAATACAGCAGCTATACACGATAAGAATTTCACAGGATAATGAGGAACCTTTTATAGTAAAAAGCCTACAAAACACATGGTCCAGTCTGTCAGTGAACACATTTTTAATATGATTTCTTGAAACTGTATACATGTTAGGTCACTTCACTGTTAACTGCTTACGATATTAGTACTTGAAAGGACAAAGCAAGTTATGGGAATCCAGGGGGTTGCCAAGATAACAGGCCTTTTTCTTAAAAGATTTTGTGCCATTGAAAACAATGCCGTAAATAAATAATCAGACTTTTAAAACAACCCAAGAACATAATGCACCCCAAATCCCTAGCTGCCTTTCAAAAAGCTAGAACTGCACCTTTTTTTTTCTTTTTCTTTTTTTTTTTTCCTGGTATTTATAGTCTTTTGTTATTTAGTAACTGAAACATTCAATACTTACACCTGTTTAAGAAGTTATCAATGTTTTTGTTTTTTCTTAAGGCAGGAAAATCCAAGTCGTATACCAAAGCATCTAATCCATCCTGAAAAAAACACCAACAAGCAAAATTAAGTGTTTGTAAAAATAATTACACATGCTGCTAACTGAAGAGGCAAAATAAAAACAGTTGTCCCTACCAATTTTCCATGCAAATGAAATCATTCACATTTATTTAATGATCCAGTTAGCAGTCACATGAAACAGCTGTTCGTCCACTTTCATTGGACCCTTCAAAACTTAATTTCCATCCATTCCAAAACAAATACACTCCTCTGAATTATTAATTACCTTAATTAGCTTCATGTTTACATGAAAAAAAAAGTTTTTCCAAACATGTAAAGAACAAATAGCAGTTATGTTTAAAAAGTCACACGTCACACAATAGGCACTTGAACATTAAATGGCAACTGGCAAATAGGACAACAATGGTAATTTAATTCCAAGAGTCAACCCCCACATTTTATTCATTGAATTCAGAGGGAATTTTCATGAACAAGATACTGACTTTATACATTCTAACTTAAATCTAGGAATGAACAGCCCATCTGTCATTAGTACCACAGAATATATCCCTGTGAACAAAACCAAATACCACCAAAAAACCCAACAGAAATATATAACAACAAAGAAGAAGATAGTTTTAAGGTCCTGTGTAAGTGCCATAAACTTCCCAAGTTTTAAGTCTAAATTTTACAACAGGTATATATGATTTTTCAGTGGATTGCATCTTCTCAGAGAAAAACTAAACCAGGTCTATTTTGGTTGAAAACCACAGATACGGTATCTAATGAGAAACGATCAAGTATGCTAGGGAATTACATCCTCAAGAATCAAAGAGCATTAGGGAGTCTTCTTTCTCACCTCAGTAAAGTTTAAGTGACATCTGTAAAAACCAAGAGGAAGGTCATAAAGTACAAACTGATGGATGTTAACCAAGCATAACTATTTATATGTCCAATTTGTACCTACATATCTGTGTTATCTGTTGCTGAACTGTTGGGAGTGAGACACTAAACCATACATAACTTTGATCTGATCAGTTCAGATCTGATTAGTCCTAAGTTGACTGTTTTCAGCTTTTAAAAAATTATTCAAAACAGAACTGAAAGCTGATCCATCAGTCTTTGACCACTACATCCATCAATGGATGTAGAAAACTATGCCTGAAGAGCTAGAGTATAAACTTTTTGAAAGCTAATTTTCCAGGATATATATTAGAGAACACACTTGATCTAGATAAAAAACTTAGTCTTTGATCCCCCACTTCAAATTCAAACCTATTTTTCCCCCATCTCAGTCTCCAGGAGATTTTAAGCTATTAAAAAAAAAAAAGGAACTGCTATCAAAATCAGAATTATTTATAGGCTTGCAGTCCTCACTTTTGAAGTATGTGAGACAGAAATTACTTACTTCAGATATAATGCAGATAAGCAGTAGAATAGCGTTAGAATTTGAAAACAGGGATAAGGAAGTAAAACTATAAGGATAATCAGAATGACTTTAAAGGCTGGATGTTATTAAATTTGTTAATTTCAGGAAAACATTAAGTTACCTGTCCTCACAGTGAACTAAGAAATGTTACAATGAAAATGGTAAGAATAAAGGAAAGCATAGCAGTATTTCCACAGCACTTAAATGGCAATGGAAAAACCATGTAATGGGTCAGAAATATAAATAAGAGGCAAACAACAATTTGGACTCAAGACAGAAATAAAGCTATGCAGTGTAAGCGCAACTTCGCAAGAAATACTTTGTAACCTACTAAAAGACACCTCTTCCAAAGCTACATAGTGAACATGCAGGAAATTCACTAAAGAATCTCAATTCTTTGGTAAATTCGACAGAGAGACCATGATGACTGCTTGCACAGCAATACAAAGCACACCGGTAGCAATCGGCATCAGGCCCTGTGCTGTGAGAAGCAGTAGGCAAAGAACATCCACGAGGCTGCCAGGGGACATCTGGGGATTTTTAAACGCAGATGAGTGATGGTGATGAATTGCCAAAGTTGGGGGTCCACTCTGCCCTTCAGCCTTCCAATCTGTTGAGTCAATCAATTTGTCCAGGGTCACAGCTAACACAGAAAACTTTTCCACACCTCAAGCGGAAGCACACAAAATTCTCAAAATCCTGGTTTCCTCTCAGGTAGTCCAAACACCCGCTTCATTTTAGGTTTTGCTTCAAAAGTCAAAATTCAGTGTTTTTCTTTAGAGGAGGGGAGATTTTAAACACTGAATACAAAAATACAGGACAAAAGGGAATATCTACAAATTTTTAACATTAATCTTACTTTTGTATCATACCTTTTCTTTCAAAATATTAAAATAGGGTATGCAGAAAAAGAGAGAAGTACAGAAAGTATCATGGTTTCATTAGTACGTTAGGCATGTTGGGTATTTTGTCGTGTTTCTTTTTAAAAGTTCTAAAATAAAAGTGAAAAATACTATACAAACTCACTTTTAACAGACAAAAGCAAATTTTCAATATTGTTTAGTTTTTCAATAGTTGTTTAGTTCAATATTGTTTAGTGAAAACACTGCCTTTCAGGTATTAATTCTTTCAAGTAAAATACTTAAAAAAAACCCTTTTGAAATACATATTCAAGCTACTGATCTCACATTCATTTCAAATTACATTTCAAAAATCATGCAAACACCAACTAAGGAGGCTGCATGCCAAGAGCTGCTTATCGAGACGGCTCTTCAACAACCAGCTCCCCTTTGCTATAGTATCCATAGAGGAAACTATCCTGGTTCAAAACTTCCATTAAAAAAAAACGTAGAGGTGAGGTGGTGTCCTTATAATAATTAAGAGATTTGTAAATCCTCAACTCTCAAAATCATTACTTTCTTCCACTGAAGTACGTTTCTGAAGGAAAAAATAGCACTGTATTATTTTAACGGTGGATTGCAAATACAAGACTAAGCTTAAGGTAATCTTAGAGAATTGTGAATAATGGACATAAAATATTTGGGATATCTAGTGTGTAACATAAAACGTGGTACAGCATTTTTATTCACTTACATTAGCTAAACCAGAGGAACTTGTGAACACTACAAGCTGTCCCAGTACAAAGGGAAGCACAGAAGCACGGCTATTTTTAAGTGGTATCACTGGTGAACAAAGAGGTAGGAGGAGCACACAAGCTCAACAGTGAGAAGGCAATGCTGGTTGAAAGTGGTGCAGGTCACAGAGATGGGACTATACTACAGAGTTGTAGCAATAACAGGAGAAAAAGGATGAAGGTCAAATGAAAGGAGACACCATTACAATTGTTAATGGCTGCAGAGATAACTCACGTCTCAGTTTTCTGGTAAGAAAACTTCTTACCAGAAGAAAACATATGGCAAGATGGTAACCATCTTGCTCAATCTTTCAATATGCCATCTGACTTTTTTCCTAATACAGAAAGGAAGGAACATCTTTCCTTCAAGACCTACAGTAGATATAACCCTCCTCCTCTTAAATAAAAAGGATTCTAAGAGTTGTTATAGTAGGCAACCACACATCCAATAGTTTAATATGCTTTATTAAAATAAGGCGGCTTCATTTTTATGATTCATTTTCCCCCCACTTTGATGGGCTCAATATATTTTTAGTATGTATCTTTAAATACAGCACATCCTGAAATTCTTAGAAACGTGTATTGTAGATTACAGGTACTTTCAGCTAACACTAAGTTCTACCTTATTCTGTCACTACAGAGAAATTTTCATGTTTAGCTTTGAGGTCTCCACAGACATTTTCCTTTTATGTTAATAATTAGATTACTAAAATAAATTGGTTTATAAAAGCAAACATACAGCTTCCATTTACATCTTACACAAGAGATGTCTAAAGAACAGCAGAAAAAACTTCCTTTCTAATGCCCTTCACTCAGACCTAGATCACATTCATTTAATGAAATCATCAATAGTTTCATAATCTATTTAAAATACCTCATTTTATCTTGAAATTAAAAAGAGGCATCCATTAAAAGAGGCAATGTGCAGAGAGGTCTTCCACACAA
Organism: Bucorvus abyssinicus; assembly: GCA_009769605.1. Classification (NCBI taxonomy): domain Eukaryota; kingdom Metazoa; phylum Chordata; class Aves; order Bucerotiformes; family Bucorvidae; genus Bucorvus; species Bucorvus abyssinicus. The sequence goes on along the minus strand of CM020052.1, from coordinate 12,692,326 downwards.
AACTAGCACTTCCACGTAGTCTGTTTTGTTTCATTTATCACCACACCACACTTAAAAGATTCAAAAGAACAGATATATGGAGTAAAATCAAAGGTCTCTCTGGATTCATACACTGTCTCTGGAGATGACGATAAGGGTGTCTAGGAAAGAGGGTGTGAACAAGTCTAGCACCAGTACTGCTCTGCTGTATTTGTGAGCTGGAAATGGCACTGTCATAGTTAACAGCTCTAGCCAGAATATTCTTCAGTGATTTCGTCTAAACGCTTTCTGTATCTGTTTTAGTCTCTTGCAATTACAGCGTCATATAAATTCTGCTGTCTACCGGCTGTGTGAAAGCGTTCCTCATTTTGAGCTTCCTGTTCTGCAGTCACAAAAGGAACAATGACTCTTTACCCACCTGCCCCAAGACACAGCTTTACAGATGTCCATCATTTCTCCCTGGGTCAACTCTCTTCCAATTATCCTTGTAGGAAAGCTATTCCAATTCCCACCACCACCCCCCTCCAGTGCTTTTTTTTCCTACTACATACTTTTTGAATTGGGAGGGAAACTGCAAATAGTATTTAAGCTGTGAGCACACCACAAGTAGAGAATGCAGTACAATGTTTCCTGTTCTGTTCTTCATTCAGTTAATAACTGAAATATCTGCTTAATTTACATAGTCACTGTGTACTATTCTTTCAAAAAATAGGTACTATAAATTAAACCTAGTTCAACATTCAAGAACACAAGTACTTAAAGATATGAGGCTTTTCTTCCATGCAGTCACTTAACATTCAACAATGCTGAGTTTCACCTACTACTTTTAACCACCCAGGCATCAACAAATACTAATTTTTTCTGTGACTTGCTATAGCTTTAATTTTCACTACTCTATCATCATTAATTAATCATTAATTCACCATTTTAGATCTCTGACAACTGTGAAATAGCACAGATCTGTCAGACTCCATTATTAATCTCTTTGTTTAGAATAAACTTAGGAGCTCTCACTTCATTCATTCATCCACCCATCCACAAAACAATCCTACCCCCAAAGCAGTTCAGTTCTGACAAAAAGCTTAAACGAAAAGCCTCATCAAAAACTTTATTATCCTCATAAGCAGCAATTATTTCAAGTGACTCCACTAGCTTTGCAAAGCATGACTTACTTCCACAACACATGTGTTAGTTCTTCACCATCACAACACTTGTGCACTCACTTGTTCTGCTACTGGGCTGGGGGCTCCTGCTTGATTCACAAGAACTTTTTCTTCAATTGAAAAAATAATTTTAAAACTATGTATTAACCATCTTCCTTACTACTGTTGTCAAAACAGTTTAAAGCCCCAATGTAGATACACACTAAGGTTATATACAAGCTTACACGCCTTAATGAGACACAATCAGGTACAAAAGAGATGGATAAATATCAAGTAGACCCAATGTCTTAGCAATCTTACTGTGTAATTTCACCCAAAACACTTTTCTGTACCACTTCAGCTTGAGAGAGATCCTCCAGCATGAACACTGTAAAGAAGGATTCCAGTATGGAAACTTCCCTAAGCTTCTTTATGAAGAAATCTGCAAAGATTTCTGCAACAGCCTTTTCCTTTACTTTCCCTTCAGTTTTTCTAAAAATGTAGAATGCAATAACATAAAAGTTATCATTAACATATACATTAACTACACTATCTAGTAGCACTGAATTTCTCAGGCTGTTATGCAACTTCTTTTCATTAGATTCCACCAAAACGTACCGGTTTTCTTCAGTTTGACTTAAGCAGTCCCCTATTAACTTTATTTTTCCCACACTTTGGCCTGTATCTATTTCCAAAGTTTTAATGCATCAAACTGTCAGTTCTACCATGAATATACTGGACTGCTTCACTCTGTAATTACATTCCTTAATCTCAAAACTCACTACGATTATGTAAAGGTGGTTTTATTCAGGTGTATGAATTAATATTAATGCAATTTTATAGCAAAATTTACTATTAGGATATTTCAAAATATACTGCAACAAGCAACTTAATTCAGCAAAACCTATGAGGTCAGGATTCATAAGTGATACAAAATAAAATATATAGTGTATGATCTATATTATCAGGATACAGTTACAGCATCTTTATCTTTTCTATTTTTTACTTCATACACATTTCATTATGACAGTATCATCTAGTGGAAGCTTATGATAAAAATGTATTAAATTCAGTTGAAACTTTGTTATTGAGACACTTGTTTGTTTTACTGTTTATCTAGCATTCAAAGAACTAAAAAAAAACTTAATGGATATTACCAGCATACAAAGTTTGCATTCCTTGGACCAACTGGCAGTTACCCAAGTTTAAAAATCTTTGCTACTTTTCCTTTTTTGGAAGGCCTAGGATAAGTCTTAAGATCTACAACTCTATCCATATTTTAGTTCCTCGTATTGCAGCCATTTTCCTAATTATTTCTATAGTACTAAAGCTTCCTTCCATACTTCAAATCAACAAACCTGACTTATCTTCACTGTCATGTGTTCATCATAAATTGTCGTAACACCTTGTCATACACAAATTATCTCTGCGGTCAACTATCAGTAGCGAGCGCTATAAATGAGGAGCTAGTTTTTATAACCTATTTTCAAACATGCATGAAAAGTAATACCTCAGTCATATAATAAAATTAGAAGTCTCTTTGAATTGTTTGAATTAACAGATCTTTGAATTGTCAGAGGGACCTGGCGAAACTGGCAGAGAAGAATCTCAGGAAGTTCAACGAAAGGAAATTAAGAGTCCTGAACCTGGGGAGGAATAGCCCCAGGCAACCAGTACATGCTGGGGGTTAGGGCTGACCAGCTGGAAAGCAACTCTGCCAACCTTGGGTCCTGGTAGGCAACAAAGCGACCATGAGCCAGCAATGTGCTCTCACAGCGAAGGCAGCCATCAGCATCTTGGGCTGCGTTAGGCAGACTATTGCCAGCAGGTTGAGGGAGGTGATTCTTTTCTACTCAGCACTAGCGAGGCCACATCTGCAGTGCTGTGTCCAGTTCTGGGCTCTCCAGTACAAGACAGACGTGGGCATAATGGTGCAAGTTCAGCAAAGGGTCATAAAGATTAAGGGACTGGAGCATCTCATACTATGAGGCTGAGGGGAGCTGGGACTGTTCAGCTTGGGAAAGAGAATACTTGAAGGAGAAATCTTACCCTTGAGATTAAAATGGGAGGGAATGAAGAAGATGGAGCCAGGCTCTTCTCAGTGGTGTCCACTGACAGGACAAGAGGCAAACAGCACAAACTAAAAACATGAGATTCCATTTGAACACAAGAAAACACTTTTTTTACTGTGAAGGTGGTCAAATACAGGTTGCCCACAGAGGTTGAAAAGTCTCCACTTGTGGAGATTTTCAAAATCTGACTGGACACGCACATGGGCAACCTGCTCTAGCTGACTCTGCTTGAGCAAAGGTGTTGGACTAGATGATTGTAAGAGGTCCCTTCCAATCTAAACAATTCCATTTTGTCTACAACACTAAGTTATAGTTTTCATTTGCATAAAGGTAGTTCTTGCAATGAATTATCCTAGCAAAAATACCCTCTAACTCCCCACCAGTGCAGCCAGTGATAAACAGGAAGACCTCATTACAAGGCTTAGCTTTGCATGATTCATGTTTTTCAGCTCTTCAATTAAGTCCACAGCAGCCATCACTCCTTTGTGACAAGGAGAGACTTTTTCTGTTGCTACTCACTGAATCAAGAGGAAACCTTGGAACTCTCTTTAATACTTACTGTTTTGGGGAATACCCTACTGCCACTTCATCGGTAAGGAAAAATGCACATACAGGACTGTCCTCTGGTTCTCGATATTAATAATTTTTTTTTTAAATTAAATGAGCAAGTGTAAGTTTACCTGAGAAACAAGTACTAAATTGATCTATACAACTCACTAGTTTTAGGCAAGAACACTGTTTGAAAGCCAGACCAATAGCGCTACATTTATCTGTCTCTAATCAAGTACACAAAAGATACCTCTATCTAGTTTTAAGTTTATCACATTAATGTATTTTGCTGTTCCAAGAACAAAAAACTCCAATTTAGTACTTCAACTTTAAAGCGGACAAGTCAATGTAGACAGAGTTAGAACATTTAAGAATTTTCATTACATTGTTAGACGAGGCAAAGTATACAAACTGACATATGAGCCTGAGTATAAGGCACTTGATTGATTGCCCTTTCTTGTGGCCAGCATAATGCAATTCTACAGAGCTCATCACTTAATATCTTGCAATACACATGAAAAGCCTTTGCAAATTTAGGTTAAATACCTAGCCTTTCACAAAGAAAAATTTTAATTCAGTAAAGAGCTAAGAGTTTAACTCAGTGAAGATTTAAAACTCAGTAAGGAGATCTTGAAACCTAAAGGCAGGATTATTGAAAGCTGTATGGATTATTGCTTTAATTTCAGCCTTTTTTAAAGACTTATTCCACAAGTAGTTGCAAACTTTACCCATATCACATTCTGTTTACATACATAAGTACATGGACTTTTACTCTGTTCAAACATCAACTGTTCAATGCTTTTATTGACAATATCTCAATATATATTGATACGCAAACACATGTATGTATCAAACTACACACAGTTACTAACACCAGAGGCCACAGATTTCTCAATGTTCTTAACATCCATATTAGCACTGAACAGAACCTCGGGTGCAAGTCTACAGACAGGTATACATACAAGCAGTAACGCTCTTTCACAGGCATGTAGTTTTTCTGGGTGTTGCTGTTTCTCCACTACAGCGATTAATCTTACCACCTGAAACCCCTCCTAAATTAAACTAAAATGCACTGCAAATCTAGGAATTCAACTCATATACAGTAAGCATGCAAGAATACTGTCAGTATCCAGTCCACATATAATTCGGAGAACCTACAAGTCTTAGGCTTCTGCTAAAACTGAAGGCAAGTCATAGCTCCTCCACACCAGACTTCCTCTCTGTCCACTGATTAGATGTGGGAACCTTGGATTCATAGATCTGTTCTGAATTACATCTATCCAAGGCACTATTTTATGCCTAAAATTATGTAAAGTTCACACTGTCTGAAGCTGCATTCCAGACAATGTATTGCAGTGGGGTTTTCCTCACCTCCAAACTCAAACTCCTAACACTATATTAGAAAAGTAATTCTACTACAGTAGGATATTTTATTGTGGTTAATAGTCTTTACTTCTAAACTTCAATTTATTACATTACTGGTTTATTATTTCAATTTAGTATCAGAATTAATTCCATTTAATATTACATCCTTAAGAATAACTATAAGATGAGAGAGCAGTGTCTTCAAGGAAGATGAAGAACATAGACCAAAGTATCACCAAGAAAGTATTTCAGTAAAATTCATGTGAAAACAGGTACAATAGATATGGTTAGAGAGTAGTTCAGGAAATGTGTAACAGCAGCAAAACCTGACTGCTATTAAGTCAAATTATTTCATTTCACAGCAAGTGAAATCTCTGGATATTTGCAGCTTATGTTCCTTCAAAAAGCTTCACTTCCATGTGTTGATATGCTCTGTGGGCAAGTTTCAGAAACTACAGAGCTTCTGTAACAAATGCGGCAAATTCTGCCATCAATACAATACCTTACATAAAAAGACTAAAATGGCTGTATAACTATCTGGGGGGCTACATAGATTCTTGATATTTTAATGTGTAGAAGCTAAGAAAATAGATAGTGTACTTTAGATTTCAATGATTTATCAAGCCATATTTGTCTCATGCTAGGGTTAAATAAGGCAGAAGTACAGCTTCTTAAAACTGCCCTTTTCAATAGAACTGTATTAAGCATGGTGAACACAAGTAGTCTTAAAGCATATATGTTTAAATGATGTTAAAAGGAGGAGTATTGGTAGTTAAAGAACTGGCTGATGTTTATCACCATGGAAGCGGCATTCCACAGCGACTTCAGCACCTGGCATTAGGAAGGGCCTCACAGGTCTAGAGTTCCCAGCTACTGTAACAACTGCAACTGGAGATGAGCAGCCAACCTTAAATTCAACAGGGTAACACTACCCACAGAAACACCTTGTGGGGAAAAAAGTGACCTCACACCATTTACACCTCTCAAAATTATCATAGTCACCAAAAATAAAAGGCAAGCCCTGTTCCCTCATCTCAAATGTAAAGTAACTATTCAAGAAAACAAAACAAAAAACCCCAACAAAACACCCACAAAAAACCAAAACAAATCTCAACTTGTAAATTACTTACAAACTAAATTGTGTTATCTATAAACAACAAGCTATAAAACAACAAAAAGGCAAGTTCTATCTCAACCCTTGACAATTTGGTCTCTGGAGATGGTATTAGTTCAATAACTACACTTTAGAACTGACTGTCCAAAAAGTCGTATCAAACAAACAAACAAAAAAAAACCAAACCCACACTTCTATTACTAGTAATACGATCTAGCCCACAAAAAAGAACACAGTGACTAGAGACAGAGGCTAGACAGAGAAAGACAAAAAGGTATTTAATTTTTTAAACAGAGGGCAGACAATTAATTGACTAATTTCCAAGAAAGAGCAAGACCATCGTAATTTTCCCAGCAGTCTGGAAACCCTTCAAGAACTCTCCCCTACCTGCCCACCAAATGGGATATTTTTCCCTAATACTCTAGAATAAGTCAAAACACTTTTTCAATTAGAGGTGAACAGCCATGACAGAAGCCCAAAACTGAAGGTGATGAAAGAATTATACTAAGAACACTTCATAGAAACTGAAATAGTAATTTGTAAAGCAAAACCCCTTTCTTTAGTGTCACATGCAACTCACGGTCTGAAAAAACCCAAATGGGAAGTTCAGGACAACTCAGGCAGAGCATCAGCTCTGAGACGCTCTCTGATGGCGCAATCTCCTGTCAGAGCTCTAGCTACGCATTTCTGCAATAACATTCCACCACAAGCAATCACACGTCAGACAGATATTTGAAATATGCAGACTGAACAAGAACTTAACACTACTTAAGAATTGTTGCTCATTATGCATTTGTGCATAATGCAAACCCTAGCAAAAGCCACAACTTCTTTTTTCATATATGTGATTAGAAGAAAAACTTCTCTTTAAATAAACACAAGATTTTATGTATACATGAAACCAATGTTTTTTCTGTATTCTTTTTTTCCACTAATTAGCCACAAGAATGATTTTGAAGCATTTTTTTAAAACCGAAGGTAATAAAATTCCACGAGAATTACTTTAGTACAGAACCAAGTTATTCTATCGCCAATACCAAGATTCTCAGAATGACAGGATTTTGTTACTAACAGGAACAAAAGAGCAATATTTTCACATTTATAGGGGCTTTGCCTGTTAATCTAGAACAAAGCACTTCTGCTAACAATTGAATTCCAGAATCTGATGCCTTCAAATAATTATAAATGGACCTACAACAAACATGCTTTATCCACTATCTTTAAGGAATAAAAAAAGTCATTGTGATAAAGAGACATGCTCTCATTTTCAAATCCACCTGAAGAAAAAATTGTAACAGACAGCGCCATTAGTAACACAATTTTTAATTAATACTGGATGTTTAAGTGTATTTTCAAGCCACTAATAGTGACTATTTTAGATCAAGGAAATACTTCAGTAGTATTTAAATCCAATCTTTTCTAAGCACTCTTTTTACCTTTCTGACACCATAGCACAGACATGACTAAAATCTGAATGCTTCAGACTGTGCATATAAAAAAAAAAAGAAGGTAGCTACAAAAATCAAAAACCTACATGAAAAAACAGTTCCCATATTCAAGTACTAAAATGATGAGAACAGAACCGAAGCTGTCTATGGAAACTGAAGGTGACTTTTTCCAACTGCAAGTTCCTCACACGTGGTAATCAGTAAGGATTTTATCATACATAATACTGCAATAATACGAACTCAGTTTACCTGGGCTGTTTCAAAGTACCATTTTCAAGACTAGAGGAAGTACTATTAAATTCATTAGTAGGATCTGACCACTTGCACTATCCAACATTTCCAATCCATGTTGCTCACGCATGAGACATAGGCACAGAACTTCATAAGGCTAGTGGTATTCAACTTTTAGAACACTGGGTATTTTCACCACGCTTATATGCTGCTATTGTAGGGAAGAAAATAGTAAGAAATAGCTGAAACACAACTCTTAGCAGCAACTTTTCCAGCTACTCACTGATATGAAAGAGTAAGTCAACTCTTTCCCTAATACCATACCGAAGAGGATGCTGCAGTAGACTGATACATACTCTCCAAAGGCTGATTTTCATTGGATTTAAAAGAGGGGAGAATAAAGAGAGCAAGGGCTGTTGAACCATTGCCACTACCGTGAAATCTTGTCACAGTCTCTCCTGCTGTCCCTTACAAGGGAGCAAGGCTGAGCTTGGGCTGATGAACAAAATCTCTACAGGAGATGAAGGCGAGCAATATGTTTGTCACACAGTAAAAGCCTGACATGAAACGCATCACAGCACACTAACATTACATTTCCCACTCCTCCATCCCGCAGACCATTTTGAGTAGCTGCCATCTAGCTTCTCATTAAGCAGAGAGCAAAAAAATAAACACTACTTTTTTGGAAATCTACATGAACTAGGAAGGGACCAGTGATACCTAATGTGTGTATCTATATAACCAGTTGTTCAAAAGCCGAGTCCAGTCAGGTCAGGTAGTGTCTGCTACTTCCCATTCATATAAACCCTATGTTTGTAGAACACCTAGTAAAGCGGGTTCCCAGTTCCTAAATACTACAAAATACCAACAAGTGATATTCTGGAAGTAAGGAACAGAGGAGTAGTATCATCAAGAATTCCGAGTTGTACATTTGTCAGACATTCTTTGCTTCACTTTCCAGAAGTTCCTGCTGGATCACTGAGTCAGTTTCTGAAGAGCTACATAAATACATAAAACAGTCATTTTGGAAACAGATCCTTGTTACCAACCATGGTCACTTTACAACTGAACATACTTACCTAGCCTCAGACACTTAGGAGGAAAGTAAGAAAACAGTTACGTCTTTTATGGTATTCAAACAAAACACTTTGGCATTGAAGTTAACTCGGTTATCAAAGTTAACTAGACTATGAATTACAGACAAGCAATTTAATTTAGAAAAGACAAAAAAACCCTCTTGGCATTAGGGAAGGTCTAACAGCAGGAAATGTGAGTATACGTTCTGTATATACACATTTACACATCCCAAACAACAAACTCTTAAAAATAATTTAAAAACCCCTGACCTATCACTTTCATTTTTATTCACATTTTATTCACATTCTGCTTGGCGGGAGAAATAAGCAGGACCAAAAATTGCAAGACAGACACACTCTTTTGCACTTGAAAAATTACAAGTAGTTTATGATGCAAAGCTCTAAACTTAACACCTAGTCTTCAAACAAGCAATGCAGCATTTTACCCAATACTAGGATGTAGTACACACTCAAACCCCCCGAGTTGCTTCAGTCAAGATACCACACTGTATGACTTCAAGCAAATAAAAAAACCCTGAATTTCCTCTCTTTTTTGCATCACTGTAGATCAACTTTAAGATCATATCACATTCGGATGTTTAGAGCTTTCTTGCTCCTTCCAGTTTGGATTTAAGGTGCAAGCATGTGAGCTGGTCTTAAATACATTTTCCCCTTTCTCTACCTATTGAACTATGACGTGACAAATCTCAATGCTTCTATAATCCTATTTCATTGAAAAACCTCTTAATCCATTTATTCTCTGGAAGATAAGATGACAGTCCAGTTTAACATGCTCATTTAAAAGCCAATTTTTATAAATGAAAATGCAGGTTGAAAGATGACTATGTCACTTAAGATATCATTGACTATACCTCTTTTTTGTACCTCTTCAGTTCTGTCAAGTGTCAGCTACCATCGCACTGTATTCTGAACTAGCTGAAATACAAACATAAAGCTGACAGTAAAAGAATGACTAAAAGGTACCCTGATTTAGCTTCTTTTCCTTGTCACACCACAGTGACAGTGCTTGAATGTGCGCCTTTGGCACAGGAGATACTGGAGCAGCTACCTTCTTCAGAAGTGAATGGAGGATGCCAATGGCCTTATGTAGCAGCAACCAAGAAAAGACCAAAAGCTCTATCTGGAATTTCATTTGCTCTTTCCATTGAGTTTTTCTGATTCATTTTTATTTCATTGAATACATCTCCTGCTACTAATCATAGTACCTGCCCCCCCCCCAAAAAAAAAAAAACAAAACATAAAAGGAAGGTAAATTTTAAAAGACACGTATCTAAGTACTATAGTTACAGCATGTAGCATAAGGGCAGTAGCTGTATTCAACACTGATTTACAAAACAGACACAAGATGCTACTGCAGTTAGCCTGTGGTCTCATTCTTGACAGAAGTTATTTGCGAATTGTTGCTCTAGATCACCTGTCTGATTGTAAAAATGAATTCTGAAGCGAATCTCTGGCACTTCTAAGTTTTATTACAGAATAATAATCTGTAAAGAAAAAAATATACTGGAAATTAAAGCATAGTCTCAGAACAGATTTTCGGTTTTTTTAATTCTTAGGGCTTCATTAGAAAGACACCAGATTCAACCAACTACTTCATTTGTCTTTTGAAAGCATACTGATATGTGCTCTTGAAGTAATGATTTTATGCCCAAATAAACTCCATCTCTTCATGCAGTACACAGGTGACTGTATATGGTAACAATTCTTCATAATCCAAGTTATCTGTATTACCACCATACTCATGAAAAAATTACATCCCTTTTACTGGAAATTTTATTCTAAGCTAGTTCTTCATTTGAAGAGTTATATACTAATTGAGTAACTTCTCACCTGAAGCCATCATGAGACAAAGCCTACTGAGTGTATAAGAACTCCTACTAGCTCCTGATCATTTTGCAAGTTTTTCCTAGCTGGTAGAGATCTTTTCCCAAGTAAAATGGATAATTTGAACTTAATGGTTTAAATCTTGGGAATATTTTTTTTCCCTCCTTTGAGATAGAGTTCATCTTCAGACGAAAGGTATTAAATGTCACCAAGGGAAAAAAGTTAACTCTACAGGAACTGCTCTTCTGATTGTTTTTCTTTTTTAAATTCAGATACAATTGTAATTTATAGTTGCCATTTAGGATGAAAAATATTTTTTAAATAGCTAACAGCAGTTTATCTTTTTGTCCATTTAAAAACTAGATTCGATGCGTATCCAATCTGTGGTTAAGTTTCCTCCATTTCTTCACACTACTAGATTTAAAGATATTTTTTCTCCATAAGTCTGTTTCTTTTTTCTTTTCTGATCAGATCTGACATTATCAGACAAATGACACAAACATTGCGCTGCTTGGCATAGATATCATATCCTGTATAGTGTTGCCTCAGAAAATGGGACCTTGACAGCTACAGCTGAGAGAGTAATTTTTATATATAGCATACGTAATTACTGTGTGCTGGACTAGTACTGCTGCAAACAGATTGTTGCCCTGATCCAAGAACTTCACAGATGCTTTGAAAGCAAAGCTAGAAAAGGACAAAGGGAAGACCAACCAACGAAACACTGTACAGGTATTTTCTCAAAAGCTTGAGAAGCACAGAACCATGGAATAGCCCAGATTGCAAGGGACCTCAAGAAGTTATCTGGTCCAGCCTTTCATGGGGAAGGGATCCTTGATGAGATTATCTAGCACCCTGCCCCATCGCATCTTGAAAATCTCCAGCAATGGGGAGTCTACCAATGTCCTCAGGGAGGGACAACAACCCAGGGAGGTTGTTACAGCAACTGACTGTTCACACTGTAAAAAATTTCTTTCTTATGTAGATACAAAACCTCTCCCAGTGCAACATGCACTCGCTGCCCCTTGTCTTCTCCATGTGGTGCCTTGTGAAACAATAGACTCAATCCTCTTTGTAGCTGCCCTTTAAATACTGGAATACTGTGATGAGGTCCCCCTGAGCCTTCTCTTCCCCCGGGACACTCCTTCAGCCTTCCCTTACAAGGCAGGTTCTCTAACCCTTGGATCATCTTTGTGACCCTCTTTCAGACCCTCTCGAGTCTGTCTGTGTCCTTGAACTGTAGGGACCAGAACTGGACACAGCACTCCAGGTGCAGCCTGACCAGCAGCGAGATGATCATGTCTCTGTCTCTGCTAGTAATGCCCCTGCAGATGCAGCCCAGTATCTGATTTGCTTTCATTGCTGCAGCACTGCTCTGCTGACTCATGTTCCACTTGCAGTCCACCAGGACCTCCAGGTCAGCAAGGCTGGTGCCCAGCCACACAGAAATATATATATGTGTATATATATATAAAAATACCATGAACATACTGAACATAAATGTTTTATTTCTAGCCAACTCACTTACTTAATGATGATCTCGAGTGATTAACAAAGCTTTTTACAGAAAGGCTTTCCTGGCAACTTGGGGAGTACACCTTCAGAAGTAAAAGGCAAGCAATAGTTGCACATGAATTCATTAAGAAAGAAAACTACTACTTACTCAGTATGTAAGGCTAACAAGAAGGAGAATTATTTCAGAGAACTAATGAACTTTATTTATTACAACCCTCAGACTATTTAGGTCAAAAGAACATTTTAGTGATCTTTCCCCTTTTCCTCCAGTGATTACACTGCTGGAAACTATGGCAAACAGGAGCAGCATCCTGTTATATTGCATTATCAGCTGAGCATTGGACATTGTGGTTTACAAGTTTACCTGCATTTTAAAATGCATACATCTTCATTTTAACAGCTTCGTATACATGAGCGCTCAACCAGTAATGCAGTAGTGAACTCTCTCCATAAAAAGCATCAAAATTCATGAAGCTCTTAATTTGTCTCCAATTTTGCCCCTAGAAAATACAGTAAATCCCTACCACAGTCTGTGCAAAGTTAGAGACCGATTAACATTATGAACATTAAAGTTTCCATGCTACTAGAAGAGTTAAGGCATCATAAAAATTTACTTATTATACTGAAGCTAAGTAATTTTTAGGCTCATGTACTAATATACACTAATACACAGAGCAACAAATTTTCTCTAGTTAAAAACAGTATCTTGCAGTCATAAGACTATGTTCAGATGAGTTTGTTTCCCCTGTCTATCTATGGGAACATCTGAAACTAAGAACATACAACTCTAACTCAAAATACTTAAGAATTTGAAAGTAATGGCTTATATTAAAATAGCACTGTTTCACATTGTATCTCCATTGGTATGTTATGAACAGATTCACAGCTTCTTTTGACCTAGTTTAAAATGTCTTCTTGTTAAGAGTTTTTCAAACACACCATGGTACTACCAGATAAATTTCCCTACCTCTTAAAAAGAGTACAAACAGTAGCGTGCCTCCACACCATCAAACACACAAATCAGGGGAGGTAGGGGGTGGGGAGAGAAGTACTTCCTTACTTTAGATTCAGGAAATAGAAATTCAAAACAGTCTCACAAAAAGCCTGAAGAAACCAGGAAGCCCCATTTTAGGTCATCATAGGCCAAATAAACAATTCCAACCCCCAAATCATATTTCATAATCTTAATTTCTCTGTCCATTTTCCAAACCTCATACTTGTATTTATCTCTTATGGACACATAAGACTTTCACCTACACAAAGCATTTTTTGTTTTGTTTTTGTACCCTATCACCACCTTGTAAGTGTAATCTGTTTTGTGTTCTACAGTTAGGAATATTCAAAAGTACAAAAGGACAATATCACAGCCTGATACTGCACTGATGCTCCCTATTTGTTGATATTTCATTTACTAATTAGTGGGAGAAAAGAGGATAATATGGCACACCAATTTTGAATAGTACTTAGACAAGATAAAGTATTTAAATGGATTGACTTCTCACAGTCTCAAAGTCAAAAGGACAAGCAGGTTTTTTTTTAAAAAATCTATTAAGAATTAAGTAATTTATAGTAGGCAAATATCCACTGCCCGAGTTTATGAATAGACAGGATTGGCATAACTGACAAAAACACTACTTTTGTCATCTGCCCAATTAGTCACTCTTCTTCCTATTAGAACTTGATTACTACTTTACCACTTCTGCAGTAGAAGTGAAACAGAAATTAACTGATATGAACAGTGAAGAACACAAAATCTTCATAACAAACACCACGTTTTTCTATTAAAAAAATTAAGTGATTCTTGTGGTTTACAGAGCTGAAGACACAAGTATCTTGCCCAAATAAAGCATGAGCTCTTTTGGTTAACATTGCTTCCACTTTCTTCCAGATGAAGAAAGGTGGCTTCACCAATAAAACAGCTCATTTCTATAGCTCTAGGATGGATAAGCTGCACTTCACTATGCCTGAAAATCGTTTGTTTATCATGATGCAATTACAAGGCAAAGAAGATCTACAGGAGATTGTCTTATCTGGTACAAGCTTTAGCTCAAAGTTGCAAGTTATTTGTTAGAAAAAGACTGTCTTTTTCTGATGTTATGAAAAAAGTTACGTTGATTCCAACTCCCCTGCAAGAATAAATATATTTTGTGAAAACAGATTAATTATTAAAGTAATTCTTCAAAACCTCATAGCCATATTTCTTTTTTCCCCCCACTTTTCCCAGCTCATCACTTTGTAATACAAATTTTTTTAAATTAAATGTAAAACTTGACAGGTAACTCCTCTTGCAAAAGAAAGCTTACCATTTCATTTTTTTTCTAAAATACACCTTTGTTGGATACTGTTATTTCCTCCCACAAAATGTGAGCAATGCAACACCATGGGAAGGTAAGTTTGACGATGTTGAAAGAAAATGAAAGATGTCCTGTTTTGGTACAGTTAGTCAACCTCTCACAAGGCAGCCTGATTTGAAGGAAAATCTTCAGCCGCCTGCTCTGGTTGAATCTTAAATTGAAACATTTCATTTCTACTCCCAGGCCATCAGAAACCTCCAAACCTGCAAATACATAGTTTTAATCCACCTTCTCTTTTATTCCTGACCATGTCTATGAGTTTGCCAAACTGCAATGAAAAAGGGTATATAAAAAAATTCCTTTCTTTACCCTAGAGTTCGTGGTTCTCAGACACTTCTTTCCCATGAACTTATCAAAAACTATAATAGAAAGCATTCTTTATGTGAAGATGAAGCTGATCTGACTCCCTTCTTTGTTGGGAGCTCAAAGAGGAGGTTGTCACGACCAAAAGAAAAGGTAAGGTCAAGAACAATGCAGCCATTCTGACTCCTTCCTAAAGCTAGCAAAATCAATCGCACTGTACAGAAGGCAGAAAGTTACATGGGAGTCATTTACAGTTGCAGTCTCAGAACTGATGCAGCTTCGGCAGCATCAGCATTGTAACACTCCAATTTTTCCCTCTAAATGGCATCTTTGATTACATCTCTAGCCCAAACTACTGATGAAACTAGTGTTACGTATACACTGCATCAAGAAGGATAAAAGCCTTGTTACGAGAACCTGAAGGCATTTTAGAACAGAAAAGGAACAACAGAAGAAAACTGCAAAGACTCCTCTGACCTTACACTCATCAAGAATTAAAAGCAAGAGAGACTTTTAGTCCTTTCCTTACTCCAATCCAATCTGCCAAGAGGAGTCAATGAACAGCTCTGAGTATGCAAGTTACTCGATACAAGGCATTGTGTTATAACTTTATTTAGATAAATAGCCCAGAATTCTTCTGAATATGATCTTGCTATCAAGAGTCTTCACAGCATGTTTCAGAACCACAATGTGATTAGTTCTGAAGACTTCTCCAACTGTCTGATTTTACAGACCAAAAGCATCTCCAAACACTTTAAGGTCATGCTACATCCAGACACCATACTCACTAAACAGTCTGTGGCCTATGAGAAAGGCTGAAAAAGCCACACGTATTTTAGTAAATACAAGAGACAAGAGCTCCTCCAGGAAGTATATTGATCTATTCTCTACCGAGAAAGCCTAGCTTCTTAATGACATCTCAAATTTGGTGATATGTCAAAAAAAAACCAAACACCCAACACACAATCACACAACCTAAACCCACAACCAAAAAACCCCAACCCAATGAAACACACAATCACATCAATAGTTCAGCTTTCACTCCATAGCCCTTAATGAGTATTTTGTTATTTCTGTCACCATATTTACCCCACTAGTGTCAGCAACAATAGCCTCTGTTTCAAGAGCCATGACAATTGTTGCCAATTGTTCCAGAGCAAAAACTTCAAGTCCTAGTAAGTCTACCATTTGGCCAGCACCATTTTTAGCCTTGTATTCCTACAAAAGAGGGTATATAGCACGTAACAGCAGGTTTGAACAGTCCCAAGACCACCACAAGCCATAACATTGGTATGTTGACAATTGTTTGTTTAATTGCCAATGAACTTACTAGTAACTGAAGTTTAAGGAGGACAGCAGGTCACAGAAGATAGCAGTTCACTTACTGCTCTGACAAGTACTTTAATTACACATTTTGGGACTTCTCAAATTCAAGATATACAGCCTGTACCAACCAAACACCTCGGTATTCTTTGATAAGAGACCTAAAAAAGATTTATTTATGTAGTACTAAAGCACGTCCTAGGAAATTCTGCTAACAGCAACTGTGAGACTACCAGTACCATCTGCTCACAGTGCTTCTAAATATTTGTTCGGTTATCAATGGGTGGCTCCTGAAGCTATCATTGTCCTAAATGTCAAAGATTTACAGACCAACAGGTTGATTTTCAATTCATCCAACAAACAAATTCCAGGTGTTTCCCTCTTCCTTCCCACCATGCCCAAAAAACAAAAACATGCCACAGTTGCCAGGGAAAAGGACTTTGTTTACAAATATTTTTACTCGATAAGAGCATTTATAATCTACTATACCGTCTGGGGTTTTTTCTTTTATTTTTCTCCTCTTGTTGAAACATGTATTAACATCAATTTTCTATTATTGTTCTTGATTAAAATTTTTCATAGGAAAAAATAATTATGTTCCTACAGCCCCTAGTTTTATGAGCAGAAGAACCAGCTAAGTTAACTGTTACTCCTGTATAAAACCTACCATACACTGTGAATCAAACACTAACATTTTGAAAGTCCCACCATCTCTACTGTTAACTCTCTAGAGGCTTACGTCATATTAAGAAAGTCTTCTAAAAAATGCAACCTGAAAGGAAAATCCGCCAAGTTACTGCACTTCCAAAGCCAACTTACAGCTACATTTTGCCTTTGATTAACATACCAAGTTACATATTTTATCATTAATTTCACATCAACCTATATATTTTGTAGTTCTTAATAATAAGCAGGCAATATTAACCTGCAATATAAACAGGTTTGCATATAAAGCTTGGATATGGTAACTTGAAGACACAGAATTATATTTCTACATCAGCCAGAAGTCTTATTTTAAAAATAACCACAGAATTGCAGACGGATTTGGGTTGGAAGGGATGTTTAAAGATCATCTTGTTCCAACCCCTACGGCCATGAGCAGGGACATCTCTCTGCAAACCAGGTTGCTCAAAGCCCTGTCCAACCTGACACTGAACATCCACAACCACTCACCACCCTCATGATAAAAAACTTCCTTCTTACGTCCGATCTAAATCTACTCTCTTTCTGTTTAAAACCATTGACCCTTGTCTTGTCACTACACGTCCTAGTAAAAAGTCTCTATCAGAAGAGATGTCTCTCAGAATATCCCCAATCTCTTTTCTGCAGGGCTACTCTCAATCCACTCAACACCCAGTCTGTATTGATAATGGTGTTTGCCCCAAATCAAGTGGAGGACCTTGCACTTGGATCTAAAGAATGGTAGAACATATTCAAGGAGATTTAGTCAATCATGACTTCATGGCTTGGCTTCGCGGACGAAGATTTGGGAAGGGCTTTAAAAGTGAGTACACCCTTCAAGCCTGCGCGGTGGATTTTTTAGGTGAGGCACAGCGTGTGCGAGACTGGCCCCACCCTTTACACTTGTGGTTCATCTGCCAGGGCCTAGCGAGCTTGGATAGTGACAGTGAAGTCCTCAGGTCATAGGTTTGGTTAGAGTATCCTTCTCTTAGATGGATGGCCTTACAGGGCTAAACGAGCTCCATCTGCCCGGGTTTGGAGTTAGAGTCATCCTTCTCCTAGGATGGTTGCCCAAAGGCTAGTGAGCCCATCCTGCCTGTGGACACACTTTGTCTGAACCTTCAGTTGAGACCTGTCTGGCTTGGGAGACCCTACCGGAGGCATATGCCACCACCAGCATAGCTCTCAACTTCACAAGGGCACGCAAGCTCTTTCCCCATGGCAAGGGGGTGCCTGTGAAAGAGCAATCATGACTTACAGCACTCTGAAGTTGATACTCTGCAAATGTTCAATCTGCTTTTTCTTTTCAGGAGCTTCATAACCAAACAACTAAGCTTCTTGGATAATAAGTTTCTCTAGTATTTTATCACTCAGATTCTAAAAGCATAGTTAACATGGTTTCAGTGAAGATGATTTTTGATGGTTACTTTGATAGATAAGAACTTCTGAGGTAAGGGTACTTTGAGTTGTATTCTTTACATTTTTTTTTAATATAATTTATTTACCGAATCCCTAACCAAAGGGTCTTCAGAAGTGCTTTCTAACAAGCTAAGTAGAGGAGGGAAAAACATCTAGTGACAACAGAGATTTAGAACTCCAAATCCCAAAGAGGGTGAGATCCTCCCACTTTTTTCTATGCAAGACAGATAAACATTCATTCATCTAGCTAAATATAAAATCAACAATAGACCTAGGTGATTCAAGCTCTGTATTTGAATTTTTTTGGTGCAAAAGTAGAAACCTCTTAAGACTAGATATACCAAGTTTGTCATACGCAGTGTTTAATGAAGCCAAACTGCTGAACAAGTGAAACATTTGACATCCTTGAAGATTAAGCTGATTTTTAAAACTTCAGACTTTTGATGAACTACTCAAGTAACTGAATAACTGAGTTACTCAAGTGCCTACATAAAACATGAAAAGACTCTTTGTGAGTTACTATCAGAGCAGAAAGATCAGCAAAAAGCATTTTCATTAAAATTTACTAGTTATTTTTGAATCAAAACCATATGCAGCTTCAGGTCAAGATGTCCCCCATCCATTCACCTGTTATACTCCTCCCTTCCCACTCTCTAAAAAACTGGAAGCCCATAAACTCCAGGGATTTACTAAGAAACTCAGAGGAATAAGAAAACTGTTTTTATTCTAAAACTTTTGTATAAGTACACTCATTGAATACTACCTTCCACAGGTTAATACCATGAATGAGACACCAAGTATTCACCAGTACCTGATCACTGCACACCCCTAGAGTGTGCATTCATGGTCTTTTTAGAACAGTAGGATTCCTAGTACCTGATATTTTGAGAAAAAGCACTACATTATGCTGTGGCACATGCTTTACACAGAGCTTACGCTTTGGCATCCTCATGGCTCACGAGAAAAGATAGCCTATCTACGATTTCCCAGTCTAGTACTGAATTGAGTGCATGGAAGCCCCAAAGAAACTGACAAATTCAGTTACAGACAGCTGCAACTTAGTTTTCTTACTCTGTTTTTATTACATTTGCACAAGAGAAAACAAAGAGAAATAAACATATCTTTCTCCTGCACCTCAGCATTATGAATTTCAAATTATGTGTCTCAGGAAGGAAGTTATATAGTCCTCAGTGTGCCTTTTCTGCCTGCTCTGTTGTCAGCAGTCCTCTACCACACCTTCCTGAAACGGTAAACACGCCTTCTTTTGTATCAGCCCTGCCCCCCCAATCTTCTTAATGTTCGCATACTACTTCACATGTGACTTTAAAGTCTTTCTAGCACACACAACCTAGCTTATGACATTTACAAACCCCAAAATTATTACAAAACTGATTTCAGTGTTATTCCATGCCTGCCTTTTAGTCTACAAGGGCTACTAACTCATGAGGAAGAGTAAGAATAGAAGCAAAACAAAGTAAAGCTGAAGAGGATAAAAACATCCTCAGAAAAGCCAAGGGCATTTCTGAGACTTTATTTTATACAGCCAAAAAACCCTGTTTCTTGAATCTAAAGGAACTCCAGCATTTTAAGCCTACATGTATAGAATATCAGATGCTGAATGTGACGTGCCTGTGGATGAGCTATTCATATATTACCACTCAGATACACACAGTTACCTAACACCTTTCCTCCGGAAAAGTGAAAGCAATTATAAATAACACCAATTCCAAATTTAATCAAAGAAAAAAGGTTTTTAATATTTTAAAAGTTTTACTAAAAAAATCCTTTTTTTATTTTCTGCAGTTTGCTCATAAAAAATTTTTTTTCAAGTGTACCAGCCCCAGTGTATCAGGGGATGTGAGGAGGGAATGTGGTGTTCATCTTGGAAGATATTTTAAGTGCAGATCAATTACATCTACACCTAAGGATTTCTTCCTTTATATTACAATGGATTTGATATAGAAATAATACTTTAGGCCAAGAATGTTTGTAGTGTGACTCATCACACTAAGAACCGGAGTTTAAATACTTAAACTCCTTAGAAAGTCTTAGAATACTTAAATTCTATAGAAAAGAGTCCAAGAATCAATTCAACATGAGAGAGAGATGAAATAAAGTAAAAGTCCAGCCAGCAAAGAGATTGATACAGTGACTAAATACATATGAAGTTAACCTGCCAGCTGATTTCTTCTGCAGAACTTTTTTTTTTTAAATTGGTATTAGTTTAAAAGAAGAGTATCTGTAACTAGGGCTAGCTAAAAAAACCCAAACCATAATTCTTATGACTACACCATAAGAAGCTGTCTTGAAAAGAATAGGCAAAGGTATGCCCAAAAATCTCAGCGGATGTCTAAAAAAAAAAAAAAAAAACCTCACTTTAAAGGACATTAAGATCTGAGATGCAAACACATGTTCTAAAACTTTACACAAGCATGATAAGAAGCATTCCAACAAGCTTCTTCCAAACTTACCACAGCTTAGCTCCAAACTGCAGTTAAGATAACTGAAAAGAGGCAAAACTCTAAACTGACTAAAAGGTAAAGATACTATCAGCTGCATGTTCGATACCTCCAATCTCCTTAATACCACTGCAGGAAGGCCCCCATGGTATGGCCAGCATTAAAGCACACACTAGCAAGTGGAGACATGGTTAACGTAAAGCCCTGCACTCTTAATTGGAGATATTCTCTTGACATCTATCAATAGAAGCTGAGTGTAAAAATGTCAGACTTGAGAGAAGTTTTGAGTTATCAAAATTGACACAGTATATCCTAGGCATCAGAGCTCTTGTCATTAGCTGAGGGTCTGAACACAGATATGTACACTAGATCAAAAGAAGGAAGTTAACTGGAAGATGCACTGCTATTTTCCTTACAGCAGCAATATCCACAGGACTCCAGTTTTATTCAGCGATGTAGGTTTGACCTGTCAACATTTCAAAACCTCCTAAGTCAGTAATAAGCTTAACAGAGTGCACAATAGCATGAACTTGTACAGATTCTTTCACTGGATTCTTTTCACCTTTCCACTGCCTTATGATAAAGTGAGCTTTCTGCTAAGAGCCATGCAGCAGAAGATGAAGAACGACTATTAAGAGCCATCCATGCCTCACATCCCCCCCCGAATTCAGACATCAGGGTTCATACTAGGAACAAATACAATTTACTACTTCTGACAACAGAAAGCCAGAAAAAAAATACACTAAAGAATTTTTATCACTTACTACAAAGAAAAATTCTCTACTTCAAGATAAAAGCACAAGTTGCAATTTGCTATGATTAAAGGGCATCTCTAGGCATATCTAAGTACTCAGCTACATCCCAAACAAATTGGTTGGATTTGGCATACAGTTTGTTGAGGTACTTTTTATATTCAGAACTAATATATCATCCACTTTTGTCAGGCAACTATCAAATGACATTGGGCTTATCTCAGAAAGTGTTATGATTTGCTTTCTTATGATGCAACCATAACACTGACCGCACTGGAGAGATCCAGAGAACCATCAGGTATGATCAAGTAAGGAAACAACAAGCAACCAGCCCTCCAACCTAGCATACCAAGTAGTTTAAAATGCATTTAAACCCTTGCCATGGCTACTTCCCCAGTTGTAAGGGCATCTTAATCTTAGAGCTGCGTTTTACAAGTCATTAGTTAGCATTTGCAAAAGTCTACACTGAACACTCCGAATACAGTGCTGCAGCGCTTAACACAACACAAGAGGACCCCACTTTTGAAAAAAAGTTGAGGGAATTGGTACACCAACGTTATTGACAGTCTCCCGCTCACACACAGGACTGGCCCTCAAGAATCGCGCCTCTGTACAAAGTGTCCACCTCCCCTTACGACAGTCGCTGAAGTAGAAAAGGTGCGTGACGCGAGAGAGACAAGCCCAAAGCAGGACTGGGCGGGCGCATTCTTGGCGTGAAAGCCGCTCTCCCTGCAGAGACATCCACGCACCGTCACCTCACCGTTGAGTAAACAAAACGCTCCTGCGGAGTTGAGCAGGGTGGTGACTCAGCCAAGACTGCAAGATTCGGTCCCACAGGATAAGAAATTCGGGGAGACGGGATCGGGGACCCAGCGGCGCTCCCTACTCACCAGCAAACAGTCCACGTTCACTTCGGATCTGGGGTCCTTTAGAGTCACGTCTATTTTTTCAAACCGAGACTCAAAACTTTCTCCCGTCGACATGATTCCGGAGATAAAAAGTCTCCCTTATTCCACAGCGAAGTAAGATTAAAAATAATGAAAAAGTAAAAAACCAAGAACGAGCGAGCACCAAAGACTCACACAGCCTATACCAGGCTGAGGAGCACTTCCGAAAAAATCCCTTCAACCACAGTCCCGCACGCTGCCCCTCCAAGGGGAGTGAAAACTCGAAGAACAGTCCACGGCGGGGGCCAAGGAGGCTCCTTCACCGCCTCCTCCACGCACGCACTCTCCTGGGCTGCTCACAACCCCGCAGCAGCAGGTTTCCTCTCCCTCCCTCCGCTACGCGGGCCCCAGCGCCTCAGCAACCTCATTTTCCGAGCCGAGGAAGCCGCCCTGGGAGCCAGCGTAGCGGTTCCTCCTCCTCGCCCAACAGGAGCGACGGCGGGTCGGTGTCAGGTCCCGAAACGCAACTTTCCCACCGGAAAATCAGAATAAAAAGCAACGACAGAGGAAGGAGAAGAAGAAAAAAAAAAGGCAAAAGTCTGCAGGCACACCAAGGCAAAAATGAGGAGAACAAAAAAAACAATGCAGGAAAATCCTGGCGGCGGCGTGTCTTAGCGCCGTGCAGTCGGTCCTTCCATGGGCGCAGAGCGGGTGAGCGCGGGCCAGGGGGCGGCCTGAGGCTGCCCCTCTCCTCAGCTGTGCCCTGCCTGCTCCGGGCGGGCGCGCAGGCAGCGCGGAGCTGCCAGCTGCGCGCACAGGCCACCCCAGCCCCCGCTGCAAGTGCCCCCCGCGGGCAGGGGACGAGTCACTTCAACGGCGGAGCGACGGCAGCAGCATCTTTCTTCCTCTCTCCTTCTCCGCGCTGCGCGGCCACGGGCAGCTCCTCGCTGCCTCCCGCCGTTGCCAACTCCGGCTCCGCTCCCCACCTCGCTCCTCCGCCTCACGTATAGGACAGCAGCCCGGACAACTTCAGGACGGACCCGACGCTGCAGCGTGAAAGCGGAGAGGGAAGGAGGTGGCTCAACGGGAGCTAAGAGCCTAAGTTCCAGGCGCCGCGGCTCCGAGAAAACCTGCAAGAGACGGCAACATGTCCGCCTTTCCTGTTTGAACAGTCGGGGGGGGGTGGTGGGGAGCGGGTGCGACGGGCGTGCAGGGAGCATGCGCAGAGGGAGCCGGTACGGGGAGGGAGAGGAAGGCGGCAGAAGGTATGTGCACGAGGCGGGGGCCCGGCGCCGCCCCGCCGGCATCTAACGGTCAGAGGGGGCGCGCGCGCGCCGTGCCCGCGAGACCCGGGAAGGAAAGGGCGGGAGGTGCTGCCGCGGCGGGACGGCGGGAGCGAGTGGGTGGCGCGTGTCAAGCGGTGGCGGCGGCAGGCAGCGGGAGGGGGCGCGTTCGGCACTGCCACGGCCTCTGGTGGGGGTGGGGCGGGTTCGACACCCGGTGGCGGCGCTGGGCCCTTCCGGGAGGGAGACTAAGCGCGTTCGTCGCACCCGTGGTCTGTGCTCCCCCTTCCCCGCCCGACCAGTCCCCCGTGACGGTTGCGGCGGGCGTTACGCGCAGGCGGAGGTCTAGGCGGAGCCGGCGGGCCAGCGTCCAGCTTGGGGAAAGCGGCCGGTGCGGTCAGGGGTCGGGCAGCGCCGGCGGCGGGCGGCGGCGTGCCGTGTGGGGCCGCCCGTCGTACGGCTGCTCCGGCTCCGCGAAGGCGCCTCAGAACTGCGCGCTCCTTCGTCTGCGGGAACGTGCGCGGACGGGCCACCGCCGCGGGCCCGGCTGTGCCGTCGGGCGGGCGAGCGTTGCACAACGCGAGCTTCTGCTTGCTGCTGGGAGAGGACGAGTGCCTGCCAGGGACACCCGGCTCACGGTGCCCAGGGCGCTTCTGCGGTCTCCACGCTCGGAGCTCTGCAGAAGCCATCTGGACACGGCCCTGGAGAGCGGCTGTGGCTGGCTGCGTTTGAGCAGAGCGGGCTGGAGAAGCTGCCCTCCAGACATCGCTGTCAGCCGCAGCCACGCCGCGATCTTGCGTGCCTGAGGCAGGAGGGGCCGCCTTCCCCAGCACGAGTGGTTTAGAGCATCCCAGTTCGTATCTGGCAGAGCCGTGTGCGAGTAGCCACACCTAACTCCGAAAGAATTTAGAGATAGACATTAAACATGTAACCTGTGCAGCGTGTCTTGGTGTTTTCAGTTTTAAATCTTACTCTCAGACTCAGCAGGGACCATTTTTTCAAATAAGGAAACTCCAAGGAAGTAATGATTTCAAATAGTACTGGACAGAGGCTGCTGTACTGGTTCAGATCTTTGACTCCACTGCTGTTCCAGAAATGGCAATGGAATTTTTACAAAGATCACTAAAAATTATATAGAGAATGTCAAATCTGTAATCTCCGGTCATTGAACAGTTTCCAGCAACAAAGCTGAATCGCTATCACTAAGAATTGTCTTTAAAGTCATGATGAAGATACAGCTGGTCTATAGCCAAGGGCTAGGGCATTTGAGCTGTTCAGCCTTGGATATTCACTCCTTGCTATCTTGTTTTATTCGGAGAAATAAAGAACTGTCATTCTATATTTTGCTTTCTTTTGTCCACAACTGCCTCCATCTTAGTTTTCTAATGAGAAAAGTGTACAGTTAAAGCAAAAATAAATGCTACAGCAACATTACGCTCATGTTTACTTTACCTTGTTTGGTGCTGCGATACCACAGCGCCTTGGTTCGGGGGTTGGTTGCTCTTGGAAATGCAGAAACAGCAGTCCAAAGAGAACATCTAGTATAATGTGCAAGCTACAGGGTGTATGGTTGGGATCATTTCATATGTGATGCAGCAAGTAATTCCTGACAAAGAAAATGCTTTTTACAGTCCTCGTATTAAACAAGATGAAAATCATCCTTGGAGGTCAGGAGTCTAATTCAGAAGCGCTCCTGGGCAGCTGGATGAGGCATTAAAACATGTCCAGGGATGATGCCCTGCCTTAGCAGGGTGACTTGAAGCACCTAGCCGTAAAGAATGCAAAACTGATGAAGCCTGTGGAGTGCAATGAGAATGACTCAACGTGTGTATGACCTGGTGACATTGAGCTAATCAAGCATGCAAGCCTGAAAGATAATTTTTTCTCTCTTGAAAAGCATGTAGTCTGTAACTGTTGAAAGTGCCTCCATGTAAGCTTATGTCCGTGCTTGGTAAACAAGCCGACTGATAATGCTTTAGCAAAGAGGAAGCATAGTCCATGTATCCATGTTGTCTCGCCTGTGTTGTAAGATATTAAAATGCTCTTGTTTTTCATGTGATACAAATAAGACAAATTAACACTGACTTAAGAGCTCATCATTTGCCAGAGACTGCAATTTCCTTTGAAATACAGAAATTCAGTAAACTGTAGAATCCGTTGCCTTCCTTTAAAACGTCACACCACACTGATAAAGAGTGCGTGTAATCGTGTTGATCGTGTAAATACCGTTCTCGTACATCAGAGCAATAAGCCTGTGCGTTGTCAGGGGTTTCGGTAGTGCCCTTTTCAGGAAGTGAGCAAACAGCAAGAGCACGAGAGCAGCGGAGTGCCCAACAAGGATGAGGTGGGCCCTCTCGGAGCAGGTGCTGTGATCCCCATCCTCTCATGAAAAAGCTAAGAAAAATGAAGTGAAAGAGCTTGTAATAAAGTCAAAGGCCATCTAGATTTCTTGGGTCCCTGAGCGTGCCACTGTAAGAGGCACACGCTCAGAATGAGAGAAGAGGCTGGGGTATGCAAGTTTGTGATGTAACCTCGGGCTTCAGAAGAGTTACACAAGGAAGAAATGAGACCGTATCCTGTTCACCATATTAGGCCAAGTTAGTAATGCATGATCCACCTTCACATTCAACTTCCTATTTAGTCAGCACGAAACCTACAGCAGTTAAATCACACTACGTTAAGCCTGCCTTTGGTCTGCCACTCTCCCCTTGCTTGCCATACAAAACCGGCTCGGGTTTGCCTGAGCTGTAGTCCTCTGGACACTTAACAGCACAGGCCCGTATTGCTCAAGCTCTGAGATGAAAACTGCGGTCAACAAATCCCGTCCTTAGGCAGAACATTTTACCCTTGCTAAAGCTCATCTGTGCAACAGAAAGGCCTTTTGCAGGAGCTCCTAATTAAGGCAAGGAGTGATGGCTGCTCATGCAGACGTACCTGAACTGATGGTAATGATGAAGTCACACCAACATTGAGCTCAGTGTACGTGCAGAATGTGGCAAGAAAAAAAAAAGCTGCATTAGTTGGTGAATACTGCTGGCTGTAGGTAGCTGATTTAAAGCCACAGTCACACTGTTGACTGCAGTGCAGCCCCCTCACGTCTCTTGGGGGCTCAGCTACGCGCTGGAAAAACTCAAGGAATTACAGACTGTAGTTTTGAGGTGCAAACTGCTCCGAGTACTAAATGCATTCAAATGCTCTACCAATAGGAGAAAGAAAGCGAAGCAGTGTGACAGATATGAGTCATATTATTTAGTACACTGAGAAAAGGGTCTTCCAGGATGAGGCACAAGGAAGGAACTAGAATAAAATAAAAATAAAATACAATAGAAATTACCTAGGCAATATATAATTGCAAGCAAGAGAAGACAAATTTGGATATAATTGATCAAAAGAAAATCTGGCATGGATGTAGTAAATAAAAGTAATATCTTTCAAACATCTGCAGATGCTGAAACAGTGCAACATATAGATATACATATATAAATACGTATGGTTTTCCTGCTTGTAACTAGCTTTAATAAATATCTGAGGCTCCTGGCCCATAATGTTGCATATTCCGGTGTATCTCAGCTTCTTGACAAAGGGCAGTTACTGTTTCCTCGTGCAGCAGAGCACATTTTCAGGCACCATAGTACTTTTTTTTTGCATCCAGCACTGGAACCCTGGGGAGAAACTGCTCCCACTGCCTGCATGTGGTGAGTGATCCATAATAAATGGGGCACCTGGATCTTTGTTACATTTTCTTGAACAAGCTAGAAATAGTTAAAAAAAAAAAAAAAATCACCTTTTGGGACTTTTGCAATGGCCCAGTTTCATGGAAAGAGTTCGGTCTGAAAACAAACTGTTGCAAGGGAGGAAGTAAACTGGATGGGATTGTCTGCTCCAGTGCAAACACAGATGCGTTTGCTGCCAGCAGACAAGGGCGTGTTGTATTAACAGCACAGTGTAGGCACTCCCAGAGTAACGTCTGCTGTATCTGGAAAGGAGGGGAGCTCTGAGCCCAGAGATAGATAGCAATCCACAGGATAAATATCTGGTCACCATATGGCTCAGGCCAATATCAACCACAATTGCATATACAGTGCAGGCTCCCTTTGCTTTTAAGCCTTTAAAGTGTAGTAAAAAAAAGCCTGTGACCAATGTATGGCAAAAACTCACAAAGTGGTTTTAAATCAAATCATAACAAAATTCCACTGGAATGCTGAAAGCTTCATACCTCACTAAGGACAACTTCCATGGCAAATACAATTTTCCCACTGAAGCCACTTGGTGGGTACAGAAAACATTAAGATGCCATGAATTCTTCTTTCACCCTGGGAAAAAGGTTTTTATTTTCATGATCCCAGAGCTTAAAAATGGCCCAACTACTCCTTGCTTGAAATCTTCAAAAATCCAAACAAACTCAACTCTTAAGTCAAAGAAAAGCCATGGGAAAAAATTAGCCTGAAAAAATGAAGGTTTCAGAAAGTAAGGAGTGTAATAAAGCAGGAGCTATAAATTAATCCCTGATGTTGACATATCAGGGTATAAAACATAATATATTATTACTGTCTTTTTATTTCCATTATAAGTGAACTGATTACCATCATTAGAAACCTCTTTGCAGATTAAGCTATCATGAATCTGGTGTTCTGCTCTGCTATTAATTTGTCAGCTGTGAATCACCTACAGGAGTAAGAATTTTTATTTCTCCTGTTCTCAACCCTAAGTGCTCTTTCCCAGAACAAGTTTCTCCCATGCCACCTTACTCCTATTTCCTCCACATAAGCGTAGTACATTTATTGTGGTTGGATTAGTTTTGCAGTCCTCACTCAAACCCTTGTTCTTCTGAAGACAAAAGTAAAAGTAAACTGGGCTGAGTTTAAAAGTAATCTAGCTTTGATTCTCCCGCCTTTGGTTTTATGTACATTGTCCTAAATATCCACACTCCCTATAAATGCTTTGCTCTGCTGAAGACTATGTCAAATCCATAAAAAGCCATGGTTTTATCTTGGGCCTGGGAAATATTTAACAGTTTCAGACTTTAACAGATAATTAACTTCTACATAACATGTTCCTTAATTTTGCTGGAATAAATGAAGCGGGCTTCATATGGTCCTTCTCTGGGCAGAATGGTGGAAGTTGCAGTTCTTGACACAGTGTAAAGTTTTGTAACACAAGTTAGAGAAAGTTTCTTTTATATCATCAAGCTTAATGTGATTCTATATGGCTTATGTCTTAAATTTAAGGCACTCAAATTACACTAAATATTCAGTTTTTAAAGATCCATGTTTTATATCACTATCTTCTAGATATTTAAAAAAAAAAAAAAGAAGTTTTAAAAAAGTTTAGTCACCAACAAAGAATTAAAATTCATTGCAACTGCAGGAATTACAAACTTATTGATTTTTGGTGGCTTTTAATAACTAGATCACAGAAGCTGAATTAGTGATTTTGTTCACATTCAAACTCTTCTGTTACTCCCATGCCACTAGACAACTGACTCACAGTTACTTTACACCAACACTAGCACTGTGGTTATGTTTGTAGAGCTCTACTACTCTTAGAGTACACCTGTAAGCTTTGAGAGAGTCTAGTCTTACAGGACAGAGGATGTAAATTTGATTTTTATTAGAATTCTCTTTTCATCCAGCCATTGCAACCCAAAACCCACAAATGGAAATTTTATAGATGTGATCACAGACAAAAAACTGTGTCTGAAAGTGTGAGCAAGCTTTTTCTCAGTTCTAGCACCAAAGGGTTCATCTCCTTCTTCCCTCCCTCCCCTCCTCGAAGGTAAGAGACAGCAAACTTCCCACTGCGTATTGCAAAATGCCACGCCAGGCTGGTGGGTCATTCACCTCTTAATGCTGGGAAGGTGGCAATTTGATAGCAGTTTTACCTCGCTATTGTGCTTCTTTATTATTATTGTTATTACTACTGCTACTTTCTCTCAGTAGAAGTGCCTTAAGCTCGTTCTAAATGGAGAAGGGCCCATGGACTCCTACCTGGACAAGAGCAAAAATAACCTGGGAAAGGAACAGGGCTCTTGGTGAGATCGATTTCAAAAATGTGGTAGACACAAAGTAAGACCTTCTTCATGGCAAGATTTTAGGCAGAGGGGAAAAAGGAGCCAACTCGGCCGACTCAGCGGATTCCCCAGAGTCACACGCAACCTCCACCAGGCGTGGAGAACGGCCGCCTTGTCCTCCTGCGCCTCCGAGCACGTGCTGGTGCCTGGCACCGGTTGGGAGAGCTTCCAGCAGAGCTGACGGTGTGGCTGCAGCACCGAGCGGGTGCTCAGAGTAGCCGGGAATGCGGCCCTGCAAGCGCAGCACGGTCTGTGCGTGCCGATCCACAGCACGCTCCGTCCGGGGTGTCACTAGACCTGGCGATGAACCGCGGGATTTCCCTCCCGGTGTAACTGTGCGCGAGTACGTGGGGTGGACGAGTGTGTGGATACAGGGCATTATTATGAGCCTGCAAATACGGAGGAGGCAAGTAGAAAGGAAAAAAAATGCTTGGAAACGTTCTAAAATACTTATATGAGCTTGGTTTTCTGTGTCTTACCTTTCATTTGTGATCTCGTTTTTCTGGAGTGACTGTGTCAGAAAGGATTTTTAAAGGGCTGAATTACATTTTAAATCCCGCATCCAAACCTTGTGCTGCAGTTTCCTGAAAATCCATTGCTCGTTTCATCACAGTAGATTTGCAATGACCCTGCTAACATATCCGAGTGTGCCGTAAGGATAGATGAGGGTGCTCAGTAAGGCACTGGGTTAAGAAAAGCATGAGGGCATTGACTTGTCCATGGCCTGTGGCCGTACGAATGCGTGCAAAATTGCTTCTGGCTGATGTTGTAGCACCTTTACCGTGGAAACACAAGGCAGCGTGACAAGCAAAGCTGTCCCTCCGTAAAATGAAATCATAGCTGCGAAAATTCGTGTGCAAAAGCAGTGCTTGTAAAGAGTTACGTTATTACCTCTCTGCAATGACTTACTCCTCTTTGTGTGCAAACATAGGTGAAACTATGGAATAAGAATAATTCAGAACTAAAGTAACAAATTTTAAGCAAATTATTGAAACTAGAGGTACTATGTCCAAATTATTATGGAGTTTACTTTGGTTTTAATGAAAATGTCTTTTGTTTACCTGATTTTATGTAGTTCCCAGCACTCCTTTGCAGTGACCATGCCATAATTTTCTACTTCTGTGAAGGTAGCATCATTGTTCTGCCTGCACTGTAAGATGCCCACAGCAACTCGGACCATGTCCGCACCACACTAGCAGATGTGACAGTGTCACACAGCTCGCTGAAGTCGCAGCAAATGCATCCTCTTACCCCACACCTGAGTTGCCTGCTAGCCCCAGGTTTTAAAACTTGAAGTTTGTCCTTTTGCTTGTAAACACGCTTGCAGAAAAGGGACGTACAACTCTGCACCTCCAGACTTACCCTGAGCTCGTTTCTAGCCCGCTAGCTGAGGTACCCACAGCGGCAAAATCAGCCACCACTACCCACTCCATTACGTTACTTGCCCAGGCCCCAAAGCCCATGTTACCACAGCTTCATGCAGCTGTTCTTCAGCAGCTGGATGACACCATCACATCTGTCGAGTGTGGTGTGGATGTGGTCTGAACTGCTGTGGGCATTTTACAGCGCGGGCAGCGTAAGGCTCCTACCTTCCTATGTGTAGAAAATGATGGCACGGCCACTACAAAGGAATGCTAGAAACTACTTCAAATTGGATAAACTCAAGACTTTTTTCACTGAAATAAACCCAGACTGTGTAACAGTTTGGATATGGTACTTGTAGTTTCAGTGATTTGAATATAGAACTTGCAACAGAAATTCATCCAATTATAAAAAATCATGCAAGGATAACAGTCAGCGGTAGCTTCGGGTAGATACGGCAAGAATGCCTTGTGGCCAGTATTTCTACTGTTTGATAATCACATGATTATTTTTGGTTAGCTGTTACTATATCCTTCTTGACTCATTCCTAAAAGGCACCAAAATTTCACAGTGTTATCACTCAGACAGCAGTAACTGCAGCTGTCTTTAAAGCAGTTTTGCAAACCTGCATCCAGAGCATCTCCTACCAGAAGGGTGTGCGATCTGTATCTTGTCAACTCGAAGTCCCCCACTTTCGTTTGACGTGAGCCATGCAACCCAGCCTTTCCTTTGGGCTTGTTGAGACTGGATCATGTCCAAGGGGGAGCTGTCTGCAGTGCACTGTCGGTAGTGCCACACCATGGGAAAATGAGGAAGGAAACTTGGTCTTGTGCAGTGGGGGAGATGATCAGTTAGTACCTGCCGTTCTTCTCAGCTGGGCAGAGTCTTTGAACACCGCACCTTCTGCAGCTAGCAGGTCATTTCACGGTGGTCATCTTTATAGTGTCTGTGTGAACGTGGTGGGGTGCCTTGTACTTCGGAAGACACACTCTGTCACTGTCTTTTTTCATGTCCTAATCAGACTGTTGCGAAACCTCACCCTCAGACTCCCCAAAGTGAGTCATGTCTGCCAGCATGGATGTCTGCAAGACGGCTCTGCGCAGAGGAGTGGAGCTGTGTGGGGAGCCTGGGAGATGAGCACTGTGGCACAGCACAACAGTTTATTTATTAGAGAGAACACCTTAGTGGAACAAAGGAGGGCTGGTGGATCTGCACTGGCTGTCGATTAGCTTCCAGGTAAAATGGAATGGGTTCAGTGTGACCCCCAAAGCCCTGCATGCCAGCCTGACTGCCACTGGAGCTGTGAAATATGTCCCCCCCGCTTGCATCTGCAGAGAGTTGAAGCTATGCTCTGGAAGGGTAGTCCCCCAGAGGTACTCAGGGCATTGGAACGTGATCCATGCCACGTCTCTGGGTCCCCAGCCTTTCCTTGCTTTTGGCATATTCTGATTTGTCTGCTTTTAGATCTAGCATCTGTGAGACTTTTCCTGTACATCGAATCCTACGCTGGAAGAAGATGCTGCATTACTCATACGTAGTTTCAAAACTGTGGGTAAACAGGATGGTTTCTTGCTCCTATAGACATATGACTTCATCCTCTCTATCTTTCCAACTTCGTGCACTAGCGTGGCTAGATGTTTAAGAAGATCCTGTCTGCTTCAGAGGCAGATCCATACTGCCTTATCACTCACGGAACAAGAATTCCTTCCTTATCACCTGGGAAATGTGTGTTAAAATGGAGCAGCTATGTGGTTTCTACCTGTCAGTAAATTAACTGCATTCAGTTTCAATAACTTGGCTTTTCTTAATGTTATTTAATTTCTTGTTATTTAAACAAGAAAAAATAAGGGTTGGTATGGCAAAATTCAGACCCTTTGAAGCATGTTAGGCTGATGCAATAATGTCTCAATATTGACCCATTGAAAAATATTTTCCATACAGTGACTCCTGAGCCTTCCACATCACAGTTACCTGGGCAATTTACTCAGGTTATTCATGAGGAAGTTGTAATTAGGAATGTGCTATTAATTGCTGAAACCCTCTGGTTTGCTGCTGTTGTCCATATACAAATCTTAGGTAGCCCAGGCTATTTCAAGCCCTACAATTTACACTCACTAAATTACTAGGACAAAACTATTTTCAGAAATTGTTCCATGCTACTCCATATAGTTCCTCAATCTGTTTCCTAGCATGTCTTTCCAAGCCTGTATTGGACAATTACCTTACATGCAGAAAATAACATCTCTAAGACTTATCTTGATTTTTATTGATGTTTATTCTCAAAAAAAAATTACAAAACTGTGTTGAGAAATGATAATACAAATTTACACATCTTTCACACTCAATAGCTGTTTCTAGTAGTCTGCCTTTGTCCTTAGGATTTAATTAAATCTCTCAGAGAAAACAGAATTCACTAGTACTTGACCTTTGTTTTCAGAGCACTAAAACACAAAAGGCATTTAGAATCAATGTCAATACACAAAACACAACGCACTCCACTTAGTGCTGGGGCAACACAATGCTCATCCTTTACATGGAGAGACCCTGGGTTAAAAAAGGATTAAAATTAAGCCACAGTGTTCTTTTCTAGGTCGTCTCCTGAAGAATCACGACGGCTGCTTCAAGCTGATTATGCGTTATGCAGTCCACGCGCATGCGATGCCCAACGCTACCGCTCAAGTAATCATCTTTTTCTCACTACATAAACTGTATCGCCCTCCACTCGCTATTTGCCTTCACTGGCTTCCTTCCTGCCTCTTAACTCCTCACTTCAAGCTCCTTAGCCTCTGCTTAAAGACCAAACAGCATCTCGCTGCTCCTGTTTCTGCTGTGCTCCCCTTCCTCCCGGCAGGGCTGCCCGCAGCCTGTGTTGCTCCAGCAGCCTCTCTGCTTTTGTTTCCCAGATGCTCTCCCCTGCATCCCTTCAGCTTCTCTTGACACCAACTTCTTGCTGTTCATTTGGGTTTTTGTCTTCACTTTGGCAGTAATAGAAGAGATAGGTGGATTTGTGATGAACAGGCACTAAAGTGAGTAAAATTGTAATTCTTGCAAAACTCATTGAAACACATCTGAAAATTAACACTAAGCTAAAACAAAAACTGGTGGAAAGTTAATTACGGGAAAGCATCAGGTTAAGTGGCCTTGAACTGTGTAGAAATGGTTGTGGAATGAGAAGCTACAGAGAATAATTTCGCTTCTAGTCACATACCAAAGGGATGGTAAGCCACACATTAAATATATTCCTTGAATTAAGAGCAGTGTCAGGTCAGGGAGGCCCACAGTAGGAGAAGGGTGTGCTTTTCCTATCGCACCAGCCAGCCAGGTCTGTAACGATCCCTCCTGTTGCTCTCAGTCATTTACCACCCTTTGAGTCGCCAGGCAGCCCAGTCACAGCTTCTGTCCCACCCAGCTGGGGGCTCCAGCTCTCCCTGCTCTTCATGCAGCTGGGGCAAGTTTGTCTGCTTCCCTGAGCAAAAAAGTGTCTGTCTTGTGTCTTCTAGAGCAGTGTCGCTGGCACGGTTTGGGGTTCCAGGGTTCATCGCCTGGCTTTTATCATAACTAGAACCTGGGCATTTTTTTTTTTTTTTTAAATTTCTTGTGGAGTGGAAGAAGCAATAAATACAAGCTAACATATTTGAGGGAAATACTTGAAATAATTTTAACTATATTGTAACTGATGTTTTTGCCACCATTATCCTGCAGAATAATCACCAGGTTTGCTTTGGCATTTGCAGACCCCCATAATACTTCTCACAATTTACCTGCTGAGGGGCCTCTGGCCAATACGGTACATATCACATATTCTGAAGCCTTCTGTAGGAAAAGCAGGTGTCCACAACTTATGAAAGCAAGGAAGACTGGAGGAGATGCACTCCACAGACAGGGTGACCCTGGTCCTATTCCATCCTCCCTGTGGGTTAAACTGGAAAAAAATGTGGTTTTTCTACAGAACAGATGATTATTATCGGTAATTTACACAAATTCTTGTAATCTCTTCACAAAACCCAAGGACTCACCATGGCCTTGTACCTATCTAGATCTAGATCTAGATCCAGAGATCCAGATATAGATGATATAGATACAGATGTAGATTATACAGGGTGAAATCCCCCTCTGCCTCTCCAGTGACTCTGCTGGCAGAAGCTGCTGCAGGGCTGTGCGAATCGCTAAGGTGTTCCCGATTTCTGCAGGCTCTTTTACCAGCTGCCAGGCACGTCGCACATCTGCAGCCCCCTGCCTCCAGGACTCTCCCCTGCCTGAGCCCTCTGCTGGGCTCTGCACAAGCCGGGGCCTGACTCCGCAAACTGGGGAAGGAGCGCAAGGCAGATGTTCTCCCAACGGAAAAAAAAGCGTGAACTCCAGACGCATCCTGTACCATGGCTGCACATGCCTCGAGAAAATGCTCCATGTTGCTCTGCTACAGAAGCTGCCTCTCCAGGGCTTGCTTTTCCTTTGATTTTCCTATGTCCAGAAATAGCAAATAGCAAATTGGAAACGAAAACCTATACCCACCCCGAAGTGCTCTGCGTTCAACAGAAACCAGTAAATGGCTGCTTTTCTCCAGCATTTTTACGGTAATCTGTGAAACTATTTCCAGACTGCTTGAACCAAGAATAGCCAGAGAATGTCGAGTAAGTCCTCTGGTAAATGGCCGTACTCTTCATTTCTCTGCGAGATACATTTCCAGGCAAGTGTCCAAGCCTTGACAAGTACATCAGATGTTTAGATCAAGAAATGTTATGTCCAAGAGGTAGATAATTTTCCCCCCGCTATGTCCAGAAACAAACACTATTCTACAACCCAGCTCCTCTGCTTCTTCCCACTATATATGCCAGTCACCCTTATTTTCGTCATTCTGTCTTTGTCCAGAGTTTTGACCTCTGATTGACTTTGAAGTTTACATACAAGGAAAAACAAGTCAGGCAGCTGCTAAAACAAATGAGGAGAGATCAAACAGTTCCAAAAGAATTAAAAACAAACAAGTTTTATCTTTTTCTTTTGTGTTTACCAATACATTAACAGATCCAGATAGATGGAGAGATTCACAAACGCACATACGTGTATTTAAATAATAGCATTAAAAAATTACATTAAAAGAGAATTGTTTAGATTAGTGCAGCCAAACACTGATGGATAAGGAAATTAGGAAAATTAGGAAATACCAGATTAAGATTGCTATGCTAATTTATTTCTGTCACTGGGTGTGATTATCCTGTGTTTTGCAGAATGAGGCATGCATCCTGTGGGAAAGTCAAGAATACAACTGTGTTATGGAAGGGTTTATAAGAAAACATATGCACATGGGAGGGACAAAGAAAGATTACCCAGAAAGTCTTAAATCTGCCATTTTCTAACTGATGCTGTAGCTTAAATGACACTAATGACTGGGGCATAGGGAATTGCATGGCCTAGCTTGGTTTTTAGGGAGAAAAAAGCTAGAGGAGGGCAGCCCCCGCGACGTGCATACAGAAACACAAATTCTTGCTATTTATTCAGTAACACAAGCCATCATTGCAGGCAACTTTGGAGTGGAGGTATGATGTCAGGAATAAGAACGAGTTATTTGGTCCAGATCCTGGAGCTGGAAGACTGATTCATAGAAATGAGGTTTTGTTTTTGTACTTTACTCTATCTTCCTAACCCTCTTCTCTGTTAAATCCGGTCCAGAAATGTCATCCTGCTTTTGCTGTACAGTTCTAATGCTTCATTGCCTGTTACCGTTTTGGTGTCAGTGAGAACTGGGGTCTTTAAAACGGCGATGCTGTCCGATTACTCTATTGGCAGACTGCCTCGACCTTTGCTGGAGAAACCAACAAGAGAAAAACAGTGGTAGTTCCCAACAGTTGCTATTTCAATGAGTCTCACACAGAAATTCACATTACATGGGAAAAATTTTGTTCCTGAGATGCGTGACTTTGACTTCCAAAGGCCTGCTGAAAACAATAAAGATGTTCAACTTCACAAAATATGTCAAATTTCCCAAATAACTAAAAAAATATTTCTACAGATATCATACAATTATGAATAATAATCTAAACCAGAATGGCTTTATTGGAAAAAGAGCTCTACTTGCTTCCTTAGAAGTTTCCATTTTTTTGTTGCTTAATAAGATTGCCCTGCCCGTATAATCTGAACTCTGAAGTGCTCCTTAACCTGGGACAGAGATAAACCTGTCTGTGCACTCTCCTGCCCCTTGATACTGCTTATACAGTTAGGATAATTTCCACAGTCAGCTAATTCAAATCTGCTTTCTTAAATGCGTAAATAGTGCTAAATTATAGGATGCAAATCCTACCAAATGACAGCTCTCTGCATGTCATGTTGCCTTTCTGCCATCCATAAGTCATTGTCTCTCATATAATGAACTATTAAAAGGGCCAGTTTGCATAAATGGAAAAAACTTTTCCTATGTTTTTTTAATAATGAATTTCACAAATTGTTAAGATAGACTTTGTAGAGCAGAGTATCAGTATAAACAGAGTTATCTTTTCAGTAGTAGCTTCACAGCTGAAGCAGTTTGTGTACAGTTATCTTCTCCATCTATCCCTTGGGCATAAAGGCAGTGAAAGAATTCCTAAAGAAGGGAAGGAAATTGTGTTGGTCAAGATCAAATTGCAAGCCTGCGTCATTTGATGGACTAATGACTGTCCACCAGATAGCACTGCAGGAGACTTGCCAAGATGTTATTTGTCCCAAGGACTGGAGTTTGATGCTTAACAAAGATCTCCTCAGTTTCCTTGTGGCATGAAGTTATGACAGCTGCAAAGACTGCAGTTGAATGTGCAATAGTGAGTAGCGTTGAGGGAAATCCTGATTTTAAATGAAAATCTCCTCTGCTTGCAAGTAGTAGCTATTGGTAGGGTCGCAGCAGAGATAGGAAGTGTAACTCCACAGCTTCTGTATGTGGAGTCCGTACAAAGCTCCAAGGCTAACTTTGCAGCTTGGCATTAACTCAGACTTTAGAGGAACGTGTGATTTCGTATAGGTCTTTCCACTTCTGAGAACATCTGGTTGTATCATAGACACAGCCTCACGTAACACAGTGAAATCCTCCTTGCGTAAAACAAGTCAAAGCTGTGTTTCGTGGTCTTTGCGTGGAAGTCCTTGCAAACCTTGCATCTTGAAAGTTGCAGCATGTCCTTTGTCACCTCTCATCTCCAGATATAAGAGCCAACAAATGGAGGGGCTACTTTGTTTACTGTTTTCAGAAGCAAAGAGGTCAGTCAAAAGTCTATTTAAAAGATTTATGAGTAATAAAATACTCCTAAGCACAGAAGGCTCTTGGAATCTGACTTCTGCTACGCAAACCTGCTATTCATCACCCCACTGCTGAGGAGTGTACATAATGAGAAGAAATATATACAGGACAGAAAATATTCTCACTTTGATCACTAGGATTTCATCCCAGGTATTAAGAAAACTCTGACCACACTAACTGCTATCTGCATAAATCTGCTCAATAGCCTCATACCAGCCAAGTAATTGTTCTGTTGGTGAATGATATGGCCTTTCTCTCTGATATTTCTCCTTTTCACTAGACTGAGAAGAATCCTTCTAACCATCTGTTAAATCACCTGATGTGTTGTAGTTGTTACTTTGGAAACTGCACACATGGGCTTGGATTCTGCTTTTGGCTTAAGAAGGTTAGAATGCAGATGGAATACTTGAAATTACCCGATAGCTCCCTACACATATCCTGCATTACTGAAGCATGTAGGTGATCGGCATTTTCCATGGGCATCACTAACAAGTCATTAGTCTTAATTTCCTACCAATACTCTTCTGAAATAAAATCTGGTAGCTACTGTTCATCCACAGCCTATATCCATGATTGTTTCAATTTCATCTCTGTATAAAACTACACAGAAAAAAATTATCTAGGGTGAGATACATGAATTACTTTCTTTGCTGAAGACACTGTTATCTTTGCTATGATATTCCTAGACAGAGTTCTTGTAAACAAATGTAAGATCAAATAACAATAAATAATGTTGAGGGGAAAAAATGTATCTAACAAACCAGAAGAATTACTGAACTGCACTGGTCAAAAGCTGAATCTTCATCAGGAATACATCCAGATGCCTAAAAATAGTGTGCACTTCAAAGCTCTGTAAATCTGAATTGCTGATAAGTAACAGTCTTGTCATGGCCCTTCCATAATTGCTACTGGATCCTGAAATCGTTCTGTATCTCCAACGAATGCTGTCCAGCGATCTCAGTTCATCAAACTGTTACGCATTGTCCTCCAAAGCAGCAGAACCTGGCAGCAGCCTGGAGCTCAGCCTGGTGTAGGCTGGACAAGTTGTGAGGTGGGGAGAGCAGCTGCTGATCCTGTTTTTGTTTCGACTGCTGCTTGCAAGGAGATATTTATCCTGCTATGCTTCACAGGCTGCTCCAACTTGCCATGAGGCTTTTCCTTTTTCTGCAGCACTCAAAAGAGGTAGGACTGTAAATTGTCTTCTCTGATTACTCTGAATCACGTTAGCCTGCTGTATTTTGTGTGAGCGTACCCCATTGTGACCAAGGAGCTCACGGTGGCTTTATCAGGTAGGTGACTTTGCTGCGCCTGCCCTTCCCCATGGGCACGTTCACTCCTGTTTGCAGCATCCCTTGGGAAGCACATACTAGGGAGCACCTTTACCCACAGTGCCAGGGCAGCTCTTGGGGCTCCCCTGCTGCAAGAGCAGGGGAGGAAAACCCCACTCACCTGCCCTCCAGGGGATGCACAGCCAGAAGAAAGGGCGACTGGTGAGGAACCTACAAAGTGGGGAGGCCATCCTCTAAGAGAAAAATCTCCTTGGTCACTTGTGGGTGGTAATGGTGCCAAGGTACATTTTGGCATGCTCGTGCTGAGGAACTTCCTAACTTGGAGAGAGAAGAAAAAGAGAGCAGATAGGCCACAAGGCTCCTTGCTGCCTTTTAGTTTGCCCACCTCTGGGCTGCTGCCTTTCTCCTGACTCTGCAGCAATTCATGTGGGAGGGGGAAGAAGCGACTGTGGCAGCAAAGCATGGCAATGCACAACAGAAACTGGAAACAATAACCTGCATATTGGGGCATGGTGACCATCAACTCTGCCAGGAGCCGGCGATAATAGCCAGGGCACGGTAAACCACACTAACAGCTGGGAAAACTACTTGATGTGCTTCCAGGTTTGCTGGCCTGTCCTCCTCTTGCACGTTCCTGGGGAAAGGTGCGGAGATGCTGCTGGCTGGCAGCCTCGCCACGCGCCTCAAAAGAGTTTCTCTGTGCGCCGAATACTTGCTTGTGGGAGGTGAAGAATTTTAGTTTACATAGTTTGTATTTTTTTATTGTATCTTGCTCAATCATAAATTGATATTCAATATTTTTAAATAAAATAAATATTGAGTTCAATTTTTTTATTATTATTATTATAAGGCATTATGTAGTTTATGTAAATATATTTGTTTCTCTAACTCTAATTTGAACAGCTGGCTTTGCTTTCCTAGAGAGGAAGAATCCTTGTTTTGGGAAAATATCTATCTACCCTCAGAGGACTCTCCAAAGGCTTGAGCCCCAGATGCTGTCCTCCTGCACTGTACAAAGTGACGAAAATGCCGTTGGTGATTATTCCCTTGGGCTGAACTGAGGATGAACAACAAAAGCCTGAAAAGAGCTGAACTTGGTCTGCTCTCCCATCCTGTCTCCTCTTTGCTTTCGCTTACAGAAGATACTGGCTTAGGTCAAGTTCCATGCAGTCAAGCTTTTTCTGACGGGAGCTTAGCCTGGGACGCTGAGGTATCTGAGAACAACTGCTAAGCAAGAACATTCACCACTTTAGTATGAGCAAAATACTGTTTACCCCTTTCTCACTCATTTGCCTCTCCTATTTCCCTGTTTCTCACTGGAGGCAATGTCTGCCTAAGGCATGGGAGTATCAGCAGATCCCGCAGCTGCTACAGCTACTGGACCAGGAAGGGCACACGGAGCCCCACAGAGCAGCCATCACACACCCAGGACCCTTGGAAATCTGCCGTCTTTGCTACATGGTCCTGTTACCATGCCCAAAGCACCCCTGCCCAAAACCCCATACACACACGGAGATGCCACAGACCGTGCCACGTGGTCTGACCTTCTTCATACGTGTATCCCACCCTGACTAGAGCACTCTGTCATTTACTTCCAGGTGCTGCTGCTCAACATGCTTACGCATAGCTGGAGCTGATCCTCTTCTTAGCACCATATCACTTCTTTGAGATACAAGCAGAGGACCCCAGAGGACCCCTATGGATACGTGCAGAGGGAGGTCTATAATTGTGTTTTCTGGTCCTAACTGCTGGTGCCAGTGAAAGCATCCTTCATTCAGAGGAAAGCAGAGAAGAAAGAGGCTCAGCAACCAGACCTGTAACTGCCTGTACTCAGCAAGTCTCAGGGCCTCAACTGTTGGTGTCTGGCCCCCTCCTGCTTGCCCACAGCTCTTTTTCAGTCTTGCTTGTCTTCTTTGTAGGGGAGACTGGGAGGCTTGGGCCAACTGGTCCTGCTTATGTTGGGTGAAGTGGTTTGGGCTCTGGTTTCTCAGGACTGGTTTCTGCATCTCTGCAAGGTTCTGCTCATCACAGACACCACCACCCATGGTGAAACCCCAGGCCCTCACAGTGGACCCTCAGGGAAACTACAGCTTGCCACCAGCCAGGCCAGATTCCTCAGTGAGACACTTGATGCCAGCAAGAACAGAAGAGCTCAGGAAGGGGAGCCCGACTAAGCAACCCTGGGCATGGCACACACATGTGAAGGTAACTGTGACCTGCATACACAGAAGAACCTGACTCCCCATGCTTCAGTTTTTTGAGTCCTCGCAGTTTTAAATCTGACATGTAAGATTTGCTGGACCTGTCTATGCCAGCTTCATAGTGTGTACACAGTGGATGCAATCCACCTAGCATCAGACCTGTTCTGCACTGGCAGCTGCTGGTGGGACATGCCTTTCCCATTGGCAGCCCGATGCTTTCATCTGTGAACTTGTTCCTTTAACGTGGCATTTGAGCCAATGTGCTGAGGGTTGTTTCCTCTGCAAGAAGAAATTTGTGGTGGAACCACTTTTCCCCTGAGTTAGGTACGAGACTGGTTTTTTGGATGCAGCAGAAACCAGACAGCATGAGGCAGTTCCCTTGCTTGTTCCCACCAGCTCCTGCCACCCAGAGCTCAGCTGAAGAGACTCTTAACTTCAGCTTTCCTGAGAGACAAGTTCCCTGGTTTCCTTGCAGACCACAAGATCGAATAGTCCCTTGTTGCTTCATCTCACAGATTCTCCTGTCTTTGTTGCCTTTTTTTCCACATAATTTCCAACATACACTGAACATTGGCCGCTAGTCACCATTAGTGACATGAGTCGCTGCTTCTCTCACGCGTCTTGTATGACTGCTCTGCTACGGGCATTGACTTGCTCCTGTGTTTGGAATGGAGATTGCTACTGTTTGTATAGCCTAGCTACATGGAGATCCCTCTTCAGGGAACGATCTTAAGTGAGGACAGCACTTAGTCAAATACAAAGCTATTCAAAGTATGGAATAGTCAAGTACTTTGAAAAAGTCCGCTAACTGTCCCAGACTGCTCACCCAAAGTTAAAAGAAACTTTTTGCTTTGATCCCCATGTTCTGTTTCACATATAGGGATGACAATCCTTCACTTCACTAGTATATTAGAAAGATAAAGAAATATATGTGTATGTGAAGCTGCCAAGTATAGTAAGTGAGAAGCATAGAAGAGCCTAGAAAGAAGCTAATATTTTGTCCTTTCAAAATGAGGTTTGGGTCAGAGGAAAATCTGATGCAGAAAAACTCAGTTCTACCACAACCTTTTCTTTCTTTTCCTGACAAATGTTCAGCCCACCTCCCAGTATTGTGGGATGTGGGGGAATGATGAGGGTAGAAGCGCTCACACCCCCTCCAGCAGTTTACAGCAGCAGAGATCCCCTATTCACTGGGGAGAATCTACTGTGGGAACCTCCTGTTGGTTTAAGTTCACGGTCTGCTTATGAGTGCAGAGCATGAACTCTGCAGAGCAAACTTGGCAGGCTGAACAGTCTGTCCTTAGGAATCCTGACAGATAAATGACAGATAAATGTCAAATCGATTGCCTTGTATCCTGCTTTGAAGACCCGTGACACCTCGCTTTTTCATTCCAGTTGGGTTACTTGTGCATCTGGAGTCACTTGGAACAACAGGAGAAAGCATGTCAAAAAGGAGATCAAAAGCATGTCAAAAAGCATGTCACTGCAGGAGAAAGCGGTGTTAAAAGTAGAATTTTGTATTTATAACTTGCAAAAAGTCAGGGGGGTGGCTGTGCTCTGTTTTCCACCATCCTGAAAAAAGCAAAGAAGTGCAAACCTATGTAGAAGGTTCATCATCTCCAAGGGTTAGGGGGTTTGGGGTTTTTTTTTTGGGGTGGTGCAGCCAAATGGCTGATAGCTATTTCGCCTGTAAGCCTGGAAAACTGAAAGACGTAAAACTAGCTCCCGAATTTTCCTTGCCGTTCTTACCACCACCGCCGTCTTCACTATCCATTAACCCAGCTCATTACTGAAAGCTAAAAACACAAAAGAAGTAAACATTAGTTAATGAAGTTTGCATCTGGGGGTGGTAAACAAAGCCGCTCTCCGTGCCTGTGAGCTCTGGAAGGGAACCTCGCTGCGCGAGGAAGGCAAATCTCAGAACAGAACAGAACAGGTCTGCCTGGGGTAGGGTGTGTGCAGAGAATGGGAAGAGTGTGTTCGTTTTTCTGATTTCATAATTAGGCAGGGAATGATGAGGAACAAAATCTTTCCTAAACTTGACCCTCCAATTAGAAAATACATATTTGCCTTATCTTTATTTCCATTGTAGCTAGAAGCAGAAATTTATGCGTATCTGACTTCTTACTCCTTTGTAGTTTCAGACATTTCAAATCCATATTTTTCATCCTGGGGTTTTGTCTCAAACAGAGAGAACTGAGAGTTTGTCTTGGACGTAGAGAATCAAGACATTGTCTGAAATGCAATAATGTGGCACATACTAAACAAAAAGGTCTTTCTGTAACCATTGTTATCAAAACATTGTGGCAGCAGGAAACAACTAGACATGGACTTTTCCTTTGCTAGTCAACTACTACTACAGATCTGTTAAAGTTCAACTCGTTTTACTTTTAAATCCTATTGCAGTTGCTGAATGCTTCGGCAAAGAAAGAAACAGCCTGTAAGACGGATCTTTACAAAACAGTAATGCACATATTAAATCCGTATGGTTTCACCTTGCCATTGCCTTCATTCAATCCACACTTCTCTGAATGTGACTTTTACCCCTGCTCCCAGGCGTGACCTCTCTCCCACCTGCC
This sequence comes from Bucorvus abyssinicus, assembly GCA_009769605.1. Lineage (NCBI taxonomy): Eukaryota > Metazoa > Chordata > Aves > Bucerotiformes > Bucorvidae > Bucorvus > Bucorvus abyssinicus. The sequence continues at coordinate 12,647,770 of CM020052.1, read as the reverse complement.
CAGTGAGCATCGCTGGATGGGCCCTCTGGACAGCAGAGCCAGGCTTGCCCCTTCAGCATCAGTCCCCAGAGCCAGTCTCAGCCCTGGTCTTGAAGATGCTGCTGTGAGTTGTTTGGTGGAAGAAACATGCTGCACAGTTTAATTTCCACGGCAGAGTCTGCTCCCTCTTTTGGTGCTTTCCCTTGCACAGGGCTATGGTCTGAAAGAAAAGCAAGCTCTATAAAAGCAGACATCCCTAGGCATACATTCAGGAATGGATTTTCTTCTTTTCTCCTGGTGCTCAAATCAGGGTGAGGATTAACTCCACTGAAGACAATAGAGCCAAACCAACGTAAGTCATAGGAGAATCAGACTGCAGCTCAAAGAAACATCTATTCCTGTTACTTCCCAGGCTTTTATTGCTGCAAATATATAAATTTTTGTATTAACTGACTTCAAAGGTCATAAAGTCTTAATTGTTTATGCAGACTACTAGTAATGCAGTGCGCTGCTGATGCATAAAACATGCATAGATAGTACACAAATACACTCAGCCTGGGCTTAAATATAGCTTCAACCGCACAGAAGATATCTTTATAACTAAGAATGATGGGAAGAAAGATCTCATTCCAGACCAGAAGAACAACTCATTTTTTCACTGATCCTGGAATTGGCTGACCTGACTTAAATGTGACCTAAGACATTTCTTAGTGCTTTGGAAATTGCATCAACATACTTGGGTTGGAGATGCCACAGGCAGAAAAAAAAAGGGGGGATTCTATTTTTAAAATTCTGCTGTTCCTTTTTAAAATAGATCAGTGAAGGATAACTTTTCCTAGAGCTGTAATTTTTCAGGCTAAGCAAACTCCAGTAATTTCAAAGGCAATGGGAACAAGGGGTCACTTGTGGCCAGCCAGAAAAAAATTAACTCTTTGTTCTTTTTCAGTAAAAGCTTTCCTCATGTTATTATTGTTGAAAAGAGGCAGCTTATAAATGAAAAGGTAAGCTTCCAAGAAAGAACAAACTGAAAAAATAGGTAGCAGTAGCAGTCTCAGAGGTGTTCAAAAATATTAATGAGGGAAAAGAAACACCATCTGCAGAAATGCAGTTATGGTTTTGCTCAGTCCCTGTCACTAGCGCAGGACCGGAGTTTGCTAAATGACTCTCACTACATGGCTGGTGTCAGCAGGAGACTGCCAGGAGCTACGAACACCTCTCAGCAGCAGGAGGCTGTGAGCCATGCAGTGGATGGGCTCTTCCTGACAGCACCATTGGTGCTGAGGACTCCAAAGCCTTTACCTAATAACACAGAGCTGAAAGTCTTCAGATTTCAGGGGGAAAAAGCCCTGTCCCAGCAGCATGACCCCCTCAATACTTAACCTGAGTAGAACAGATCCTTGTTCCGTGGTTGTTTTGTGTTGGACAGCTAGCTAGACATGCTTCATGTAACAAATCTTTTATGAGCTAGTGTGTGAAGTGATATTTAGATCATATATTTTATAACAATGTCCAAATAACCCCAAAATACTGAAATCCCAAGCATAGGAAGGTAGGCTGTCCTTGCCATTAGGATATGTTTAGCTGAAGGATGGACTCCTGGCCTGAATTTACACCTTTGAGCATTGGCCGTTCCAAAGATCAAGTCCCTTGGAGTAAAACTCTGCCCTTGCTTGATCTGTCAGCTGTAGCTCAGGTCTGCTGATTTCAACAGGGACTCAATTCATATTTATCTAAAAGCTATTTGCCGTCCTCCTGGCAAGTCAAGGGTAGATTCGTTTTTTTCATTACTTTTTGAGTATGGGAATGACATTAAAAAAACCCAAACAAATCCCAAGTGGCTTCCAACTGGGTGAAGTAATGATAGTTTGGAACTGGAAAGGCTTGGTTTCTGTAGTTGGAGAGCCAAACCAGCAAAGTGGGGATAGACATTCAGGCTTTGAAAACACCCCATCTGTTTGTTTGTATCTACATTTATGTTGGGATAAACAGCTCTCAACAGAAGAAAATGCAATCCCTTTAAGAATTTCAGCCAAAGGACAGCAATTATAATAAGGCACTCCTTTCCCTACCTTCAAAGCATTTGCTAGGATAAACAGTGGACCCGGGAGTCCCGAGGCTTAAATGTCTTCGAACTAAGCCAACTTGATGCTTCAGAGATCTGCTGTTTGGATTAGACACTGTGAAATGTTACAAACACTTTCTTGTTAGAGCATTTCTGTCCCATCGAATAGAACTTACTTCAGCACACTGCAATGACGTTGCAAGGTCCTTCTTGAGAAATTAGTTTCTTCATGCTGTAATTGCAGAGTGCAATCAGTGGACAGACTGGACACTAATAAATCTTTAGTCTCAGGCCATCCGAATAAATGGTTCAGCAGTGCCTTCTGAAATGTCTGTGGTTCCTTAGTTGTCAGGAGATGTGTTGCCTTACTAAATCACAGAAATGTTTAATGATAACTGATGCAGCACTGAGCACGCATTGTTTCTATGAACAAACCCCAGATATAAGGATTTAAAAAAAACCTTCCTAGGCTGGAAGTGTATGCCAGGAAGCTGTACTGTAGCTACAGTTTAGAGTAGCTCCTCGTGTTGGCATTGGCAAAACCAAAGGGAGCTTTCTCCAATGTTCCTGAGATTTCCATGAGCTGATCGGAACATGCAGAACCCTTTTAGCAAAAGTCTCTTTTACTTTATACACAAGTGTCCTCTATCCATTTAGGTTCAGGGAATGTTGAGGGAAGAAACAGAAAGACCCACCAGGTCAATACCTGGCTCCAAGCCTGGTGTCATCAGCAGGACTTTGGGTTCTTTGATCATGGGCTGATTTACACCACACCAGGTTTGCTGGCGTCTGACGGGGTACACCTGTCTCAGAAGGGAAGAGGATCCTTGCACAGGAGTTGTCAGGGCTCATTGAAAGGGCTGTAAACTAGATTTGAGGGGGGAAAGGGGTAGAGTCTGGCTTGCTGGGTCTCAGCCTAAGAGCTGCACACCAGTGTTAGTTGGACAGTGTGCCAGCGAGCTCCTTGGGTATGCTGTACCAGTGGAGATTGAGGGCAGTGTGTCTGGTGGTAGGACAGCCACAATGGTCACTGGTGTGCCAGGAGTCAAGGCAGCGCCTGGGACAGGTCAGGTGGGAGTTAGGCCTTCTCCGCCCAAAGAAAAGGCAAAGGGATCACTGGCCCAGTTGAAGTGCTTCCACACCAATGCCTGCAGCATGGGCAACAAGCAGGAAGACCTGGAAGCCATTGTGCAAAAGGTAAACTATGATCTAGTCGCCATCACAGAGACAGGGCGGGATGATACGCACAACTGGAGTGCTGCACTGGATGGCTACAAGCTCTTTAGGAGGGACAGGCCAGGCAGGAGAGGAGGGGGAGTGGGCTTTGTATGTTAGGAGGGGTTTGATTGTCTAGAGATCAACTATGGTGATGAAAGGGTAGAGTGCTTATGGATTAAAATCAGGGGAAGGCCAACAAGGCAGGCATCACAGTGGGAGTCTGCTATAGGCCACCCAACCAGGAAGAAGACATAGATGAAATATTCTACAAGCACCTGGGAGAAGTCGCATGATCGGTGCCACTTGTTCTTGTGGGCGACTTCAATTTACCAGATGTCTGCTGGAAATTCAATACAGCAGTGAGGAAACAGTCTAGGAGGTTCCTAGAGTGTGTGGAAGACAACTTCCTTACACCATTGGTTAGGGAACCAACCATGGAAGACTCCCTGCTGGATCTGTTGTTCACTAACAGAGAAAGACTTGTGGATGATGTGAAGGTTGGAGGCCGTCTTGGACATCATGATCATGAAAGAATAGAGTTTTTAGTTCTAGAAGCAGTGGGGAGGGGCATCAGTAGAACTGCTGCCTTAGACTTCTGGAGAGCAGACTTTAACCTTTTCAGGAGTCTGGTTGACACGGTCCCTTGGAGACAGTCCTGAAGGGCAAAGGAGTCCAGGAAGCCTGGACAATTCTCAAGAAGGAAATCCTCAAAGCCCAGAAGCAGGCTGCCCCAGTGAGCTGCAAGACGAGCCAGAGGGGCAGAAGACCAGCCTGGCTTAACAGAGAGCTCTGGCTAGAGCTCAAGAAGAAAAAGAAAGTCTATGGTCTATGGAAGAAGGGGCAGGCCACTCACGAAAACTACAAGGTTTTAGCAAGGCTATGCAGGGAGATTAGAAAGGCAAAAACCCAGCTAGAGCTTCATCTGGCCACTGCCATAAAGGATAATTTAAAAAGTTTCTATAAATACATTAATAGCAAAAGAAGAGTTAAGGAGAATCTCCATCCTTTGCTGGATGCAATGGGAAATATAGTGACCAAAGATGAAGGAAAGGCTGAGGTGCTGAACGCCGCCTTTGCCTCAGTCGTTAATGGTCAGACCAGCTCACTGAGTGCTCGGCCTCTAGAACCAGATGGTGGGGATGGAGAGCAGTGTCAAGGTCCCATAATGCAAGAGGAAACGGTAACTGAACTGCTGCACAGCTTAAATGTGCACAAGTCTATGGGGCCAGATGAGACCCACCCAAGAGTTCTGAGGGAGCTGGCGGGGGCGATCGCCAAGCCACTTTCCATCATTTACCAGCAGTCCTGGCTAACCGAGGAGGTACCAATCGACTGGAGGTTAGCCAGTGTGACACCCATCTACAAGAAGGGCCAGAAGGAGGACCCAGGGAACTACAGGCCTGTCAGTCTGACCTCAGTGCCAGGGAAAGTCATGGAGCAGATCATCTTGAGTGCCATCACACAGCATGTGCAAGACAACCAGGTGATCAGGCCCAGTCAGCATGGGTTTGTGAAGGGCGGGTCCTGTTTGACAAACCTGATCTCCTTCTATGACAAGGTGACCCGGTTGGTGGATGAGGGAAGAGCTGTGGCTGTTGTTTACCTGGACTTTAGTAAGGTCTTTGACACCGTTTCTCATAACATTCTTCTGCAGAAACTGGCTGCTCCTGGCTTGGATGGGTGTACGCTTCACTGGATAGAAAACTGGCTGGACGGCCGGTCCAGAGAGTGGTGGTGAATGGAGTTCAATCCAGTTGGCATCTGGTCACCAGTGGTGTTCCCCAGGGCTCAGGACTGGGGCCTGTTCTCTTTAACATCTTTATCAGTGATCTGGATGAGGGGATTGAGTGCACCCTCAGTCAGTTCACAGATGACACCAAGTTGGGAGGTAGTCTTGATCTGCCTGAAGGTCAGGAGGCTCTACAGAGGGATCTGGACAGGCTGGATTGATGGGCTGAGGTCAACTGTATGAGGTTCAATAAGACCAAGTGCCGGGTCCTGCCCTTGGGCCACAACAACCCCCTGCAACGCTCCAGGCTTGGGGAAGAGTGGCTGGAAAGCTGTGCAGGAGAAAAGGACCTGGGGGTGCTGGTCGACAGCCGGCTGAATATGAGCCAGCAGTGTGCCCAGGTGGCCAAGAAGGCCAACGGCATCCTGGCTTGTACCAGCACTAGTGTGGCCAGCAGGAGCAGGGCAGGGATTGTCCCCCTGTACTGGGCACTGGTGAGGCCACACCTTGAGTCCTGTGTCCAGTTTTGGGCCCCTCACTGCAAGAAGGACGTTGAGGTGCTGGAGTGTGTCCAGAGAAGGGCGACAAAACTAGTGAAGGGTCTAGAGAACTTATCTTATGAGGAGCAGTTGAGGTAACTGGGTTTAGTCTGGAGAAGAGGAGGCTCAGGGGAGACCTTATCGCTCTGTACAACCTCTTTCAGGTCGTTGTAGAGACTGATAAGGTCTCCCCTGAGGTTGTAGAGAGGTGGGGGTTGGTCTCTTCTCCCATGTTACAAATGACAGGATGAGAGGAAATGGCCTTAAGTTGCGTCAGGGGAAATTTAGGTTGGATATCAGGAAAAATTTCTTGACGCAGAGGGTGGTTAAGCATTGGAACAGGCTGCCCAGGGAGGTGGTGGAGTCCCCATCCCTGGAGGTGTTTAAAAGCCATGTAGGTGTGGCACTGATGGACATGGTTTAGGGACCCTGGCAGTGCAGGGTGAATGGTTGGACTCGATGATCTTCAAGGTCTCTTCCAGCCAGATGATTCTGTGATTCTGTGATTCTGTCTGCAGTATATAAACTATCATAACAAGTAACTTTTAGCAGCTCAGTCAAATATAAATTTATTACATGGATTAAAAATGTTAAAGATAACTTCTAAGAAGGAAGGGTATGTTTGATTTATGCAGTGGCACTTGATTAATGTTGTAATATATTTTGATCCTCAGTAGGTTCTAAAGTGCATAGAAAGCATTTTTTCACCTTTCTGTCTCTATAGATAATACAGTTTATAGCAGTGAGAGTCAGTACAGAGAATTAAGAGAAGACAGTTAATAGCATTTAATTCTACTTTTGTCTCTTTGACAGAGCTGCAGCAAATATTCCACTGGATTCAATTCAGTTTTTTCTGTCAGGGATACTTGAATACTTCTGTAAAATACTTTAAAATCTCTGGTCAAAAAGTGCAATAGAATGGTTAATTGTTCATTTGTGTTTGTTACTGGAAAATCTCACCTGCTAAAGGAAAAAAAAAGTAATGCCTTCGTCCTTTTCTCTTGTTTTAACTTTTCAAGTATTTCTACATTTTCATTTTTTAGTTTTGTTTCTAAAAAAACAGGTTCAAAGTTGTGCCCTAGTTACATTTGTGAATGACCCTAACTGGTGCGATCAAGGAGCTCAGTGTGACTGTATGTCATGTTCAGAGACTGCAGCTAGATCCTACAGGAAACACCTCCCTCAAAATCTAGTCACCTCAGGCACCGGCTATTTTGAATGGCATAACCTAAATAGTGCCAGACCACCAGTCAAGTGAGAAATACGCAAAGAAAAAAACTGAAGATATTTTAAGGACCTGTAACTTGGGGACACAGTAAATGTGGCTTTAGGACTTCTAGTATCAGATCAGAAGTTTGCAGTCACATACTGTAAAACATTTTGGTAAACTATCATGATTTTACCTGAATTCTGTTTGAAACAATGCTAACTTCATGCAGGTGAATCTTGGGCTTGTTCTGAGATTGTCAGAACAAGTCTCATGAGCCAGTTCTTGACTTCTTGTCATTTTTTCATCTCCAGGTCACTGTCACTGGTCACTGGCATCCTTCAACTGGAGATTCAAGTCAGAGCCTCCGTAATCTCTGTACCAGAGCCCTTCCCAGCTACCAGCTTCACTTTGCCTCGGACTGTCTTGCATGCTCTGCTTTTGACCTCTTCTTTTGCATCCATCCTTTGCCTGCATCCTCATATTCTGAAGATGGTGAAGTAACATGAGACAATCACGGAGCCAGAGCCAGGATTCTATCAGTAAACAGGCACACTAGAAGTCACGTGCACCCTGTTTCTCTAGCCCTGTCTGCCAAAATCCAGCCGGGACACAGCTGAGGAGCTGGACATGTTAGCAGTGTACATCATGAGTTTACAATGCCATTTCCACGTGGATATTGCAGGGTGGACACTGAAGAGACTGGAGCGGTGCAGAGTCAGGTCTTTCAAGTGTGACTGCAAGAAGGCTAATGACAGAAACGGATGGTCTGATGCAGTCGCATCCTGCTGGTGTCTGAGGGGACTGCCTATATTCAGAATGGGTACCTTGGCAACTTGAGGGCAGACTTCTCATCGCTTGAGCCTAAATGATCTTTCGTCATAAAAAAAAGGGGGATTCAGAGGTGGTGGGTAGGCTCTCTCCTGGGAGATGCAGCCACAGGGGAGAAAGGTAGGAAGGCAGTGTCTTCTCTGTCTGTGGGTGTTACTTACAGAAGGACTTAAAGGTAAAAAAAAAAAAAATCTGCCTTTGGCCCAAGTAAGGAAGCCTACTTAAGAGCCTTTTTCTGCTTGCCTTTTTTGTTTGTTTGTTTGTTTGTTTTACTCCTTTTGTAGCGTGGTCTGGTTTTCTGGGCATGTTGCCAGCGATTGTGTGCTTTGCCAAGTGGCAACCTGGCGTCCTTGGGCAGGCAACATCCTGGTTCCACCCTATCTGAACAGGGTGTGCTCACACACCCACATCTACTGTCAAGCACATTTTTATTTCAGACAGGTGTTTGGTGAAGTTAGGCTCAACCTGCATTTCCCCCATGAACTGACTTTAGCGAACTGGCAGCTATAACGTAGCTGAACGTAGCAGTGTTCTATCTTTTGGAGAGATCCCAGGAGAAGAGGTGCTCCCACAGACAGGCTCTTGCCATGGTCAGGTTCACAGGGTGTCCTCAGGCAGCATTTGCTGTCACTACAAGTGTGGCATACGTTCACTTGAATGGCATGGGACTTCAATCAGTTACGGATTATGTGGATCACTGTCACATTCTCCAGCAAGGCAGAGATTTCACCTGTGCACCATCACCCCACTGGCACTGACCCCTTGTCTTCCCCATCCATTTCACACCTTCTCACCTGAAGATACCCACTCCAGGAGTCCACGCACAGGCATTCCTTATCACCAGGGCTCTCCTGGACAGGGAAGGATCAAACTAGCGACGCAAGGATCTAAAAAGAAGGGGAAACTGTTACTTAACTGTGTAGCAGAGAAAATAGGAACTGGTTAAATTTTACGACAGTGCCCCAGGACAGGGGAAAGATGATCAATTTACCGCGGTGAAAGCCAGGTAGCAGAAAAAGGCAGCTAGGGTGACAAGGGAGGACTGAGCTGGGCAAACGTGCACCTGCCGGCAGCAGAGCTCTGTTCCAGGACACAGCCAGCAACAGCGGCCAGGCTGCTCCTGCAGCCCCTGCTGCGCTCACAGATGTGTGCATGGCCAAGGATTGAGCGCAGCCAGCTCGTTCGGGGGGTGACAGCCTCTCCCGTTAACGCCGCAGGCCTCCTCACCCCCGCAGAAACGGTGCCATCTTTGCTAAGCAGCAGCTGGGTTCTTCAACCCGCCGGGCTGTCGGCAGCCCCCCGGCGCCCCGCAGAGCAGTCGGAGCCGCCCGCAGCCCGGTGCCTCGGGCAGCCCTCCGCGAAGAGGCCTGCGGCAGGGCACGGGCGGCAGGGCACGGGCGGCAGGGCACGGCGCGGCAGGGCACGGGCGGCAGGGCACGGCGCGGCAGGGCACGGCGCGGCAGCCTGCGGGCTCGCGCGGGCCGCGCGCGGAGGGCAGGGCGCGCGCCGCTAGGCGGCACTGCGGCTGCGCCGTCCTCGCGCCCGGCCCGGCCGGGCCGCCCGCCAGGCGGCCGGGTCTGAGCGGAGGGTGCTGCTCGTGCGGGCTTGAGCGCGGTGGTGGGGTGGGGTGTTTCCTTAAGAGGCGCTGACGCTTGTGGGGAGCTGTAAAAATCTATTAAAAAACTTGTACGTTTTTTAAAATCATGTTTTCAGGCTCAGAAGAAAGGCTTTGTCGGAGGAGGATGCCCTCGGCGCTGCGGGCGTGTGGAAGGGAACCTCTGGAAACGCGGCCCGCGGGTACCGTCAGGCTCGGAGCGGGGCTGACAGGCGCTGCCGGGGGGTCCCCTGCTGCCTTCCGAGGCCCTTCTGGAGCGTTGCAAGAACACTAGTGTCTGCCGCACGAAGGCTGTGCTGATCACGTAGGAAACTCTCTGAAGGGTAAGGAACGATTTCCACGGAAAGAAAGGAGTGACAAGGGGCAGCCAGGAGAAGGGCTGGCTTGAGGGCAGCCAGGAGAAGGCTTCTGTCACGTAGAACCACAGAAGCACAAAGATGCTACAGAGAGGAAGAGCAGCAGAAATACCAGTAACAACAATTTCAGAAGAATGAAGCTCTAAAAATACAGGAACAAAGTTATTTTAATAATGCATGAGTTGCTATATAGGGATGGTAGAAATGGCATCAGTGGTGTAAGCAGGGGAGAAGCTTCACCCACCATACCTGTGCTTCCATTAGGAAACTCTTCAAGAGAATTTGGTAAGACTCTCCGTTTTGACTCAAGGTTGCCCGGGATTTTTTCCTACGCACAGTATAAACTGTGAGATGAACAAAGGTTGGCAGAGGACTTATTTTAGGAATTTCAATAAATACCCCAGTTCTGCATTTGGGAAAAAAAAGCAAGTGGTATCACTGCTGCGGAGGAAACGGTAGGTGCCTGTAAACAACAGCCACTGATACCAGACATCTAAACATCAGAAAATGTGCATTGTTAGCATCCCAGAACTTTCTAAGAGCTAATAGAAGAGTACTTTGAGTCACTACAACTCACTTTCAGAAGAAGTCCAGGGGATTTCCAGGGGGTGGGAAAGAAGTTCACATTGGAACAGTATTTTGGAAGGCGTGCAGAACATCTGGTCAATTGAGGCTGTGAACTTCCCTCCATCCCGTCGCCTGACATCGCCTGAATTCTTTTGGTTATGGGCCCGATGGAAGTCCAGAGCTTGAAATGCATGCTGCCCAAAATGACTGTGTTAAGAATAAAAGAAAGTACATAATTTATGCCAACTGACATGGATTTACAGAAAGTAGATTTTGCTGAGATAATCTGGTACCTTTTTCAGAACAGTAAGACTTAATCCATAAAGACAGTTATTTTCATATAAAACTACTATAAAGCATGAGGCTTAGTTTTGAACATTTCTTTGATTGAGAAGTTATAGCAAAGTAATATACCAGATAGTTCAAAATGCAGTGGTTAACTCAATGCTAAACAACCATTGTTCAGTATCATGCATTGTTCAGGAGTAGAGCTCCACCTGGATTGTCTTCTGGCTATTTTCCATTTTGATCTGTGATGCAGAAGAAAACATAAACTCATTGTATTGGAACAGACCAGAGAAACAGAAATGAAAATAGGTCACTGATGTAATCAGGTGGTAAACAGAAAACAAGCATATAATATATTACTTTATTACAGGTAAACATAAAGCTACATATATCTAGAACAGAGAACGAAGGTCACAGTAGTAAGATGGGAAACTATACTTTGAAGCAGGGGCTCTGCTAAAGACTCAGAAAAGAGGGGCACAGCAGCTAACAGAAACTCCCACTGAAAGGGGACCTAAAGGGGCAATGTAATCTGTAGACATACAGGGAGGGGAGTCTTGAGTTGGGCTACTGAAGTTACAGCAGCATGGGATTTGCACTAATCTTGCCATTATACTGAAATGCTGGGTCTAGTCCTCCTAGGTCCGAGTCAGGGAGGATGTTGCTACATTAGTGGGCGGAGAGGTTGGTGTCATTTTGCTGTGGTTGACCCAAACACATGAGAAGGAGTTCCTAATGCTCCAGGGACTTCTCTTGCAGACAAGAATATGTGTAACATAGCGACCAGAATGATAACATTTCTGAAAGCAGAGCTTTTCGTATCTGAAAGATCAGTTTGATAGTTATCAGGTATTACTATCCTGGTACTGAAACCGTTCAATAGAACTGAATTTTTCTCGTAGATGGAAATGAGTACCTTTGAGGTCAAGGTTTGCATGCTTCACCCCTGTGACTGAGGACAAAACTGTGTCCCCTAGAATAGTTATCTTAGACAGGAAAACCTTATACATTTCTGAGGATAAATGCAAGACCATTTCTTTTACTGGACTTCTGAAAATACCAGATTAAATGACGTGATGGGGTTTCCTGCATTCAGGAGACAGAATGTATTTCATCCTTCCAGTACTTCTTGGAAAGGAGGTGCAGAAAGAAAGGGTTTAGCATGTAACCGAGTTGTGGAACCAGCTCTCAATGCTGGCTATATTGCCTTCCATTAATTCAGAGCTCTTGCTCAGTTTGCTCCAGGGGCTCAATTTAAGCATCTTGGAAACAAAATCTGGCAAGAACAAGAATTCATGCTTTTTCCAAGGGTTTCTTCAACCGCAAGCATCCCTCCTTCCACCCTCAGATTTTGCTATCGGACTGATTTCCCACAGAGCAGCTAATGTCAGCGCTTGCATATGTTCCTGCATGTGGGTCTATGTGAATGCAAGCTACCTGCATCTTAAAACCTCACCACCATATTATTTTTTTTCATGTTAGCTACAGCAGCACAGCCTACATTACTGGGAATTATAAAGTATCTAAAAATGTCCATTCTTTTTTACTGAGCCCTGGTACGCAGTTGCATAGAAAAAAGGGACCCCTGGGGAATACTGACTCCAGCCCCCTGCTGAGAACAGGGCCAAGTTAGCACATGCTGCTCAGGGTCTTTTCCAATCAAGTTGTAAATATGCCAAAGGATGGAGATTCCTCAGTCCCTCTGAGCAACCTGTGCTTGAAAGGCTTTTTTTCCTAACATCGTGGTGGAATTTCCCTTCTTGTTCCCTGACAGTGTCAACTCATTTTTACAGAAGTCAGTATGCTTGATGGTGATGTGGTGAAGGACAAACTTCTTTGCAGGGTGGTGGCATTTACATTCTTCAGCATGCTCTTAGTCTAACTGGTTGCTGAGCAACTCATTTCCAGTGAAACCAGATAAGATTTGAGTAGTAACATTGTTCTCCCAGTCAGTGGGCAGTTAAATGACCAGGTAGTTGACCAAAGTGTTTGATGAAGTCAAAATAGAGTTGGTTTCAATCAGTACTTTAATGATCATTGTGTTTACCTGTCTCCATTTCATGTCCTCCTTTTCATGTCAGTTTTAGTCATTTATGGTTACCTCTCCAGTAGCATCTCTTGAAGGATTTTATAAACCATTCCTAATATCTGTCTGCTTTCAACTCTGACTTGCCAATAGCACTGGACTCCTTCCTCAAGTCTTCCACTTGCAAGTGATACATTCTTCCTCCTACTCTCAACTTCATTTCAAATTGAAAAGTTCAAAGCCTTGTGATTTCAAGTTTACTTTTGCATAATACTCAAGTTTCTGGTGCTGATGATCACAGCAGATGTAGGTAGACAGGACCCAAGCACCAAGATACAGATGACTGGCAATACTAAAAGTTCTCACTGCAGCTGGAGCCACCAGCTGTAAAACACCACACAGCACCTTTGGTGCTTTAGGAAAAGTGTTACTCTGAGGTGGTCTCTTGAAGAGGCTCCTGCTGAGCCAGAAAGCAGTATACCTTATTTTAATTTTGGGGTGCCAAAACACCAACTACAAAATGTTACATAAAACTGAACTTACCTGTAAGGAAAATCATTCCTCAGGGGCTAAGGGAAAACAAAACAAAGAAACAAAAAGAAAGCAAAGGAAGGCAGACATACCATACCTGTAGGGTTACTGATCTGAAAACACTACTGCTCTGGAAGCGGAAGTCCAGTTTATGTGGCCGACTATTTTACGTCAGGCTCAGAGATTGCTAAGTGTCATGAGCAAACATAGTATTAGACTTAGCTGGCTTTTTTGTTGTTTCAGATGAACAAAAACTCTTGTATTATTTTGCATAACCTGGACCTACCTTTTCTCTGGAGTTACTGAGACATTCTATTCCAGTTACTGGACCATTCTATACCATAACCACAAAATAATGGAAACTAATAGAGATTAACTATTTTTATGTTAAAAATAGTCCACAGCATTAACAAGTCCAGTTTTTGTAGCCTGTGGGATTTTCTTCCTCTTTTTGGACAGCACCTGGTTTTGGAACTGTTTCTAATGAGCAGTGCAGACAGGTTCCCTTCCCTCCTGACAGCAATCACAGTCCTGTGAAAAACCTGTACAAATACCCCAATACGTAAATAAAACATGATCTGAAACCTGGCATTGCAGTCATGAGGATCCAACCCTTCCGAGCTGGGACTGGGTGCTATTGTGTTGGCTGTTGCGGGTTCCACGGCGAAGCGATGCAGGGGGTTAGTGCAGCAGCCTTCCCTGCTGACCAACCTAAGTACAAATTCCAGCCCAGACTGCTTCCAAAATGCAAGTAGGAACCCTCCAGTAATTCCCTTTCACTGTTGCCACCAGAAATGCAAAAGCTGTACAAGCTGTTAGCAAACATAACTCTCTGTGCATTTGGTAGTGAAAGACAGCAAATGATACTAATCTTGATAAAACAACCAACTTCCCTTACCCCCAGATAATGTAACTCAGTATTAAAATCAGTAGCTTTATGAGACATTAACCTAAATTAATCTCACAGGAAAGAGGGTAGTTACACAAAATTATTTGTAATTAATATATTATAACTCATATACAAATATTTTTTTGCAAGGAGGTTTGTAGGCATAGAGATAGTGCAGCATTTAACGTGGTGGATTTTTTTTTTCTTTGAGAAACAAGAGAAGCAGCTGGGAGATAAGTAGCTAAAATATTCTGTGTCTGTACACCTGCAGAATGCAGGTTAAGACAGCTCAACACCAAGACCCTAGAAGCTGCCCAAGAGGCGTGGCCGCTATTAGACATGTTTCTGAAGCTCTGTGGGGAACCTTCGGTGCGGAAAAGCCAGCTGGCAGGTCACAGCCCACAGCACACACCTACTTTTCTTTCTCTGCTTGGAGAGAACCAAGCCAAACCACCTCCGCATTTACATACCTCTGTAAATTCTTTTGGAGAAGATGGGGAATTTATAAATATGGGAGTAGATAGCTGTGCGGGCTCAAGAGATTTGCCTCTGCAAGACTAAGTGATCTGCTGTTGACAGCACTTGAGCCTGTTAAGGTAGAGGGAATGCTGGACTTAGCAGCTAAGCTTTTCATTAGGATAAAGTCTGGTCTACCATGATGTGTGTGGACCTGGTAGGAAAACTGGGAGGGGAGTGACTGTTCCCCAGGCAGCTACACAAGCCTGGGGAATGTACCATAAGCTGCTTTTATGTAGGAGTTTTTTCTGTGTAAAGGGAACAGTGACAAAACCAAGAATGTTAGGGCTTGTGCAGACATCCACCTCCAAAGTATTTTCCATTTGTAAAAACCCCAAAAGCTCAAATACATCTATGACTGACTGGCAAAACCAAAACAAAGTCACAAACTAAGATGAAAGTTTGATACCCTACATAGATAAACCTCCATAGATTCCAGGTAGTGAAAAATGGAAAGCAATTTTCAAAACAATACAAATGCCTTGCACTACAAACATTACACCAAGGCCATGGGTACTGTAGTTGTGAGATGTCGGGTTTTCACCTTTAAAATGCCCAGTTTCCATGACTTGACTCCAGTGTGGGTTCAGGGTCATTTTCTCTGCTATTGTTAACAGTCTTGTTAGTGAAAGAGCAGCATAATCCAGACAGGGACAGAGATTGCTTTTGAGGAATGTTCAGTGCTTGTATTCCAGTTGAAAGAAACCATCAACAGGTAACCAACTACCACTGTCCATATCCATGGGCTGCTGAAGAAGTCCAGCCCCTGGCAGATGAGGAGGGTGGCTTGGGCCAGCAGCACCTGCATGCCCGGGGAGCTGGCCAGGCAGTAGAGCCTGTTCAGCGCATCTTACAAAAGCAAATAACTGTTTAATAAAAAGGCAGCAAAAATAGAGGAGCAAGTGAACTCACTGCTATTCCCCTGGTGGGTTCAGAACAAATATCCCAACAAACATTACCCAGCACTGACATACTGATTTTGATGAGATATACTGCTCTTACTGGTAACAGCTACAGGAAACACTGCAAATTTGGAATTAAATAAACTCTTACATTGAGCTTCAGTCATCGCACCATGTCAGTGCCATGAAAAACCCACCTTTGTAAGCTCTAAATTTAACTGCTGAATGAAACTGCCACTTGTCCTTTTCCTGTGTATGACTAACAAGCCAGAGACTTAGACTGCCCGCGAGTGGTTCTGTTGTGCATGTCAAATGGGGAACAGCAGGGGAAATTTTTTTATATCCCTGTGCTAAGTGATAGGAGGATCACAAGGAGAGGGGCTGCGTTCACCCAGGACCAGTGGTGTATAGGTGTGCAGTCTGATGTAGGTCTCCGTGCTCCTTCAAAAGTCAATGAGGAGAACGAAGGGAGAGGGATGGTCTTTTGTAGGCGTTCATTTAAGAATGGGATGAAACTGCCTGCTGGAGCTGCCTAGTAATTTTCACTGTCTATAAATAAACATAGATTAGAGCTCAAGTTCTAGACAGCTTAAAGTTAGGCAAGACTACCTCCTCTCTAAGTAAGCCCTATTTAAAGGATTATTTCACTCTAGGCTATCAAATTGTTTCATTAGATTATGTGTTTGGCAATGGAATCATGTCATTTAGGGGTAATGGATCTAAGTTTCCGTGGTGTCTGAGGTGGCAACCCAGGGCATGGTGAAAGAGCAGGAGTATAGCTGAGTACTTTATAGAATAGTCAGTACTATGCAAGCTTTTCCATTTTGTTGAGGTTGTTTTTCATATGATCATGCATTTTGAAAACATTTAAACAGAGGGTAGTATTTCTTCTTATTACAGACATTTATCTAAGTAGCAATGGCAAAATTCCTTTTTTTTTTCGGTAATATCTCCTGATGAACAAAAGACTAACCTATATCTATATATACCTGGGGGGAAAAAATGTCCACAGATCTGTGGACCTCATGAGTGTCTCACCCATGCTTTCAAAGATACATGGAAATTCCTTATAATCTAGTTGAAGTGAACAAGTCCAACTACAATCAGAAAACTCTTCTCATTTAAAACAATGTTACCATGCTTTTCATTTTCATCTAAAAATGATGGAGTATTGATAACATTTTGTTGTACAGTAAAAAATTCAGAACGTATCTTCGCATGGGAAGAGGACAAAATGGATTGTGCTGATTCCATGGTGTATAAAACTCAGGCTCAATCATAAGACTTGAATTCACACCATATGATTCATTTGAATCAGCCACAGTCTAAAGTAATGCACACATTAGATACTATAAAGGATTCCACTGAAAGTTTAGTGAATTCTGAAATCAAGACTTATACAAGGAAAAAAAATCCATAAAAACTATGAGGAGGCTCAGCTTTGACAAATGCTAGCTTACAGTTTTCTTTAACACAGAACTTAGTTCTTCACAGTAGAGTAGCTCTGAGAGTACTAAAAAGGGGTAGTCCTTTTGCACTGCCTTATCTGAAACGAAATTGAATTTCAGAAATTATTTAGAAAATTATGAAGAGAAACACTGCTACAGCCTCTCTCACACAGCACAGTTACACAGGTGCCAAAAGTTCTTCCTGTTCAAAGAACACCTTTGATTTAGACAGGGTAACGCGTTTTCCCTTTTGCTGGCAGACGGGCTGCTGTTTAGGGCATCCTTCTTCGCAAAGGAACTGGCATCTTACTTACGTCGTGCCTGATAGACGGCATACAGCTGCCCGCCTGCAAACAAGAGCTGACATTGCAACACCAAGTATTTTATAGAAAGTTCTAAAAAGATTGAGACTCTTGTCTATAGATTATACAGTCAGGGTGGTTGAGATTTTAGCAGTTAGGTCCAGGACTTTTATACAACCATCTGTTTCTTTTTGCGAAAGGATTATCTCATAACTGCAGTCATTCTGCAAAATCCAATTGAAATCAAGGAATAGAAAGTATATGCGTGCCACTGACTATGTGCTACTGCTGAACTTCCAGGAAACCCTATTGTTTATCTGCTCAATTTCTATGGAATGAGTAATGGAAAGATAAGCAGTTATGTTCTTCTTAGCTGTAAGAAACACTACCTCTTATCATCTCACTGTGCACTATCAACTGTGTTTGTAGGAGGTGTGCTAAATATTAATGCTACAAACACTGATGCCAAAATATGTATATTAAGAACAGTTCAGTAAAAGAATAGAGATAAGAAAGCATAGATACAATGACACTGGAATTACAGCAGTAACTGAGCATCAGGAGATCTGAATTCAGTTCCTAGCTCTGCCCTCTAAGTGTCTGCATTTAAAACATTTAATTTTACATACTCCAGCTCCCCATCTCCAGCACAGCTTCCTGTTTCATCCTCTCCTGTTTCATCCATTTAGAATAAACATATTTTAGGGAATAGCTCTTAATATTTGGATAGTATGTTTTCATAGATGCCTCAACATTAAATAGACCAAATACAACTTCACAGTATTACAACTAGGGAAAGAATAATTCACATCACAATAATAAAGGGATAAAGGTATATTAAAAGACCATTGGTGATTCCTGTAGAAAGATGGAAGTTATTTAGAAAGCTCATACCAGAATAACCTATCAGGATGGTGGGATTCACTTTAGCCACAACAAAGAAAGTCAAAGCAAAGTTTAACGATGGCCAGACCAGGTCTGTGGAATTCAGACGCATCATTCAGGCAAAGGTTAATATCAAAGGTTTGGTAGGCTGGATCAAATAAAACATTCACACTAGTGCTCCTAGGATAGAAATTACTGGGTTTAGTACGCATGAAATCAATAGTTCATGAATAACAAGAAATTAAAGCAGAGTTCCCAATATCTATTTATTTTTTTATGTTTTCTGAAACCTAATTTCTGAGGTTGGATACATCAAGTTATCAGTGACTTTTTAAATGTAACAGACATGACAAATACAAATACAAGCTCTAGTTCAGAGAATGATCTAAGATGAACTGAGGACCTTCATTTTCAGGAAAAAAGAAGGTTGAAATCTGTTGGCTAGTTTGCCCTCATGGCTAGGAAAGGGGGAGCTGTCAATTCCTACTATCTACAGTATTTAGGCCACTGTAACACTAGGAAAAAAGATCTTATTTCTGTTTCTCTCAAAACCAGAAAATATGTAGAAAGCGAAGAGATACTTAAAGGCAGGGGAAAGGCAGTACATTATGAAGGCTCAGGACTGAAGGATACCCATCAGCCTCTGAAGTTCCACTGGGGGGGGGGGGGGGCATGGACTTCGCACGCACTGCAGTGTAGTATTACACCCATATGCAGTCCTTTGTAATAGAAGATAATACAGGTGAGGGTATCTTGCCTTGTTAATATGCAAATAGCCAAAACCCAAACCATGAATGACAATTTGTATGTCCCCTCATCAGGGATCAGAAAATGCTGCTTGCTAAACCAGGTACTTTTTTGATGCTCCTTCTTTATCTCAGTATTAGTTGATCTTGCTTCCCAAAGTGAGCCTCTAATTGCTGTGTGACTGCATGTCTGTTGTCAATAATTCCTAATGATTGACTCCAATTTCTCAGGGCTTGAAGCTGCACTTTCTTGTTCCCTGAAACGCTCCACACCTGTATGTTGTCTAAACTGTGTGGCCTCTCTTTTATTTCACCCCAGCAGCTGCTTTGGCATTCTGTGTCTTCTGTTTCAGATACATGAGTGGCTCTGCACATTTGTCCTGTGACTATCATGGCTTCAAACCCTGAAAGACTTTTATGTCCCACAGATTGTATCCTGTCATCTGATGTGCAATATGGCCCACAGATGGTACAGATGAAACCACCCGACAAGCTGTAAATGTTGATAGTCAAAATAGAAAGTTAGAAGAAAACATATGATGAATGTTTCTTCCTTTTCAAAAAAGCAGAACAAAAATAAGTCCGAACATGAAAAGAGTTACTTCATTAAAGCTACCAGAATAATTCTCACTTATTCAGTAGATCCCTCTAAGTAAAATTAAACAGTTTGAAATGTCATGGGAAATCTAGACTGCATTTACTGGGATCAGTTTAGATATGATGAAGTAATCTAGGTCAGAAAGATCATGTGTTATAGCAGGTAATCTACAGGCACCTTGATATGCTTTCAAATCTCTCATGAACTTTGAACAGTAATAATAAAATCACTTTCTAAATCTGTCCAGGGCCACATGGCAACACTGTCTGAATGGACTGACACCGATACTGCTTAATTCTATTACATTTTGCAGAGTATCAACAGCCTAGTTGACATACACCGCATACAAGTGGACACGCTAGAATGGCAGCCTCAACTCTTTTGCAGCTATCGACTTGCATGTTTCCAGAAAAATTAAGTGTACAACTTAGAACAGGCAAAGTCGCAAAGCTTTAGCAATTGATCCTAAAGCCTGATCTGACTTGGCAAAGTCTCTTAAAATCTACTTTAGCTGAAGTTTTAGCTACCTATTGTTAAGGGTCATATTATTAGCAACTTTATATACAGACATCAAGATAGTTAGGCTAATCAAGGTAGCATGTCTTCAAAGCTGGAGCCCAGCTCTACGCCATTCAAGTACATGAACAGTCCTCTCAAAGCCAACTGATTCAGCTATTCACATAAAAATTCCATAATCTCAGAATCAAAGTAGCCAATGAACACATTAGTTGCAAAGCTTTATTTGGAAAGTACCTTGTTTTTGAGAACAACCACGACATAAGAATATATGTAAGAAAGTTCTGGAGGTCATGGCTGAGCTAAGAAGTCCCAAAGTACTGCAAAGAAGTGCCAAAGAAGTTGGTAGGAAACCAATTTCTTTTGGCATTTCTTACCAAAGAAGGTGGTACGAAAAAAGCACGTATCCAGAAATATGAATTCAAATGGATGTGTGAAAGGCAGTGATGTGTTTCGTATACATGCGTTGCATAATCTGAGACGGCTTGAAGATTCTTTCCTGGCAAGTTTGCTCTGAAGATTGTGTAATGGCATGCCCCAACCTTTGGTCTCTTATCTGCACAGATACATGCACCCATTACTACACTTTGCCACCCTGTTCAATGAAATATTCAATGAAATGAAGTGCAAATCAGCATGTCATAAAAAAACATTGCTCCAAGTAAAACAAAACCGAATCGATAGTGAAACCCTCCTTAGTGCCTATCAGAAAGTGTGATTCATGCAGAAAAAGGCTAACTTTGTGGAATGCTGTAAACTGTCTACATTATCTATCAGACAGACCTTCCTTTCGCATTGCTGGACTGAGCAGCGGTACTGCAGTGCCACACCATTGCTGTGCCCTCTGCGCTTTCTCCAAGAGGCAAGGACAGTTTTCTCCCTCCCGCTTCTGGATGGAAAGTCTCATTATCTCTCGTAATGAGAACACTCGTTAGGATGCTGGAACTTAATGTTTTAGCCAGCAAATACAAAAGAAAGGGATGTGAGAAAAGTATTGGATGTCCTTTTCTCAATGTCACACAGCAGCAGGTTCCTGTCAAAGAAAAGAATCAACACTTCCACGTTTATTGTCACTATCACTTTTTTCTCGGCTGTTGAGGTAGAAAGAAAGGACGCTGCAGAAGACTGAGTCCTATGGTCACAAGAGAAGAAAAAGGCTTTTTGAAAGGTTCTCAAGCAATATGCCCTTTGAAAAGCAAAAAGTGAAAGAGAGAGGAGATGGTTCCTCTGGTAGCTTGATGAATCAAAGGTAAAAGCAAATGCAAAACCATTTTTCCCCAGCTCAACAGGTATGCTCACAGGGCCCTCCTTCAGTCTGTGCCAGCCCCCTCCTCGCACGCTGAGCTCCGCCACCTTCTCCTCTACCGCTCCGGAACCAGCTCCGCTGCTCACCCTGAAACAAACCCGAGCTGACCCCGCCAGCTTGGCACTGTCCGCGGGCTCCGGCGGGCTCGCACCACCGGGCCGCCCCTCGCAGGGCAGTGCCGATGGCACGTCCAGTGCCATCTCCTGCCTCCCCGCCGCCGCTCTGGCTTTCTGACACGGCTGTGACTCTTCCCGGCTCCCTCCTTGGCTCCCCTCCGTGCACGGCCTCATCCCCTCCCTCCCTGACCGGGAGCACCCCAGCTCCATCCCTCCTTACCGAGCCTTCGCCGCCATGTCTCGGGCCTCACCGCCCTCCGCCGCCTTCCCGCACTAGCCCGCGCCCCCCCAGCGACCGCTCCGGACCCACCGCCTCGCTTCCCGGCACGACGCGGCTGCCCCCCTTCCCAGCCTCGGAGCCCTGGGCCGGGGCCAGGGCGGCCGTTCCCCGGCGCTTCCTCCCGCCGCGCACCCATCACCTGAGCGCGGCCGCCCCGCTGCCGGCGCCCGCGCCCCGCGCCCCCCGCCTCCTCCTCCTCCCCGCTGTCAGAGCAGGAGGGGCGGACCTGCCGGTGCCGCCCCCTTCTCCTCCCCTCGCCTCCCCTCCTCCCGCCGGAGGGAGAGCTGGAGAGACCGCGACCCGGAGGAGAGGGTGGCCCCGGGCCGGACTGCCGAGCGCAGCTGCTCGGAGGGAGGGAATAAAATAAAATTTTTAAAAAGAATTAAAAAAGCAAGGGAGGGGTGGAACGTGAGCGCTTCATTTTCTCTCTCTGCCCAGCAAGGTAAGGGAGCGGGGGGGGGACGTGGCGCTTTACTTCGCCTTCTCGCCGGTGTCTGGGGAGGGCGCAGAGGTAGCGGCTCGGGGCGGCAGCGGCGCCCCGCTCGCGGGGTCTCGCTCGGTGTGAGACACCCTGCGGGGCGCAGCACCGGCGGCGGCGGCGGGCGGCCGCGGGCTGCCAGCGGCGGGGCCGGCTGCTGCCCGTGTCACTGGTGAGCTGCCGATGCCCTCACCCGAGTGGGCTCCAGCCCTTTGTTACCGCCGTGTTGGGTCGGGGGGGAAGTGACCCCGCGCCGACGGGGCAAGGCGGGGACGCGAAAGCCCTGGTCAGGCGGCTGCGAGAGCAAAGCAGCCCCCGTGAGCGGGCGGGCGGCGGAGACCGGGCAGCGGGGGGAGGCGGGCGGGGTGGGCGCGGGGAATGCAGGTGGTTCCGGCGGAGAGCGGGCGGGCGGCGGGCTGCCCCGCTGCCCGCTGTGATGCGGGCGGCCGCCGGCAGGGGGCTCGGCTGGCCTCGTCCCCTGCCTCCGAGCGAGGCTTCGTCCGAGCGGGGGAGAGCGCCGGCGGTAGGTGGCCCGCGGGTAGGGGGGTCTCTGGACAGTCATTTCTGGTCGCGTACGGGCTGGTTTTGAAGAGGAGAGAACCGGTCTCGTTCCCGTTGCGGGGGAGGAAGGCTGTCCCCGTGGCGGGGGGCGGCGGCGCGCCCCGGGGACGTGGCAGCCCGAGGGCAGGAAGGGTCGCGCTGTCGGGCACCGAGGGCGGGCTGCCGCCGCGGGCCCCGCCACAGGCGGCCCTTCGGCGAGTCCCTTCACCCCGGTGACGGCCGGTCGGCGCGGCTTCGTTGCTCTTGGGGAGTGAAGGTAGAGGGGAAAAGCCGGCGTCGATGGCCCCCAGCGCCGGCTCTTCGCGGCCGCTGACAGACCGAGGAGGGGGCGGCCGCGGCCGCGGCAGCCGTTCGGTACCGGCGGGGCGCAGCCCGTCCTTCCCGGCGCTTCCCTGAAACGCCCGAAAGGTGAAGAACCTCGTTTGAACCGTAGGGTTTCGGCCCGGCCGGAGGCGTTTGTCTAAGGCCGGGGCTGCCAGTGTTGGTCGGTGTTGTGCAGTGTCAGAGTTCCCGGTGGCCGGGGCGCTGTGAAGGGCAGCGGAGCTGTGACGGTCCCTGCTGGAAAGAGATTTGCCGTGTCTCCGGCCCGTCAGCGCGTTCGCTTTGAACACCCTTCGACCTGATACCCTTCGGCTCGCTTTGAATTGGGGGCTGTTACGACTCTTCCTCCGAATAATATTTTAAATATTATTGAGACGATATTTGGTGTCCTTCCTTCTTCATGGCTATCTTGTGACAAAGAGCCCTTCAAAATCTTTAGTAAAACACTGCTGGGGAAAGTGCTGTCCTTTGTTTCCTGACTAGGAGTAAATGAAGCATAATATTTTGTTTACAGTTATTACTGTTGGTTAGAGCTGGGAGTGAGCGGGTAGGTGCATATTTCAGTTGCGGATATAATTATATACGTGACCTCCGAGAGGACAGCTCGAGCTCTCTGCCCCTTTAAACACCGCAATGCTCGCTTACGTTCGGGGGCTGTTCGGGGATGTGCCCGCTGAAGAAAAACAAGGGTGGCTCTTCTAGTGATTGACAAGCTTGTTACGTATGCACTAGTTGGCTTTAAAAAAATTATTTGAAAGTATTAAACCTTAACCTGAAGAATTGACTTGTGAGTAGGACCGAAGCACTGATGGAGCTGGTGGATTAACTTTTTAAATACCTCTTTGAGAAGGAATAAGGATTGTGTGAGGATTCTCGGAGATGTTGAGAAATGTCTAGTTATTTGTCATTTTAACACTCATGGATTTCTAATACTCAGACTTTTTCTCATACATTCTCAAGTATTTCCTACAAAATGCTCCATAAAGTCCATGAGTAATGTTCAGTATGTGCCTGCCTGTTTAAAGGGTTGGGCTCCAAACCTTGAAGGTTTAATTACACTGTATTTCTTGCCTGTACTAACAGTTGTATATGTTCTTGTTTATTATTGGTAGTGTTCCTGCAAAACAAATTTTTGTCTAAGTTGTTTAACAGAAAAATAATTTAGTTATGCAAAGCAACATGTTTGTACAAGGGGTTTTTATTATCTCGGTTTTGCTGTAGATAATGTAACAATGAGAAATAGAGATGATTTTTTGGTAAGGCAGTTTTTAAGACCAGGATGTAATACTAAAGGAAATAAGCAGTAGTAGGCAACCTGATTACTGAGCATTTACTGGGATAATTAAGATATGTGAAGCTCCTTAAGATCTCGTGAGGACATGGCAGATGAAAGGTGATCTGACTGTGTGAAAAGTTTGTGTAGAATTCAAAAAAGCACATTTGGTTCAAGGCCTTAGACACATAACTATTGGCATTGATATTTGGCAGTTCAACAAGCCATGCCTGCAGTATTTTGCAGATACAAGGAAGAAGAAAACTTGGTAGTGTAATTTAGGAGACTCTAATTAGTTTGCTGTGGGATGTAGAGAATGAAACTCTTTTAAGGGAAATCTGGAAAAATCTCTGTGCTGGGAAGCCTATCATATTATGAATGCTGGGCTGTTCATTCAGTGTAGAACTAGATTCAGTATCAAAAATATACTCTAGGAAATTTTATTAATGATAGCTAAAAAAAAATTGAATGCATTTCTCTAGAAATGGGCATAGAACTGTAAGGATTTTACTTTCAGTGGTGTAACCTTTTGTAGCATCTTTCATATTAAGCATTTTAGAGTGGTTTTTAAAAGAGTTTTTATGCTTTGTGTGGTTCTGTACCATATGTTTTGTATTTAATTCTTTGAATGACCACTGAAGTGCAGCCAGCTTTGGGTGAATGTGGCAACTGTTAGCTGCCGCTTAGCAACAGTGCACAATAATCAAGACGGGAAGTGAAGAAGAATACCATGTCTAATTGAGACTACGGGGGGCATTTAGGTAGGTAGGATGTAGTTAACAAAACCTGGAGCTTGGACATGATATTAAGGCATCACATCTTTAAAATCACTGATGTAAAAACAATTTCAGATTTTTTTGTTTTATACGTCAGATGAATAGCTTCTTTGAGAGGTACGTGTTTTGCCTATTCTTGCATAATAATTTCTCACTCAGGATGTAGAAGACACATTTTCTTTTGCTTCTAAAGTGGAATCATGAGAAGGAGGACTGTTGAGGAGAGTGGCAAGTGAAGGAGTAATAAGCCTTGACGTTTTGACAGTGATGTGTTTTAGAGAATTAGTGCTGAGAAACTCGAGTTCATTAGATGTAGTAAGTAATTAAGATAACTCTAATATTCTGAAACAGATGATAGTGGCAGTCATAACACAACTTTTACAATTAATGTGTTGGTTTTTACTCTAAGAATCATTGACCTTCCTCAAATCCTGCCATGACATTCCTTCCTTCTTTGCAACTCTGAGCATGGCTAGTGTAGCCCCTCTTAGTGAGTTGGAGCTTGCAGGTCGGTAGTGAAGATGGCCCAAAACCAAGGAGCCATGCTGTGGAAGTGCTTATAGTGGTGAACTGTCCAGTAGCATTAGGCTTTTAATATTTTAGTAGAATAATTCATGGTTTTATAATCCAAAAGAAAAAAAAGAGTATCTGGTGGAGGAACTTGTGGATGACAGAACTTTGCAGTGGTGTTTTTTCACAGTGGGAACAGCCACATTTTGTACACTGTTGTTGTTAGCTTCGAAGTATCAAGCAGAATTGTGGAGTTCCTTATCGAAATGACAAGCTGGATCAATGGGCCGAGGTGGGCTGTATGAGGGTCAACAAGGCCAAGTGCTAAGTCCTGCACTCAGGCCACAGTAACCCTCTGTACCCCTGCAGCCTTGGGGAGGAGTGGCTGGAAAGCTGCCCAGCAGAAAAGGACCTGGGGGTGCTGGTCGACAGCCGGCTGAATATGAGCCAGCAGTGTGCCCAGGTGGCTAAAAAGGCCAATGGCATCCTGGCTTGTACCAGCACTAGTGTGGCCAGCAGGAGCAGGGAAGTGATTGTCCCCTGTACTGGGCACTGGTGAGGCCACACCTTGAGTCCTGTGTCCAGTTTTGGGCCCCTCACTGCAGGGAGGACGTTGAGGTGCTGGAGCGTGTCCAGAGAAGGGCAACAAAACTAGTGAAGGGTTTAGAGCACCAGTTTATGAGGAGCGGCTGAGGGAACTGGGGTTGTTTAGGGAAAAGGAGGCTGAGGGGAGACCTTATCGCTCTGTGACTACCTGAAAGCAGGTTGTAGCGAGGTGGGGGTTGGTCTCTTCTCCCATGTAACAAGTGACAGGATGAGAGGAAGTGGCCTCAGGTTGCACCAGGAGAGGTTTAAATTCAATATTAGGAAAAATTTTTTCACCGAAAAAGCGTTGTAAAGCATTGGAACAGGTTGCCCAGGGCAGTGGTGGAGTCCCCATCCCTGGAGGTATTTAAAAGACGTGTAGATGTGGTGCTGAGGGACATGGTTTAGTGGTGACTTGGCAGTGCTGGGTGAATGGTTGGACTTGATGATCTTAAAGGTCTTTTCCAACCTAAATGATTCTATGATGCTAAAATGTAATTATTTTTGTTCTGGTTGACAACTGAAGCCATGCCGGCTGGTTTTTATTGTCTTACTCTGTCACACAGTAATCACAGCTCCTGTGAAATTCTTTTGGGACATGAGAGGCCGTAGAGAATTGTGTAAATGGCTACTTTCATTTAAGTATATTTAATGTATTTCTCATTGAGTTAGCATTTTAAGTACCGTGGCACTTCAGAGCTTTAATAATAAAACCCCATATACTTGATCTGAAGACCTTACAGCTCATATAGTCAAATGCTTTGGTTAATTTGCATTTAATATTCAAATTTTTCTTTTCATTACGGTTCTAATAGAGTAACTAATAAAATGTTCATAAAATATGAAAGATGGGAAGAACTGTATGTTGTGACATAAAATCACCAGAAAAGTAAGATGGTAGGGAGCAGCCTGAGTCACAAGATCTGATAGAAACCTTCAATTGTTATTCCCCAGGTAAGGTTTTAGAGAGGTTATTTTGAGGTAGTTTTTCAAAGTGGTGGAGCTATGAACAGCAAAAAACAGTGTGGGCAGACTGAAGCTGCTGTTACTTAAAGAGATTAGCAGACATCTGTTGTAGTGGTTCCATAAACAAGCCTGGAGTGACTAGTCCTCTAACATGCTGCTCAAAGATCCTCCATCATAGTCTGTAATTAGACCTTTTCAAGACCATTGGCATGATCTGAGCAGAGCGCTTTGAGGTAAATGAAGAATTTAGTTACTGAATGTAACTGTGGTCTGAAATGCACTCTATTAATAGTGGTTTGGGGTTTTTTGGTTTTGTTTTAAATGACGAGTCATCTGTGCATCTCACCAAAAGTAATAGGACTTCCCTGGAAGGTACAGTGTGAAATTGT
The DNA here is from genome assembly GCA_009769605.1 of Bucorvus abyssinicus. Taxonomy (NCBI): domain Eukaryota; kingdom Metazoa; phylum Chordata; class Aves; order Bucerotiformes; family Bucorvidae; genus Bucorvus; species Bucorvus abyssinicus. The sequence continues at coordinate 12,620,459 of CM020052.1, read as the reverse complement.
TAAGGTTGGTTAGATGGCTGACTCTTTTAAACTGATGCATTTAGGGTGGCAAAACCGACTGAACATTTTGCTGGTACCTCTGTCTTTCTTCCATGGGATTCTGCTGCATTTCCCTCTGCAGCACCGATTTCTCTGTTGGATGGAGTATACACGATGCCAAAATTTCAGAGAAATCAGTAGTCTCCTTTGGAAAACAGTTTAGGGTGCTCTTTTTCTCTAGAACCATATACCATTTAAATTTGGCTTCATAAAGAAGTACTAGAGTGCAAATTTTTTACTAGAGTGCAGATGACTGTTTTTCCCTTTAGTGTTCAACATATGTGAGAGGTATTAGGTTTCCCCCCTACTTTCTTTTATAATGCTGTCTCCAACACTTGCTTTCTTGTAGACTCTTAGGTCTCTAGACATAAGGAAACTTAAGGAGACCTTTTCTGGGAGTTTGGTAGTTAAATTATGCTTTTGATTTGGTGGAATTTTTCCTCCCCTGTTAATTACAGCTGTCTTTTAAAAGATAGAGATTGTTCATATGCAATTTTAATGCCAATACTCAGTGAGACTGTGTATACTCTGAGTTGTATGGTCCCTTCTTCATTGTGTCATCAGTCAAGAGTAATTAGTAGAGTGTTTGGAAACTGCTGCATGCCTGATCCTCCACAGTCTTCCTAGTAAGGAGAAAATGACTACTTTTAAAAACTGAAATGTGGCACTGCATCCTTGGCTTACTGAGCTCCAAGCTCTTTAGAGCTTCCTCTATTGTACCCACTTCAGAAAGATGTTGAGTGGTAAGAAAGAGCAGTTCCTGGTAGCTGAGCTCAGCTGCTTCCGGCACTGCAAGGAATCTGGGCAACTACCTCTTTACGCTGGAGTCACTGGTGAAATAGGGACGTTCACAACAGAGTTTTACGAGCATCACTGTTACTACCCATGTTAATGATGTCTCGGGGTGAAAAGCATACGTGGCAAAGCCTTGTCTTGATGGCTGTCAGTCTGGGATTTGCAGAGAGCCCAGTGCTCCATTCCCTGTCCTGAACCTTGTGTCCTTCCACTGCAGGTATGGCACTTCATTGCTGTGAGTTCTCTGCTTACTATCTCCTTGGTGATAAGGTGTTGGTTGTAGTATGGTGATTCACAGTGACTGATTGCATCTTAGTCTTGCAGATCGTGCCATCTGCTTTGGTTCCTGCCTCACTGCCCATCGCCCTGTGGCTTGTCCAGAAGCCCCCCAAATGCCGTGTTCCTTTAGAGCCTTATTCTCCTGTTCCTCCACCCTTCCAGTCCACTTTGAGAACAGCTCTTTCACGAAGGAAGCTTAATCTTAATTAATTTATTTATTAATCTTTATATAATTTCTTTAAACTACTTATATAGAATAAAATTCTTAGTGCAACTAGGTGATGATTGCTTTGAGAAGACAGGGAATTAGGTCTTGATTTTTACAGCTACAATGCCCTTCACTGCATCAAGAAAAGGGAAACAGCTTCCTGTCAGTCATGCTGTACGTGACGTTTAAGAACATGGTGGTTTCCAAGTCTTAAAAAACGCTTTAAAAAATTTATTTGTATAGATGAAATGTTAAGACATTGTTGTTACTCCTTCTAATCTTAATGTCTTAGAGGGAAAATTCTGGCTGTGAGATCAATAAGAAATTAGGTGGATTAGCCACAGAGGAGCAATTTTGAAGAAAACCTGAGGGGAGGGAAAGGGCAAAGCCATCCAAGAAGACATTAATGCCTTGGACAGAAACACACAGAACTACTGACAGGATATTCGAAAGCAGAAGTTCAGAATGAAGAATACGCCTATTCTCACAGTCCTGATCGCAGCAGTTTCAGCAAGGTTTGAAGGTTAGCTCTTGCCAATTTCTTTTTTTTGCTTAGGAGCATCAGCTCTCAGTTTCCAAGCCTCTTGAGGATGGGGAAGATGACATGCCTGCCAGATTGTTATTTCACCTTCTTCCTCCAGGTCCACAATCGTGGTTTTAGCAGATGTGGGAAGCAAGCTGGATTTCAAGGGCATCAAGATTAAAATGTTAGCTGTTAGCTTTTGTGTCAAGACCTATGGAATCTTTCCTATGAAACATCAGGACATCTAAACATACAGGGGTTTTTGTTTTGTAGCATTAATTCAGTAATACCCTTCTTTCTTACTACATGCCTGAGAGGTGTTTTGGGTGCTGCATGGAAAATGCATAGGCGGTTGCCTCCTCCAGAAGTCCTCTAAGCTGTAGACTTGACAAACTTGGGAGCATGGTGCGTATGTGTGCATGTACATGTGTGTATATATATGTATATGTATGCATATATATATGTGAAGGAGAAAAGGACATGAATTAGAAATGCTGGCGTCTAATATCATAATGGTCCAATGTCTTAATGGGTCATAGGATTCTTTAATGATTGGCTGACATGGCTTACACGGGTCTGAACTCCAACATTGTGTTCACAGTTTGCTTTTATATGTTTGTATGACTAGACCAGGAGCTCTCAGAGTGCAGTAGGTGCGCCACTGGTGATGTTATTCTAAACAGTATGCCTCATGAGCTCTTAAACAAAAGCCACCTCCAAAACAACATTTTAATTCTGAACAACAGATGTGACCTTGTGGCAGAAAAGCCTGAGGAGAAAAGAGGGGGTGGAAAAAAAAAAGGCATTCTTGTGGCTGCTCTCAGTTATCATAATGAACAATGTTTTCTTGTTGACTGTCCAGCAGGTTGTTTTATTGAGAGGTGCCTGGTGACCGTGCAAATAGACGCTCAGTTTCCACCTTTCAAGCTGGCTGGCTGGCTGTCAAGCTTGGCTTTGGGGGGATTCCGGCTGTGGTGTGGATTTGGTGTGGAAGGTGGGAGGCTGTGCGCGCAATAGGAGTGAAGCACTCCCGTCCACAGCGAGGTGTGGGTTTTCAGCTCCATTTGCTGTCACTGTAGTAAATCCATTTCTGATCATGTGTTAAGGCCAGACAGATTAACTGCGGAGTCGAAGTTGTGAAGTTGCATGTGTATGCTGCCAGAGTTCCTTCTGCTGAAAAAGGCAAATCTGTATAACCTGTAGGTTCTGAACAGTTGAAAATTCATCCCAACATTGTTGCTTTGATGTCTATTTAAAGGGGGGAAAAAAAGGTTTGCTTTTGATCACCACGTTTAAAGGATGCTGTCCCAGCAGTGTAATAAATGAGTCTTGGCTCTGGGACTTACTTTCAATAACAGACAGTATTCTTTCAGATGCTTCTTAGCTGAATTGTCCTGTGAAAATGGGCTCAGCTTGGAATTCAATAACATGCATTTCAGGGTCCTGGGGCTGAAAAAGAGAGAGGAATGCGACTAATGCTGCATAGTTTTGATACTTCTGCTGTCTAATGATACTGATATCTTAACCTCAGGTTCTCTGTTCTGATTCAGTATATAAAAAAGTACAGCGTGAACCTTGATACTTGACTGGATCTTTGCTTCATAGTTCATTAGTCGTTCATCTAAATTGCAAAAACGGCATATTGGGAAACAAAGTATTTGCATTGATAAAACTTTTCATTTTTCTTGAGAAAAACTGTACTTTGTGCCTCAGACTTTTTGTTTTTGAGAAATGGAACGTCAATTTTTGTTTCATTTTAGTCTAGCTGTGAATTACTGAGAACCTCACATTTAAATTTGACAGGTTAGTAAATAAAAATTATTGATGCAGATCAGGCACGAACCCAAATACATCAGAACAGTGTTTTATTTTCACAGGATTTCCATGTGGCGCTGCCTTGAGTGTAAGGTGGGACTGGCTGGCCTTCAGAGGTCTCTTCCAGCCCGAATTATTCTTTGCTGCCATTGTTTGTTGTAAAGTGGGGTGGTGCAAAACCCATCAAGTGGGGCAGTATTACCTGTTGGTAAGATACGGCTTCCTGAAACAACTCACCTAGCCCAAGGGCTTTGCAAACATGCTCAAGAAATAGGCTACTGGCAGCATGAACTGTTTTGATAAGCTGCTTTCTGCTGTCTTCTCTCTGGCCGTTTTTCTGCTGTGTGCTAGATGTACGTTCTGGATGTAATCAGAAATACATGCTGATGGCACATCCAGTCGCGCCCATCAGCGGAGAGACATAGTGAGTGCTGTTAGTGGCAGCTGTCTGCAGGTCTTATGTTACTGGATGGCAACCTGGAAGTGGTCTGGTGATTGAGGCATCACTGGGCATATGTTAATAGGAAGGCTGCAAAGCTTCAGTGGCTCCGTAAGAGGTTGGTTGGCCTGTCTGGGATGGAAGATTGAGCATCAAAGGGTAATAATCATACCTGATGGATCAACGTTGTTGCATTGTCTTTTGAGATTAATGGTCATAATCAAACATTTTACTCTAAGGAAACTTAAAATAAGCCAAATACTATTAATTTTAGAGCTTTTTCAGGAATAAAATAATGCATGCATCAAAAGGAGAGATTTATGTTAGTCAATCACTTATTTTTTTGTTCATTGGTGAGGTTAATTGAGAGCTACTCTTCTCAAGTACGTGCCCTTGTGCGTGTTTCTGATAACTGGGTTGTATGTGTGTCCATATGTTTTATTTTTCTGAACATATTGATTTTTACATGATGTTTCAGTATGTGGGTTGCAGTTTCCCCCTAGCTGCCGTATTCTAACTGAACATACTCCATATGTAGAGGAAAACCAGCCCAGGGTGGAAAGAACGGGGTTGTGCTTTTTGGTTCCAGTTATGAAAAGAGGATTGGAGGCTGGAGGACATCCTACCTCTTCCTGCTCCAAATAATTATCTGAATAAACCCTGGGAAGTCGAGGTTTTATAAAAGACACAACAAGAGGGAAAGAAGAACTAGAAATTAGCAGCGAGAGATTGGATGTTCTTTGAGAAACTCGATCTTAGGAAGAAGTTGACTGGCAGGTTAAGGGCCAGGGAGCAGAACTGGTTTATGATTCATTTATGATTCATTTATGATCCTCTGTCCCTGGGACAGAAAGTGAGTGTATTTGAGGCCATGTGCCTGGGGGAGCTGGCCTCGGGGTGAATTCCTTAAAACAATTCTGTGCTCCCTGTTCCAGAGTGCAACTCGTGCTGAGAGGGACTGATGAATTTCTCACTAAAAAATGCTTGTTGAAAATGAGCTCTGTTCTGTGTGTTGTCACAGTGCCTTTCTGATCTGGAATAAGTCACGTGAACTATGTTTCTGTCCGCCAGTGTGCAGAAATAAGAGAATGCACTGGTAAATCTTCTTCTGTTCATACTGTGTACGTGTGCCAGGAAATACAGCCCCGAAGTATCAATATGTAAGGAGAAAATAGTTCAAGAGAAAGGTCTCTCTTGGAATGGGTTGATGCCAAGCTGGTGAGTAAACAGTTAAGTGAAATGTCACCATACAGCCATATGAAGGATAACATTCAGATGGTGGTTTTCTTTGTTTTGGAAATTAGGCTTGCAGTGATCCATCTGCAGTCACCACTGCCTTCCCTATCCCTGGTGTTTTGAAATCCCTTCCCTGTTTCTACACGTAGAGTTATTTTTACTTAGCAGAGCCTCTAACTGGTGATCACTGTTCTTCACCATTCTAGTCCTCTTCCCGTCCTTTATTTGACAGAAACAACTATTATGATTTTGGTAAGATTTTTGTATTCAACTGATTCTTGGGGTTCCACTTCTGCTACTACTGAATTACTTGCTATTGAGAAAACATGTTTTTGTAACTTCAGCTTAAGCTTAGTACATCTGACCGGAGGAGGTCGGGGGTAACGAGGATTGTTCTTGTGTTCTGAACACGGCCAGTTGCTATTATGCTTCATGGCAAAAAAGATGAGGATTTGTTTGGGTTGTTTACAGATTTTAAACCAGATTTGGTTCTAAACTAGCAGTTTGAGAGCTAGAGAATCCAAAGAAAATCTGTTGGATTTCAGCTGCAGGGCTCTCACTAAGCTGTGAAGAGGCAAGGAAAAACAGCTGCAAAAATGTTGATGTTGGCCATGAATTTACATAAATAACAACTTCCTTTCGTTTGAACGCTCAGTGGACTTGGGTCTGCAGAAGGTATTATGTTACTTCTGAATTCTGGCACTGAGAGAATCCACATGGCTTCTCTGTGCCTTGGTTTCCCTATTTCTAAACTAAGGGTGGCGATCATCGTGGGAGCTTTTTAAACACTGTACTACAGTAACGATCAGCTGTTACGGTCTTCTGTGGCGGAGCCTAGAGGGTCCTTCGGTCAGGTCTCCTGTCAGGACCTTGGGCTGCTGAGCTTCATGCTGCTGCCCGTGAGCTTTGAACACAGGAGACCACGTTGTGTTCTTGGCATACATGCAAACAGTTATTAGTTTGTCTTTTGTGTTCAAACCTTCTGTTTCATTTCAATTAACTTCATTTTAATTGAATTCGCATGTCTCAGTCTCCACTTTCCCTGCGGGATCCGTTTGCTGCGTGCAGAGAGCTGGGGAGGTGTCTCCGCTGAGATGGCTTTGTGGTGAAACGGATTCAAAAGTCCAGGGCGCTTCATCTGCGAAGCAGCGCACAGCCAGGGCTCTGTTGACCCACCGTGGTGGTGCTGACTGGCATCGTGTTGGCGGTAAAGGAGTATATGAAATACCCAGTGGAAATCGGCTAGGCTCTCTGGCAGCTCTTCAGCCGGCTAAACCGAGCGGTACCGGAGGAGAGAGTAAATGAAGGGTTTGCCGACCGCGTGCTGCCCCAACCGCTCCCTTCCCCCATACCTCCTCTCTGGTTTTTTTGGCCATATGTTTTCGTAGTCTAAGTATGTGTCAGTGGTAACCCAGGCTCTGCACTGTTGAAGGATGATTACCCAGTTTGTTGCCAAAGTGAGATTTTTTCCTTCTCCGTTTAATGTTCTTGAGGGTCACGACTGTAAACCTTTGTTTGTTTGTTAGTTTTCATTTTATTGCGGATTACTCTTTGTATGGCTAAATTTAACTGCATCTCTTCTTGTGGCCTGCCGGCCTGTTACCAATTTGTGTGATAAGGGGTCAAACAAACTGGTTTGTTCTGGGGATGCTAATCTGAATTTCAGAGCGGCTGTCCTTTACCCCCTGGTCCTCCGCTCCCCGCCCCCTCCGCTCCACAAACAGCCATATCGGGTCTCTCCCTGCTCCACACCTCCCCCATTCTTTCCTCCCAGAAAAGTAAATGTTAATTATCTGTTCAGACTCGTCCCGTGCCCCGACGAGCTGAGTCTCACTTAGGGTGGTTGATGTGCTAGGGAATTAATGATCCAAAAATTCAAACGATTCGACAGTCTGCTGGACATGGAAGATACGGTGATGCCTTTTGGGGATGACGTTTTGTGAACTTCTATGGGTTAAAGCAGGTACCGGGGTCTGTTACGACTTTTAACAAAAGGTCACCTTTCTTGCCAGGGTGAGCAGGGTCACGTCAGTGCTGTATAAAACAGTCGTCAGGGATTCCCTTCCTCCGGGAGTGATTTCTCAGGGCTCCGGTGAACCTTGGCCCCACGTGGAGGGGTCGCTAACTAGCGCTGGAGCCCTGCTCCTAACGCACCTTTGTGGTAGCTCCCATGGTATGGTCACGTTAGCCGCCTCCTTGCCGTGACGAAGAGGATGGTGGCATGCAGAACTGCGTGGTCATTGCACGGGATAAACCCTCCGACCTGCTGTTGAGAAATAACCCCCCCCCCAAACACAGCGCCTCCCTAGATTGAAACGTGTGTGTGTCCGGGAGGAGGGGAGTGACACTTGGGAAAAGATTTATGCCTTCCTTTGGGCGGTTGCTTGGTAACAGAAAATGCCTCTTAAGCCTATTTTTGGAGAGGGGAGGGGTGAAACTTGATTCAGGGACCATCTGTCCAGAGCTGGTTGGTTTCCTGTTGAGCGCTCCTTTGTTTCTGTCAAACAATTGATTGTTACCCTTTACAGATAAGGGTACTGCTGGTTGGTGACATTGCTCTAAAACAGCAGGCTGGCTTGTGGCAACCACAAAATAAACCTATTACATTACATATACTCGTTTCTGTTTGAAGGGGTTTGGTTCTGCCAGCACCGCTAACCGCGGTCTTGCTGGGGTTTGTTTATCTGCGTTATGGTTTGGGTCTCTTCCTCTTGAGGAATGCCCGTCAGTACAGTAGGCAAATGAATAACCGGAATTGAAACTTTAAAGAGGGTGTAATAATGCCCCTTTCCTTAGGCTGAAATTGTTGGGGAAAAAGCAGCTATGGGTTTGGACTTGTTAAGCCTTTTGGGGGGGGGGGTGGAGCAAAAGTTAATTGAAGTCACTACTGAAGAAATCCCCACTGCTTCAGTGAAAAGAAAACCCGGATTCTTAACTGCAAATGGAATATTTGCTATTGTTCTTGCTTAATTGTCAGAAAAATAATTCTCCGAGTACCTCCTGATGTTTGCTTAGTAGTAGGGTGCTGGATAGATTTGAACTCCGATTAGGTTGTTTTTAAGTCAGCTGCTTTATTTATATTGCAGAAGCCTGTGTTCTTCCTTTAGTTTTATGCACGCAGGGTTGAAGGTGTATGCACATGCAAATATGTGTGGGTCTTCTGTAGCTGCTAGAGTTTGGTAAGCATTCCACTACTATTTCCTTCCCTGCCCTGAATTTCAGCATTCAGAGGAGAGGTTCATAGTTCCAAGTAGCTGCTGAAGAAAAAGTGAAGCATGTGTGTCTAGAGGTCACAACTGCAAAAAGAGAGTGACGTCCCCCAGTGCAGGAGGACAGTGACGGTCCCTGTTTTCCCTTGAGTCAGTGAGACTCTGCTGGAGTTACATGATGCTGTGTCAGAGGAGGGTGAGAAGGAAAGAGCTTCAATACAAATGTCTTGGCATCTTTCAGGTCTTTGCTCATTTGAGTTTATCCTGCTTGTCCCTCAGTAGATGACATTTGGAGGTAATTCCCAAAAGTCACGTCAGAGTGGAAGGTGTTAGAAAAGTTAGTTTCCCTTACTCTACTGTTTTTCCCATGCGCTCTCCAGGTTGCTTTCCACAGGTAGAAGAGCTGTCATCTGCAGTTTTTCAACATGGTCCTGGACGTATGTCAGATTCGCCTCTTTTTGAAGCTAGTGGCAAGGTGCCTACCGAACATCGATACAGTGGATGTTGGGTCACGCATACTTGTGAGATTTCCTTACGTTCTTTTTAAAGTTGCATGTGATAATTAGAAGTCTGGGCTTTTCCTTAGCAGGGAAGGTTCCAATCAAACCATGCGGATGTGCCTGTGTGACAGCACTGTGACTTGCCGGTCAATCAGCCCTTGCATCCACCTTGTTGGTTGCCCATTTCCTCACCCCCACCCTCAGCCTTTCCCCCTGTTCTGCTGCTGTTTGTTTGAGATGTGCTAGGATCTGGCAAAGAGACTCATCCACTTGAAAAACAACTTAGGTTACTTTTTAAGTGGCTCTGTTCCTGGATCCAGCGTCATACCGAGCGTGGCTGGTGCAGTGGAACATGTGGGGGTGAATTTTTTTTTTTAACCGGTAATGCCAAATATACTGTGCAAACATGCATCCTCTGTTAAGTAGAGAAATCCTACTTTGGGATAAGTTTGGAAATTTTGTAAACTGGACCGGTGTACGGACATCACTTCTGTAAAATTAATGGAACGTGCGTATGTGCTGCTTTTTGCCCTTCTTTTGGTAGAAGGCGATAAGTACCACCCACATGCTTTTCAGGTGTTTTCATTCTGTCTTGAAATTACACTGAGATCAATAAAGCATTTGTAAAATCAGTGCTAACTAGGTTGATGTTTAGGAGCAGGGTAGTTTAAACTTGACAGCGAAGGAACTGTTCTGAACTGTTTTGAGAACTGATGCAATTCTTCTCTTCTTGCAGAACTGAGTTTCTGGGAGGGAAAAAAATGAAGAACTTGGGAATTTTATTTCAGGCTGGAAAACCCTGTTCTAGATACTAAGAACAGAGTTTTGTGTCTGGCCAGAGAAACTGGTGAGTGGTTGTTTTGATCCAGATTTTCAGTGTTCCCTTGAAAGAGAGTTAGGAAGCTGTATAGCTCAAACTGTAGGAAACGGACAATGAGACCAGTTCTCCCAGCGTGTGGGTGAGCAGTGGGGTACGTGGCCTGTGCGGATGACAGAGCGGTTAGAATGCAGGCCGACACTGAGCTCTGTGCTTCCTCAGGTCTGATTGCACTGCGCTTTTCCCGTTAAAACAGACCTGACGTGTCCTTTGTTCCCAGATAACAGCAGCTACCGATCTGCCAGTCTGAAGGCGCAGCACCTGGGTCTTACCTTACATGTGGGAGGGCAGTCATTCTAGAAGGGGAAGGAGGTAGAAGGCTGACATCTGCTTGCGTTCGCCTTCTCCTGTTGTGGGTGCAAGGGTGCAGTTACTGGCGGTTTTTGTTCGTGTGTTTCCCTCTGAATGCGGGCAGCCAGCGGCTAGCAGTGCTCTTCAGTGTCAGCGTGTTCTGCAGGGATGTTCTTTTGGGAGGAGAAGCCCAGAGGCAGGGTCATCATCAGCCGCCTGTCCATACTGGGGGGGTTCCTGTACACTCCTCACATATGTCATTGTCACAACACTGCTAGTGCAGCTCTGACTCTGCCTCCCTTGACAGAGCTGACAGCGGTGCTGTCCTGAATACAAGTTGAAGCAGTCTTTCTCTCCTGTGATAAAAAGACCTGTTTGTGGTTTGCGGGAGGGAGTTTGGACACTGTAGCGGTGACTTCCTGCTGTAAGGAAGAGGATGATGCTATCCTTTCCTCCTCAGCCCACCCCCCCAACTCCAAAACCGCTTGCATTGGAGGTGAAAGTGCCAAGCTTCCCTTCTCTAGGAGGCCATGGCCATCATGCTGACTGGCTTTCCAGAGGGGAAGCCACAAAACAAGGTTTTCAGGGAGTGTTCTGTTTCCAACAAATGGCTTTCTGAAGCCACTAAGTTGAAGCTTAACTTTGGAAACAAAAACCCCATGTCCTTAACGGAGAGATATGGCCAACTACTGCATAGTCCATCACAGCCCGGTTTTGTATTAGGTGCTATTCCCCAGGTAGGTGCTTGCCTTTAGAAGAGCTCCAGGCTTTGGGCACGCTGGACTGTGCTTATCCTCTAATCTTTGCTTTGCACTGTACTGACCGAGCTGCTCCGCTGAGACCACTGCTGGCAGCTCCATTATTTTTAGCTCTTGGAAGTGCGTTGCAGGAGGACAGTCGTTACGATCAGTTCTGCCCTGCAGTCTTCTGGTCATCTAACTTGCCTCTTGGGTGATAGCTGTGGGTGGTGGGACCGCTTAGTAGTTGGCAGCAGTCTCCATAAGAGATTGAAAGTTCTGGGACTGCTTGTAAATGTTGCTTTAACGTTTCTTTTCATCTTTTATAGTGAGGGAGCGAGATCCATGGAGAAGCTTCACAGGGGTTAGGTGAAATTGAGCTCAGTTGCATTTCTGGTTCTTCCCAGTAGGTTCATTCCAGGTGTAGATACTGCTGGGAGAGAATCTGTCTTCTTCCTTGCTGGAGGAGCCTTTTCAGGGGCTGGCCAAGCAGTGGCAGGCAAGCTGACTGCTCAGGGTGGCAGTCAAGGTGAGGCAGAAACAGTGGGCAAAACCAGTCCAAAGGTATGAAGCAAGATGTGACAACTTAGAGGGAAGTTTGGAAAGAAAGAGAATTTCTGGTGTTTTATGCAAGCTCATACCTGATTTTAATAATATGATACTGAAATTGGTTTGTGTGCTAAATAAATTAATTTAAATAAATATTTTAGGAAGATTTTTTTTATTTCTCAAAACTTGTGGTTTCCTCCATCATCCTTTTCTCCTAAAAAATATCTTGTGATTGTGCTTATTTTTCCTTGTTGCCTCAGAGGGCTGAGTGACCAAGAAAAGGAGGGACTGGTGGACCTGAAAATTGGACTGCTGAGGCCTAAGCTGATGTCTCAAAACCTGAGGTGGCCTTCCTCCTAAATATGGCTGGATCAAAGGTGCTCGTGTATAACCTGCTGGCTCGTTGCGGTTGTGGGTGCTCTCACCATTGGAGAGATGAGCCTGCTTCTGGACACCTGATTGCACTTGGGAGTGGAATAGCAACTCCCGTCTATATGTATCTACAAAATGTGTGAATGGGTTATGGAAGAAGTATTTTTCCACACGTAATGACTAATTAGATTTAATCTAGATATTATTTTTTATTTAACTTGGAAGTCGCAGTTGCCTGGAGATACCCTGCTGGTTTGCGCTGTGAGCAGTGCTTCGAGGGTGGAACTTTGGTGTTTATTAATGCTGTTTGATATGTTCCGGACATTCATATAGCTTTATTGTAAAAAAAAAAAAAAAAGAGAATCTGGACTATCGCATGGGAAATGGTTGTTGCCGCTGTGTGGTAGTGCTTTATGTGTGCGTGTGAATGGCTGCAGAAGACTGCACATAAACAAAGGCAGTAACTCCTGCATGTGTGCGTGGTGTACTGAACCGGCAATTCTTGTGAATGGAAAAGAAATACTTTATCAATTGGAAGAGAAGTGAGCAAAGGTAAGGCAAGGTAAGAACAGTGTCTCTGAAATACTGTTACCTTCCAGGCTTTTCGAGGCAAAGTTTGTTTTTTCATTATGTGATGACTAGGTATGCCATTATTTCTACTTTTTTTTTCTCTCACTGAACAAAAATGTGTTCCTTCCCTTTTTCTCACTCTCCAACACTGCTATGCTTTATCTTTGTATCTAGAAAGTTGATCAGGCTTTTAGAGAGAACTTAGTTCTGATGAATAGCCGGATGTTTCTGTTGGCTGTATTGCTGTGTATTTTTGATTTGTAGCTGACTGGAGAACGGGCGGGTGAGGAGAGCAGCTGACTTTCTTCAGTTTTCTGCACAGCGGTACTCAGGGGAAGGAAACTGTGGGCATAAAGCCGTAGTGTAAAGTTCAAGGAGCATTTAGGTGTTCTAGAGGCTGGGTCTAATGTAATCCCCATGGCTGAGTTTCTTGCTCGTTTTTCCAGCCGTTTTGCCTGGAGCTTTTTTTTTTTTTTCAGATTGTTTTCCCAAGTGACCATATAGCAGCAAAGAGCAAGGGGATGGACCTGGAGTTAAGCTGGCTAAAGCCAGCAGTTGGGAGATCTTTGTTCCGTTCTGTCTTGACCGCAAGCCTCTTAACAGACCTCTGTGGGGGTGAGCATGGATCGCAGTTCTTTATCTTCATTATTTTCTTTTTTCCCCTCCATAAGTAAAATGGAAGTACAGTGTTACTCAAATGAGCAGATAAACTCTGTTAATGTTGGTGTTGAATTAACATACCCTGTGAAGCCTGTAAATAAACTGTGGGGTTACAGAAATGTCCTGGGTGGATATGTTAGCTTTTTATTTTTCTTGCAGTATGTTTGTTTAAAGTGAATTACCTATTAAGTCCCAGGAAGGTGGCTCTTTGTTTTACTCTTCTTTTTGGAATGCGATTTATTAGCGATATCCAGAGGGCTCGGCAGCATAAATCATGTTTGTTTCACGGCTTGTTGGGTGCAAAGGGTGAAGGGATTCCAAGTGAAGAGAGCTGGTTTTGTCGGTGTGGCTAATCAGGAGTGAGGCTGGAATGCTCATAGCTGTCATTCAGGTTTTATTTCAAAGTCCAAGGACCTACTGGGAAAAACAAAAAGCTAATGAAAGCTGACTGTATTTCAGCCCAAACCCTGTGGGATCCAAAATGATGTCCTGACACTCCATGTATTCTTATTCTCCTGCATTCCCGTGGTTACTAAGGTAACAGGTTTTCAGAGGCTTTACATCTTCATTGTCAAGTATTTGCTACACTTATTGTTGCTGTTTGCAGATTAGGGCAATTTAAACACTGCCTTTGGAAATGGGGACCAAAAAATACAAAAAGAATTATAGCAGAAATAGATGTAATGAATCAATTACTCCCTCATGTTTAAATTTTCAGTGCTACTTCTCAGAAGCTACATGCAAAATGTCACATTGGTTTAGTGCAGGGAATTTTTACATGTTCATTACAGGACTCTTGAAATACAGACTTGAAGACTAGCACATGTGCCTTAGTGCCTTTTCCAACCAACAGAATTGCCATGAAGAAACTTGTTCGTATTTACATCAAGGTGTTGCTTCTCTGCTAAAAGTACATCTGAGATAGTTGCCTGAATCTTGTAAGCTGTGTTACTTTTGTATTACTGTATCTGTAAAATCGTGCTTTAAAAACTAAGCGGCTGGGGCAAGATAGGAAAATAGTTTTAGCTCAAGCAGAAATGTGCTTGTTCACATCTTCCCTGGTAAACTGGGTTGTGGAGGAGATGGTCAGGCTTGTAAATGTATCTCCAGGAAGATGACTGTCTAAATTGACTTAGTTTCTGCTGGCTTCTTGAAAGTTTGTGCATTGCTGCAGCAAGCATCTTCTGCATCTGTGGTAGGAGAACTGTTTTTTAAAAAAATAGTGCAAATGTTAACTCTTGAAACTAGTGAGGACTTTGCATCACACTGATGTGTGGGTTGACTGTTAGGTGAGTAATTTCAGACTTATGGGTCATAGTTTTCTTTGTGTAAAATACGGATAATGCCCAGAGAGGAGTTTGGAAGGGAAACCGTAGATCCTAATCTACGTGTATAAAGTGCTACGGGAGGTTTCGATGCTGTATCTAAGACTGCATGCTCAGGTCATCACATGCAGAAGACAAGGTTGGAACTCTTCCTATTACTGATTTCCCAATGATTCAGTTAAAGTATAGTTTCAATTATAGAATTGAATAGTTTTAATAGTTCAATAAGAAGAACAATTTAATAGTTTTAATTATATATTAATTAATTAAAAAACCCCATAGAATTCATTGTGCTCATATGCAGCCAGCTAGTGCTTTGACTGGATATTTGTAACATAGTTTAAATAATTGCGAATTTTGTAAAAAGGATGAAGTTTAAATCTTTATTGTTTCATTGATGTTTTTCACAGTTTCTTTTTTTATCCCTTCCACTCCCCTCCCCTCCTAAATGGATTTTTGCTCTTGGCCTACTGCAGTTTAAAAGCTTTTAAAGCATCAGAGTTTGTTAGCACCTTGCTGTAGAACTACTTAATGGCTGATGTTGCTAGAAAGTAGTGTGAACGGGGTTGGAAGAAGCAGGGGAAACTGCTGTTAAAGCTCCTTAAGATTAAAAAAAAATTACTTCATACATATTAAATAATTTACATTTCTGATCTTTGTCATTACTAGTAAGTGAGTAATTGCAACTCTTCATTTAACAAACTGAGCTCATTATATATCCATGTTTGCAACCTGTGCTCATCTGTAATTCTGCAGCTAGTGGTAGCATTTCTGACCCTGTTTAAACTTAAGTTTTCTTAAAACAAAATTGCTTTTCAAACTGTATTATCTACATGCCAGAATTTCAGCGTAAGTAGTCCTACAAAGTAATTTTCTAGGAACAGGCAACACTTTTCCTGTGACTGAATCAGTGTTTTTAATATGCTGTCTCTTCTCCCTTTATAGTAAAGCTGTGTCAGAGTAATCACCCTAAAGACGAGAGTTTCTGTGAGTCTGGATGTGTGAAGGGGACTTGGGATTGAGTTTGGGATGCAGTTTGTTATTTAGCTTTTCATGGTGCCATGTCGGACATCGCAGCTGATTTAATGCTGACTGCTGTGCGCGGTCTGGAGCAGAATGTATGTAGCTGAGGTATGGTATATAACCAGCCCTTTTTGCCTGGCAGAAATGAAATGTTTCTAGTTGAGAAGAATCCTACCAGACTGGGGGAGATACAGGTATTGTTCGCTCTGTGGGTCCTTGAAATGAGTCTATTGCTGTCTACTCCAGAGCGCTTTATTGGACAAGCCCATGCAGTCTGCATCTAGGCAAGCCTAAGAGTATCCTTTTAGATTACATTTTTTATAAAGGTAGGTTATATAAAATGACATTCTTGCTGCTTATTTGCAGCTAAGTATAGTTTCTTTGGAAACATAAAGTGGAGAGGCCCTGCTGAGTGCCGTTTTATTACAGTTTTGCAGATGCTGCTGACTGTGGTTCGTGCTTAGCTAGGCAAGTAGTTACCCATGTTTGGTTACAACCATCACTTTCTTGAGGTAGGCGAGACTTAGGAGGCTGGTGTGCAGATACTCTTAAGTACAGAGCAGATTACCCCAGAAAAAGGGTGGTGACAGATGGGTGGCTGACAGCAGAGGGATGGAGCTGAATGCAGAATGAATTATTCTCTGTATCGAAGGACAGAAGGTGTTTGGCATGCATCTCTCACAAATTATCATTTTAAAGTGAGTGTAGGGAAACCTTTAATTTGATTAGGACATTGCCTTAATGGTTCTACACTTGTGGTTGTTACATTCCCCTGGACAAAGGTGTGATTTGGCATCAAAATGTCTGCAAACATTTAGCTTTATAAGAAGCTATTTATAACAAGAATTAATTCTTTCTGGTAAATACAAAAAGCTGAATGAAGGAACGCTTATGCATGTGTGTGTATGGAAATATGTATACATCTGTGGGCTGCCAGAAGGAATGGTCATCTTCCTTCCACCTCACCTGAAGTTATCTACAGTGCCTAAGAGAAATAAGATCTGCAACTAAAAAAAAAAATAGTGTTGTTCCCCACAGAATTATAATTGTCAAAATTTTAAGTTTTCATGATTTTTTTTTTTTTTAAACTTGTTTAAACTGGTTGTCACACTTACAGGACTGCTTCTACTTAAATGCTCTGGAAGTTTTATAACAAAAGGGGAAGACAAATCCTTTATATTCATGAAGCTTTTGAGATCCAAAGACGCTAGTATTCAACATGTGATAGTTAACGAGGAGCACTTGGAAATTTCTTAGTTGAAAAAAAAAAAAAAAGTCACTGAAGTGTTAAGGTCTGCAAGAACTTGCTTTCTTAAAGAAAAATAGGAAATTCATACTACTGTTTTACAGGGGTCTGTAGTACCCCCTGTCAGAATTTTTCCATTCTGTACTAAGTACCTTCCTTCCCTGGTGGAGAAGGGAGGAGCGTTCACCCATATCGGGTGTACGGAGCCCCACAGAGGAGACTAGAGGGGACCTCCGCTGTAGGGCTTGGGGAGAAGTCTGGGTGCTTTGTGTATGCTCTGGCATTCCAAATAAAACCAAATGTAATATTTGTGTGGACCTCAAGGGATCCTTGCACTTTGTGAATGAACACCAGCCTTCTTCCTTCCTTATTCTGTTCTGCCATCCAAAAGATAGAAGCAAGCCTTGCACAAATATGGATTTTTCAACCCATTTTTTCTTCAATTCTACCTATTTTGGTTTTTTTAGGCAAGACTCTTTTGTTTTTAACAAAAGTAGACTTAATTTACTTTTTTTTGGTTTAACAGTAACTATGTTGTGATCAAACTGCATTGTAATCACTCAGCAGGCAGAAGAACTAAATGGAGAACTGCAGAACTGGAAGCGCAATGCTGTAATAGAACCAGACTTAGCAGCTCAGCAGGTATTTCAGACTCACGGGCTTAGATCGACAGGTCCAGTGGAGGCAGGTACTGTTTGTTTCACATTTGGGAAACACAAGTTTACCTCATGGTTTGTAGTAGCTATAAAAAAAAGAAAGCGTCTAGCAACAGAGAGTAACTGATGTTTGTAAAATCAGTGAGTACAGAGAACCTCTTATGTGCTTGTGTTTAAGCAAATAAGGGCGGCTAAACAGTGAGTGTGTGCAAGTTAAACTCGGCTGACAAAAACAGTGTTTTCATTTCTGGGGAAAAAACAGGGAGTACAGAAAACTAAGTGAATTTATGAATAAAATGCTTCTTAGATGTCAGTAAGTAAAATCTGAGCAGTTAAAGCCTCCTTCCTCCACATCCTGGATCTGTATTGCTGTGTGTTACCCTGTTCTGAGTGTCGTGGGAAGGCCGTTGGTGGGTGACAGGCAGAGGGGTCCCATGGCCAGGGCTGGGCGCTGCCAGTGCCCACACACTGCCACCGCTGTCTCACGGCTGGCAGCGGGGAGCCCCTGGGGCGGGGGGTCTGCTCTTGCCGTCCCGCTCTTTTGTTTGGGCTAGGAAGCTCGGTTTAGACTAAGGGGTTTGCTCGTTATGGTTAATTCTGCCATGTACAGAAGTGGAAGAGTTGTCTGGGCAGGTTTCACTAGGTTTGATGAAGAGTGCACGGCTTTGGTTTTTGGCACAATTGCGGGGAGCCAGACCTCGCGGGTTCGCTCAGGCCAGCAGCAACGCTGCCTTGGTCCTTGCGCGCAAACACTCCTCAAGTACGGCACCGCAGAACGTCCGTTTATTGTGTGAGGGTTATAGTCTGAATAAAAAACCCGTAATGGAGACCCGATTTGGCTTAGCAGAAACTCACAGCAGATCCTACGGGCAGTTAGATGGAAGAGCCTTCCCTTACCTGGAAACCTGTGCCCTGTGTTTAAAGCAATCCGAACAAACACGGTATTTCATCTCGGCAAGGGGCAAGGACAATCCGTGTGTTACCAAAGGCAAACGTTACGTATGTCAATAAGCACCTTGTAGTGTACTGTAGGTGCCACATGAGCTTTGGGAATGTCTAATGCACTGAATTTGATACGAGGTGCTTTGGACCAGGAAATCCTGAGGACAGAATTCTTCACTTCTTCACGCTGCCCAGTGCTGCTCCCAGTCGACATCTCTCTCCCATTTCAGAAGGGTGCTAGTACCTTCTGCTAAGGCTCTCGTTGTCTGGTTTCTAAGCAATTACAGACAATAACTGGCACTCCAGCCAGCTGCCTTCGGAAGAAGAATGAGAAAGGACGGTTATGCTGAAAATGGCTGTTGAAATAACAAACAAACAGCTACTTGTTTCTGTTTTTTTTTTTTTTCTTTGCTAAGCTTTTGATTTCATCCCATACGAGATTGATGGGTTGGGTAGTGCCCACAAGTATTCCAGGCATGGCTCTTAGAAGACACAATTTCTATGTCTGTTTATGAAAGTTGCAAAAAACCTTGTACCAGGATGCTTAAGAGTCTCATTGTGCTCGCTAAACAGCTTGTTCTGCTCTCCTTTCCATAGAGGAATTACTTGACTCAACCCATGTTGAGAATTTTAGATTCCATTTTAAATTGTGTCTGAAAATTTCGGGCATGATAACCAACATGGCAGCTCTGAAATCTGGGTGCAGAAACTGCGGGCCATGCAGCGGGTCTACAGTAAACTGTTCATTGAGTAACCTCTTCTCTGACGTTTAGTGCTTTAGACAAATGACTATAACATTTCTTATTTAGTCAAACTACCCAAACTGAATGTGTCTAATGATAATTAAATAGGCAATTTTTGTAATATTTGCATTAGCCTGTTAATCTTTCTCGTCATTAAGTATACGGAGTGCTGCTGCCTCTGGTTAGATAGATGTTGGCTGAATATCCTTAAGGAAGAAAATTTGCTGGTTTTCAGCTCTGTTTCATGCTACTACAGTACTACTAAGGCCAAACAGGTGTGAAAGATTGGTTGCAGCTAGCTTGGGTTCCTAGCAAGGAATACAGTGGAAACCAGACGGCCAGAGGGGTTGTCTTCCATCTGTGCTGACGATGCAAAGTCATGCTAACTAAAGAAGAAGAAAGATGACATTGCCCTTTAGCCTGGGTTTAATGTAGGTCAGTTGGGTCACCAGATAACATGACTTTAATGGCCAAACTGCTTTTAACAATTGCCTTGGGCAGTGTTTAATTTCACTGATCTTTGCCAGCCTTCAGGAGAAGAGAGAGGAAAAAATACACCTTCTGGTTTTCACACGGTGTGTGCTCTGCTGCTTCTGTGATCTTTTATGGCTGGTCAGTATAGAGCAACATATGTGGATAATCACATAAGCATATGAAAAGTGTTGTTTACTTCCAGATTGCTCACAACAAATTGACCAGGACCAGTTTGATTTTTTTCATTTTTTCCTAGAGGATGAAGAGCTCAGACTGAGCAGACAGATAAATTACATTAATGTAATTTTTGTAATTGCTTGTTCTTCCCAAAAAAGAACTCAATTACTTAATTCTTTACTTACAGAGATCTATATAAATCTTTATATTTTGAAGATTTAATCCTCTTTTATACTGAAATTTCTCTAACGAAACCTATTACCTAGTACACATTTTCAAGTATGGGATGAGGACAATCTATAATTAATACACAGTTAAGTGCAACATTGGTTTGATTAGATTTTTCAGGCGAGTTGACAAAAAGATCAGCCTTCTTGGCCTGTTCAACCACCATATGCAGAATTTCTAGTTGATCTTGATTTATTATCATCACTCTTTCACATGCAGTATCTCCCATCTTGTTACGGAGCACTGTAATAACAAAATCAATCACATACCTTAATAACGGAATAGGAAGGCTAGAGCTGAATTCTGATGGTCCTACTTCTTTTCTGTCCCGGTGCTGCATTGGAATAGTCGTACAGGGAATATACGATGGGTTCTTTTGGAAATTCCTCAGTGAGTATCGCGGAAAGTGCGTGCTTGTGTGTCAGTTTTGTACAGATGTTCTGAACGGGCCGTTGCTCAGAAACAATGTCTGAGGTTGCAATGGAGAGTGTTATTAACGGGCTAGCTTAATGGTCGGGAAAAGGGACAGAAGCAAACGCTAAGAGTCGGGGGAAAAAAAGGACTCTAAAGCAAACATGCATCTTTAGTATACCTGCATCTTGAAGGTCATGTGCAGTTCGTCTCCTTCCTCTCTTTTCTACAGTAACAGATACAATTTTAATTTATAATTTTCCCAATCTTAGGAAAAGAAACCCCAGTGAAAGCAGTAAGGGTGATCAAAGATGTAGAATAACTGCTGCTATGTAAGGAACAACTACATTGACGAGCCCTCAGCCTGGGAGTAAGACAGCTGCCCATAAAATACCGTGGGGCAGCAGGTGATAGCTGCTCCTGTCTTCTGTGGAAAAAGAACGGAGGAGCAGCAGATGGAATTAGCAGGGACTGTGCTGAACGCAGACAAGAGGTGGTATCTCCAAGCGTGAGGTGGGTTGTGGCACTCCGTTCTCAGGACATCGGTGTGCCGAAAGCTTAGGTGGTTTCTGAAGCAGCTGGATAAATTTTTGGTTGCTGTTAAATGAGCCCTGAGCTGCAAATCGGTGGAAGTTGGGAGAATATTTTGGATAATTAGTGCTGCAGGCATGTCCCGCGGGTTGTATTCTCTCTGAGTATCTGCTGTTTGCCGCTGTGGGACTTAGGGAAGGAGGCTTGTGGTCTGACCTGCCATGTCTGGTTTTAGGTTGTTCTGACCACCCCATTATTGTTCTTTGACTGTGTGGGTCACTTGGCTGGGGTCGGAAAGCGTTCGAGGTCTGTTCTTTGCTCGCAGCGTGTTTTCTGCAGGCAGTGAGCCAGATGAAAGCGGCATGCAGTTTTCTTTTCTGCACCATGTTGGGTTTATAGGTAACAAGACTAGGTATGACAAGCAATTCCAGGAATGCCAGAACTAAGGAAGCCTAGTTACATAAAGATTTGACTTTCTTGGTTGATGAACTCTGATTTACCATGGTGTCTGTAGTGAGGATGTGGGGAGGATCAGCCCTTCCAACGGCTGCTTTTTGTACTGCCTTTACCTGTAGCTGAGACACAGTTAAATGTCCTGCCTAACTGCCTAGGTTTCCTCATGACTATGGAGGGGAAGAAAGATCTTTCAAACGTCTGTCCCTCTGTCTCATTTGTACAGAATTGTGTGTTTAAGAGGTACCTGACAGAAAACAGGAACATGAGCCACACTTCCCTCAGAAACCAGGCAAAAAGAAATAGTACAAAATAAACACAAATGAAGGAAATAGTCCTTTGTCTTGCCCCTAAGCATTAATAATATAGTGAAAAAAAGACTCATGAATATTAAAAATAGATTTATTTCAATCTTTCTGAAGTTCTGAGTTGGACACAGGTTAGCTTCAGTGCTTCACTGTGCACAGAACAGTGGGGTATGAGAGTGACACGCAATTTTTCTTACGTTATTTAGTAACTGACGCACATGCTGTGTTCTTTCTGGTTGTTAATAGCATGCGAACTATGAGGCCAAAGAGGTCTTCCTCATGACAATGGCTAGTGTTTGTAGAAAAGCAAAGGTCATGATCACGACTAGGTTTTTTTTAATGCCAACTGGATAGCGGTGACAATTACTGAACTAGACAGATCTTAAAGGGTTGGGTTGTTAACTTACCTCCCCCGCTTTGTGAGCGGTGATGTACTCAGCGCAACCGGCTGTGTCTGTGCTCTGCCAAGTTAAGTGTGCTTGCCCTTGGATAACTTTCCTTCATATTTCTGTGAAAAATAGGAGCACCTGCTTCACTAGGTTTATTTTTCTGTGAGGTGCTACTGCATTAGCAATATTATTACCATCTTTAAAAGATAAAAGAAAATAAACTACTTAAAACATGTTTTGTGCTTTTTGGATTACTTTCTTTTCCTCGTAACCTGTAGTTTAAACTTTAGTGGAGAAAAAACTGGGTTGTTTTGTACTTCCAGACCATGCATGTGAATGGTGACAGCAGTGTATTTTTGAAAGATAAATTTTTTAAATAAAATTTTAATCAAGACCTCTTGAGGTAACCCTAGGCCCTTAAAACAAAGCTCTTTACTTAGCTTTGGCTGAAAATATGTGAACCTATGTTCTGGTTTTTAACCAGGAATAATGTGTTTGGAGGGAATTGCAGCTGTAGGAAGTGTGGCCATGAGTTGTAGCTTTTCCCTCAGCTCAGGTGTTCAAAATTGAATGTCCATGAACTTTGATCGTGAACCAAACCCTCCATGGTACAGTGGCCTTACATCTGGTTATCAATGTGTGTGCTGGACAGGGTGCGATGTTGGAAGTCTGCGCTTCAGTGTGTTTAGACACCCCTTAGAAAGGCCAAAAATTAGAAATGGAGAAGAGAAAACCATTATTTGGCTCTTTGGAAACCGTAGTTTCCGAGTACTGCATTGGATGATTTCTGGAGTAGTAAAATACTAGATGAGTATTTTGAGGGAGGGAGTGCAGGCACGGACACGTCAGGAAGCTGTCACAGCTGGAGTGGATACCACACTAGGAAGTATTTTTTTAATAGCCTGAGAATACAAGAGTCATTAGATGACCTAATCCTTTTCATCTGAAATTTTTGCTCTTGTGACTTTATTTTTCTAGTTGCCAAGACTTAAGTGTGGAAGACCATCTTTTTATTTTCTTTTATACAGAAAAAATTCATCAGTGTAGGTCTGGTTAGTTTGAACCTGGCCTGAATGTTTAGCCTTCTTGTGTGGATATGATAGGTAGAACTTTATCAGCTGTCGAAATGGTTGATTTATTAGTAAAAAGATGAACTTTTCTTCATGATGAGAATCTTTGTCTCAAGAGACTGGAAGTTACACAGTAAATGACTTCGTGTTTGGTAATAGCAAATTCATATGAACTTTTTCTTAAGTTCAAGAAGTTGGTCTAAAGCCAGTTGTATCAATGCAGTATTTGACTGTAAAAAGTTCTTGTTTGAATCCTCGTGGGAGCTGGAGGGAGTGGTGGCAAGAGGAAAGTTAAAAGTCTAGACTGAGGGTAAGCTTGGCAATGAAGGAAGAGTGCCCTTTAGAAACAAAGGAGGGGAAACAGCAAATACTTTTGGACAAAGGTTTGGGGTTTTTTCCCCCAGAAGTAACTATAGATGGAACTGGTAGTCTGCTGAGATTTGCAAGTGGTTTCTGTTACACAATTTAGTGTTCGAGTGCTTTACTAGACTTCAGTGATTTCTGTGAAACTTGCACTTGCTGAACAGCTGCTGCAGACTGCTCTGTCCCCTTATTTGAATCAAAGTAGTTGGCAGTTGCTGGCATCAGGCGCACAGATGGAGCAATTTCTTTGTTTGCAGAAGGAAAAATACTAGGAAAACATTGTTCTTGGTTTCTTGGGTTTTTTAACATCCTTTTGCTCTAATTACTTTATGCTTGGCAGGAGTAGATTTAGTCTTGACTTTGCATCTTTGCTGTCCCTTCAGAAGTCAGCCAAAGCTATCCAAGCTAAAAGATAAAAATTCTAGTTTATTCATGCTCGGAAACTTGCTACTGCTACGCCGCTAAAATTCCACCTCCCCTATGACTCTATTACACCTTTAGCTGTGAAGTAAACGAGGAGGCCGAGAAAGATAGAACTCAAAGAACTTAATCTGGCTACTGCCAGACGATAGTGTTTCTATACA
Source organism: Bucorvus abyssinicus (assembly GCA_009769605.1). Taxonomy (NCBI): domain Eukaryota; kingdom Metazoa; phylum Chordata; class Aves; order Bucerotiformes; family Bucorvidae; genus Bucorvus; species Bucorvus abyssinicus. Next base: position 12,596,437 of record CM020052.1, on the reverse strand, counting down.
TTAACAACAAAAGGAGGGCTAAGGAATATCTCCATCCTTTACTGGATACAGGGGAAACAGTGACAAAGGATGAGAAAAAGGTGGAGGTATCAAATGCCTTTTTTTTCCCCAGTCTTTAATAGTAAGACCAGTTGTTCTCTGAGTGCCCAGCTCCCTGACATGTACAGCAGGGACAGGGAGCAGAATGAAGTCTCCATAGTCCATGAGGAAACAGTCAGTGACCTACTACACTACTTAAACACACACAAGTCTATAGGGCTGGCTGGGATCCATCCAAGGGTACTGAGGGAGCTGCTGGAAGTGCTCAGCAAGCCACTTTCCATCATTCCTCAGCAGTTCTGGCTAACCAGGGAGGTCCCAGACGACTGGAGGTCAGCAAATGTAACACCCATCTACAAGAAGGGCCAGAAGGAGGATCTGGGGAACTACAGACCTGTCAGTCTGATCCCAGTGCTGGGGAAGGTTATGGAGCAGATCATCTTGAGTGCCATCATATGGCACATACAGGACAACCAGGTGATCAGGCCCAGTCAGCAGGGGTTTGTGAATGGCAGGTCCTGCTTGACTAACCGGATCTCCTTCTATGACAAGGTGACTTGCTTAGTGGATGAGGGAAGGGCTGTGAACATTGTCTACCTAGATTTCCAGACCACCGGAAGACCCTATCTGCAAAAGCATTCTCCTGCAGAAACTGGCTGCTCCTGGCTTGGATGGGTGTACGCTTCACTGGATAGAAAACTGGCTGGACGGCCGGTCCCAGAGAGTGGTGGTGAATGGAGTTCAATCCAGTTGGTGGCCAGTCACCAGTGGTGTTCCCCAGGGCTCAGGACTGGGGCCTGTTCTCTTTAACATCTTTATCAGTGATCTGGATGAGGGGATTGAGTGCACCCTCAGCAAGTTTGCAGATGATACCAAGTTGGGTGGGTGTGTTGATCTGCTTGAGGGTAGGGAGGCTCTGCAGAGGGATCTGGACAGGCTGGACTGTTAGGCTGTGGGCAATGGTATGAGGTTCAACAAGGCCAAGACCCAGGTCCTGCCCTTGGGTCACAACAACCCCCTGCAATGCTACAGGCTTGGGGAAGAGTGGCTGGAAAGCTGCCCAGCAGAAAGGGACCCAGGGATATTGGTCGACAGCCGGCTGAATATGAGCCAGCAGTGTGCCCAGGTGGCCCAGAAGGCCAGTGGCATCCTGGCTTGTACCAGCACTAGTGTGGCCAGCAGGAGCAGGGCAGTGATTGTCCCCCTGTACTGGGCACTGGTGAGGCCACACCTTGAGTCCTGTGTCCAGTTTTGGGCCCCTCACTGCAAGAAGGACATTGAGGTGCTGGAGCGTGTCCAGAGAAGAGCAATGAAGCTGGTGAAGGGATCTAGAGCACCAGTCTTATGAGGAACAGCTGAGGGAACTGGAGTTTTTTGGAGAAAAGGAGGCTGAGGGGAGACCACCTTGCTCTATGACTACCTGAAAGCAGGTTGTAGTGAGGTGGGTTTTGGTCTCTTCTCAGTAGTAACAAGTGACAGGATGAGAGGAAGTGGCTTCAAGTTGCGCCAGAAGAGGTTTAAATTTGATATTAGGAAATTTTTTTTCACTGAAAAAGCATTGCAAAGCATTTGAACAGGTTGCCCAGGGCAGTGGTGGAGTCCCCATCCCTGGAGGTATTTAAAAGGTGTGTAGATGTGGTGCTGAGGGAGATGGTTTAGTGGTAACTTGGCAGTGCTGGGTGAATGGTTGGACTTGATGATCTTAAAGGTCTCTTCTGTGATTCTGTGATAGGGGAGCTTGGAGTGAATATTGTAGTAAAAATGAGAAGGAGATTGGACTGGCCATACAAGCATCTGAGGGCTTGGAAACTAAAGGTGAAGCTAGAAGAAATCAGAATTGGCCTGATGAGGAGGAAGAGTGTGGGAATCAGAGTAATAAATGGAAGTAAAGGGGCTAGTGAAGGCAAAGCTGGGCAATAATACTGGGAATATGTTGGCAAGGAGCCTGAGAACTGCTGAGCTGAGGGGAAAAAAGGTGAGATGAAACCACGTGCTTCTGACAAATTCAGGTACAAATATGGGATCTGGTTTGTAAGGAGCCTTTGGATGATGGGAGGGAGTTGCTTAGGACTGGGATGAGATCGTATGGGATGACTGGGACTGGATAGTGAAAGGAACTGGACTGGAGTTGGACAAACCAGTTAGGAGAGGATGCAGGAGTGTTAGATCAGAATAATGTGTTTCCACAGGAGTTCACTCACTGTAATGCCTAAAATGAAATCAAAACATTTTTTTAACCTTGTTGCTCTTCTGCTCTGTGGTGGGTTGATGCTGGTTGAACGCCAGGTGCCCACCAAAGCCACTCTATCACTCCTCAGCTGGACAGGGGAGAGAAAATATAACAAAAGACTCATGGGTCAAGATAAGGACGTGGAGATCACTCAGCAATTACCATCACAGGCAAAATACACTTGACTCAGGGAAATTAACTTAATTTATTGCCAATCAAATCAGAGTAGGATAATAAGAAATAAAAACTAAACCTTAAAACACCTTCTCCCCATCCCTCCCTTCTTCCTGAGTTCAACTTTACTCCCAAATTCTCTGTCTCCTCCCCCTGAGTGGCACAGGGGGAACAGGGAATGGGTCAGTTAATCACATGTTGTTTCTGCTGCTCCTTCCTCCTCAGGGGGAGGACTCCTCACACTCTTCCTCGTGGCCCAGCATGGGGTCCCTCCCGCGGGAGACAGTCCTCCATAAACTCCAACATAAGTCCTTCCCACGGACTGCAGTTCTTCACAAACTGCTCCAGGGTGAGTCCCTTCCACAGGGTGCAGTTCTTCAGAAACGGACTGCTCCAGCTTGGGTCTCCCGCGGGGTCACAAGTCCTGCCAGCAAAGCTGCTCCAGCATGAGCTCCTCTCTCCAGAGCTCCACGTCTTGCCAGGAGGCTGCTCTAGGGCAGGCTTCCTGTAGGGTCCACAGCCCACTTTGAGCATCCACCTACTCCGGCGTGGGGTCCTGCATGGGCTGTGGGTATCAGCTCTATGTTACTCTCCATGGGCCGTAGGGGACAGCCTTCCTCACCATAGACATCACCACTGGCTGCAGAGGAATCTCTGCTCTGGTGCCTGGAGCACCTCCTCCCCCTCCTCCCCTGACATCTATCTGCAGAGTTGTTTCTCTCGCATATTCTCACTTCTCTTTCCAGCTGAAGTTGCCAGGTTGTTTTGTTTGGTTTCCCCCACCCCATTCTTAAGTATATTATCACAGAGGTGCTACCACTGTTGCTGACGGGCTCAGCCATGGCCAACAGTGGGTCCGTCTTGTAGCCAGCTGGCATTGGCTTTATCGGACACAGGGGAAGCTTCTAGCAGCTTCTCGCAGAAGCCACCCCTGTAGCCCTGCCACTATGAAAACTTTGCCACGCAAACCCAGTCCATGCTGTCAGTAAATATCTTAAATGCATTGACTGACAATGTCTTGACTCATTGCCAGTGGTCCCCGTGGAGCACCATGACCTGAGGGGAGGACTCCGAAGACCTTTGTCTCTGTCATTTGCAAAGCAGACGTGGGAGAAGTAAGCACCACAGCACTCTCACTGCTCCGTAGGAATACTGGCAGCACTGCTTGACTTTTCTTCATGAAAGTAGACCATCAACCAACCCCTGCCTTTTCCCCCTATCTGGGGTTTAAATACCCTCATAAATACTCTGCGGTCGTTGCTGTGGCTAGGACATTGGTGGGTTTGGCTTACTGCTTGGGTCAGGGTGCTTCTGGGATAGAAGCAGGTCATGCTCAGGGTCAGGAGAACCTAAGGTCAGAGACCAGAGAAGTACAAATGCATTAATTTTGAGGGCAAGGCAAGGGCGTGGATGCCAAGCTGTGATGTGGAACGTAAGAACCGCCGGCATGCCAGAGTAAGCCTGGCAGTCTGTCGTCTGGGCTGAGGCAGAGGCTGAACTCAGACTTGGCACCGGAACATGGGAATGCTGGGCAAGGAGCCTGGTGAAGCAGGATCCTTGGGATCAAGTCCCTGGGTGTCAGAAAATCGGAGCAGGGATAAAGGCTAGAAATTGCAGCAGAACACAAGATTTTAGGAAGATTGGCAAGCTCCCAGAAAACCTTCTATTAAGTAGTATCTACACTTTCCTGTTTGTATGGTTGAATTCGGAGCAGAACGGGGGATTCCTTTCAGTCAGTAGTTCTGTGAGTGGAAATAACTACGCGTGTTTTGTCCTAACCTGTTGCAGATGCCTGGGTGTCACTCTCTTAAGGGGAGTGTGCAACAAACGCTTTCACACTGTGTGCTGGTCCCCCTGTGTTGTTCGGGTATGACAGGTACGCTGGCGCAGAGGGAAGAAAAACTTCGTTATGCTGAAATTGCACAGAGGGAAGGAAAATGTCAGTATGCTGGAATGTGTTCTGAGCCCTGATTTCCCAAAGTTTAGTGAAGAAGGTCCTGATAGCACTGCTGAGGAGAGTAAAATTGGTTTCTGGGAAACAGCTAAGGCCCTAAATTATTACAATTATACACTTTACTGTTTCAGAAAATGAGAATTCTTCACTCTTCATTGAGGAAAAGAAGAAAGTGTGTTTAGAAGCTGGTCTGAAATTTCAAAAGGAAGAGAAAAGTACTTAGCTGGCTCTGCTAGCCCTTCACTTTCATGACTGTTTATTACAGTCATGCATTTGATCACGGCTGCTGGCAACAGAAAGTACCTTAATTAGTGTGGGATAGGCTCATCTGTGGGCGGCATTAAGGTGACAGCAGGTAGCACTGAGGGGGCAATTCCTATCTAGGTGTCTAAAGCTGTCACGTTTGTCCCACCACTAGCACAGTCAGTGGACCAGGGGCCCGGCTGATGAATGCACCCACAGCTCCAGTTTAGCCATGAGGGAGGGACTGGAGAATTCTTGACTCAGGATTTCCATGGGACTGTGGCTGCAACAAGTCAAGTGACTTGCACTGTCGTGTGTGAGGTGGAAACTCAGGATGAATTAAGCTGAGAGACTTGTACAAATAAATTCTGATTTATACTTTTTGAGCTGTGGTGGATTCTGTTGAAATATTCGGTTTTAATTCATGGTGAGTGTATGGAAGGGGAGGAGGAGGGAACAGAAGCGACTCACATTCCTTTAGACTGTCTCAACGTATAGCATAGGTCAGAGGAGTTCCTCAGTGGTTTGCACACTAGACCTTGGGTCACAGGAGATGCATAATCATTTAATTTGGTTTTCCATCCCTTAAAGTTAATTACTGTCACTGTGTGTTCGTTTGCCTGTTTTCTGTAATTCTGAGGACACATACGAGGTGCTTTCCTACAATTTGTATCGCAAGTTTTGGTGTATGGACTTTAAGATCTTGTGAGTTTAGGGTGAGATTACCTTAAAAATGTAACCTCTCACTGGTATGTCAAATTGAATCTGAGAAGCATTTCTGTGTTAAATGCAGTAATATTAATTGAGGGAATATTTGAAAATAAAACCATTACTTCCTTTCTTTGCTCCCGCCTTCCCAACCCCACTTCCAGCACCCTAGGAGTAGCTTAGTAGAAAGCCTTATTCTTCTTTCAGGACTTATATTTAGTCGTATCCTTACATGTGATGTTGACAAGTTGTGAAGGGACACATAAAATTTTTATTTATCTTTGTTCTACCTAGTGCATTTGTCCTGCCTGGTTTTGGTAAAGAGTGCACAGTGTTGCACAGGGCGGGATGGGGAAGGGAAACAGGGCTAAGGGAAAGTGCAGCACTTGCCTTCATAGAATTTGCTTTTTCATTTTAAAGTTTGAGTTTTTATTTCATCATTTGTATAACATAAGATTCAAATTATCTATTACATTTTTGAGTGTTTCTCTGTTGCTGAGGTTGTAGAAAAGTGCTGTTTATTAGGAAGCAGTCATAGGCAATGATAGCAGATTTTTTGGACTTACACACATGCCGCAGTGTAAGGTTCCATTGATGGTAAAATTTACTAAAACATTCAGCATTTCTCAGGAGAACTGCCAATCCACAACTTTAAGTATGAAGACATGTAGTTGGTGGCGCTGTTATTCGTTGTCTCCACCTGCCCCCCTTTGGTTTACTAATAACTCTGATTCTCTTGAAAATTTTCTTCCTTCCCCAACAACTGTTTTATAGCTGACAGAAGTAAGCCATTTCCTAACCCTATCCTCTATCTACAAAGGTAATAAAAATTGCTAATGGAAATGCGGTTGCCTTCTGTTGTGTGGTTCTAGTAGGAAATGGCTCGCTGCAATTTGTGGGGTACTTACCCTTTTTGGTACATGATGAATGGCTCACTTCAAATGATGTTTCCTCATTGATTTCCTAGTTTTTATCACCAGAAATGGCAGAGCAGGACGAATAAGATTTAAACACGAAGTTGATTTTGAAGATGGAATCTTTTCACAACGGTGTGAATTCAGTGTAGAGCTTTTCATCACACTCTGCCTATTTGATGCCATATTCTTGAAACAAGTACATGTGATATTTACCTGTCATTAGTCACTTTGTCTATGTTGTCAAGCTCTTTGAGATAGTTACATTTCATTCACGGAAAAATCTCTGTGCAAGTAAATTCTGGGTGTTATTTAGCAAGTGACTCTGAAATAATCGTGTTTCTGTGGTACATGACAGTATTTCGTCATGTATTTTCGCTACGTGACAGTACATGAAGAATTGGAAGAATCCCTCTTAACCTGCTCAGTTTCTCTTTGATTGGGCTGGACGACTACCAAATGGAAGCCATCCCTTTAGTTTCTGCAGCGTCCATATGGTGGTTTTCTTTTTCCTGTGTGTTGCTATGTGAATCCCTGGGCAAGACCATGTAGAAGTAAGGTAGATGGGGGGCAGATACAATCCTTCAAAATATGGTTGTTTTTAAATTGACTAGAGTAGAAAATTGAGATGTTCCTTGCCAAGTAGGATAGCTTCAATCTAAAAGGATATTGCAGTTTTGCGGTTTATAAGATTGGCTTAAATTTCATTGACTTGACAGTCTTTGAGTCCTTCAAACTGTTACAGCTCTGCAGTAAATAAAACTGTTTCATCTTCTTTAAAAGTTAGCGTTACAACGTGTTTACTTTCTTCGTTTGGTTAGAAAAAAGCATGGGGTTTCAAAAGTCACTTTGATAGCTACAACTGCAATTAGGTTTACTTTTAAATGGATATAAACTGCTTTTTTTAAATGCAACATATGAAACCATTGAGGTAAAATCTACCTATTCCACAGAACTTGCAGTAATTTTGTTTTAACTTCCAATAATTTTCTTGCGTTTTTTGTCTGCCTCTTGAGATTTTTGTGATTTGTGATTATACCTTTGATCTTTTCTCTTACTATTGTGTGCTTTTAGTTTCAAACCATGATGCAAACATTGCAAGTGAAGAATAAAGTCTGCAGACTTTCAAGTTTGTGCAGTTTCCATTTCTCTTTTTCTGAAAACCGTTTTGCATAAATCTGTGAACAACCTATCAGGCTGCATACAGATGACTGGAAAAAAATGTTTTGTATTGTCTCCTTCCATTGCTAAGCATTATAGGATTGATCTTCAGATGATCTCTAATGGAAACAAGCTGAGCGCCTGATGAAAAAAGCAAATACTATCATACCTCTCTGCTCATTTGCTCTGAAATGGTCTTCATAAGCATAAACTCTGAAAAATCTCTTTTCTGTAGAACCATCACTTCCAACTGTCCTTAATAAAATTAGAATTATCAAGTGTTCCATACTTAACTTCGCCTGCTTTCTCCCATTCCACTGCAGTTACTTTCAAAAATACTCATGAGATTTGTGTAAGACATCTCGCATAGACTAACAACACAAAAAGTAGTTTGCAGAACACTAGACTAGAAGTTTAATTCATGTACTGGGGAACAAATTGTCCTAGAAAGATTGTCTCAATTCCCGTAGCGTTCAAGTGGAGCCACCATGGTTAGTGACTAATCTACGATCCCTTTGGAAGGGGATGTTAATTGGGCAGACACTGAGTAATAGGTAATTGTGTGAAGAACAGCTGCAGCTTTAGATCTGTGGAATATTGGGACTCAACAGATAATTGAAAACATACATTTGAAATACCGAATATAATCTGACTTAGAATACAAAGAATAAACTATATATTTCTACCTTGAGTATGTGTGGAGTAAGGGAAAGAAAAAAATATAGTTGGTTTTCTGTACTGTACTTCATCTATGTGAAAAACAACCATAATTCTTTTCAACATATCTGCTTTTCTTTGTAACTGAGTGTTTGGTGTATGTGCTTGAGTGGCAGAGAACAAAATGTTCTTTTTGAAGATAAGAAATGTTCTAAATGTTCATGATGAGAACAGCGTGCACTGAACAAGCACAAAACATTCAGACACCTCTTTACATTTCAGATGTTGAATTTAAGTGACTTAAAATAGGGCTGAAGTAATAATATAAAAATATACAGAACCTTTTTTTGTCTAAATCCGGCTTTTAGAAATTATATTTTTAATGTACATCGAACAACTGTTGATGGCAAGTCTCTAAGTGACTGGCCCAAATCTGAGTTTAATAGTATTTTGAGGTGAACTGTTCCCAGTCTTTGCTCTTCTAAACCAGCCTCAACTGTGACAATTGTAGAAACATCTCTGTTTACAGTCCTGGCTTTTTCTTTTGATGGTCACTTGGCATTGCTGGTTTGCATTAAAAATCTCAGGTCTAGAGATCCTGACATTCTGGTGCAGCCAGACGGGCATCTGAATCCTGATAGCCACAGTGCTGTGATGGGCGTGTTTGTAAGGGTTGGAAAAACCTTGGTTGTGAATAGTGCGCATTGCTGGAAGATCTGTCAGTCAGGGAACTTCAAACCAAGTGCAACTGCAAGAGAATTTGACAGAACTTTAATAAGGTTTCAATTGCTACATGGGCGTTCAATCCTGTTTCACTTGTATCTTTACCTCTCTGTTATCTGCCTCACATTGTTAATATGTGAATGTAAGAACTGACTGCAAAAGAGCTGATGTGGGGTCGTGAAGTATTTCAGCAATGCTACTCCGTTCTTTCATTACCTTTGCAATAACATTTGACAGAGCTTCATGGAACTGTAGATCTCACTGAAAAATACCTACCCGAAGTTTAAAAACTACGTATGACCAAGAGTGGTGGAAAAATTCTTATGGAAGCTTTGGATACAATGGTCCCTTTTCTTTATTCAAATAATTTATACCAGTCATCTGAAATTATAAATCAGTACTTTGTAGAGAACTTTAAAGAAACTTTTGTATTGTTCAGCTGTTTGTCTTTCAGAGGATAGATGAGAGAGACTCGTAATTGAGAGGAATCATGTTTTCATTATCAGTAATTCTATTGGGGGGATTGTTTTTTGGTTTTTTTTTTTGTTTTTGGGGTTTTTTTGTGGGAAGAGAAAGGGGTGATTTAACAAGGTTATGTTATCTCTCAATACCATTATACCTTACTGCTGGTCATGGTTGAAAGTCTTATGTTACTGTAGTCTAAAAAGTGTTGGTTTTCTTTCATTGAAGCCGAATGCTTGAACAGAGGTTTCTATTGTAAATGAGAATTGCTTATTGCTGTGAGTTCCAAAAAGGCAGATTTCATTTAATCCACACTAGCTGTGTACCTCAGGAGAGCACTCCCAGGAGCTTCCTTTGCAGGTACCAAGTTCTGCATTGCTAGAAGGTGCAGCTGGGTCCGTAAGCAGGAAGTCAGAAGAACTACAGTAAAGAGTGCTACCCTCCAGTTTTTCCTTTGCTACCTAGTGCTGTGAAATAAATACCAAATAAAACTGTTGTATGCACTGGGCTTTTATCTGGTTATCCTATGCCTTGTGTTTTCTTTCTTTGTTTTTCTGCTGTATCTGAAGCGAATGTTAATTGTTTGTTGTTTAGTAACTTCTAGTTTCCCAGTGTTCTTTTGTGGAAAGTCAGAACCTCTGGCGTCTAAATGAGTTGGCAAAGAAAAAAAGTTGCACAACCTGTCCGAAAACTTCTTCATCACTGTCAATCACTTCTAGGACAGAAATACATGCTGTTCCCAAAAATGCAAGCTTACCAGTATTTGTGAGTTTAGCACACAGATACTTGGCTTACCTCTGTGCATCAGAACTGTAATCATAAACTATAAAATTCTCTGCTTGGATAAAGTTCATAGCAACTTCTTGCCCATCAGTGATGCGATGGAGAGTCACTTCTTTTGCTTTAAGAAAGGAAACAAGTTATCAACAACTGACTGGTGAAACCACACCCTCAGAGGGTCAGTGCAGGGAAGACATCAGTGAAAATATTATTTTTCAGTACTTTGGGCTAGAGCTTCTTTGCTGGAGCCAGCTTTCCCTTTAATGCTCTTGCAGAGACTCATGTGATGTACCACCTATAGCTCCTCACGTACATAGGACTACACCTCCCCATATCTGCTGCTCAGACATCAGGAGGGGAGGGAGCACTTGATCTGGTTAAAACTTCTCCTGGTGCTGTAAATGATGACCGAGAACCTTCAGCAATCCAGAAAGTACTAGTGGAGTTTCTTAGTAAGGAGGGAAGCAAGCTGCCTGCCTGTAGGGTTTTTTTTTTTTTTCCACGGGAATGACTTCATTGCCCAATTGCCCTCTGGTCTCCTCTTGCACGCTTTACTATATGAAGAATATACCTTACAATGTGCTATATTGACCAGGCTGGCTCTGCAGACAAGTTGTACAGCCGTTGGGGCGGCGTTCTGCTGGAGCTCCTTACTTTGGCTGGTCTAAGCAGTAGTGGGGCACTGCCACTGTGTTACTTTTTTGGTTTTTTTAAATTTTTTTGTTTTTGTTGGACCATGCCTTGTAGACATCTCCAGCTGGTAGCAGCTGTCATTCATTCAGCGCTCTGTCATGGGGTGTAGGCAGACTGCATGCCATACGTAAATGCTTCCGATGATTAAAAATTATTGTGCCGTACCTTGGCTTGTACTGAGGAAGGCTGACTGCTGCTGAGCTGATGTAGACTGAGATCACTGGCATTAACTATCTTACATATTTTCTAGCAGAAGGATCAGATTAGCAAGACATTTTTCCTCACTGGCGAATAATTTTTCTATCAGTCCCGGAGATTAACTATTCCACATACATCCCTAGCATGGCTCTGAAATTATTCTCATATCAAATATCATGGCATTTGTTTACAAGCCAAATGGGTCTCACATTTCCAAAGAGATTTCTGATTTCTAGTGAAGAACACCTTGCATCCAAACTCTGCCAGCTGATGACTAAGTGCCCAAGAGGTTCTTAGCATGGAGAGGAAAATGTTTTGTATTTGCTGCGGTGACAATTTTTGCCAGCAAAAAAGCATCCACAGTTCTGTGCTCCGTGAATTTGCTCTAAATGAATGTGCATATACTAACAAACGGGGGAAAGCATCAGGAACAAATGTCCTGCCTCCTTCTAAAGAAGCAGTTTACTGTAAGGAATCTAATGCCCTGATCCATTCTCCACCAAACAGAAAAGGCAGGAACCTGGTATTTCTTAATACGTCTCTTGTGCAGTGCAGGGAAAAGGTACCCAAGCTTGACTGTTTACAGGAAGGTTGGACTTGGAAAGGCACCGACCTGGGACAGCAGGAAGCTCCCTGTGAGCTCTCCAGTGCCCTGCTTGGAACGTGCTGTGTGCAGGGCTGGCGGGGGGCGGCTCTTGCTGCTTCTCAGGGTGCCTCCAGATAGCTTTGCTCTGTATGTGCTGGGAAGATAGAGCCTAGTTGGGGCTGTACATAGCTGTGTGCTACGTTAACGAAACAAGCGGTTTCAAAGGCACATCTTATCTTTGCACAAGCTGCTGCGGGTTTCAGTACTCTCCCATTCTACCACTGCTGGGGAGCTACTCCTTTGCTTTCGGGCATGTAAGGCTAAATTCAGCAGTCAGATACTGAAACTGTCGTATTTATTGTTAAACTTCACCCCTGACTCACTGACTTCTAACTTGCTTTTGGTCTTCACAAAGAGGAAGGGAGATACAGACCTGTCAGATGAACAGAGATGGCAGTTCTTGCATAGTTGAAAATAATTCTTTGCAGGCCTCCGGTGATCTTGAATACACTTGTCCGGTTCCTGTGGTTCAGTAACACTCTCTATGGTGACAGTAAACACTTGAGAAATTCTTGCCACTGACTTGACAGCAGAGAAGGGAGTGCTCAGCTGAGGAGCAGAGAGCTTTTATGGACAGAAAGCTCTGTGAGCTCCTCTGCTCTGGGGAACTCACCTTTGGCTGGCCTGGGCATTTTATACCTTACCATTTATTGATAATCTTTTTTTTTTCCCCCTAGTTTTGTCTCAGCAGTCCCAGTCTTAAGGAAATGTCGTGCCCACAGCGTGGGACTGCAATCCAGATAAAAGTGCCATTATTTCTGAGAGCAAGTATTTGTGGCTTGGGTATGAAGGCAGATGTTTTGACAGCCCATAGTGGGGGAGAGGGAGAGAAAGGCAGAGGCAGTCTTGCATTTATTTTCTCATCCCTTAAGCCAAGATGTACATTTAGGAGTGCTTGATGTTGAGATTAGAGAATCACCTCAAGTTTTGCACCCTGAGGTCCCAGTGTTCCTTCTGTATGCCATACCGTTGTGTTCCACAGCCCTTCGTTCACGCTCGCCTTTCCTCGTGCCCAGCCTTGCTGTCCTGTGCCTCAGCAACCCCAACCTACTTGCTCCCAGCTTAGAAAGTCCCCTTTCCTCTTATGCAACATGCAGGAGTTGCTTCTCCTACCTATGCCCCTGTTGCCTCCCAGCCAGCATCCCTTCTGCGTTTAGCCACAGGGCTTTGTGTTTGGAAGATCTGTTCACCTGTGCCAGTGTTTCCCATCTCTGCCCATCCATCACACTGGTGCAAGTACCGATAGTTCTGCCAATTCCTGCTGCCGACTTCGGAAACTACGTGCGGGAAAGTAGGAAACTGCAGGTGGCTGCTCCTGTTGCTGCCTTAACATCTGCAAGTATAAAAAGCCAAGAGACAAGGAAATCTTTCTTGACATTGTGGCTTGCAGTCTCCTTTGCAGAAAGAACAGGCTTTTTTTACTCTTGCTCTGACACCGGCAGTGTTTAACTTACTGACTGCTCTAACTGGTTGGTATCCCTTGAAACTTTATGCAATTTATGGAAAAAACAGTGTTTACTTCTTGAACAGCTGACTTTACTAAGTTGATTTTATCCATCACAGAGATACATACTGCTAGATTTTCTGGTGTAACGGAAGGAAAGACGACTGCTTGGAGAACTGGTCTGAGCCAGACAGCACGGACACTTCTTTTTATGGAGGGCCAAGTCCTGAACAACAGTCAAGGTCAGAGTGGCATAGCTAAACCAAGGAGTTCGTGAGTTGTTGGGATTTGGATGAAGCTGCCTTGCTTGGCAACCTCAGTGAGAGAACACAGACACCAGTATCTTTTGTTACGTTAGAGAGACAGCGGTCTGTGCAGATTGTGGCCTGACTTGTATGTGAAAGAGATCACCAAGAACTGAGTCAGACTTGCCCTGACTGGGAGCAGTTCCCAGAGCACCTTGCCCTGGTCCTGTCCGACCTGGACTGGTTTCCTCACGACCAGCAGTTAGCAAAGAATGAGAGCTTTGAAAGGTGTGATTAACACAATTTCCACTCTCTCTGTGAGTGCAGAAAAGAATTAAATGAACATATAATTATGCCCAAATCTTTTTCTTTTCTTTTTTTGGGAAGGTGAGGAAGATGAGTGGAGATGAACAGCAAGGTAGATACAAATATATATAATGTCTATTTAATAAAAATATATATCTATATATGAGAAGACAGCAGTTTGCATATTAAGTGCCTGTTTTTTGGAAGCGTGCAGCATCTTCTACTTTACATCGGGACATCTGTACGTTGGTTACACCAAATCATTACCCTGAAAGATGCGTTACTAGGGTGGAGTTTGGTATGGCTTGTAGTATATAGTATCCTCTTTTTGGAAGGCATTTTACAATGTTTTCCCCTTAAACACTTAAATTCCTCACAATCTTAACTGGTAAATATGTTGGAACTTGGGGGACGTAAGGGAAGAGGAGGAAATTTCAACTGCATTATAAGAAAAATTATTTTATTTCCATTAATTAGGAGTACCTATCAGACCCATGATTGGGAAAGAAGGAAAGGAGGTGTGGGCTACGATCCAGCTTAAGAGGGAGAGTGAAAATGGGATCAACCATAAATTGATTCAGAAAGCATAGTATGTGCAAAACTTTGTCCTTTAAAATTTCTACTCCTCCAGTGTGCGGTAATACTGACTCCGTCTCTACAAGTTGTTTGCATTTTCAATCGGATCAGCATAATTAGCTAACTTATTAGCTTGAGCTTACTCCAGTGGTGCAGTGGTTGAATCGGTTGCCATTATATTTGCTTAACTGCTGTAAAGTAAGTTTCTAACAATAGGTTCCTACACTTAAATAGTACTGTCAAGCCCTGGTGCCCTATCAATCAGTCAGAGCCTTCCCTCCTGCTGTCTGCTGTGATAGACAGTTCTGCTGATGTGGGGGCTGTGGAAGAAGAGATCAGGAAGAAGAGATGATGGATAAAGACCATCTCCTGTCTTGGGAGGAAATCAGAAAAATCCTTTCTTTTACTGTCAACAAGCTGCTTTGTCAAGGTGTCAGAAGATTAATTATGCTCAAGCAAGAGCCGAGAGCAACTGTTTCCCCCCTCGTTTTGCTGTAATGGGGTGGCATTCTGCTGAACTGTGGCAGAGAATTGCAAAGAAAGAGGCTTAAAAGATTTCAAACCCCTACCGTTACTGTCCCTTAAGCGTTTGTAAAGGTCTCGGCATACATTCACAATATTGTAAAGTTCTGCCAGCACTTGATTAATCAAAGCATTCGTTTCAAGTGCAGTATGGGCTTAATCTCAGAACGTTTGATGACAACTGCTGTTAAAGTCTGTCAGTATTAGGGGTAGTTAGGGTATACAAAGATCAAGCTTTCCCTGAAAAGAAATGCAGAAAACCTTTCCATGGCATAACCATGAACGTGGAAACATGTAACTGTCCTTAGGTTTTGAAGTTTATAAATCTGTAAAAGGGAAAATCTCCAATAACTGGTTTTGGAGTATTTTTTATTGGAGCTGAGCAACTCTGTTTAATATTTTGTTTTATCCATTGTTCTTTTGTACACTTTTGAATAAAATAAGTGTAAAGTATAATAAAAAAATGAATGATCTTATATTTTGAATTAATGTTTTGGAGAAAAATAGAATGTGCTAACTTGAATTCTGGACGGGATAGGTTTAGGTAAAAAAGACAAAGTGGGGTTTTTCTTAAAAAAAAAAAGGCAAAACCCGGACATGAAGAAAAACACAAAATATGAGGCCGTTTTGACTACGTCACTGGATGTATTAAGCGAGTCTCTTCAAAAGCTCTTTAAATCTTGCACAAACTACGCCAATAAAAGTATTCCTTTCGTTTGGCCTGGTCTGTGACTTAGTCCCACGCTCAAATGAGGGAGAGCCTTTTTTTGGTAATCTGTTGATTTGCTGTGATTTTGGTTTTATCTTGAAAGGGTGAAGTCTTGAACTAATGGAAGGGAATTGGAGACTGAAGAGCCACGTTTCTTTTCTAGTTTGGTTTCTTTGGAATAGTTTTTCTGTGTTTCATGTTTGCAATGCTACAAACCCAGTGGGGGGGGTTTGGTTTGGGTTTTTTTGGTGTTTCTGTGCAGACTTCCTTCAGATTAATTAATATCTCTGGAAGATGTGTTGAACTGTAATAATACGCTGTCGTTGCAATTGTGACAAACCCAAACATTTTAAACATGGATGTGCCTGACCTTGAAATGCTGCTGATGAAAGCTAATGGTGTTAAATTGCATGCCAAATTAACCCTCATTTCCAAACGCTTTGTGTGTGCATTTCCTGTAGGATAGGCTTTGATCCTACCAAGCAACACTTCTTTTACAGTCAGTTATTTTTTAATGAACGAAAATCAATGAAAAGTTTCACGGCCTGATTTCAGCAGTAGCAAAATGTTTTCTTTTACATCGTTCTACCCCTGTGCTTTGTCCACTGTATTAAATGCTTGACGTGATACAGTGTTTTGGCGTACAGGCAATCCTGATTTTCAACGTTAAAGTTTATTTTTTTACGTGTAAACCGTATCAAGGATTATGAGTTCAAGGGAGAAAGGCACAGGAAACTGGAGAATGGATTGGACAAGGAATAACTTTATGAAGCAGCTGGTGTTTTGAAGTCTTGTTGAGGCTTCGCATCAGTAAAGACGGCTTTCAATCTAAATCAAGGGGAAAAAAATATTCCTTGCCTCACAGAAACGTTTTTTCTGGAAGCAGCCAGGTTCCTGTGTTCATTTACACATGTCCGTTTTGGAGCACCCTTGGTACTGTTTTGCGGCTGTTTTCAATTCCCAAGTTCCACTGCAGGAGCATCTGCTCGCACAGTCTGGGGGGTTTCCATTGGCACCTTTGGAGAAGCGTGGACTTTGTGTGGGATTTAACGGGATGTCGCCGTGTGCCCTTCTGGACTGGTGGTGGTGCGAACCCCCACCGAAATCAGACAACAAGTGTGAGCAGAAGCTGCTCGCGTGCAGGTGCTTTTGCTTGGTTGTGCCGGCTGAGGAGCTCCGGCGTTCTCATTTAGAGTGGAAGCGCATCTTTCGGTCCTCTGACAAGGGAACCACGCTCCGTACCAGTTCATTTGAAGGGGACTTCATCTTCCTGTGTGAATTCTGGTGGGCAGTGCTTGCGGGTCATAAAGCGGATCATCAGTCTCCCTGGGCTGGAGCTGCAGTCTTGGCCTGTCTCCCCGACTTGTTCTCTGGGATTTTTGGCAGCCGGTCCTCCCGCCCGCGTCCCTTCCCCGTCCCGGTGCCGGGGCTGTTCCTGTCGCCCAGGCCCGTCCCTGCGCCCGCCCGCCTGGGCCAGGGCCGCGTCTCGCGGGTCCCCGCTGCGCCCCGTCTCTGCCCGGCGGCTGTGCTCCGTCGGTCAGAGAGGGAAGAGCCGCCGTCCGGCTGCCCATGCAGCCGCGCTGCGCCCGGGCTGCGCTGGCTGGCCTGAGCAGCCAGCCTTGTGCCGGGGCCGGCTGGAGGTGGTTCTCTGCGCCTCTCGCCTGGGTTCGCTACCTTTCTCTTGCGTTCCTCCGCCAGCATTTTCTTGTCTTCAGAGCGTTGGACCTAAGCTCTTCACCTTCTCTTTCAAGCCCCTCCAATCGCCGGGGGTTATTTCTCTCCATTACGTGCCCCTCGTGTCTCCTCATTGCGGTGTCAGCCCAGGGCCCAGTGGGGCGGGCTCGGCCCACCTTGACCCAGGGCCAGGCCAGCGTGGGGGCGCCCCCCGGTCCCCGCTCACTCCTGTGCTCTCCCTCGGGGGGTGCTGCTCTCCCTTGGGGGTGCTCCTCTCCCTTGGGGGGTGCTCTCCCTTGGGGGTGCTCCTCTCCCTCGGGGGGTGCTCCTCTCCCTTGGGGGTGCTCCTCTCCCTTGGGGGGTGCTCTCCCTTGGGGGTGCTCCTCTCCCTTGGGGGTGCTCTCCCTTGGGGGTGCTCCTCTCCCTTGGGGGTGCTCTCCCTTGGGGGTGCTCCTCTCCCTTGGAGGGTGCTGCTCTCCCTTGGGGGTGCTCTCCCTTGGGGGGTGCTCCTCTCCCTTGGGGGGTGCTGCTCTCCCTTGGGGGGTGCTGCTCTCCCTTGGGGGTGCTCCTCTCCCTTGGGGGTGCTCCTCTCCCTTGGGGGTGCTGCTCTCCCTTGGGGGTGCTGCTCTCCCTTGGGGGGTGCTCTCCCTTGGGGGGTGCTGCTCTCCCTTGGGGGTGCTGCTCTCCCTTGGGGGTGCTCCTCTCCCTTGGAGGGTGCTGCTCTCCCTTGGGGGGTGCTCTCCCAGCCGCGGGTCACTTTGACGCCAGGGGTGGGACGGGGACTGTGCGGAGCCGGCCTGGCCGGCTGCTGAGCGGGCTGGATGAGCCTTCTCCGAGCGCGAGGTGGACACTTGCTCTGCGGGCACCACCTCTGCGCTGGGCGGTCTGGTTTTATCGCTGGCTCAGGATGCTTTCAGGCAGAGCCGCGTAGATGTCTCTGCTCGTGGTTGCCCGCTCTGGAGTCGGGTTTTTCTGTCAGCTGGTGTGTCCCATCACCCGCTCCCCTGGGCGCGGGGCTGACGGTATCTCCTCGTGCGCCGCGGTCTCTCGAGCGGCTGCCGTGGAAGGGGCCGGGCTGTAGCTCAGGGCAGCGCCTGTCCCGGTACAGGTAACCCTGGTCTTCACGGGACTGTTGCTAGCGTTTGTGCCAAAATTCCTGTGAGAGGAGGAAGGAAAAGGTGATCGGGTGTAACCAAAGGTGTTATTGTGTGATAACGGAAAGAACCTCGGGAAATGCTGAGAGCAAGATTAAAAGGTGAACGGTTTGTTGTTGCCATTTTTTAGCAGCGTTTGTCCGAGAATTTAAGAGCAAATGGATTCTGAAGTGACCTTTTTTTCACCCCTTGCTGTCTCTTGAGAAGCCTGTGCTCGCCGAGCCATCCGCACAAACACTTACCCAAATAATGAGAAATAATCCCAGCGCACATGCTCCAAGGGGTGGTTGAGCATCACTGAAAAAATTCATTGCTATTATGTTAGAGGGCAGTAGTTCCTACGGAAAATTGATTTTTCCCCATTTTAATAACTTCAAAATGTTCTTAATCTATCCAGAAGGAAAATGTGATAACTCCTACGTAACTAACTAGACGCTTTTGGAAGGTTTTTGTTGCGCTCGTTTTGCACTTTCCTGTGACTAAGGATTTTGTTAAAACTTGAAAATAGTATTTAGAAAGAGATGAAGTGTCTGATCTTACACAGTCCTGTGCTGTTCTGTAGAAATACAGAGTAATCGAAGATGCTGTTTCTTAATTTTCAAGCTGGGTGTAAACAGATAAAATGTGAACTTCAAAAGCGGCTGTTCTGGAAAGGAAGTGAACTTGAGAAAAACAGGTGACTTAGCAGGATTTTTTTTTTTAGCCTTTGTTTTGACACAAAGCGTTCTTCTCACGCTTGCTGACCCAGCTGTTTCACTGTTATTTCAGAGTGTACTTTTTTTTTCTTTCTGTATTCTTGGAGGACGGTGCAACATTTGCCTGGGACATGACAGTAAATTGGTCACATCTCTGCCTTCCCAAATGAGACTATTTCCATGTACTACTATTTCTTATGGGGGTTTTTGAGCAAGGAGAAGCAGTATCTTTCTGGTTTGACAGATTAACAGCTGTGAATGGCACCTTGCAATTAAATCAGTGTCCCAGCACCGTCCCTGTTGGGTGTTTTGCTTTTGATGGGGGAGGAATCCCTGCTCATCGGCTTGTTTTCTGTGCAAACACTGGGAGAATGCTGGTTGAGCTGACCTTATGTGCTGGCCTGTTCCCTGCTGCTGACCGTCGTGTTTCAAAGGTTAAACTAACGGTGGATGAAATGTAATCAGCAGCGCTCTGGATCCTTTCCAGATCACGCTGGAGGAGTGCAATAACCAGCGCTGTTAGCTTTGAGTGAGCAAAAGACAGAAGGCATTACCTGTGTGCGTCGGAGCATGAGGAACCAGCTGCCCTTCCTTCCACCTCCCACGTGTGTTTATTTCAATCTTATCTGGATTTGTTATCCTGCTGGCCCCCGCCTTTACAAAAAATGGCTGTTTATTCTTCATGCACTGTAATTTTCATCTTTCTGTTGATTTCTCAGAGTTTCCGTGCGACCTCAAACCCTGTCATTAGATGGGATGTGGATTGATATTTGGGGAAGCAGAAAAGGCTGGAAGAAAGAATTGCTGTGTTTTTAGATGACAGCCAGAAATAGGCCAGGGTAAACCAGACAGCACTCTTAGGACAGAGGCTTATGGCAACGGCGGAGGAGAGATGACCCTGGTAAAGTTCCCTTTCTTTGCCAGTGGGTAACTAGGAAAAGAGCTGGGAGGAGGAGGTGGAGCAGAAGCACAGAGGCGAAGACAGCATCTCTGAGGATTGATTTCCTGTTTCTGTCTTAGGCAGCCGCTCATTGTCCCCAACTCCATCTCTCATTTGGGCAGTCCTTTCAGTTCTCTGCATTCAGATCTGCAGCAGGAGTCTGTTCCCAGCATCCCATACAAAGGTTTGCTGGAAGGCGCCAGAAGCATGGAGCACATGGTGGGGAAGGGCTGCTTATTGTCATGTTAGGCATTCCAAGGGTAACAGGCAGTGAAACCAGGATTTTTTCTGCCTATTTTGCTTTTGCACAACCTGTTTTCTGAAACTTCCCGTACAATAACAATAGACTTAAGTGGGGAACAAAAAATCGTCTTCCTTTTGAATTCCATGGAAAAATTCCTACTCCATCGAAACCTGTTTTTTTCTTTATAGATCAGTGTACGGGTATGGCCCTGAAAATCAATACTTTTAGCAGCAATGGAGAGATTTCCCTGGAAAGGGGGGGGTGGGGGTGGGAGACTTCCATTTCAGAGCAAGTCAGACGTAACAGACCTTTAGAAAGGATTAGATTATTTTCATATATGTCTTTGTATACACTCGTGATTGTTACAATTAACAGCTGGGATTAGGAATGCCTTTTCTTTTCCAGGATATCTCCGTATGGGTTTTTATGCATTTGCGGCAGTTTCTAAGGAAGCCCTGACAAGAGTGGAGGTCTGTGTTAGTATATAGGAAGGTCCGCTCTGTCCTGAGGAGCTCACTATAAGTTTGCTACGATGTCGGGAGAAGAAAAGGCTGTCACCTCCTTAGCCCACCTTTACTAGACTCAGGATCGTAATCACAAGCAGGGAGAGCTCCTTATCAGGGTCTGTTTGTTGACCCACTCCTGTACTTTTAAGAGTAGAATGATCTTTTCCTTCTTCATGAGATCTCCTCTCTACTTCAGTGAGCGAGAACAAGGTGTTCTCTTCCTATTTACTTTCCTTATTAAATTCTTGTTTTTTGAGTGGCCTTTTCTTTCATTGACCAATTTTTTTTCTTTCTCCCTGCCAGAACACTGGAGATGTGGAAGAACTGAGTGAGCACATTAGCAGCTGTCTTATCCTTGTGAAACCTGAGTAGTATTCTTTCCCAGTCCTGTGTCTTTCACCTGGCACTTTGTCTATTCTAGATTTCTTTTTAATTGTTCAAAGACCAGCTTGGTTTCTTCACCAGCCTTAAGGTAAAATGCTTCAATATCAACTTTCATAAATGCTCCTGGACTTATAGTGTGCCAAGCAGTGTCTGGATTAGGCATGATTTCTGTATGAGTGGTTTCTACTCTACTGGGATAACTGTTCAAATGGCCAGTATTTGTGGCCCACGGTTTAGCTCAAGTGTATCGCTTCAGGGAGCTCTGTTGGCGTCGTGGAAGTCTTACTTTAGCGGGATTTTCAACAAGTGGAGTTGTAATGCAGTCATAGAGGATGTAGATTAGCCTGAGTTGTGAAGATGCCCTGATCTGTTTGTGGTTTTCCTGTCAGGTCTATTAAGGATCCCATCAATTTTCCAGTGTATGTGGGAGTCTTCATTCCAGGGACCTTCTGCCAGCTCTGCTGAGTGACCATAGGAACAAGAAACTGGTTTCCTCTACCTTCCAGAAGTTCAGCGAGCTGCCCAGAACTGGGTCCATGGCAATCCCAGCTGAGGGAAGACTTGTGAGTCAGTCGCTTGACACTATGTAAAAATAAGTAGAATTCCTCAAAGAGGCTTTTAACATTAGCATTTTTGGGAAGGTCTGCCCACACTGCCTTTCTGCACAAGCAATGGCAATTAACCCGCAAGTCCTGACAGAGTTTCTGTTTTGATGGAATATCTTAGTGATGAGACAACCCAGGGCAACACAACTTGAAATAATCTTGCTTGGAAAAGCCCTTTGTAACTGAAATATGCAGTCTGCTTGGATTAAATATTTGAAGATTTTGTCATATTCTGAACTGATCAGCTTGCCCTTTTGTTTGGAGTGCTCTGACATTTTTATTAGGAAGATACCGTGAAAAATCACTAATAGTGATCACTAATAATAAATAGTCCATGACTTCCAAGCAAAGATCATGTTGTTTTCTCTCTGCAATATAAAAGCCAACTGCATAGAAGTGGATCATTTTCTGTGATTACTAGATGCATCCACCTTCATATTGGAAGATGGCTGATGGTTATAAATACAAACACTTAAGTGTTTCTCTGAATGGTGATAGGCTGAATATCTGAACTTCAATTTCTTTTTCCTTCTCCTCAGCATAAGGGTTCAAGGTGAGCCTGATGTACAAGAGCATCTCGTGCTTGCCCTCTAAGTAGATTTACATAGCACATATGTGTGCACATTATGACCACAAGTCATTTTTCTTTTTAAAATCTGCTTCCGTCTTGACTATGTTCCTCGCACCTTTCACTGCATTTTCCTTCTGTGAATTTATGAAGGCATGTTTTTGCCTGAGTGCTATTTTGGATACGAAGATACCTTTAAAAGAACAGTAATAGAAGAGCGGCTTTTACTCTATCTATCTTCTGTCCACCCACCTTCTGTGTCTGCCAGGTCATGTATGCAGCAAAAATACTAGGAGCAGTGTGGATGCTGTGGTGGTATTCCAGAGCAGAACCAGGGGAAAACCACATGAGCACAGCATCTGCTCTGTACCATCGGACTACTTTTACTCTTGGGTTTGTCCTGATGTCAGTATGTTGGTGCAGATATCCCTGGAGGACATCCGTATCGTATAACTCGACGTCTGCATTATGTCTTTCCTCTTTCAGGTGTGTTTAATGGCTTTGTATTTTGGCAAAGTCACCAGGTAGCAGAAAGCATTTGCAGAACTTTTTATGGCAAGCCTTTCATTGAGCCTTGATAGCAGGATTTCCATGCCAGGGCATACCTTTTAGTCGTATCAGGACATAGCCATAGATTGTCCTTTTATGCTGTCCCTCGTAGACTCTGCTGAGCTGTTTTTCTAGGTGTATTTTCTCTGCACTTGTCGCTGTTGAATCAGTTAGCTGTGGATGCATATGCTTGTGAAATCCCAGCCCTACTGAAGCCAGCAGGTTTAGTTGCTGTATGTATGCAAAAACCGGGTAAGAAATGTTGTTGTTTTAAAGGAAGGCGTGTTTCCTCTTTGTGCATCGGGTTTCTGTATTTCACACTAGCCACGGAAGATGCAGAGGGCACAGCTAGAAAGCTGAAATGTTCTCTGTATGCCTCACAGTGTTCCTCAGAAATTTCTTCCATCTCATGGATATTTCATAGCAGGGCAATTTACTGTATTGGGAAGAAAGAAAAAGACCTGTTTTGGTGTTTAGCAAGTAGAATTCTTTATTGTATAAAACAAAGTGTGGCAAATTTTCCAATTTTAGCCTGGAAAGT
Source organism: Bucorvus abyssinicus (assembly GCA_009769605.1). Classification (NCBI taxonomy): domain Eukaryota; kingdom Metazoa; phylum Chordata; class Aves; order Bucerotiformes; family Bucorvidae; genus Bucorvus; species Bucorvus abyssinicus. The sequence goes on along the minus strand of CM020052.1, from coordinate 12,573,193 downwards.
TTTGACATCTCTCTCTCCAGTGTCGACATATCATAAACTTCCGTGTCTCGATTTTGCAGTTTGGTCCTCGTGGTTAAAGTACATCTAGACTTGTTTCAGGATAAAAATTCTTTGTTAAGCTTCTGGTAAAGAATATAATTCCTATATGGAGAGTGAGTGAGTGAGATATACGTGGGGACTGGGGAGAGAAGGCAGCCTTCTGGTGTGATTACATGAGAATCTTTGTGGTATGTGCATTCTCTGCAGGAGCCTTTTAAGTACAGATAAAACTAATGAGCCTTCTGTTCCTCAAGCCTAGAAATACATGTTAAGTCTTCTAACTGAAATCTGTGCCACAGATTTAAAAATCATTATTAGGCCTTCAAAATGTCATAAAGATTCAGAGGCAAAGAGGCCGGTTTGCCTCTTTAAGTCATACTGCACTCGGCGATGCGTTATGTCAGGACCTTCTCCAGCGCGCTGCACTGTCACAGCTCCATCGCTTCAGATGTCACTTCCAGGAGGAGCCGTCTTGGTAACGGCGCGGTAAACTCAAGACGGCTTCATGGAAATGATTTCATGTGTCAAAATGACCCTTTGTTTCTCATTTTACTCTTCTGTTGCCTGCAGCTAATCTGCTTTTTCGGTTATCAGATCCGAGCATTTTACAATGCTGACTCTAGCAGTGGCATTCAGCTGGAATGCTGCCTTTTGTTTACTGGTTTCACCAAGCCTCCGGAGCTTGCTTTGGGCATCTGGTGGCTCCGCTAATGCGATTTGCACTCCCAGGCTCCGCAGGTAGGCATGCGCTTTTATAAGAGCATTAGAGGAAGGCTGCCACCCTGCTTGCTAATGAATCTGCAGGGTAGTTCTTGGTTGGGGTTCTCCATTTTCGGGGGTGGGGGGGGGTTTGGTTTGGTTTTTTGGAAAGCAGACCATGATCTGGTTTGTTTTTTGGAAAGCAGACCATGATCTCTTCGCAGTTTTATGGAATTTTTCTCTGCTCTGCTTGGATTTCCATTCCTAAAGTTGCTTTTTCCGGTTGTGGAGACATTTGTATTTTTCTTTAAATAGAAGTACCAAATCCTATTAATCACAATGTGCATTTGGAGTTTTCTCAGGTTTTGTAAACAAATACAGAAAAACAGATGGCCACACATATACTCAAAACTTGTTTATTCCTGGTACTATTGAATATAGTGAGGAGACACAAACTTCCACCTTCGCGAGAATTCTTTCTATTAAAATGGCAAATGCTGGCGTCTGTAGGGAAGTTGAATTGTTTTTCTAATGAGGCTGCAGCTGGGATAATAAAATTCTGCAAGTACACCAGAAATAAAAAAAACCTCACGCTCAGTGCAGTCTTAAGATTTTGAGTCAGTGAAGGACGTGGTCAAGTAAATACTGTATTACAGTTCTTGCAAAAGCACACAGATCTGTAGTTATACTGGAGATTTTTTAGTATGAAAAGAGTAGAGTCAAAAGAGAATATACGCTCAAAACATCTTGTACTCTTTGTCTACGGTAGAGTTTCGGACTCTGAGGAGTTGAGTAGAATGGCAGATACTGAGTAAGATGCCATTCCTTCTCCTATCCACAACCTCTTACTGCATTATCCTTGTGGATTTGAGTGGGGACTATTAGAGCGATGAGGGGTTTGTTCGGATGAGCCTGCAGTTCTGATATAGCCAGTATGTGGCTTGCACAATACCAAACACAACGTCACTGGTTTTAAGCGTCCCACTAGTCTAAGGCTCGACCTAGAGTGGCAGGATCTGCATATTTTTATCCTTCCGTGAAATATTTTTCATCCACTTCTGTTGTTTTCGAATGGAAGATGCCAGATCTGTGATAAAAGCAAAATCTGAAAAGGGCTTTGGAAATAAATGGCTCTTTCCATGCAAAAGGAGATAATATTGAATCTATTCTTATTTTTATTTACCGTCCGAGCAAGTCTATCTGTTCGTCCAGGTCTGAAGAATTCAGACTGATAAGAGTTGTGTCACTGATACTGGTTTATAGGGTGGGTCTTAAGAGTAGAAAAAAGCTTTAGAGAAACTTCAGTGCCCTCGCTTTGTGCCCTTCGGCGATGTTGATGCTGTAGGATTTATCTGTGATGTTTGGAGGTGCATGTTCCATTTATATATGCATCTGTTTATATTTTTAACATGTTAACTGAATAGAGGAGCATTAATTTCCGTTTGAAGAATGTCAGTAAAGTCGTCGAGTTGATATTTCTATTTCAGGAAAAATAATGGAGAAATTCAGGAGCAGGTTTGTTAATAGAGGACATATAAAGCAGGAGTGTATCCATTGAGTTTTAGTAGGCTGACAGCAGCGCTGAAGGTCCTTATGACCCAGATGTTTGTGACCCATGAAATCTCCATTTTCTTTCTATTGGTAATGTATCTCGAAGTACAGAGGACTATAAAAAATGCATCCTGTGTGACCTAACACATTGATTATTTACAAATGGAAAATTATTTTGGGCTCATTGCTAAAAATGTGTTTTATAACTAGTAAATGTAAGGAATAGGCTTGAATTCTTAAAGAAATGTTCCATCAGTACAAATTCACTAAGGCAGAAGCTGATGCTTAAAGGTATGAATCAGACCTGCTGTAGTTTCCTGTAAAATGCTGATTTCGGAGGCTTGGCCACTTTGCTGATACAGCTTCATCAACTTGGATGAAACAAAAATTTTGCTTTCTAAATGGTTCTTGGGTCTGATTGAAGGAGATAAATGATGGTGAGGAATTGGGTAGGGTTATTTCTAAAACTGGTAAGTAGCGAAGGTTCCTGAAATTGAGCCTGTAACACACACCCCAGCAGGCAGATTTTACAGCTCTGCCCAGAGCACAGAAGGAAGATAAATCATGACCATCCCCCTCTCATTTTTGAGATGGTTGAACCCTGGGGTTTAGCTGAAGGACTTAAGGAGTTTTTGAAGTGCAAATAGACTGGTGAAGGGTGAACCTTTTCAGAGTTTCATTTAGATGGATTTTTTTTTTTCTATGTGGATTTCTGGCACCAGCTGAGATCTGGAAGGCCATAGGATTTTTTGTTTTTGATCAATCAAGCAAGCATAACTTGCCATGGGAGTGTACATTCTCTGCATACATATTGATCCTATTGTGTTTAAAAGTAATTAATTTAATCGGGGCTTTTGGAAACCTCCCTGGGTAAGACTTGCACTAATGGAGCTGTCATTTCAAGGTCATGTTTCAGTGTCAATAACTTAATGGTAATGACAGAAGTTACCTGTAAGTTTAATGTCAATATTTCCATTATTTCATGTTAAAATTGCATTGAGTGAGAACTAATTTCACATACATGCATGTAAAAATGTTCGGTTTCAATTGAAAAATGTTGATTTCATTAAATGAGAGATTTTCAAAGCAGTCTGGTGTCACCAGGCACTTTAACACCAACAGTCGTGTTACTGTTGACAACTGTTGGAATCAGCGACCTGCCCCATTGCGTAGGGAGTTTGACTCCAAGAACCTGTTTTACTCCTAGCAAAATGATTGTAATGTCAGACTTTTTATTCAGGGCTCTTTCTAGTAGTTTTGACCTTTTACCTCCCACTTTGTCTTGTTTAAAAGCAGCAGCTGCAGAAGATGGATTACGTATGATCTATAAACACTCCTCTCTACTGTGGTAAATAGTTGGAGGTACAATGTGTAAGGACTGTCTGGATGATAAGATGCCCATGTGAGGGCAGAGTATGGATTATAAAATCAGGATACAGTTTACTACTGTTTGGTCCATCTCTGATGCCAAGATCTTCTAGTATTTCAGGCGAAAGCATTACATATTTTCAAGATTTTTCCTGTGAGGACGTTAACTGCAGACTTTATTTGCTTCTTTGATTTGATCAGGTTGGAAGGAGCTTCAGAAGGTTATCACGGACATGGTGACACTGAAGGTACAATAGAGGTGGTGGTGAAAACTGGATTCAGATACCATGGCAGAACGTAAATCTCCCAAACTCGGTTTTCTCATTGCTTTGCTTGCTGGGCTGTTAGGTGGAAAGCAGCGTGTTAGATGGAAGTACAACTCTTTCAATCATGTACCAATAACGATCTTCTGTAGAGTTGCCTACGTTTAAGTGTTTTCCCCATTGAATGTGATTTTATCAAAGGTTTCAGGGCCAGATCACTTGTTGGCTCAGAATGGGAGAAGAACTCTGAAGGTGGTGTGGGATGCAGAGTTGAAATACTCTTTAGGAAGGACCAAACTTGACTTGTTGTCAGTTTAATTTCCATATATTGGATGACCAAAATGGTACTGCATGGCATACTATGGGAAAATCACCTGTATTTTAAAATGGTGTATTTATACCTTCCTTCTGCATTTATAGTCTGGTGCTTTGATGTTGGCCATGCTATGAGAGCACAACAGAAAGATTCCAGATCAGGATAGGGACCTAAAATCATAACTCATCACAAATTAATAAATATGATTAAATACAATTAATGCATAAGGCTAAAAAGTGCATATTGTGATTTTTTTCCCCCGACTTTACACTGAACAGAAGATGTTTGGTTAATAGGCCCCCTATCTTGGTCTTTGTTTTACAACTCTAGCTTTCATGTCCACTGAATTCACATGCTGTCAATCTCATGTACTGTAATGATGGTTATTTCCTGTAGTGTGTGAAAACTGAACATGAGATGTTGCTTAAAGCTTTGCTTAGTGAGAAGGGAATTCTTTGCATCTCACTGTGGAGAAGGGATCCCAGCATTTGTGCATCACTTTTGCAAGTATGTCACTGGGAGATGCTAACATGACTTTTCCTTTGTTAAGGAGGAGATTTCTAGCACCACCCAGGACTCCTCTCTCTTGAACAAGTCCCATGCTACCAGCTGGATAGAGGATTTGGGGCATATTTCAAGTCAGCAATTTTTGCTTTAGTCTTATTAGGCATAGAGTGCAAATCTTCGTTTAGAAACCGACGTCGTTCTGTAGACAGGTATGTGGGTGTTGGCTGGAAAATCTATAATTCTAATTTAAAATCTTTTCTGAATGTTGTGTGCTCAAATGTCAAAGCACTGGGGGGCTGTTACTTGCAAATTACGGATTTATCAAGCAGCCATGACATTAGAGTAATCTTTCTTACTCCAGCTACAGCATGCTTTCATCAAGGGCACAGGCTTGCACAATGATGCCGAATTCCTGCAGAGCAACAGCTGGTCTGTAGGATGTCTAGACTTTAACAAGGTAAAGTTTGTGTTTTGGCAAAGGACTCGTGTGACATGCTGCTGAAACTGTTCCAAGGTGCCTTCTCCTTCATTCAAGTCTGTAGGGAACCTGAGACAGTTTGTGTGTGGAATTTCTCCACCCTCTCTGCACCTCTTGATTTTATCACAGGAGAAGTCTATGAAATTCTTCCATGGGGTATTAGGAAAAAAAAGAAAATAAAAGAAAATAAAAAGGCCATCAATACCACTACCCACAGCTACAATAGAAAGAATACTCTTTCGCCCCTTTCATTGTAATTGTGTCAGATTCCTTTTCTCTGCAATTGTGCTGTGGGTGTTTTGGGGTTTTGTTTTGTTTTGTTACTTGAGGAGGGTTTATGGTGCTGTGTCCTTCATGATAACCCTGTCTTAGGGCTGAAGTTGTATTTCTCCCTGAGTTCCCAGAGGTGATGTTATCTTTTGTTCACTCAGCAGTATGGTCAGTTCTGAGAGCATCTGACACTTGAGGCATTGTAAAATGGATGAGTGTCAAGTGAGCTGCTGGAAGCAAATGGTAAAAATAAGAGAAGACAAGGGGGCTGGAGGTCTTCAGAGGGGACAGGCAACAAGGCAGCACGGTTGGAAATCAAAAGTAAGCCAAGTGGTAGTGGAAGGAAAAGTCAAGATGGATCACGTTAGCGGAGTCCACAGGTCTTGGAAACGAATTCTGAAGCGATCTTCTGCATCTTGACAAAAGTGACATCGATTTCTTTCCTACTCCATTTGCAAATAAGGGAGGATCAGAAGGAGAAGGTCTGAGCATCAGATGAAGAACTTGGGGTTTTGTCTCATTGTGTTGTAAGGTTAGGACCAGTTAATACTGCCAATAATCAGAAAAAGGGTTAGTGATGATTTGTGCGTCTCAAATAGTGTGTGAGAATCTGTCCGTCCTGAGTGCGCACGTAAGGCTGTGAAACCGAAGCAGCTCCCAGCCGCTGAGCTTTTGTTAACAACAACCAAAACTTAAAATGCACAGCTGTGGGTACTGCAGAAGGTCCTTCCCGCTTTTCAGAGGGAAGATTCACTGCAGGATTTCTGATTTAGCTGGACTAGTAGAGTTGGGCATTTTAACGGAAAGGAAGCGGTGTAAAACACCCGCACACAAACCCCGAGAACTCTGCCCCTCAAGCCGCTGCCAAGCACAGACGTGCCTCTCCGCAGCCCTCCCCGCCCCAAGCTGAGCAAAGGTCTGTGTTTGCAAAAGCACCGGCTACGGACACAAGGCACTCACTGCCCAGGGGTGTCGAGGTTTGGGAAGGGTCCGAGGAGGAGCTCGGCTTGAAAAATTATTCTGTCACACTATTGGCGTTGGTCCATAAGGGGAAGCGCTGGTTGAAAGGTGAAGAAATTAAGATGATTAGAAGCTTTAAAGCTTCACAAATGGTGGACTATGGCTCTTGTCAATAGATGAAAGACTGAGAGCTGCCAACAAAGGATCAGGGCATTTACGAGACTGTGTGCAGCTTGAATGGAGGGCTGTGGCCTGGGACCAAAGGTCTTAGCTGTGAGGGTAATTAGCAGAAAACACAAAAATGTCATTACTAGCAGGTGAAATGTTCAGCACGTGTCCAAAAAATAGCAATTTCAGAGCCAGGGGCTGCTGTGTTTGGGTTACCGATGCTCCGCACGAACTGCAGCCTCCGCAGAGCCCTGCGGCGTGCTGGGTGGCTGCGCCGGCGAACCGTGCTGGGTGGCTGCGCCGGCGAACCGTGCTGGGTGGCTGCGCCGGTGAACCTCGCTGGCCGTCTGCGATGGACTCACGGCTAGCGTGGCGGGGATGTGCAGTGCAGCGCCGCCTCGGCGGGCTCTGGCAATAGAGTCGTGTGATATCTTCCCTCAGAACACGACAATCTTACCCAAAACCTCCTGAGTGAGAGGTGAGGGTGACAGGTGCTCTCTTAAATAGGCTGTGTTTGGGAAAATGGGAGGAGGGGGAAGGAGCTTAAAGCTCTGTAGCTGTTAATGATCAAACCTGGGTGTCGAATTGCAGGTGTACCGCTGACAACCGCGTTGGGTCGGGTTTTGACAGCAGACCCAAGCCTGTGGACCCAGCTTTAAGCCTAAAATCCAGTTTGTGAGCAACAGGGAAAATTCCTTTAAATCTTTTGCCAAAATATTGTCTGCTGCTCTTGAGAAGCCAACCCAGCTTGCGTGCCTGAGGAAGGCTTGTTGAAGTCCTGTCAGTGATAACTTAATTTAAAGCTTTCCCTGATGTTAATGACTGCTCTGTGCAGCCCTGTGTGTTTTAGGAGTTACTCTGCTGCCTGCTGCTTGCCGCACCGCTGTTGCCATTCCTCGGGGTACTTTGGGAGTATTCTCTTTTATAAACTGCTATTTCTTATTTACATTTATTAACATTATTAGAAATGTTTTCACTTAAATACCTGTATGGGATGACAGATAGGAGAGCACGCAGCTAATTTGTATGGCATTTTGCACATTGATGTCCAGTTTTGCACAGATAACCGCTCACTTCTTTGGTTTGTTTCTTTTTAAACCAATAGTAAAATAATTAATTCTCCATTATCGTCTATTTTGTATGTTTCTGTGACAGTTAATGTCCTCATATTGATATGCTACGTTACTAATATGTCAGGTAAAGATTTCAATGCAAACATGTACAGATTCTGTGACAAACTTGTACTTTACTTCTGAATGCAGATGCATGCAGTTTCAGCCAAGTATTCCTATAAATAAAAGGATGCTTTTTAAAGTCGTCAGCCCTCCTTTCCTCATGGCAATTCAGTTTTCACCCTAGACCAGGTTTAGATAGGCAGGTTTTGTTGGCTTGTTATAAACTATATGCTGGCACAAGTAATTCTGATTTTTTTTCACTTATTATTTTTCAGGTGTTCCGGAGTTTTAAACAAATTTGCTGAAAGGCTTCACGAACTCTTAGCTGCATCCTTTAATCATGACTGGATTTCAAATAGGTTAAAAGGAATCTGAGAAGGTACTGCACTTGCCTCTCTAACAGCCAGTACGTTGTATGTTTGTGTTCAGCGTTTGTGCTTTCATTTCCATTGGCTGCATTTTAGGAACGGTGTGGACCGCAAATGGTTTTCTTTTTGCTTCAGGCCTGTACAATGTCTAAGTTCTTCAAAAATATTGAAATCCAGCTCGTATAATTAAACAGCCTCCACCAAAGAGGGCTGATAGGGGCTTTCATTTTTTTCTTAGAAATCCATAATGAGGTCAACCTCATTATTTCATGACAGTTCTTTTGAAGCTGTAACAATTTTCTTCTGCTGTTTTACTTAGAAGCACTGCAAATACCTAGGCAACTAGCTAAGCGTATGTTTTATGCACTTGGAGGGTGGATGTTTGTTTGTCCTCTCAAAGGGTTTAGAACAAATGGAAAGAAGAATGCAGATCTCTGGAATGATTGAGATAGATTTGTGCTTCCAGCTGGGATTCTCACACATCTTGTTTTCGGAGTTGTTAAAGTGGGGAGGCTTGTCTCAGTGTATGTAGGGCTCGCATAGTTTTTTGTTCCATTTACACGGCCAGCGTACCCAGGAGGCTGAAGATCTATTCCAGCTTTATGACCGGTTGTATCCCTGGGGCGATGGCAGCGCTGAGCAGAGCAAGGGGTTCACGGCCACAGCCCAGGTTCGGAGAGGCGCTCGTGGGTTCCCAAAACCTGCCGGCGGGAACATTTCACTTGGCAATACCTGAAACGTGGTAGAACTCTGGAAGAGGGCGGAACCTCTAGCATTTTGCTTTGCCAGGTGCTAGGAGGAAGCAACATCAGTCTTTTTGATGGGAGGGAGGCAGATTCTGTGGCCCTGAAGTTAGGCTAAACAATTGCGGAGGTCAAAGGACAGCTGAGTGCGGTCAATGAGACACCCTGGGGTGTATTTTGTTACTTAGAAAAAGGAGCAGCATCCTAAAACCCTAAAGGATTCTCTTGAAAATCTGTGTTGTGAAAAGGTTTTATGAGTCTGATGGAAAAAAGTGCTAATTTAGCTAAGGAATGCTTGCTTTTGTCTAAATGAAAGGCTAATTCTTACCAAATGTTGGCAGCTATTATAGGGCAGTCAATGCTGGTCTGAAAGGACTAGAAGTGTAGAAGTGTACTTTGGGATCCCAAATGTTTATAATTTTAATGGTTCTGTAACTGAAAAGACTTCTGAACTTTCACCTTTGATCCTAAAATTTATACCATAAGCGAAATACTTGAAGAAGTAGAAAGCAAAAACCTTCCCTTACAAATTCAAAGACCTTAGCTTCCTTGGAGAGCTAAGCTAATAACCCCAGCTATCATCAGAGCCCCCACAAATTCACTTTAGATCACCAGGACACTGCCTCGTTTAAAGTGTAATGTCTTTTAATCTGCTAGCACTTATCAATCGGTTGAAAAAAAATGTGATTTTATTCTGGTCTTGAGCAATTTTTGCTGGTTTCGTTTCAATGCTCACAAAAAAAAAAAAAAAGGAATAGTTTTTGAGTAATTGATCCCTATAATTTGTTTAGCCTTATCTTTCTTTAAAATGACACTGTAACACTGAGCATTTGTCATAGAAACAGATAAGAACTGAATGTCAGAGCCAAGACCCTGTAAGTAAGGCGAAAGGAAACACAATAATGTCTGTCTTCACTGGGGAGGCGCTGCGGGAAAAAGCTCCAGTGCTTTTTGTTTGCCTTTGGAAGGAGGGGCTGCTGCAAGACACAACCCGGGGCCCGCCCCGCTTTGGCCCTACTGTCTTACTCAAACACTCCGTGTTGGTTTAGGAGAAAAAAATCCTCGGGAGCCCGCGGTGGTGGCACTTTTACAGCGCCTAACCTGCTGCTTCGTTCTGCTCTTCAACAGAACACTGTAAGGGGAGTGCAACAGAATAAATTGCGTCATTTTCCAGAGAAAAGAATGAGCAAAGAAGTTGACAAGTAATTGGCATGCCTGCAAAAACCCGCGCTCTGACCGGCGTTATTTCTGAACGCTAGAAGTACTCCATACAGACGCTTAGCCTTGATTCACGTTAAGGTTAAGGCACCATTGAAGAAATCAAGTTGGGAATGGATAAACCTTCTAAAATACAAGTCACCTATCAAACCCAGAAGTTTGTGTAGCATTGAGGTTGCCACAAAACTGATGTGCTGAAATTCTCCGGAGAAGCCCTTCTAAACTCATCCGGAAATGATGGCGCGTGTTTGGGGGACACCCCCGGCAGCAGCCGTGTGGGACGGAGACGAAGGACGGGCTGTAACGGTGACTTCCTAAGCTTCAGCTTCGTGCTTTTGCAATAAGGCAATAACAAGTGAGGAAAGGGTTAAGGTGATTTCTTTATCAGTGAGATTGGGCTGGCTTTTGCTGTAGGACCTTGGTGAGATGTCTGAGCCCATTTTCAGCTTCATCCCTATAAACAGGGAATACCACATTTTACATATATAGCTATAGGGAATTAAGGGCTATATGAAATAAACTGGAGAATAAAACTGCTTAGAGAAACACGTATTGGAGCTGTAATGCTTAATTTTGTTTATAACCCTAGAATTTAACAACTCAAAGTTCATAAAATGGAAGTATATGGATTATTAAGACTTTTTGGAGAAAATTGTTCTGTATCTATACAGTGTTTATTTATCAGGTGGGTTTTTTTCAGGTGGATTTTAGCCCACAGTGAGAATTTTATGCATATTTATACTCCACTGAGGCAGCAGTTGTAGAAAAATATTATGAGCACTAACTTCTTGAGTTTTACATGCATGTTTTCAAGACTGCATAGAACCTGTGAATTTTCTGTTACTGACTTACTAAACCATAACAGCAGCTTTGGGAATCAAGAGTGCCTCTGCTAGCATGTTTATGTTGCGGCTAAATTAAGTCCAGCCTGTAAACATCATTAAGACTTTTCCTTTTGGGAGAAAAACAAGTAGAGAAGCACATCTAATGTCGCCAAAAATGATGTATTTTATTACCATTTTTACTTCTTCCAAGAAACAAAGACTGCATCCACAATTTATCACAGTGGGTGATGAGTTGCACCACAGAACAAATAGAAGCATTAGAAATAGAAACTTGTTTTCTTCTAATTGTTGATAGTGTGTCGTTTTGAATTTTTGCATTTCTGTTCTAAGTAAACATAAAGGTTTTTCTTTGCCAGACCTAAATGCCATTATAAAAATGCCATTTGTGGGCATTTATCCCACAAACACCTATTGGCATTCTTAAGTATCTAGAAAAGGTAGCTTGAACGTCAAAGCCCTTCTTTTTAGATACACCCCTGAACGTGGTGGTAAAGTTTTGGTCTGTTGATTGCCCGTTTGTTGCAAATTTCATCTTCCCTGAAATGCGGGGTGTTGCAGAAGGCCCGGTAGTGATGAGCATCCTTGATCTCAAAGAGGGGTTGCCTCTGATCATTTCAGAGATTCTGGACAGCGCTTTGTTTATTTTACAGAAGAATTTGTGGTATTCTGGGGAGGGCAGAAAGTGGAGTCAGCTTTGACACATGACAAACACGTGTTGTGTAAAAAGGGAAGGAAGAACTCTCCAAAGCACTCTGAAGGTCACGTCCACTAAAATTAGATGTGAGAAATTTATTGGGTTTTTTTAAATAGACATTTTATGAGCTGTTTCCCAGCAGCCGAGAAGTTGCAAAAAATGTCTAAATGATATTCAGCTTGACGTTGCTTGTGGGTTTAAGCTGATTTTTTCAGTTTTGACCTATGAGGGTTTTCTTGTCCGTTCAGTGCATTCATTTTGCATAGAAGTGGCCATTAAAGCAGCTGGCTCTGCTGGTTTGTCTCTGCACCATGGGCTAAAAGTGACTGCGTAAGAGTTACGTTAGATACGCCGTTCTATCTCGAGACTGCCTGGGAGCTTCAGATAAGTACAGATTTGTTTGTTCATTTCTAAAACTTATTCCAAGTTCAAAAGAGCAGGAACATGATCATTTTGACCTGTTTGAAAATGGTGGTTTTGGAAGAGCCATGAAGGAACGTTCTCTCAGGAGACTTAATAAACATTTTGACACAAACTCTCTGCAAAACAGAAGGGGCTTATTTCCACCTTCCATGGTCCCTTTTTAGGGATCATGGTTTCCAAGCCCCATAAAAACAAGGACTCCTCTCCTTCAGACTTGTCTTGCTCTCAGACAGGGCTCGAGGGAGGAAAAGAGTAGGTTTTTGGAGGAAGCAAGGAACCAACAACGTACCTAACCTTCTACCCAAGTGTGCTAGTGAAGGCAAGGTTGATTACTTAAGATTTCCTTTATTACTTCTTGATTTAATTTTACTTTTGAATCTAGAAATCTGTGTTAGGGGTTTGTTTAATAACCGTCCTGGAGAGGGAAAGGAGCAAAACTTGATGTCAGGATTCTATACTGTACAGGTGAAGCAGATGGGGGGAAAAACCACGTGTGAGGCTCTTGGTGCAGGGTGTTCTTCGTGCAGCGTCACAGACATGCTCTGGCTGCAGAGACCATTTCTTTTTCGGGTTTGTAACCCTGGAATTACTTTCAGGTTGCACATTTGAAGAACTGCCTCACCATGTCTCCCACGTGTGCCAGCTTGAGCGGGGGAGAAGGGATTGCTTACAGCAAGGGGAAGGCTGAAGCTGACAAGTCCTACTCCAGGGCTTCGGTTTTAGTCTGTTAGAGCTGTCACAGACTAAAGCAGGCACCGGATAAGATGAATACTGTGGTAAAGGAAAATACAGAGAGGATGTTCCTCGAGAATTGGGTCATCTCTGGAAACTTTTAAGAGCCAGTGTAATCTGCATTACCATTATGCCTGTTACTCAGGTATTTTTTTTGTAATGTCAGTTAGTATGTGTTGTTTGAATTAAGAATTCTCAAAACAAGCAATGTCTCTGCAAGATGAATAGCAGTTAGTTTGTATTGCTTAGTAATAAAAATTTGTGTCCCTTATTTAGTACAACTTCCTCCTGAGAAAACTTAAAAAAAAAAGAAAACCACTTTCACTGCAAATGTAGATGCCTTGGATGATTTTTATTAAGGATTTTGCTGTTTAATGTTTGTACTGCACAAACTGATGTTGAGATATGTCAGAATGGGTTACATTTTATCTTCCATTTTCTGTATCTTAGTAGTGATTTTTTATGCTGCTTTTCTATTAGATAGTGTCATCTTGGTTAGCAGTCTTACAAAATTATCACGCAGTGTGTATGCGTAAGTTCCTATATAAATGGTAGCTTGTGCACACCATAAATAAGTAACATAAAATACAATGTTTAAAACTTAGATTTTTGCAGCCTAGTGGCCTAAGGGTTTACAATAATTTACGTATGTGGTTTGCTATGCCATAGTGCACAGTCCTGTTCCATATTGAAGACAATAAAACACCACCAGGCAGGTAAATATGTACTTCTAGTGTTGAGGTCTGAAGGCAGATCAAGAGGTGTAGAGAGGATGTGCAGGGAAAAAAATGAGTAAGAATTACAAACAAGCTGAGCAAACTCAATGGTTGGAAACAACATCACTGTGATTAGCTTCATTTTGTGGTCTTTGTTAGTCCAGTTGTGTGGAAGGGTTGATAAGGCATTCAGCGGATGCTTAGGACAGGAGGTGAAGTGCTCCGCTTATACCTAATCAGACCACGTATGCTTAACAGATCATCAGTTAATTTTCACAGGCAGTGCAAGTTGAGGTGCCCTTATTAATGCTCCTTTTTTTGTCATTATATGGCTCTTTGAAACACTGCTAAATTTCCCTTTCACTTTCTCAGGATGGAAGCAACCCCTCAGGGAAAAAAAATACATAATTCATGAAAGTAAGCAAATAGTGATTGTTACCAGCATTAAAACTGTTGACAAATAGGGACTTGTGGTTTTTATTTAAAAAGATTAACAAGACTGTTCATGAGCTCCCCCATCATGGAAATTAAAGTAGTCCACATAACCATTTTTGAAAAATGGTGCAATATTAGACAATGTTCCATTGAAATAAACATTAAATCCCCATTAAACACTCAGCTTTAAATTAAATGCATCTGAGAAGATACAATTTACATATAGATTATTGTAAACTATATAAGTACATTTTATGTCTCTAATAGTTCTGAATAGTTTGTTTTAATTAATCATTACTAAATATAGTTGTTAGCTAATAACTTACAATAAGATGTGATTTAATAGCAGAATATGTATTGTTAGGGAATGACTGTACGCTTACATATTTGAAAAGTATATAAAAATAACAAGGTTTCTATAAAAATCTGGTAGGTTTGGGAACAGGTACCGATCTTGAATACATGATTTGGGGAATAAATTTGGGCTTGAAAAACATTTAAGTGAGCCGCAAAATATTACATGCTGTTACGGTTATTTAAATAGTTATTACATTAATTACTTAGATGCTACATTAGTTTTATCTGCTGTGTTATTAGCAGTGGTAGCTGAAAGGATTCAAACATGTAACTTGCCTGACCATGCTAACACACTAAATTGTTAGGAGAATAAATCATAATTCATGTCTGCAATTAATTCCAAAATCAAAATTACACAGCAAAAATATGCCTTGACCGTAGAGCTGAGACTAAGCCCCATGGCTGGTTTGCTTGTATTGCCCTGGCATTAGTCCTGCGGTTAACAGTCCTGTTGGTTGGGGTGGAGAGCATAACTGGGGAGAGCTATGTGCGGATATGCTTGTTTTAAGGAAGCAGGCTGAGATTTTCAGAAGTGCTCCCTAGGGATTTATTTGTGCTGCCTCTGCAGTGAGGGTGGGAGCACATACTCCTTTCAAAATAAAGAAATCTCTTCACGTTACCAAAACCTCAAAATTAAAAGCTACATTTCTAGGGTGATAACTTTTTTTTTTAACCTGAAGGTTTTTCTGTTGAAAGAAAAGAGCAAATGTACCATTTCTGTTGAAGATGCGTAGTAATGTTCGCTTCCCTGGGTAGGCTGGGAACGAGCCCAGTAGCATAAAGGACTTGCTCCGTCTGCTAGAATTTCATTTAACCTTTACGGTAACGTACCTGCTGACTTCCTCACACCATTTAAAGGCTCTAAAGGCCTTGTAGGCAGAATAGGTTAAATCGACATGATTAATTCCTGAAATTTCTACATCAAGAAGGATATAGGCCTATTCGTGCAAGGTTCGTACTCCCCTACGCAGTCTTCTCATTCTTGGTTGTACCGAGCGCTTCTTTTTGTGTTACTGGCAACTGAATTTTTATTAACTCTTCTACCCTTTTAGAGCCTTTTGTGGTCAAGCTTGTTGTCATCTGCCCTGCTGTCACTGTCCACAGCCCTGTATCATCAACCTTTCCGTGATGGAAAAATGGGATGGGAGAAGACTAGAAAGTCTTGGGGTGGAAGGAATGGAGCAGCAATAAGTCCGTATTAGCCCCACTTGTGATTTGCTCTCTGTTTCTTGTTCTGAGGGAACAGCTGGCCCGCTCCACCATCCCACACGTAGCTCTGTTGTGTATCCCCTTGTCATAGCCATAGTTCAAGGAATTGTCCAAATCCCAGCTGATGTGATGCAGTAATCCAAGTACAGATAGTATTAATTGAGCAATAAGGGGAAGAACCTTGTCAGGCCAAAATAGACGTTCTTGATCTTTCCCATTCCTCTGACACAATAGTGGCAACATCAGACTGAAAGACTGGAGTCTAACTAGTAATCGTATGCTATCAATATCTTCTTCAAAATAAAATGAAAAATAAAAATGAAAGGGAACTCCACTGCAAAGAGAGGCAATAAAAACTAATAACTCATTTTTCCTGAAAGACTTTGTGAAAAAATTATTTATCTATCACTTGCTATGTAAGATTGTAAAGTCTTTTACAGTTGCGTTTGAATAACCCTAATCAGGACAAAAGCAGAGTGAGAATCTCAGGATCTTGAAAGGACTGGGGGGGGTGGGGGGGAAGGGATCTTACAAAGGTTATGAGAAAAGGGATCTGTTTGTGAGACTGCTCTGCCTTGTACTCTTGTATCGACTCACTCATAAATAAGTCTTTCCCCACTGAATGCTGCAGCTAATGCTGGGTATATATTTTTGACTTCAAAGTCTACGCTTTTAATTATATGTATATGTTTGTTACTGCCGCTGTTAACTGTCTTCCTTTCTGCTTTCTGCATGTTCTCGATACATCCTAGTAATGCTCTAATGGGAAAAAATGCTACTGCCAGAACATCAAGAAGAATGATGTAAATAACAGAAAATGCTAGCTGTAGCTGAACCAACCCGCTCCCAAACAATGCCGCAGCAGAAACAGATGCCTGGGCTCTTTGCTTAAGATAACCCTTTGAGATACAGAAGCTGTGCTGGCCCGAGAGTGCCTTTGTGAAGGAACTTGCTTCTTTGCCTTTGAAGAGAAACTTTCCTGTGAGGTTAGGCCAGATCAGAAGCCAGATTATGTGTTTTGGAGAACACAATTACATCATTAGGTTAAACACAAAGTAAGGACTTGATAGGGCCAACTTAATGGAGGGTGTTTGCATCAGCTTCATCATTCCCTATCAGGTAATTGTGAAATTGCTTTAAGCCATAACAACACCACTCACCCCTCCCGCATTCTCCAGTTCAGTTCCTCTTCTTTAAAGTCTCCGGGGTCATGACCCACCTGGAGGGTACCACCCAAATGATCTGATTATATTTTTTCTTGCAGAGCATTCAACTCCGTGTGTAGTTTAGCTCCCAAGAGCTGTTGGGTAACAATCCACTTTCCAGAGGCTACTTTTTTTTTTGTATGTGAGGGACCATCGTCATCTAACTAGAAGTGGGGAGTGTTTACTGTACTTACGCACCGCAAGTCTGCTGGACCCGGGCTCTGATTCTTCTGGAACATCCAGAGTCATGTTTCTGCGCAGGTTTTTCGAAACCTGGAAGACCGCCTGTGACAAGATTCTTTGCTTGAATTAACAAGACTTTCTTGTAAGTTCAGCTTCTGCGGTTGAAAGAGAGATCAGAATTTCCCTGGGTCTTTGACCACACAGTTAAATGATGTGATGCTAAAATCAATCGTCTTTGAAATTTTGCTTTTATCACTCTCGTTTCTGTCTGCTTTCATGGACGCTCCCGGTAACTGTAGTTTTGCTTTCTGTAATGAATGCCCATATTTATTTTTTTAAAGAACCTACAGCATTAGTATTTCTTCACTTGTGGTTAGCTTAGTGGACTTTCATGATTGCCTTGTTCATGAGACTGAGATGTGAGAGCTGCCTTCCAGCTCTGCTGTACGGCAGGCAGCTCTCCACTCCAGCAAATCTCACAGTTAATCCTCCCGTTCCTTGATGGGCCATTGCAAAGACGACTTGAAGTAGGCTTAGGAAATGTGCTTGGAAGAAGCATAGCATCAGCGGAACTGTGTTGGGTAGGAATCATGTGGCCTTAGTGTCTGGATCTTTGCAGAGAAGAACCCTGAGAGTGGCAGAGCTGAGGTGCAGGTGATCTGAATGTTGGGAAATTCTCTTCTTATTTGATGTTTTGCTGCAAATTTCATTTTGAAATTACTCATTTTAAATGTGTCTTCTGGTCCCTCTGTAGTAAGTTTTAAGGTTATGAAATAAAAATTGTCTGAGTAGCGTGGTGAAGTTGGTGAGGTAAAGAGAGAGTGGCTGTTGTCAAACTTAACCTTCTTTCTTGGAAAGGGGGAGAACGTATAGCAGCAAATCTTACTACACATATATACTCTGCAAAATGCACATATTACCATCCCGCAGAGTCCAAACAGAGCTCAAAAGGTTGCTAGGAGAAGTACGCAGCTTATGAATTACACTGGTGTCCACTGGTGCAGGTAAAAGGAGAGGTGCGGGTTGGAATACTGTATTACAGATGTCCAGATTGCTTGTTGCTGGGAATCTAACCAGCTCTGTGCTGAGCTAGCTGCAATTAGTGTGCACGTAGATACAGAATAATTATTTATCCCCAAATCAAACCTCTTGGCCGTTCGGAACCTCTCAGTGCACCCAAGGAAGCTCTGGCATAGTTCGGTGCGGTATGGCTGGATGTAGGACAGTAGGTGTGAGGGTGAGCACTGGTGCATTGGTGTTGACAGGAGAAAAACAAGCTCCTGAGATCAGGGAGGAGCTCCTCAGTCAGGTCCGGCTCCGTTTTCCCGCTGACACTGTCGGATAGCCTCAGCTGCGCTCAGCCTGGGACCGTCTTTCCCGCATCCCCCTGAGCTCACAGCCGCTCTAGCAGGTGAACAGAATTTTAGGGAACCCTTAGTATCTCTCTGGAAAGCAGCGGGGTTTGTTTGTTTTATTTTCACCCAGGGGCCTCGTATAGGAATGTAGGGTATGCACATTATTTGGATAACATTTTTAGCAATGAGCATTAATTCAGGTGCATTAAGTCACTGGCTTTGGTCATATTTAAATGCAGATATAGCAGGTGCATGTCTTAATAACAGAAATGGCTTTTTGCTCTTCTTTCCTCCCCTTCAAACTACAGCAATTTGTTTTTCCTCCAGACTGCTCTCCGCAGCCCGCTCCGCACGCCGGAGCGCGTTCCGAGCACCGCCGGGACGTGCTGCGTGAGCCGCCTCCCGTCCTCGCCGGGCGGGGGAGCGAGGCGGGCCCTAACTGCACCGGGGGGTTCGGGTAGAACCGGACCAGGAACGCTGAGGCACTGACGCCTCGGACTGGCGCTCCTGGCCTTTGGGCAGCCGGGCCGGGATGGCGCCGCCCGGAGCGCCCCGGCTCGCTGCCGCGGGGTGCCGCCAGCTCCCCTTCCCTGCGCGGGGAGAGCCGCCCGCTGCCCCCGCCCCGCCTTCCCGGAGCTCCAAACGGGGCCCGGCTGCCCTAATGGCCCCAGGCCCTGTTAGGAAATCAGCTGCCCACGGCCGGCTCCCGGCCCTGCTCCGCCGCGCTCCGCGCTGCCGCCGCCCCGCCCGCCGGTACCTCTGGCGGCCCCGGCCAGCGCATCCTGGGGAGCCGCCCCGCCGCCCCGCCGCCCCGCCGCCCCGCCGCCCCGCCGCCCCGCCGCCCCGCCGCCCCGCCGCCCCGCCGCCCCGCCGCCCCGCCGCCCCGCCGCCCCGCCGCCCCGCCGCCCCGCCGCCCCGCCGCCCCGCCGCCCCGCCGCCCCGCCGCCCCGCCGCCCCGCCGCCCCGCCGCCCCGCCGCCCCGCCGCCCCGCCGCCCCGCCGCCCCGCCGCCGCGGCAGGGACCGGCGCTCGGGCAAGCCGCGGTCCCTCAGCCTGCCTCCACCGGGCGCTGCCGGTTGCATCCTCTTTTCCCTGGCAAGCTAGAAATGTCCTCCGGTAATATTCACCGACTTTCTCGGGTAAATCCGCCACGATCGCCGGCCCCAGGCAGCCTCTCTGTCCGGGTGCCAGGGAGGCAAGTTAAACAGCCGCGGCTCACCGGCGTTCTGGCTGTGTGCATGCTGTATTTTATCCGGAGCTTCCCATCGGAGGGAAAAGAGCTGGCATAGGCTGTATGCAACGTACAGATTGTACGAAACGCGGCGGGTGAGCAGACTTCAGGCGGGTGCTGTGCTGTGGGAGTCGCAAATTTTCTGATTCTTAAAGATTGATTAATTTTTATTATGGTATTTAAAGCCATTTCATTTGAATACTTTCCTGAAATCCTACCCCTAAGCACTCACACCTGACATAAAATTCCATCGCACAGAAATAAAGTTTGATGATGTGCAATGTAATGCTAGTTTGTCACGATTTCACTGCCCTTTATGGAAATATCATCACTGATTCCAGTAAAACCGGGATTTCAGAGACTCAGCTGCTTTTCATCAATTCTGTGTTCAAAGGCACCTGACAGCATTGAGTGTACTGCAACCTTAATCCTGCTTTGGCGTGACTTTTTCCCTAACTCTTGTTGTAGTTGTGTGTTTGCACACACCCCTTGCCAATTCCAAGTTTAATGAAAACTTATAGAATGAAAAAGAGAATTTACTTGTCTCAAGAATTTTATTGCTGAAGTTTCTGAATGCATCGCGTTAAGACATTACGTTCGTGTTGTCTCTGGTTGGGGTAGGGAGATGCTGCTGCCCCAACATTTAATGAAAGCCAGTCGAAGGCAGAGATGTGGAATTATTTTCCCAAAGTTGTATAAAGTCTCTGACTGGACAGGGAACTGATCCTCCCTCCCAGGTTGCAGATGAATAACTAGGTAAGCTTCATGCCTATGTATTCCAGTAGTACAGTAGTAGTGAGCACGTAGGTAATTGTCTGTACCAGCAGATCTCAAATGCTGCTGTAAGGGCTGTCATCATTATTGCCCTTGTACGGGCGGCCCCGAGGACCTGACCTTGAGGAACGAAAGCAGGAGGGGAATTGTAGATTTCCTTAATGCCAGCTTAACTTCTTGGCCAAAGTCTCCGGCTGGTCATAGAGTTAGGTGACATCTAGTGAAGGGAAGTATAAAGTTAATGTTATAAAGTTTTGTACTTGGCTTGATTTAACTGGCGGAAAGTTATCTCTGTTGAAAGAAAATTCTCCAAAAATGCAGTCTTGTATTCAGAATATTGGAGAACGTTAGATTGCTGTTTCTTTGGAGCAAATGTCCTATGGTGTAATGATCCAGCAAAGTGGGAAATTTTGTGTTTCGGTGGGTCTCCCTTGGCTCATTGTAAAACCTTCCATGGCCATCCCGCTACTAGATGTTTACATTAGAGATCTGTAGCCTACCGCTGGTGGCACAAATATACCAGTCACCCAAGGAGAGGTAATGATCTGCAGGTCTGTTGGTGCTTGAATAGTGCATGAAATTCAGAAACTCATCATTGATATAAACATAAATATTAATTGTCAAAGCAGACATTTAAATGAGTGTTACCGCTATCCTAGGATAAAGCATAATTAAAATAAAAACATTCTGCAGCATTCGCTGTGTGTGTTCTGGATGTTATTTCTTTCCCTCTTTTTATACTTACATCTTTTGTTGTAAGAGTATGATTAGATCATTCGAATTATATGGATCAGTCTACGTGTAAATCACAGTGTTACACTGAAGACAAGAGGTGAAGGCCCTGAAAAGACAGAGAATTGACCTGCTTAATTTCAGTTAATATGAGCAAGAGAAAAATTCCAGTTACTGGATGTCTCTGTATATTGTTTCTCTGCAAATGGCAAGTGACCTGACAAGTTGCTGACCAGTAAAGTAAGGTAAACACACTGCTAGACAACTAGTGATGAAGCCAAACTTGACGTTCTTAATTTTCTGTGTTACGCACCCTTCGGCAGCACCCTACTCTGAAAATCCTGGTACCTTCCATTAATTCTATACCTGGCAGGTTCCTGAGGCTGTTGACATGCAGAAGACACAGAACAGTGTGTTGGAAATGTGCTAAAAGCTGTTACTGGGACAAGAGGGTACAGTCCATCCGATTGAGAGGGAGAAGTGACCTGGCACTAGTTAGAGGTGTTAGTTTCCTAGCCTTTCGCACTCACCTGATGTCGCTGTCGCAGCGGGCGTTAATAAGACATCTCTTCACTTGTGAATGGTCTGCGTATACACTTACCCATCCCCTTACCAGCTGTTTTCTTTGTGGTTTTAGATCATGGGGAATTCATATGCAGGGCAACTAAAATCTGCCCGTTTTGAAGAAGCTCTTCATAACTCTATAGAAGCTTCTCTGCGATGTAGCAGTGTTGTCCCACGACCGATCTTCTCACAGCTGTACCTGGATCCTGACCAGCCTGCTTTCTTGCCGGAAGGTAACCATGAAAGTATGGCACATTCCACTTGTTGTTTTTCTGTGTGGGATGAAAACCCCAAAACTGCACAGCAGTTCATTGTGTGAATGGCCTGTTGGCTATTTTAAAAAAAAGATAGATGCAAGTACTGTTGAAAAGTTCCTTTTATTTTTTATTTTTCTCAGATGTGAAGCCAAAGGTAGAAGAGTTGGATAAGGAGCTAGTACATCGCTATTCACAAAATGGAAACCTGGACTTCTCTACCAACCAAACCGTTAATGAGATGGAAGATGAAGAGGAAGATGAAGACATGTCAGATTCGAGTAGTCCACCAATCCCGTATTCACAGAAACCTGCCCCAGAAGGGTCTTGCACTACTGATGGTTGGTGTCCATTTTTTCCCTGTGTGATCTTTACAATTAATTCTCAGTGTAATGTGCGCTGTCTGCAGTTAGAAACTCTTGAGCTAGTAGGTCTGGAAATACAGTTTATAGTCAAAGCCTTGCAGCTGAGAAACTACGGGTTAAGAGGACTCGTTTCAGGACATAATGTGTATTATTTGAAAGCAGTGTCTAGGACTGGCTGTGTTAGTTTCTGAAAGCCCCGAATTTTCCATGGTTATCAGTGGTTTACTGTCCTCAAAGAAGTTACGTAAGCTGGCATCAGCACAACTGGTTCTCTAAATTCTAAATCTCAGAAACGCTGGCAAAGCTGAATTCAGTTGCTTGCCTGGGCAGAACTAAGAGTTTGGAGAGAGAAAACGGAGAGAAGACTTGCTGTTCCTGCTGCTGCCAAGGGGACAAGAGGGAAGGTAGCAGAAGCGTGTCTGTTTTGTCTTCCCCACCTGCCTGCAGGCCACTGCTGGCTTACCCTGAGCTGTCCTGCTTGGCTTTTAAGATGAGCAGAATGGCTGATGGTACTATCTGTGTTTGGTTTTCAATGGGTTAAAGAAAGGGTCAGATCATTATGCATATCCCTATTTGGACCAAGCAAACAATGTAATGGGTTCATGTATCCCATAATTATTCTGTTCTGCAGATTTAACTTCCTTAAAGGAGGAAGATCTGTTCATGTGAATAGATGTGCTTCTCTGAAAAGCATCCCCTTGCCCCCCCCAAACACCTGAAAACAAACAACCCTTCCCATCAAGTCCAAAAGCCCTACTTGGCTTTTTATTAAATGTCTTCCTGAATTATGGGGTTCCTTGTGAGGAGTTCGGAAAGAGTTGGGATTTGCAGAATGGTTTTGTACCTTCCTGTAGTGTATGATTATCTGCAGTGATAGAGGTAAGCACTAATCACTGGTAATTCTTTAACATTTCTGAGGTAGTTAGTGGCAAATGTTGACATTTTTGCCTTTACCCCTTCCAAATGCAGCTTCCGTGATCAGGTACCCTTAACACGGTACCCACTATCGCCCCGTAACAGAAAGAGTAGAAAGGCTGGCTACTCTGAGAAGCTGGGGAATATCGTTGGGAGAATTTGTTATTCACACAGGGGTGTGTTTGCTGTCCTGCGGAGGATTGTCAATGGATAGACGGGGAGCAGGAGAAAGTGTAAAACAATGTATTCCCAGGAAAGTATCCTCAGTTGAGGACGAGTATCGATAAAGGCTGCGAAATCTCCCGTGGAGAGCAGGAGCAGTTCCGATGACTTCTGTTGAAGAAATGTAAAATAAACTGGGCAGGTGCAGAGGAGAACCAACAACATGGTAAGAGAAAGGAGTTCTGTCTAACAAAGTTCTTTGCCTACCAAGGCAAAAGGTGAGTTGGTGTGTTCTTACACTTTCTAAATATATAAAGGACAAGACACCAAGGACGGAGAAGAGCCAGTCGTGCCCACAGGGCCCTGCGGAGTGTGATGGCTGTGTGAAATGGTTGCGAATGCGTTCAGGTTAGGCGTCTAGGATTGTGTAACTGTTGATGACACAGTTCTGGCCAGCCTGCCAGTAGCAGCAGTAGGACTGAAAACCTCACCTGGGGCCAAGGCCAACGTGCATTTAGTTGTGAAAGCACTTTTTATTTGACATCCAGAAATCTTTCTCAGTCTCATTCGCACATTGTGGTGAACCCTGGTTGCATTTCCACGTCCAGTCGAAAATGTTAGTTCTGAGCTTCCAGTCTATGTCCTTCTTTGAGAGGTCACCTTCCATCCGCGTGCAGACTGGTCCACGTTCACCGGTTTGCTGCCGCTGCTCGGGATCGCTTCACAAGGTCAGCCTTCCCAGTGTGGCACTGCAAGTTGATGCTCAGCTCTGAAGCGCTCCCATCAGTGCAGGCCCCCGTGCTGTGGCTGCAGCAGCACGTCACAAGTGGTGCCTGGCTGTGCTAGTTTTGCTATAATTACATCATATATGTAATATGCTTTTTAGTACGTCCTGGAAAAAGATGAGCTTCCAGGGGCAGTTCTGTGTTTTGATTTTTATCTGGAAATCCTTTATGATCAGAGCAGCCTAGAAGAAAGTTTCCTGTGTTATATCCACAAAATTTAAGGGTTGTTCATTAGTTTTTGTCAAGTTTACCATTCTGAATTTACAAAATCTGTCCTGCTCTTCAATGTCGTTCTGAAGGAGCTGATTTAAGAGAGCATCTGGAAAAGGAAAGGAAAATACGTTTTTCAAGTGCTGCTAATGATCTCTTGGGAAATTTTTGTAAGTGCTTAAAACACCCAGGTTCCCAAGCGTTCATGACGCAGACCATATCTCAGCAAGATAGTAATCTGATAGCTCATCTTTCATCTCATGAATAAACCCGTCCAGAGATGTAAGACAGGGTTGCTGCCGTTATTTACATCCCTTATCTTAGTTATTTAATTACAAAGATAAATAACATTAGGGAAACGTTAAAGAATACTGATAGACTGATTGAAGTAACTGTAAGTGTTCGGATGCTGTAAACTAAGCATGTGTTTAATTGCTTATTCAAGAGCAAAATATTGGTACTGGAACCTGCACTTCATATCACTGCTTGCTGTAAAACCTCTCTCCCACCTTTTAGCACCGATGGGGTGAAGCCTTTTTCCTTATTAAGGTGTTCGTTCTGTTTGCTTTTCCTGAATCCAGGGTGTACGCTGTAACCGTCAGGTTATTTTCTGTGGTGTCTTGTTCTTTTATTCAGATGGCTGAGTTGTCTTTCAGTCACATAGGTGTGGAAAGTAGATCTTAATGTCTTTATTCATCAGTTAAAAAAGTGACAGTTTGTTGGAATTCCCTTCTCCGTTGGCTGTGAGAGTAGATCCCTTAATTCTCCTTTCAGCCCATTGGGAAGAGCAACTGCATTTGCCGTTGATCCTTTCTATTAGTTGTAAAAGGGATTCACTTGTTTTAAGGGTTTTTTTTCCTGCTCAACACAAACTTTTGTAACTAATTTACACCTTGCATGAAAACAAGCTTTCAAGAGAAACACAATTTTCGTACAGGTAACTCAGCTATGCAACGAAATAGTACAAGAAGCTGTTGTGAACCACTAGTTTGCTGCAGCTTTAAAAGAGGCTAGTTCTAATTTGTGGAATAGCATTTTATGCAAGCTGTGGGAAGTACAATAGTAGCACCTTTCTTTTGTTAGTAAATCCTCAGTTTACCTGATGCTTAAAGCAAGACTAAGGTAGTTTCAGAGGCAATTAGATAAGCAGGTACTCAACGCCTATCAGTCACTGTGAAGTTTCAATAGCAAGTGGCAGGAACCGGTCATTCATATGTAATTCTTGGAAGCCAATTCCTTATGCAAATACCCTATTTATTGCAGTACAACAAGGGGCTGGTACCCGGTATTGGAACTACTTCTTGTTACTGATGGGGAACGGGAAAATATATACAAGTTTCGTTTTTCAGAGGATTCCAGCGCTTACAGGTGTTGACAGTTGGGGGGATACATTTTTATTTTCAGGAAGATGAGACTGCATTAATTTAAATGAAGTTATGTTGGAGAATGCAAATGTGCTTCTCCGAAGCAAAAACTAATTAATTTTCTTTCCAAGAAATGCAGATAATGACTGTAAAATTAATGTCTGTATTATAATTTTTTGCAACTACTCTTGGTATTTGCAAATCTCTAATCGAAATATAAATTCCCGTTCGTTATTTAAAACAAAGCTGAGAGCCTGTGGGAAGGTGATTTTTAAATGTATCAGCTCAGCTGTGTGCTTTTGCTTTTTATAATTACATGTTGATAAACAATTTCATAAGGAGAAGATGGTTTGTTCAGTGGCCTCTGCGTTTTCTCCTCTTTGTACTTCGATGTCCATAAAAGGTACAGAGGCAAATGGGACAGTGATGTGCCATTCTTTCTTCTTGAGAGTGTGTTAGTGCTGCGTGATATATAAATTCAGGTGCAAGCTCAATTATAAGTGAGTAACTGAGAAATGTAAATGGATTTTGCATGTTCTAAATCTCAAACATGGACAGCACAAGTTCTGCTTGTACAGAGACATCAGGTCTTGTCTTTCCTAAGGCGAAAGTGGTTCTCTCTGACAGGTAATTAACTATCAATGCATAATCACGCAGAACAGAGGAGGAGGTAGGATGGGAGTCTCTGGGTTGCTTGCTAGCTAGAAAAAGACAATGGAGCAGAAAAATGGGCCAGTCCCTCCTTCCTTTCCCAACAAATCAGTTACTTGCTTCCAAGTTCGTGTTTCTTGGGTGGAATATTTTCAGTTTTAAAAAGCAGCAGGAACTTAAAACTCGAAGAGCGATTTGCTGCTCCAAAAGCCAAGGGAAGGAATGGTAGTGAAGGGCTCTCGGGTATGCCACCCGCACGTCTTTGAGTGAAGGGTCAGGACGTCAGTGCACGAAGCAGATGTGCCTTCTCTCAGTATCTCCTGGTGGAGTGAGCCCCAGCTGTGGCCGGCCAAGCTCTGCAGCCCTCCCTGGCCCTCCTGGGGCAGCTGTTGACTAAACAGAAGAGACCCCGGAGGCTCTGAGGCTTTGTCTGTGCTGCCCCCTCTTGCTGCTCACCCCTCGGGATCCCGTTTACCTCCGTAGAAGGGGAGCCAGAGGACACCTTTTAGTATCAGCCCACTTACTTGCCGTGCTCCCTCGGAAAAGGAGGTTTGGCAGCTGCCTGTGAGCTCTGCTCCCCATCTGTTGGGAAGCTGGTAGCTGCTTTCTGCCCCTTCTCGCCTAAAGGTACTGAATTTCAGCAAGTGAAGTTCAGGAGCTGGCTGGTTGACATAGTCAGTGTCCCCAAACTAAAGTCCCCTGAGGTAGAAAAGTAATTATGGCTCTCCTCTTAAACAGCCTGAACGTTACAGAGGCATGTGCTGGCCATCCAGTCCATCCATACGTAGCTTTGATCCAGACATGTCACCAACCAAAGCAGAGGAGGATGCCAGAGGAGATTGTGCAAGGAGGAAGATGAGGAACACGAGAGCACTCTGGGTGGAGTAAAAGACAATACAGGGAGTAAATCTTAGGTATTCTTTGCAGATTAAGCAGGATTCAGCATTTCTACAGTACAGTCCTACATATCTGAAAGGGTGGGAAATATTAAATATATCCAGACCAACAGTCGCGCAAGTGAGAGGCTGGCGATGGCTCTGATAGCGGACTGAAAGACACCAATTTGTTTCAGTGGGTACTGCTAAGATGTCACTGAATAACGCTTGTCAACATGTTGAGCTGTTGTGATGTTGACGTGGTTTTCCTCGGGTGTTCCTGCCCCTTCTTCTGTGGGCACTCATACAGAATGCTGATGTGCAGCTGCTTTAAGTGTAGCTGAAGTTCTTTGGCTCCTAGCCTGGATAATAGCTGAGTCTTTGGTTTCCTCTTGGATGTTGTTAAGTGTGGGAACATTGCTTCACCTCACTGGGACGTCAAAACCCTCAAGCAGCCAACGAAGCTCTAAGTTTCTCATATCCCGTGCAGCCCTCTGAGTGCTGAGGGCTCGTTCTGAAAGCAAGTCGATATTTAAACAGAAGTGTTGACAACCCATATCCTGCTTTCTTTGCTGTCCGGGTGTTGCTGTTGCTAGCAGTTCATGCAAAAGCCTCTTACTGGTCACCATTTGGGCTTCCAGGCATTTCCTGAAAAATTTCAGGTAGAGACAAGACTAAGTGTGTAAAAGCACTGGTTTAAATCTGTCCTGAAATCTTGCTGCACTTGCTGTTTCACAATCCTTATCGACAGATTTCCTGTTTGCCCACATTGTCAGCAGTGGATAATTTTCCTATTTTAAATCTAGATGTAGAGTGGCATTTTCTAAGCACGTCAGCTGCTCAGATTTCACTGAGTTCCTAAACATGTGTGGTCAGTTTTGAAAATTGTGGTTATGATACCCAAATGGCATAAACTTTTGAATAAGCAAATTGTATTTTGAGTGTTCCTAGGTTCACCTGCAACTGTTTCTTTCAAAATTACATTGGAAAGTCTAGATAACACCTATCCTGGTACCTAGCCTGCTATTTGAGAAGCATCAATGTTTCAAAGGAATACACCTTAAGAGTTTAACATAAAATCAAATTGCATCTAATCAGAAAAGAATAAAATTTGCTTTAAATATGTGGGGGTTTATGCTCTTCCCCTAAAACACATGTAACTTCCTACTGGTAAGTTACTGTTATTCGTTATCTGTAAATAAAAACCTGGGACACTTCATTCATTGGCTGGAAGAAGACGTGCCTGAGGGGTGAATCTGAGCTGGCTTTCTGCTCGGAAGAGCTGCTGCTGTAGCTATGCTGATCGAATAACTGAAGAAGCTGCTCAGCCAAGATTGTGGGGTGTAGGCACAAGACTGAACCTTGATCAGACTCTGTTTTCAGCAGGCTGCTGCCTCCTAGGAAGCTCATGCTACCCGTTCCTACCACTTTACACGTGCTCCTTGCCTGGTGCCGTTTTGA
The DNA here is from genome assembly GCA_009769605.1 of Bucorvus abyssinicus. Lineage (NCBI taxonomy): Eukaryota > Metazoa > Chordata > Aves > Bucerotiformes > Bucorvidae > Bucorvus > Bucorvus abyssinicus. The sequence continues at coordinate 12,544,574 of CM020052.1, read as the reverse complement.
GGTAAAACCAAAACCCATTAACTTCCAGCATTTGTGTTGAAGTTCTAAACCGTGGGGTTTAGCACGGTCGGTAGGAGTGCAGACACGCATGTTGATGACGGGTGAGGTGGCTCTTGGTTAGGCTGTGATCACACTGTGTTTCCAGATGCGTAGTCAGTGTCCTTCTCCAGTGGTTTGATATTGTTCCTTACAATTTCTGAAACAGCTATGGGCTACTTGAAGAATATTTTATGTTAAGTGTGAATAACATACATTAGTAGCTGAAGTCTTAATAGATATTACAGTAATTTCAGATTTAGTTTGATACGTTTGTTTTTAACAATAATGTTCATTACTGGGATTTTCTTTATTTGGAAACACTGATTCATGCAGATACCTATACGTGTGGACTATGCTATGATATTTCTGTGGTTGTAACGAAAGAGATGATCAGTGGATAAATCTATGAAGTCTTTGGATATCCTGAACCACGAGGGGTTTCCACCAGCTGCTGCTGGGAGATGTGTGAGGCCAAACTGTAGCACTGATTCTGTAGCTGGAAAGTGAGAATTGGAGGGGAACACAACACAAGAGTCTGGATCTTCATAAAACTTGGTAGTGCTTTTATTGACTTCTGCTGAAGGGAAATCAGAAAGCCCGGTGTGATCGTATCCTTTCCTGTGGAGGAAGCCACATAAGTGTTGCTTTCTCTCATATCTGTCATTTCCTTGCTTGAAAGCAGAAATTACTCAATAATAAGATGGAACTGTACAAAAAAAGCCATGGGTGATTTTGATTCCCTCTAAGTCCAGTGTTGAAGCTAAGGGAAGGGTCTTTGGATGTTGTTATTAATGTACTTAGTCAAAACAATCTAACTTTGAAGTTGGCTTTGGTTTGAGGAAAAGACTGGACCAGCTGGACCTCCAGAGGTCCCGTAGGTGCTCTAAGCTGTCCTGTTCCACCTTTTGAAAATCCCCACCATGGCTGCTCGGTGCGTGGCTGCCAAGCTCGACTCTCCTGAGCTCCCGTGGGCCCCCTTGCAGTGCCCGGCCACGGCTCTGGGCTGTCCTGGCGTGCTTTCCTGTGTGTCCCAGCCTGCCCCTGCTCACTGCAGGACATGGACCAGCTGAGGACCACTCCCATCGCCAGTTATGCACACTTCTGCTGCTGTCTTTAGCCTGCATTGACCAGTAGCACAAGAACAACCATTATGTTCTTACTTCGTATGCGTATGTGTATTTGGGTGGGAAGAAAGTGATTGGACACTTGAAGTCGTGCAGTCCATCACTGAGACTTCAAGAGACTCAGTTGGAGTCTTACAGAAAACATGGGTACATCTCTAAAACCAGTGAATTAGTTTTTTACTTGCTGGTATTCCTAAAATGTATAGACAAGTTAGAAATTAGATTTTGAATTTTTTTTCCTTTAGTAGTCAGCACTAAACTTCAGTCAGCAATTTTTGTCATTCCTTTGTATTACTTAGCGATGTTTAAATGTACCGATGCCAGCCTATTGCAAGTAACAAAGACAAAATTTGTGCTCTTGAAAAGACTGTGAACTAAAATTTGACAAAGAAAAAATATTATTTGGCACGTTTGAGGAGCGGTTTTATGTTATAAAAACACAAAGTTTCCTTCTTATTCTGAAAGTTTTAGAAAAAATCAGTTTCTGAGCCATTTGCTGTCTAGTCTTTGGAGATTTATGTCTCTGCCTGAAGGTGTTCAGATCTCTTTAAAATAATGCGTATCTTTTGTCTGCGAAACCTTGAGCTAGTGGATCTGGTGAGATCTCCGTTTCCTCTATTTCCCTTGAAAGGGTCTGTTAAAATCACCCATTACAGAATCAAGTTGTGAAGCTCTGTTCACTTCTGTAACCGATACCAAAAAAAATTCAACAAAACCTTTTGAAGATTTACCATTTGTTTTGGTTTGGTTTTTAGGTTTTTGTCAAGCAGGCAAGGATTTACGGTTAGTATCGTTGTGCATGGAGCAAATTGATATCCCAGCAGGCTTCCTCTTAGTAGGAGCCAAATCTCCCAACCTCCCGGAGCACATTCTAGTCTGCGCTGTCGACAAGCGGTTTTTGCCAGATGATCATGGAAAAAATGCACTTTTAGGTAAGTGATACTCTTTTTTTCTGTTGTGCCATAATAACTCGGAGAAAAGGGTCAGTTCAAAATTATCTGAAGTCATTTCGGCTAATGACCTTCTATTAGAAATATGTTGAGGAGAGGCTTGTTTTTATTAAATCTAACCTGTAGCTGAAGCTGCCTTAAAGGCCCATTTCAGAACAAGTTCCTGATTCCACAATTAACCAGCATCAAAGCTCGGTGATTTCTGCGTGGGCAGAGGTGAGTTGCAGCCCTGGCGTTCGAATTGGGAACTATCCACGTACCCTTCGTCTCTGCTGACGCTTACAGCTTTTTCACTGAAGCAGGAGTGTGCTCATGCAACTGTTGAAGATGAGCTATCTATTCGTCTGTGGGTTAAGGGAAAGATTCTACCAGTTCTTAACTCCAAGGGCAGTTTGCTTCTCAAAATCTAATGCATAAGGGAAAAAAAGGAAACATTTATGTCATAATGGGTTACAGTTGTAAGTTGAAAAATTTCAATAATTATTCTTGGTGATTGAAGACAGACACCGAGATTTCCTGCCTGGCTGGTACACAACTGGTACACATTTTAACTAGGCTAGTAAAAATCATTTAATGTATTTTGGCTCCTTTTTCCTGTTTTGAATTTACTCTCTCATTTCTCCCTGCAGTCATTGTGCTGCCTAGAATATACTCAGAACAACTTTTCGACAGGAAAGAAATTGCAATAAAGCATAAATACTGTGATTTAACCCCATTGCTCAAATTCTCGTCCAGACCAGGAATATTCTGCCTAACTATTGAAAACACCTCGGTTTTGTGCTTAGGTGCATGAATGTTATTTCTCCCTTAAACCCATTTAATGTGCTACTACGCACTTTAAACCTTTGGACCTAGGCAGAAATGCCCCTGGCCTGGGTTCGGTAGGAGGTGTGGTGTGCTGTGCCCTTGCCGGGTGCAGTTGGGGGTATGGCATTATGGGGTGCTCTGCTGTATACAGCCATCCTCAGAGGAGCTTCTCCCCACACCGGGCAGAAGTGTCAAGAGTTGATCGTCAGGAACTATCTGATAGACTGGCAGATAGTGTTTAGTTTGATTAAATGTGGCACTAATCATCTTCGTAAGCCTTCCTCCCCAACCCTCAGCTTTGTATCATCTATCAGCTCTGATATCATTTGATAATGAGCCGGACCCCCGTCTCTGCCCTGACATTACCGATGTTACATCTTTAAGTGCCTCTAGGCCTGTGTGACGGGGTACCCGTGAGCAAAGAATTGACTGGGTAGCTCGGTGAGCCCCTGGTGACTGTTTCTGACAGCTAGGGCGATGCGCTAATAGTTCCTGTGGGTTGCAAGGGGAAGGACTGATTCAGTCCCACGAGAAACAGGATGAAGAAATCTGCTTCTCGGCCATCCACAGCAACATGACGGTGAAAGAGGATAGTGAGGCACAGTAAGGCTAAAGACGATGTCCTGATTTATAAGAGTTTTATGGAAAATGCATTTTGTCAAAAAGACTGACTTTTTCTTAAAACGAGGATTTTGGCTGACAGATGAGTGTAGGAACGAGTGTTCTCCAAGATGCTTGGCATTGTGGAAAATAATGAGGGTAATGAGGATGAAAAATTGTTTTGTTACAGATCTTAAATGGACTAGTAAATGGAAAAAAACCCAAATAAAACATTTCTTCTAGGTATTAGTCTGCCCAGCACTTTTGTAAATCATTATTAATGCTCTAGAAAGAATATAAAATATTTCCTCATTAAGGCCTGAAAGCGATTCAGACATGAGTGGAGTGGCAAGTAAGCCAGAGGAGTTTAATTGTTCAGCATTCGGTAAGAGAAGGCTTACTCAAACAACAAGGACTTTAAGGCAGGCCCGTTTCGGAATATGCCCTGTGCTTTGTCCGACGAGGTGTGAGACTGGTGCCGTCGATAGGCAAGATCCCCATTAACACAGTTGTGGGTAACACTGGAAACCAGGGGTGCTTGTGATCGTCAGCCGGGACCCTGTCCTCCAGACCTCAGGATATCAGCCCCTTGCGTGAAACCGTGGTGGGAACATTGAGAAAAGCAGGCTTCTGCCTTTGTTCCTAGGTCGCTGGCTTTCATGAGAGGCTGTAGGTGTTTGAATCGTTCTGAAGCGCTCCTGACTTCTGCCGTGAAAATCTTGACATCAAATGATGGCTTTTAAGACTTTACTAAGCTCTAAGGTCCAGCTTATTTGGAAATTGCTTTGTATGGGGAGAAAATTTATCAGCTATTAAGGTTAATTTTAGTCACATGAAGTTGCAGTGTCTCCCGTGGATTAGCCACTGTTCTGAGATGGAGGTGCATGCAGCTTGGAACCCAATTTTTTTTTAATGTAGAAAGAAAGGAAGGGGTTTTGTTTTTCCTTTTGGAAATTTCCTAGCCAGGCATCATAAATCTCCCCCTGCCGAGTAGTTGCTCCTCTCTGCACTGTGCAGGGTGGAAGATTTGTGGTCGGATTTTGGCATGAGTCAGTATGACCTAGAAAGGTGGAAGAGTTTCAGAACAGCTGAGACTAAAATCTGCCTGTGCTCGGCTGCTTCCTGACACACTGTGCTCTGCAGGACACCCGCGGGGGCTGGCTGGAGGCCTCCCGTCGCTCTGCACTGGATGTGCAGGTAGGTTAACATGGCCTTTTTCTTAGCAGATTTAATCTGTATGTATGTCCTCTGCTTCATTCTTCCAGGGTTTTCTGGGAATTGTATAGGCTGTGGAGAAAGAGGATTTCGGTACTTCACGGAGTTTTCCAATCACATCAACCTGAAGTTAACCACTCAGCCAAAGAAGCAGAAGCACTTAAAGTACTACCTAGTAAGAAGCTCCCAAGGTGTGCTGTCAAAGGGACCCCTTATTTGCTGGAAAGGTAATAAAGGTGCCCAGGCCATTCAGGGGTTTTTTATTATATTAGTGTGATGTTGAATGAAAAATTGAAAGTTGCTGTTGAGAATGTGGGCAATCAGAAGGAACTATAGAAGATGACTTTCTTTAGTGCTTAAAGGAAAAATTCCCACTGATTTCACTGAAATCCAGATTTTGCCAGAGAGGGCAAAAGAGAATCGTAAATGGGTTTCTTCCACCTCGCCATACCTTCAGTGGGAGCCGTAAATCTGCCCTTCTTAGGATGTGAGCCATCTTGGAAGAAGAAATAAGGTTGCTCAGTCTGCTGATTCTTTTCTGTACGTGAAGCAACACGACTCACAGCCAGGGCTCCAGCATTGGCTTTGCACCAGGATTTGTCTTAGCAGATGCAATTCAGTCTGATGCCTGCAGATAGCTAGTGCTCCAGAAGATTAAGAAAGCTCAGGTCACGGATCTTAGGGAAAGAGGAGAAATCTTGCTTACTCTTGCCGTTTGTGGTATGTTCTATACTTACCCTCTACGGGAGCAGCCTGTGCAATGCATGCTACAGCGATTACATTTGTGACCCCAAGGCAAGGTAGCCGTGGGTTCTGTTGCTGAAGGATGCAGGTTTCTGGAGCTAGGGCCATGCAAAGTCTCAGGGAGAGAATGGTTTACCTGCTCGCTGTCCCCTAAGCTGGTGTACACGCAGGCTTCCCGGCTTTCTCAGCTGTGGTGTCACTCAGTGAAGGCAGAGTTCGATCCGATGCCTGTTGTTCCACATAGGATGGTGTGAGGAGAGGAGAAGCTCCATGGGAGGACTGACACACATCTGAAGAGTCACATCCTCCTGTGAACAGCAGCGTGACACCAGAAAGAGATGGCTATCACCAAGCTCTATGAGTGACGATAGTATCGTACCAGCTAATGGTTCAAAGGGGTCCTTGCTTCAGCTGCTTCTCTCAGTTACGAGTGTAATTAACTGCTGCTTTAGAATGGAAGTGTTCTTCAGCAGCATTTTTTGCAGAAACTACTGAAAGATTTAATTTGGTAGTGAAGTTGCAAATACAGAAAAAGGAAACCTTATTTTACTTCTTGAATCCTTTTTCTGAAACCCCTCCCTGAGACTCATGCAGTTGGAGTTGGAGCGTGTCCTGGTAAGCGCAGTCAGGAGTAATGCAGAGGTGGGTCACTTTGGGTTATATGCTGACTGCAAGTGTTTTGAGCGCCCATGGAAGTTTAGAAAACCAACCAAGGATCGACCTCATGGGCGTTATTTTTATAGACCCTGTCCCCGTATTGCTGCCATCCCTCTGGTAACCCTTCACCCTTTACTTACATTAAAGGTCTGATTAGAAGAAGAGAAATGCTTTTCAACATGCCCTTCTCTTCGAACAAAACGCGATTAGATCTCGGTTCTAGAAGTGGGTTAACGTACGATTTTTAAGGCAACTTTCTCTTCCCTCAACTCATTTTTCATCCAGACAGGCAGTCCCAGGGCTGGGGTCTCCCCGAGGGTTTTGTGGAGGCATACTAAGAGCCTGGGTGTCAGCACCGTTCTCCTTTTAAAGGGCGATGTGTGAGGGGTTGCATACAGGCTGTGCCACGGCGGTCGGGGGTGTTGCCTGGCGCGTGTCCCGTGCCCTCACACCTCGTGGAAGCTGGGAGCTGAGGTCCTGTGCCGGTCTGCAGCACCTGGGCTGTGTTTGCCCGGCCCTCGGAGCGGCCTCCAGGGAGGTTTCCGTACTTAGAAGACGAAGTTGAATGAGCCGTGTTTTCATTGAACGCTGCCCTGTGATGCTGTTTGTTTTCCGTGCTCCATGTATGCTTTTAACCCTTTGTTGCCTTTCGTCACCCTGTTGCTGAACTTGCCTACCGCACGGCAGGCTGTGTTAATGCGTACCGTAGCTGCTTCATTTGCAGAATGTAGGAGCAGGCAATCATCTGCCGCTAGCCTCTCTGCTAAACCAAACTCTTCGGTGTCGCCGTCCACGACCCCAGAGGGCGGATCAGCTAATGGATACAGATCAGGGTCCACGCAGACAGGTAGGAGCTGAAAGTGCTGTAAAGATAACCATTGGGGGTGGTAAGTTCCCTCAGGTATCGGTGGTTCAGGGTTGCTGTAAACAACTGGGTAGTTACCTTAAGCCCTTCCAAAATTTGCTTTGTGAAAGATTAAGACCCAGGTGAGGCTGAAGGTCAGCTTAGTCCTCTAAGAGTAGTTGATTTAAAGATATTAAAAGATCTTTTGATTCATTTGTTTGGTTCTCTATCTCCCTGTGTTTGTTTCATTTAATTTTTTTGTGGAACTCCAAAAACTTGAATTACACATTTATAGGGAGGTGTTTACTTAGCATATGTATATAGACTAGGCTACCTGTCTTGAAAAGGAAAATAATCCCCTTTTGGGCTTAGGGGCACAGCTTTTTCTATTTTCTTCTGCATTTATTTAGATTTTATTTTCCCATATGCATAGAGTGGTTTTGTGTTATGTGTGCTAACATGCATCTCATAACTGTTCTAGAACGCTATTAATGACATACTTAAACCACAAGAAACTGTAAAAGTCAGATAGACATTGGCTGACAAAGAAACAGCATCTTAATTTCATTTATCTATTTATTTATTGCAACTAGCCAAGGTGCTTTTCTTTGAGCTTTTTTTTCTCATTGCTCTATTGCAACTTCATCTATGCTATTATATGTTTTTGTGTCTGTTTGTGCTATTTCTTGAAAAGTTAAAAACAGGAGAAAGCTTTCTGCTGATTGTTGTAATTGGTTGATACGTATGTACCAGAGCATGTATTCTCTAGAGGAGTATGAAATGCAGATGTAAAAACAAGATCTGTGAAATACTTTTTCCACTTACAATAACAGACAAAGGGAATAAAACCCAAAAGCTGGACATAGGCATTCTTCTGAAGTTGTAATCACTGCTCAGTGTGTTCGGAGACACTTTCCCCAGGTGGTTCCCCCGTCTCTGTTGACGAGGCTTTATGCTTTAGGCTTTGGTTGGAATTCTACGAGAGTAAGTACAACTGTAGTTCATTGCATGATCCCTTGGCTTCCAGATCCTGGCTTGAGAACCGTGCAGATGCAAGAGAACCTGTTTATTTGAAACAACACGTGATCCAATACTTACACAGCTTTGTCTTCTCTTGTACCTGCCCAGTTAATAGATACACCTTTTACACACCGCTTTCTCCTTATCACTCGCTGAGATTTTCGGTCTGCTTGGTGTTCCTGGGTGTCATTGTTCGTACTCTTAGGTCATGGTTGTCAAAACTTTTTAATCCCCTTCTACTGCTATCTTCTAGTGAAGATACTGCCACATGCATACGTATGAATCCCCTGTGACCGTGAGAAGGGGGCAGAGCACCTTTTTTTGGTGGCGTGAATTCTGACGTGTGTCACCCATGGCGGAAGTCTGGCTTTTTCTCTGCTGGGCTCTGCACAGCTGTTTGGACTTTGAGTTGACTTCTTAGCTGTTTTAAACCAGGGTACTTATTAGCAAGTTGCTTTCTGAAATCGTTTTCAATTTATTGTCAACTCACGCCCATTTTGGCCTTTTAAAGTTATGTAAGGATTTCTGTTTTCTGCCCTTGTACGTGAGCAGTTTGGTCTCCAAGTTCTAGAAGATACCTGTAGGTAGATGGTTTTGGGCACACTCAGAGTGCTGTGTTGAAATGGTAATGTCGTGGTAGAAATTAAAGCACAAGAGAATTTTGAAATCCCGCAGTTTAAGCTGACGGTACGGTGTGGCCATAACATTGCGATCACACGTTGGATCCTCCTTTCAAAACGGATGGGAGATGCAGCTCCATTGCGAAGGAGAGGCGACTGGCAATAAAAAATGGCTGAAACCCTGAGCAGTCTAAAAAATTCAGTTTTAGGCAGACACGTGGGAGGCAAAACTTCAAATCAGGTGTTGCAAGTTTCTTAAGCAACTAGAAAGAGGGATTTACAACAGAAAGATGAATAATTTAATAACTGGGAGTTACAAGTTCTGCTTAGGTACTGGTGTGATGTTTAAACTTTTATCACAGAATCATTTTGGTTGGAAGAGACCTTTAAGATCATCGAGTCCAACCGCTAACCCAGCACTGCCAAGTCACCGCTAAACCATGTCCCTCAGTGCCACGTCTACACGTGCTTTAAATACCTCCAGGGATGGGGACCCCACCACCTCCCACCAGCTACATCTGCCTTCCTAGATTAAGTTTCAGGACCATGTATTTGAACTAGACAAAGGCAAAAACCCGAAGATTCTGGGCAGTTTCCACTGAGGAGAGCTTAACGCTATGTATTTGCCACATTATTTTCATGAGCTGGATGTTTTCCCTCAGAACGCAGGACCCAGTGCTTTTGTTAGCCATTCAGCGTGTTTCCTGCGAAACGTGGAGAAGGTTTTCTGGAGGGGCAGCAGCAGCTTCTGTGTCTGTTCCCCGTCTCAGTTACTCTGTCTGGCAAAGCAGGCTCTCCTCCCCACCCTCCTTCACCAGGTGGTGTGTGGTCTGAGGACGAATGTATTTGGCAGATCAGGTTGGTCTTTGCCTTCCGTTTTCTTTAGCTGTCTGTTTGACTAGGAAATCTGTAGGTGAACTGAGCCTGCTCTGCCCACTTGTTGCAAACTACTTTCTGGACAGATGCTGAGTTAATGTACTTTCACTCTGGTCATAAGAATTTGAATTTGTCAGTGTATCAACATCAAAATATCAAATTTTTCGTGAAGTAAATGGCAGATATTAAATGCCTGATGTTAAAGGAGAAGCCTACATGCTGTGAGAGGTTTGGATCGTTTCTGCTTTACAGTTTCCTACTGAGCAGGTGTTAGAATTTGTTTGTTCTTCAGTTTATCCATCTATAAAATAGGGTTTATATTTTTCAGCCTTGGTAAAGTGTTCTAAGTAGTTGCTATTTGTTAATTCATGGGAAGAGTTTGGGCTCAGGTACCCCTTATTTCTTACCCGGACTTACAAATGAACATACACTTTTCATAGCCTTAGGGACAATAGTGTTGTAAGAAGGTTATGTATTTTTTCTGCCCTAAGTCAAGCTCAGCTGTGTCTGACAGAGGTTCAATAACTTGTGCTTGAATATCTTAGACGACGGAGGTTCCCCAGCCTTTTTAGGCAACTTGTTCCAGTGCTTATTCCCTGTGCTTGCTAGGGACAAGTCACATAAGCTCTTTGCCTTTAGCTTTCTCATCTGTAACATGGGATAACTGTGGTTACTTGCCTATCCCACAGGGGTACTTTGAGGAGCCATGAGATCACCCTTTCTACAGTTAAAATATTTTTTCAAGTGTATGTGAATGCAAAATATTGTGGAAGAGCTCAATCGTGCTTAGTAGTTTATAGGATTCTATAGGAATGCCCAGTTAAGTGTTTGTTACAACTCCTAAAAGATACTGATACATGGTGATTTCTTGGGAGTGCAAAAAAAGTTGTTGGCATTATGTGCAGAGATGAGTTTGAGACAAATGTGTATGACTGTTCATGTGTATATAATACAAATTATATATGCACATATATACATAGTTTTTTAATAATTACTTAAAGAACTCCTGTTGTCAGATTCTTCAGTGTTCAGTCCTGGAAAATCATCTTCTGCTGTTAACTTAATTGGAAGTCCAGACCCAGCCCGGAACAAGAACGTTGTGAAACCTCTGGCTTTGTCAGTCCAGCTTGTAGGAAAGGCATTTGCTGCAGGTATGGCTTTGCTTTCCAGGATCGCTGAGAGCCAAGGGAATTATCAGCTTAAAAGCCAAGAAATAAGGGAGTCAACTTTTTGGTGGAAAAAAGGGAAAGAAAAACATTCAAAACTCTCATATTCTTCAAGTCTTCTGCACAGAAATTTTCCATGTCTATTATGTCCCCAAACTGAGCCACACCTTGGCTTTCAGGTTTGATATTCTGGTAAAAGTGCACGTCAGGTGCCTCTTTGTGCTTCCCAAGGTCACCTCTTGGTATCACACTGATTCTTGCCTCAGTAACGGAGACCTGTGTGTTGTTCTGTATGTGTAACAGGTAAAGTTCCTTCCAATGCATTTAATGGAATTCAGTCTTATTTAAAGGAGTTTTAATATCCATGCTGTTTTAATGACTTATTTCTGTATTGCATGTTCAATAAATTAGAACTCTCAGCTGTGGCATCTAAATCCCTCACTGGTACTCCGTTGTAATATTCTGATAGTTTATTACTTTAGCTGGTCAGTCCTTTAAGCAGCCCGCCCTGTCTCCCCTGCCCAGTCCCCTTCGCTAACGCTTTACCTGAGAGCACTGTAGTGAATTACTGTGTATGGCACATGGACCACTGGGGAAGAAGATAGAGATGCACCAAAGTGGCTTGCAAATCTTTACCAACTGAATTAATGAAGCGCTTTTTTTTTTTTATTTTCAGTGTCTAAAAAAATGTGTCATAAACTTCCCAAAAATTTTATGTGTGTCTGATTTTCTACTTTATTTTGGTGGGGCTTGTTTGGGTTTTTTTCTTCTACCTGTCATTGCCACGCTGGAATCTGGAGACCCCATGTCGAGGTTAGGATTTTGCAGTCTGTGCCCACAGTACCCTTCATGCTTTCCCTGGAGTATGTTTCTTACAGCCGTGCGTCTTGCCCCGTTCTTTTATGTCTGCGTGTGGCTGTATTACTGTGTTTGTTTGTGTTCAAGATGGTCTCAGGACACACACTCTGTATTTTTATTATACTCAGTTCCTCTTGCACTGCGTGCCGCTGATGTTGCTAATGGAAACACTAATGGAGGAAGAAATAACGTATTGAGTTCTACAGTCTCTCGGCCAATGCCTCCCTCGACATCTCCAAGTCCTGGCTGTGCAGCTGGAGACCAAGGTAAAGAAGACCTCTCTGTTCTTTGTTTTAAGCTGCACTGATTTTGTTCTTCCCATCGTAGCTGTTTCTACAACTCCGTCTTTACAGATCCGTTTGGGTTTTGGTGTGACTGTTAGTGATAATGTACTTTTTAACAAAGGTACAATGTTTTTCACACCATAGTCTGGCTTCATGTAAATCTAGGTGTAAACCTCTGGTGCTCTGTGATGTGATACCAGCTCAACACCAACATGAAACGGAAATGTGGGCTGGAATCTGGTCATTTGGGAGGATGGGGTTTAGAATAAGTTTTTGCTTTCTTTCTCAGCATCAATATCCAGTTCTGGACCACCAAAGAAACGTCACCGGGGATGGTCTCCTGGGTCCCCAGTCCCTCCTCCTGGTTTAGCGGTACCTGTTCCTACAATCCAGCCTTCATCAAGAACAGGTAAAACTTGAATAATACAGAGGTGTCATTTGTAAAGACCTGTACTCAGCCAGACCAGGAGCCCTGCGCTCTTTCTCCTAAGTGTGTCACAGAAAACATAACTGAGCTTGTTGAAGTAGTTAAGGACATCATGGACTGTTTTTCAGATGCCCCAGAAAAGTATACGTGATTGCCTGGTCCTTGTTGCCATGATCTAAGATGGGGCTTGGGGAACGTGAAACTATTGGGGGAGAGAGAGGAAAGGAAGATGCAAATAATATTAATAAAAATCCAAAGCTGTCGAAGAACCCCAGATACAACTCAGTTCTTCTAAAGTTGTCCAGGTGTATGGACAGATGAACGTATTTCAAGGATTTTCATTAGCCTTCACCTTGAATGTGTTGTCTCAGTCTGGTGTGGCATGCTGCAGAAACCTACCCTCTGTTCCTGCACAGGAAAAACAGCTTTGTATGGTTTTGGCCTAACAAGGGTACTGATGTCCACTAGGACGTCTTCAGTTAAAAACATGAGGTTTGTGAGACCATATGTCTTTTGTGCATGGAAAAGGTGTAAAAGCTGTAGGAGGGATATGTAACACCATGATGTGAAATAGGATTAGTTAGGAGTATGTGTGAATAGTCATCCATGTCCTTGTAGGTACCTCTTTATTCATAACTATTAAGAGAACTGTTCACTATTTAAGCACTTTTCAGTTGTGGGATTCAGCATACTTTGTAAAGGCGAGTAAACAATTACTTTTTCCTGCGTGTATAGAGTGAGAGAATAAACATACAAGGAAGGAAAAAAGCCATTTGTCAACATGCACCATGTATTTTTAACTCTGCTTTGGAGGGCTTGGTTTTGAGATACTTTGGAACTAATTTTCATCACCAGTCATCATAGAAAGAAGAGTCCCACGGTAGGGCAGGCCTGCCCACTTGAGCACGTCAAGCCAGTTACGGCTTCTGTAGGTTTCTAGCTTCAGAGACCTGCTGCAGACACGTGATATAAGGCAATCTCGCCCTTTTTGTTGAGTTGTCTCCATTGATCTGCTACCTCTGTTGTGAACTCCATTTTCCATGAGTCTTTTGTAGTATTTTTTTCTGTTGGATAAACAATTTTCACTGCTAAAACATAGGCATTCATTCGTGCTGCCTTTGATGCTTTTCTGTTGATGACATTGTTTGAAAACCCTGTTACATACCACCAGATGAAGCCGGAGAAGCTTCTGAAGCAGACCTCATGCTGAAATCTGATTACAGATTGCAGAATTCTCGCGGTTTTTCCTTTTACTTCTGAAGTCTGCTCTTGGTCTTTCATGAGTAAAGCCTAATTTTTATCCTTGCAGCAGACGTCTAAGGACAGCTTTGAGATTTTGGCTCTGTTTTGGTTTTGTCATTTACACGTGTTCTAGGTCAGAAGCCGGAGCGGTATCTTCTCTCGCGTTGAGAGGAGTTTCCATCTTAGGGGCAGCCTTTTGGCTTCGTACTTGCCTTTGTTTAAAGATGCATATTCAAACCCGTGTCTTCCTCTCTCATTCCCACCAACAAAACAGTGGTCAGAAAAAGTTTTATTTTAGGGGTGGGGCTACAGGAGGATGTGGGCTCTTAATTTGAATTACTTAAACCTGTAGCAGGAAATGCAGAGACCTTTTGAATTTTATTACAGTTAGTGATCGGCAGTAATTTTTTTTTATTTGTTCATACAGCCAAATCACAGTATGGGCCTTTTAGTAATGGAAGCTTCTCTTTTTTCTTTATTTTATAGAGCCTCTTTTGTCAGTCCCAGTTCCTCAATCCATGTTAACTGGAATTTTACAGCCTCAACCCATCCCAGCAGGGGAGACTGTAATAGTTCCTGAAAACCTGCTGAATAACTCGGGAATCAGACCAGTGATTCTGATAGGTGAGTTTTACACTGGGGAATCTAATGCTGCATTTTGAAGAAATACCCGCTCCCCTGGGAGAAAGGAGGTCTTGATTTCCTTGGGTGATTCTGGCATTCAGTCCAATACGAAGTCCGTTTCTCAGGGATAGTTTACTTTATTGCTCAACATTTCAGATCGGAAGTTAGATGATTTCTGGTAAGCCTGCAAACAGGTCACAACTAGATCAAATTTATACAAAGCCTCCGGTGAAGCTGAAGTTTTGTACAAATAAGATTTACAAGAATAGAAATATTTCCATGTAATGAAAATAGCTTTCCTGTGTAAACAAGTTACGAAACAAGCGAATGTTTCCTGCAGCGTTTATAGTCCAGCTCTTGGAGCCCAGGGATTCTGCATGAGAGCCAGAGAATTGATTGGAACCGACTATTAAGAAATAAATCATACTAACATTTTGTCTTTTATGGTCCGTACTAATTGTAAGCAGATCAGGCTTTTAAAATCCTTTAACTGTGTAAAGGACATTGGTGACCCTTAGAAGGACATGGCTTTTCCGTTCCAAGTATGACTCGCAAGGGAACACCCCTTTCAACCCGGGCTGTTGGGATTACCGTAGAGTGAAAGAGGGGTCAGCTAGTACCGCCAAAATTTTGACGAGTGGTTTTTTTGTCTAAATCTCTTCTCAGTCCAGCATGGTACAGATGGTTGTATAAAGTAGATGCAGTGTTAACGGAACATGCCTATCAATACAATCCATGGAATAATTTATCATTCCTGAAGAAATGGAGAGGTACTCCAAGTCCTCACTTGCGCAGATAATCCTAATACACACAATTCCCAGAGAATTATCGGGGCCATCTACACTAGTAAATCCATCAGGGACGGGGTTACAGTTCTTCTGGTTTGCTTTGCTTAGTGTTGTTTTCTGGAAGCCTGTTCTAAAGCTCTAGCCTGGTGCTCTAACAGTCTGCAGTGAAACCCTTCCTTGTAGAGGGTGAGGGTACCTACCGTCATCAGCTTAAGTGCAAATTGAATCCGACCCTTAGGCTCTTGGAGAGTTGCCAGTGAAGTCCTCACTTAGGCTAAATGTTCGTGGCCCTGAGAACAGTGTCCTATTAATAGCACAGGACCAGATGTACCCAGATGGATGGGTTTTTCAAA
Source organism: Bucorvus abyssinicus (assembly GCA_009769605.1). NCBI lineage: Eukaryota > Metazoa > Chordata > Aves > Bucerotiformes > Bucorvidae > Bucorvus > Bucorvus abyssinicus. Next base: position 12,529,336 of record CM020052.1, on the reverse strand, counting down.
AGCTGTATGGAATTTTTTTTTCAAATGAAAACGTTCTGAAGGAAAAGAGGGGTTAGCCTGTCATGGTGTGCTTGACAGAACAGCATGTTTTGTTGTTGATGTTTATGAAAACAGCATGGAAATGTGGCAAAAGAGTTAAATAAATCACAGCAATACCACAGTGGCTGGCTCGGTGCTCATGTGCCTTGTGCTGCTTTTATAATGTTGAGATCGATGTACTTGTGCTCCCATTGATTTTTCTGTTTTGCCCACTCTATTATGGAGAATCTGTATTTTAAGGTCAGAGTAAGGCTCAAACAGGTAATATTCTCATCTGTATTTGAGTAACAATTATTATCCTGCTGGGATGCGGTTATTGTTAGTTTTTGCAAATCTGTGTGATCACTTCTCGTGAAATACAGCAAAGGATCACTGTCCTGTCTCATGTATTTTGTAAACAATTAAAATGCCAACAGCAGTTGCTGATGCAGGGTAACCTTTTTACAAGGTAACATTAAGAGAAGTTTGGAAAAGTACACATTGTGCCAGATTTCACGTAGTGGCGTATGTTGTGAATTTCTGGTGGTTTTTTCCTTGTCTGTTTGTTTCTTTTGTCGAAGGTTATGGCACTTTACCTTATTTCTATGGAAATGTTGGTGATATTGTTGTGAGCCCCTTGCTGGTGAATTGCTACAAGATCCCACAGCTGGAAGACAAGGATCTGGATCTCTTGGGTTTGACCAGCAGTCAGCTGCTCAGTGTGGAGAATATGATACTTTTAACTATCCAGTACCTTGTGCAGCTAGGTAAGCGATTTGTCATGAGCGCTTGTTTGTATCTGTGACTGCCCTTCTTCCTCCCCACCCTCTTTGTGTCTGCTTCAGAGCCAGTTTTCTGGCTATTTTTGTGCCTGGAAGCGGTAAGCGGCTCCATCTAGTGTGTGTGACGGCTGCCTTGTTCATCAGGCTGAAGCAGGTCAGTGCGTTTGAAGGCTGATGCTGCTTCTGCTCTCCAGGCGGGCACTGACCAGGTCAGCTTTGTGAGAATGGATTCGCAATGCGTAGCACTCATTTGCGTGGGGTGGCAAACCATCCGTCATCACAGCTCTTTCTAAGGACACTCGGCCTGTTTTACTCAGTTTTGTGACAAATGCTGCCAGACGTGTGGTGGTCATCATGGTTTTGGTGACAGCGCCGTTTACGTGAAAATCAGGTTTGTCATTCAAACTATGGCAAGAGATTCAGTGAATATCTCATTTTTGTAAATGTTTTTGAAATGGACTCTGCAAGTTTGAGAGCAAACCAGCAAACTACGTTTTCTTTCTCTTATTGCAGGTCCAGGCATTTTTCCCTGTCTTAGAGTAGAAAGCAGCACTGTTAACAGTAAGGTTTTAAAAGTTAAAGAGTAACGCAGGGTAGTGTTGGGAAGCTTCTCACAGCAGGCTCAGTCTTAAATTCTGTATTTGAAAAGATGCTGCTTATCCTAGAGGAATGTGCAATGGCTTTTCTTATACCGGGCTTCTGCCAGGGCATCTGTAACACGTAATGTCATGAAATGTGCAAACGGTTCCCAGGAAGGACAGCGGGTGACAACCCTGTAATTTGGGGAGCAGGTGCGCTCTGTGCTGGTTTCACCCGTGGGTTCTTACGCTCTGCTCTTCTTTCTTGACGCGGTACAGTTGCAGAGGGGAAGCCACCTTCTGCAGTGTGATACTCTTAAGTGACCTGCTTGCTTTATTTGTCATTCTCTGCCTCCGTAGTCCATCGGATGCCGTGTTAGAAGTGACAGAGGGTTTCTTTATTTTTTACAGGCTGATAGATCTTTCTGTTCCCCTTCTCTCAGTGGGTTTCATTTGTTATTAGGGGTTTCGTCTTCATTGGAAAGTTTGTGGAGTCTGCATGTTAAAACCAGCTGCTTCACACAGTTCTAGATTGATAGAGGCAGCCTGCAAATTTCCTCCAGAGAAACGTGTACCTGCTGATACAGCACTTCCAATTAAAAATAAACTGTTTATTGAAACTTACTGAGTCAGCGAACAGCACTCCTTGAGCAAGTCCAACCTTAGGTGGATGCAGCAAGTCTATACTTGCTGCCAACTAGACGAGGCTTCCTGCAAAGCTTCTGGAGCTGAGCTGTGTCTGCTGAGCACCATGCCTTCAGCATAAAGCAGTAACCTTATTAGCAGGTGTTTAGTTTGGCTTTTGTTCTTAGCGGTGCAAAGCTGAATCGTTTTCCATGTGGCTATATGTGGAGCTGGGCACCAGCAAGGTAAGATGAAAGAGCCTGATGAGAAAAGTAAAAAGACTGTGCGAAGCGTGGGGATCAAAACATGTGCTTGGTTTGAATACTGCTACAAACTCAAACCTGTTGGAATTGTGGCAGTTACACTGAACTGTAGCCTTTATCCCATCGATCAAAGCAGGTAGCCATCCTCAAAAGTTCTTGACGAGGAGAATAGACAAATGCACACATAAACTCAGTTTGTTCACGTGAGCCTCTTTTTTTCTTGAGCAAGTAGGACTAAAAAGTTACTCTTTTTTTCCAGAGTATATTGCAAAAGAGTAAGATAAAGGCAAAGATAAAAAAGCAGTCACAAGAATAAAATAGATACTGAGTCTTGCCTAATTTTTTCAAATCTCACTAGTTGTATAAAATATGTTTGCAGATGACTGTGATCACAGATCATAAGAAAGTGCTCCCTTTTTGAAAGAAAGATGTATCTGAGAATTCCTTGGAGTTTTCCTGTAAGATATGACAACGTTATTAATTGCAGGATAGTGCCCTTGTGTTTTCAGAAATCAGCTGAGCAATCTCACAATGTTATTACAAATCAAACAAAATAAATGCATTTTTGACAACTGTATTTTCTTATACAGAGTTAAATCTGTGATGGTGAGCCACAGCATTGCTATAAATCCATTCCACTGGCTGTGATAAAGGAATAAGTGAAAAAAGATGAAGCTGTGTGTTTGGTGTCTGGTTTTTTACAGTCTGTCTCCTGTACTTACTCAGATTTCACATTTGTTCTCTTTGACAGTGTTCATGTTGAAATACTCTCAAGCTTTGTTTTTGTGCTCAGGATGCCTGTATTTGCAGTATGGGTTACATTCAATAATTTGTTAAGCGTCTGCTTTTTTCTATCGCGCCACTGTTTCTACAAAACACCACCTCATCCTTTGCAGTGCCAAGGCTTGTGTTTTGGTTTTCCAGCTGGAGATCTCTGGACATTCTGTTAACTGACTGTTTAGAATGGTAAAATCATCCTCCATCTCTCTGGTTGTACATTTGAATCACTTTGACTATGTGTATGCCGTGACACCCAGAAGTGGTTTATAGCTTCAATATCTGAATGCTCATCCGAGGAACAAGCCTCTGTCTTCAGTGGAAGGGATATTCAGACACTTAAAGCAAGAAGTTATCACAGCAGTTCTTACGCTCTTAGATGGTTCGAGTAGCTCTCTGTGGGGTGCACCAAGTGTGTCTACCCAGATATGGATGCCGTTTGAATATATTGTCTTAAACTGCAGGTGCTTTTGGAAGCATAACTATATTAATAAGGTCTTTTTCCGAGTTTTTTTATGGTATTATTTGTTTTGCAGGTTTGTTTTCTGAAGTCGAAATGGTCCTTTGTGTACTCATTTCTGTAGAGAAACTTCCACATATTCTCTTTTAACCTTGTCAGACTCCTGTATATGTATTTATGAAGCTGTTCACAATCAAAGTCATTATCTATCATTTTGTCTTCCTTCTCATCTGATGTTAGTTCCATTATTTTTCTGGACAGTTATGGAGAAAGACTGCTGTGAGCCAAGTGTGGTATTAAACACTTCACTGATTTCAAAATATTTCCTTATTAGTGCCTTTCTGATAACCAACTATTTAAAGAGGTTTTTCTCTTATAAATTCTGTGTGTTGTCATACAGTACTCTTTCCGTTTGTGCAATTAGTTTCATTCTCTTGGATTCATGACCCCTGTGTCTAGAGCCTTCAGTAACCTCCCTCCATCAGCAGAGCTGATTTCTTTTAGTGTATAAGGTCATTTTGTTGTGGTTTGATGTGTTGTGGTTGATATGTTCTAGGTAGACTTTATTTCCTACAGAAGAAGATCTGTCTCTGCCAGTAAATGTCTATTTTTTCTGTTTCAAGAAGGCATGATGCTTTCTTAGAAGGGAAATGAAAATATATTTCCAAAAAGAGAACAATAAAAAGGGAATTACGCCCACACTGTCTTTAATTGGATTCATCAGAACTTTCTAGTTTGCATCAAAAATGAAAACAGCCTTGCCATTATAGGTGTATAGTTGTCGTGCTGTCCTGTGGTAACTGGATAATGACACTCTCCATCTGTTACTTCTCAAAAAGGCAAAATGACAGCAGCCAGGAGCTTTTACACATGCTGTACTAGAGGTTATTTCCCTGCCCTGCTTCTCACACAACCTTTCTGTTCACTTTTTTCCACAGCTCTTTTTGCTTGTCCTTGGCTCTGAAAGAAAACACAAAACCAAACCCAGCATTTCATGTATCTCTGGTCTTTAAGCCCCCATTTCTGTCATAGAAAAATGAAGCGTAAAGCTCTCTCCTTTGGCGCTGACATGAGATCTTGGCAATTCAAGCTGTGGTTACTTTTTACTCTGCGTTCATGAATATTTTTATCTGGTCCTGAGTATTTTGATGAGACAAATCTTAGTGATGTAACTAATGCTAAGACAGGATAGCTTGTCTTTCTAGTTTTCAATTCAAGTTCCCAATACAGTTCACAAAGTCTGGGGAATGTAGATGTGAAGTTGCATATACTTCTTTATGTTAGAAATTTGAAGATTTGCTAAATTAATATAATTCAACTAAAGCAAAAGAAAAGATTAAACATATTTATTTACATCCGTGCTCAGTTTACTAGTATGCGTGGCGAGAAAAACCGAAATGAAGAACACTTGACAGGCGTTGTCATACTGCATGGCTGCGATCAGGCAGTGAGAATAAGCATGTGGGTTTCCTGCTGTAAAAAAACGTGGAGGCTACCTGATTCTGTTCCCATTCCCTTGTTTGTCCCACCAGTTTCTGAAGGTAGAACAGCTAGGAGTGAGATGGAATACCTCACTGTTTAAAAAAAAAAAGGAAAAAAAAGGAGATGGTTGGAGAGAGGCTTCTGATATGGAAAACCAACAATAAGCCATGTGGGTAGGTACCCGCTGAGTAGCGAGTGGGTGTTGTAAATGTAAAAAATATGGTGAAGGAGCTTGGTCAGGCCAAGATAGACGTGGTTCTTCCTTGTTCAATAACATTTTGATATGAGGTACTGTTCTTCTGTTTGTTTGTTTCCAATGTAGGTCCTGACCAGATACCCCTGCGGGAAGAATTTGAGCAGATCATGTTGAAAGCTATGCAGGAGTTCACTCTGAGAGAGCAATCCTTGCAAATGAGCGCACAGTGTATCTCTGTGTCCCCGGGTCAACTCCCTTGGCTTGCTAGGTTAATCGCTAGTGTGTCGCGGGACCTCGTGCATGTGGTTGTTACCCAGAATTCGCTGGCAGAAGGCATCTCAGAGACCTTGAGGTCTCTCAATGAAATGAAACATCAGCAAAAGCTACCAGACTATGTAGTTGCCATCTGTGCGTCAAAGATGAGAGGAAATGAATTCTGCGTAGTAGTCCTCGGTGAGTGTATTTGCAGTAAGCTTCGAATTCCAATGCAATTTTGCTGAATTACTATTTTCGAGTCATTGTTCCAGCTTTTAAATCTCTTTTGTTCTCTTTATTCTCCTTTGTACTGTGACACTGCAGTGTCACAGTTTACTATTCCTCCATCAAGACGTGGAGTACTGATGTCCATGAGGATCTAGAAAAACAGCTGTTTGCTAGTCATGACCTCTCCTCGAGAGGGCTGAGCCTTTATTGCCGGGGTGGTTACCTTAGAAAACGTCTCCAAGTGTCCCAGTGACACAATAGTGGTTTGTCTTTCTCTGCTACGTTAACAGCTGTGCTATTGCACATGGCAGTATGGGGTTGACCATGGTCTTCTGCAGACCACTGTAAAACAGAACATGGTTTTTATCCTTTTTACCATGCTGGTTTTCAAATTCCACATTGGCAAGTGGCTGTGATGTTTGTGTGTGCGTGAGTGTGTCTGGATGGAAGTGAATTTTGACTCGTCATCTTTCCTTTGTAGGCAGTTAAATCAGTAATGCAATTTTTAAACTTTTTTTCACACTAGGGACAATTACTTTTTCATATTTGCCTGGAAGCCTCTCTTCCATCGAAGGTACAAATACTTGTTTTGCATGTAACTGGTCAGCCGAGTGTGCAAAACTAAGGGCAACAGCTTGCAAAAGATGTGCTAACCAAACTAACTCTGCTGTGGCTAGGGAAATAGACTGGAGACTCCTCTCCCAGCCTGCTGGGTAAAGGCAGTGGAAACCCACGGCTGAAGGCCAGTGTGCCCCACACTTGTAGGATGAAAAGGTTGTGTTGATAGTGCACTGTATTAAAAATTGCTCTCGCTTTTCTCACCTTCTTCTCCAGGTCAATATCAATCTAGGGCACTTGCAGAAAGCATGCTTACTACCAGTGAATTTTTAAAAGAGATCAGTTATGAGCTCATCACAGGGAAAGTTAGCTTCCTGGCATCGCATTTCAAAAACACATCTTTAGGTGAGTGGTCCTAAGAAACGTAAGTTCTAGCCAAGACACTAATTTCTTCAGGGTTCGTGTGTCTCCCGTTCAGCGGTTCAAGCACACATGAACATGGGTCTGCCCTCGCCACCGAGAGGCGTTCTTTCCTTCTCTCCGCTCACGGTGTGTAAAGGAGAGCTTGTCTCCTTCACCCCTGCAGTGCAAGTTACTCGTGCTGGGGCAAAACATTTTTAACACGGGTCGTATTGCTGACTGTGGTGGCAGGGCACCCGTAAGTGCGCGTCTTTTCTTGGGTGTGCTTTTAGTGTGTTTCTTTGTAATCATCAGATGTCGCCACCAGCTGTAAAGGTACAGAGCCGAAATTATTCAACTGTAGTTTCTTATTTTGGAATTTGTTCGACTAGCAAATCATTAAATAAATGAGAAAAATATTCTCCCTCCCTCTCTTCTCTGCATCTCCAGTCCCCTGCCTCTTCGCGGATTTGACATCAGCTGTGTGACAGCATGTGTGTGTGTAACGTTCTACGTGACTGTTTCTGAAACAGCTTCCAGATAATTTGGTATTGCTAATTCTTGTTTAGGTGATGATTTGGACAAGCTGCTGGAGAAAATGCTGCAGCAGCGAGGGGAAAGTGTCATTATTCCTTTTAATGGAGATGCTAGCGAGTGTGTATCATCTCAGGAGGCAATTGCCATGGTTTCTGCGCAAGAACCAGGTAAATTTTTTTATGCGAGATGTGAAATAAGTGAGTCGTTTGTTCACTGTCAGAATGCAGGTGCCTTAGCAGGGCAGCTGCGGTCAGTATGCCAGCCTTCATACGTTAGCACTGCCGGCTGAGTGCAGCAATACAGCAGTGTCTCAGGCAGAAAATACCTGTAGTAACCTGCAGCAGTTTCCCCCCTGTGTTTTATAATAACTCCGCTACAATACACGATCTTCTGTGATGCACTAGGCAGGGTAGAGAAGGTGTTGCTCTGTAACGTTAGCAGTGTGGATTCATCTCACCCTTTTGCACCTAGAAAAGGAATATAACCTTGGGCTCCAGGCAGAGGGGAGCTGTGTTCTCATTCTGATCGCCCCAGGTGTCCTCCAGTTTCTTAACTTTTTATATTCCTCATTTTCCACACGTAAAAGGGTGGTAATATGTACTACAGACTTGTACGCTGAGGCTTAAACTTTTAGGGGAAGCCTTTTAAGATCTGGTACTGGAAGTACTAGGCTAGTGTAATCTGTAATTCGCTTCTTTGCCATGTGTCTTATTCAGTGTAATGTGAAGAGACGTGCAAAAGAGGAGATGGGATTGCCTGTCTAAAAATATTAATTATCGTTGCTAATTATTGTGCTAATTATCACTGGGATTCTTTTAGGTCTAGTATCAAAGCAAATTTAACCACCAGTAAAGCTTTTTTGACATGGAAGAAAGGAACCCTCTTGATTCCCATTCGTTAGCTTGGATTAATCAGCTCCGTGTTAGATCTGAATGAAAGCAAGGTGGTTTATAGTCTCCACGTGGATCAGGAAATCCCGGTACAAAGGCTGGGAGGTACTTTGTTCTGGCTCCCCGAGAAGGACAAGCCTTGATCTTCCTCACAGGATTGCTTTGAAGGGAGAAGGATCTTTTGACTCTCTTGCTTTTTATTCTTACTATGTAATGATGTGCAGCTGTTTTTTTTAAACCTTCTTGTTTTCTCAAACAATTTTTCGGAGCTAGTTTTGTCTTTAAAATATGGCTGTACAATGATTGACACTACTGGGAATCTGTCTGAATCAAAAAAAAAGGAGAGGTAAGTCTCCTAGGCAGTGAGATAGACATTTCTCCCCTAGCGGATCTACTGAATGAACACCAGAGCAGGTTTGGGCAGGAGATGAGCCACACACACAAAACACACGTGGCTGAGTAGAACTAACTTATAGGTTTTCTCCCCAGCCCCTTCCATTTTTGATATAAGTGGCATGAATCTATAAAGTGGCATATTACTTGAAAAACAACAATAGTTCTTGTGTATTAAATTTGCTGTAGTTTTGGAATTCTTCTCCTCTTTTTTTTTTTTAAGAAATTTGCCCTAGGTTATTTTTTTGATAAGCAATCCATTGATCAGAATTTAATTTCTAGGAGAAAAATTGACATAAACAAAAATTATAATGGCATTATAGGATGTAATTTGGTAATCTGCAAGTTGAAAATGTTCAGGGACTAGTGAAACATGCATTGTTGGGCATAGAATTTTTCACTGGAAGTAATGAAATACAGGAACCTGTTTTTATGCAAGAAAACATGAATGCTCTGGTATGTGCCTATAGAAAGCAAAACGCCAGTCCCACAGTTCTCTTCATTAAGTTCAAATAAATCTGAGACTAAAGTTTTGTTAAAAATCAAGAAACCTGCAAACAAATAAGTGCCCCCCACCAAGAACTGAGGTTTATTGCCTAGGTGTATTACCCATCTTCCCTACACAGCATATCACAGAACCACAGAACAGTTTGGGTTGGAAGGGACCTTCAAAGGTCATGTTGTCCAACCCCCTGCAACAAGCAGGGTCATCTTCAGCTAGGTCAGGTTGCTCAGAGCCCCATCCAACCCGACCTGGAATGTTTCCAGGTTCCAGCCTGTCCTCACAGCAGAGGTGTTCCACCATTCTAATCGTTTTTGTGGCCTCCTCTGGACCCACTCCAACAGGTCCGTGTCTTTCCTGTGCTGGACACAGCGCTGCAGGGGGAGTCTCACCAGAGCAGAGTAGAGGGGTAGTATCACCTCCCTCAACCTGCTGGCCACGCTGCTTTTGATGCAGCCCAGGATTCGGTTGGCTTCTGGGCTGCGAGCGCACATTGCCAGGTCATGCCCATCTTTTCATCCACCAGTATCCCCAGTCCTTCTCCACAGAGGTGCTTTCAGTATGTACTGTCAGTCAGTACACAGACATACGGCTATCTCAGTGCTGACTTAGAGCGTGGCTCGGTGCTTCAGAGGAGAACTGATGTACAAATAAACTCCCGACTGACCTGCTGTTGTGTTAGAGTCTTTTTGGCAAGATCGTCAAGGCAGGCTCAGTTTCCTTAGCGCAGCAGGTGTTCCGGCTCTCGCACCATCACGCCCTGAGCGCAGCAGCCTCAGCACCCAGCATCCTCAACCCCTGTGGCTGGTTCTCCCCGCAGGAGTGATGGAGAGATGCTCCTGAAGAACTGCAAGTTTCAGGAGGAGACTAGAGCTGTCTTGTGTGTATGTGTATATGAACCCACTCAGACATATAACATATGTATTATATATACATATTATCTCTATATGTTTGTATATAAATGCATACATATTTTGTATATGTTAGTTCATGTAACAGAATGCGTTTCTCTATGCTGGCATTGAGTCTTCCTTAGGCTGCACTGTGAAAGATCCTCAGAATACTAAAGGCATTTAAAAAACAGGCTTTGCTGTACTTGAAGTATGATATATATTCATATTCTGTTCAAAAAAAAAGGAAGCTGATATTTGTGGTCTGAACCCACCTCTTCAGAGTGTTGGGATTTATTCTGGTGATTGATTTTTTTTTTCCCCCCCTAATAATAGAGGGTAGGCTATTTCGAGGGTCGTGTTCATTCCAGGGGTGGGAAAGTAAACATGTTTCTTGTGTTTTGTTTTCTTTTTCAAACAAACACACTCCAGATTTGGATGTGGATACCTTCCAAATTTACCAGCCACAGCTTATAGTTGCCCGAAAGCTCTTGTCCCAGGTTTGTGCTATAGCGGACAGTGGCAATCAGAGCCTGGATCTGGGCCACTTCAGCAAAGTAGACTTCATCGTTATCGTTCCCCGTTCAGAAGTCCTGGTGCAGCAGACACTTCAACGGATCCGACAATCAGGTAAAAGGAAGGGGAGGGAAGAGAGAAACCAAAGTATGTGGTGTTATTCAATAATATCTGCTGTAAGTGGAGAAGTGCGTTGCGCCAACATGTATTTTGCATGGCCAGTGTTAGCTCTGTTAGTTGGTACCATCGGTGAATTCTAATTCTTTTCATAAGCTGGGCCCAGGCTATGCCATATCAGTGTCAAATTGCCATATTCCTGCAGGTCTGAGCAATGTATGACCTACAGAAGCATTCAGCCGGCAGGAGAGGGAGTGGGTGAGCCTTTGCAGCTGGTCAGATCTTTCATCCCCTAGACCTGTAGTGCTCTTTGTTCCCTGTAGACATGTTCTGTGATCTCGTACGTATTAGCACAGACGTACGTGCAGAGAGCTCTCCCGCTAGCTAGGTCAGTGCCTGAGTGATGCATGCGCCGTGGCACACAAGAATTGCCATGCTGGTTCGGAGGGTAAGTTTTCTTGACTAGGATTCTGTGTCTGACCATGGCTGGAACCGAACGCTTCAAGAACAAGAAAGCTTTAGTGGACAGGTCAGGGAACATGTCTGTCCTGAGAACGACCTCTGCCACCCGTTCGGTTAGTGACTGACGTGGATCCGGAAAAGCCTCAGAGTATCTCCGGGGAGAAAAGGACGAGTAGAACCAAGGACTGTCCGTACAGATGTTTGGTCCTTTTTAGCTCTTTATCTCTGCAGGGATGAGGTCCTTAGCATAGTTGTGTATTTAGCATCTTTTTTATCAGCTGAACTCTTTTTGATTTCTGCCTTCAGCTTTATCTACTAATCCCTTGTATTTCCATTTGAAAGACGTGAGTATGATCTTTGGTGTAATGCATCTGCAAGCGCTTTTGGGTGGCATTTTTTTCCCTCTTATTTTCTACAGTCACCCACTTCTGGATTGTGCAGATGTGCCCTGATACTGCTCAATATTGTCGTCCATCTGTGTATTTATTTTCCCTCTGCTTCGTACTGTTTACGAGTAAACCAAAAAGAAAAAAATAGGTTACTTGAAGTACGGGTTTCTTTCCTTTCTAACAAAACCTTATGAGTTTTTTTGTTCCATTCCTTGTTTGTTCAGATGTTTTATTTACTTAATTTGCTGCTATGCTAAACTAAAGGTCTTCTGATATCTTTTATCAACGTTTCATATTTATTTTTTTTAGATGAATGGTTTTTACTTTTTAAAAAAATATTTAAAAGTCATTAAGCCCCTGGCAAATACAGAGATAGATCCACATCTCACAGTCATTTACTGCTACTTCTTCCGAAGCCACGTGCATCATGCCTCCTTTGTGAATAGGACGCCAATCTATCATCACAAAGACTGCTAGAGAGTAGTTGTGTTGACAGCAACATTGAAGCAGGGTATGAAAAAATATATGATATATAAGTGAGAGTCAGTTTTCTATAAATTTATGAATTTTTTGCAAAGAAAAGGTCGGGATAACTTTCTCTGACACAAGCAGGGTTAATGTACTACCTACATGTGGGCAAGTTTGACCTAGGACCATGGAGCATAGCCAACGGAGCACTGGTCTGGAAATATTTTTTTTTTTTTGGTAGTGTGAGAAGTCTTTGAAAGGTCTTCAAGCATTTTGGGAGGAAATCAGAAGCCAAAAAGCACATTTCGATCCCGGTTGTGAGAGCCAGTGTATTTGGATAATCATCCTCTTAGTGGGGTGTACCAGTGATTCGGCAAAGTCCTGATATTGGTGGACAAGTGCAACCTACTGTTGACACTTTAGTTTTGGATGCTCTCAAAGGAAAAGATTTTTGTTGTATTCTTCTTTCTGACAGGTGTCCTTGTGGACCTGGGCCTAGAAGACAACGGAATGGCCTATCAGAAAGCTGAGAAATACGTGGTTCGGCTGGACAACGAGATTCAAACGAAATTTGAAGTCTTCATGAGACGAGTGAAGCAGAATCCCTACACGCTGTTTGTGCTGGTTCATGACAATGCCCACGTGGATTTAACAAGGTAGTTGCTTCAGTCTGCAGGAAAACCATATCCGCCAGCGTCTTTCCGTTAGGTTTTCCGAAAGACTGTCTTAGACAGCCAATGCTTTCTCTAGGCCTAAAGCATTTTGTGCCTCGAAGTCAGGAATCAGCTCTTTTGCTTGCCCCTGATACTTGTTAACTAATTCTGATCCAGCTGAAGATAGGTGAGACTAGTTTCAGGTTTCTGGATCCCTAACAAGACTGTTTGCAGGGATAAGTGCTATGGTACCGAACTCCAGGAAAGAAGCCTGCGTTTTGTGACTTTCTTTGTTCCTCTTGTGTTTTTCCTATTCCACCTCTTTTTCTCTACTCGTGTTCACAGGCCACTCATGCTTTAATTCAGGTTTTTCGCCTTGATGATCGTGTTGTTTTTAATATAGGAAGGTGTACAGACGTTTAACTCTGCATCATCTGAAAAATGCCCTAAGTACCAGCTGTGTGGGATCTGGCCAGCATTAGATCCGAACACACCACCACGCAGACACGTTTCTTCACACTAAATCACAACTTTACTATGGAAAACGAAACCAATAACTAAAGCTAATTATTGTGCTCTGGTTCAATGAGTAAACTGAGGAGAAAAGTCTTAATGTGATTTAGACACGCTGTGTAAGGCTGTGGGATTCATTTGAATATCAGAGTTATAATAAAAAAATACTTCCCTTGAAGGGCAGCTGAAAACAGGTAAAAGAGATGCTCTTCCTTCGTTATCCCCACCATCACGTTTTTGTTACTGTCTTTGCTGTACATTTTTTTTACTTTGAATTCCTCAATATCCTGGAGGCAAAGATAATCCAGGAGGTGAAAATCAGGACAGCAGGGGACTACCAGGTTCCTCACTCTTTTAGAAATACGTTGTTTCCGTCTGGAAAATCCGCTGGATTTTGTGGAATTGTTAACATATCCTAACCCCACAGCTCCTGCAGCAGTGTTTCTCAGTGAGGGGGGTGCCATCAGTTTTCGGTTTATTTTGGGTTTCCTCCACCCAGTGCTCTTTTGCATTGGCACACCGGTTCACTCCCTCACTGTCAGCAGATTTTGGTCCTTTGATTCAGTTTTTTGCCCTCTGTTGCCTGAACCTTCTCGCGTAGAACTCTCAAATGTTTTTTACGTATTTCACCCTTCCAGAGAGATTTTCGAACTGTGTCGTGTTTCTCAGTACCATGATCATTTGGGGATTTTTCTGCCGGAAGAGAGCAATCCCTTGAATCTCCGGATGTCAGTAAGGCAATTCTCTGCATTCTTCTTTCTGCAGTGCCATTTCAAGTTCCTTGTCACACGGTGAGCCTAGTCACGGTCTGGCTGATCGAGTTATTAATTGCAGAGAGGTCCTCGAAGCATTCAACCTCCTTGTTCTTCAGGTCAGCTCTTTTCCTTATGCCTTGCAAACGCAACAGTCCAGGATCAGCTCTAGCAATGAGGTACACTGGATACAATTTGACGCTGTGGTAAGTGTTCAGTTGTTAATTTGACTGAATTTGCATGTGGACTTCATCTAGCAGATGTGTATTAAAGAAAACCGTTGGAAGAGAACGCTTTCTCTGCTGGAGTTTGTTCTCTTTGGCTTCAGATGCGTAGCCCGGGGGTGTTGATGGTAGAGGCAGCAGTGGTATTTCGGCTCAGGAACGGCACATTCCTCTTAGTCCAGTCATGCAGTTCGAGAAATTACTTTCTGCTCTCCGGCCAGACAAAACTATATAGATATGTCATAAAGCTCTGGGGCTGGCTTCCCATTGTCAAGCAGTCTGACTTTTGACTGTAAGTTGTATTTCGCATAGCCTGTGAAATCTGTTCATTGCCTCTCTGGTACTAGTGACAGTAGCCTGCTAGGTTAATAAGTTATGGTATAGTGGGTGCCGTCGTTGTGCAGAGAAGAGACCGGAAAGGTCTGCTTGGTGTGCTGCACCAGTAGCTTTTTTTACCATTTCAGCCAGCTGGTTCTGAGGATGTTTTGGCTAAACCTGCTTTTAAAATACCCTTGTCTCCTATTGTCCATTTGGTGTATTTATATCAAGTTTGACTTTACTGAGTTGAATGGACCATCGGTGCCCGTAAAGTGTCTTAAACAGAATAACAGTTGAACAGAGTAGTGGAAATGAGGGAGGGAATGAATATTCCGAGTTTGCTTTTTGGTTGATTGTTAACATAAGCCAGTGTGGTGACCTTCTGTAAAATGGTCTAGAAAATCTTTTTCCCAAAAGTAAAAAAATAAGCTTTTAGTCTTCTGATTAAAAGAATAACCCACAAAAAAGGGGGGAGAATGTATGTGATTAATTGCATTCCTAGTGATTGCTAGTGCTGTCAGTGCACTGGAGACCATGCTGTGCTTTCAGCAAAGGCCTCATGAAATTTGAGGTGGCAAATATTCTCCTTTCTGATTGCTGCCTGCAGATTACATTGCAGCGAAGAAATGATTAGTTTCTGATTGCCATTAGCGATGTGTAGAATCTGACAGTCAAGACCAGCTCTGGAAATTTGTAATCCTTCTATTTGCAGGTTCTGCTTTAAATAGAAATGAGATAACAGTTGTCAGTAGGTAGAAAGTCAGAGATGGGGAGTCAGAAAATAATTAGCAGGGTTCTAGAGACCCCCTGCAGTCACAGATAGGAGATACATTGAAAAATTGGCAGGGACCTATGTCTGTCTTTCCTAGCTGTAGACAAATAATAAGTTAAGTAAAAAACAGTGTGAATTCTATTGTGTTCTTAGAAACAAACAAATAGCATCCCTCAAGGAGAACGAATGAGAAGAAATGATACTTTGCTTTGGGAAATACTTTCCTTTTTTTTTTTTAATTACAAAAGAAATTAAAATCAGTTCCAGCTTTCCTTAGGTTTTTGCTATCTCTGTGGAACAGGATGACGCAGCAAGTGAAGACAAGCTGTACTTTGGTTTGAATGAATACAGCAAATCCCTCCAATGGGGAGTCACAAGTCCTCTTTTAAGATGTGATGAAACTTTCGAAAAAATGGTCAACACGCTTTTAGAAAGGTAAATAGTAACATGGGAGCTTGGGATTCTGCTTAATTGGGATCTTAAGGATACATTTATGAGCCCCATCACAGCGGGGGTAAAGACATGATGACCTTTGTTAGTCTTTGAACCTGTGAAGTATTTGCAATTTTTATTTTTGTAACAAATTTTGTGCTGTTGAAGAAGGAGGGGCTATCCTTCGTTTGTTTACTGAAAAGATTAGGCCCGTTCAGCAGCAGTCCAGGCTCAGCTGTGCTCTTCTGTTCTTTCGACAGTCTTGTCAGCGATGGCCCAGGTGAGTGACATCATTTCAAAAACATCACTTCTGTTCTGTCACTAGTTTTGGTCCCTGCAGCTCAGAGCCTGAGAGTGGCTTATTAGTACCCTGCAGCTGCGCGAACAAACTGATTTGATAGCACATATCCGTGATAGAGCTGAATGCACACGTCACAGCGGAGAAGGGACTGCTGTCATTTCCAGCAGCGTGGACTGCACCGATTCGGTGTATCGGCAGGGCAGATCCCTTGTACCGGTTCAAGACAGCTTTCCTGGTATTTTTGTATTTACCAGAACAGGACAGTTCTGTCTTCAGGACTGCTTTTCCTATTTTGTTTAGGTCAATGTAATAACTGTAAATGGATCTATATTTTCAAAGTAAAATACAGTATTTGGCAGCAGTCTGGCCAACTTGGTGAGAGGGCTTTAAACTGAAGCACTCGGGGTGCTGGGGTCCAAGACGGCCATGCTCATGCCATCTCGTCCAACTGGGGAATAAGGCCGGCCAACCAGAGCTGCGACAAACGTTCCTTAGCTGCCTCCCCCGGTGTGCGCCAATGCACACAGCGTGGTGAACAAACAGGAAGAATTAGCGATCTGTGTGCAGCCACAGGGCCACGATCTCGTCGTCACTACAGAGACATGGTGGGTTAGCTCACGTCACTGGAATGCTGTCATGGATGGCTGCGTACTTTTTGGGAAAGACAGGCCAGCAAGACAAGGTGGTGGAGCTGCTCTTTACGTGAGAGAGCAGCTGGAACGTATTGAGCTTTGCCTGGGGTGGCTGAAGAGCAAGTGGAGAGCTTATGGGTAAGGATTAAGGGGCAGGCTAATATTGGAGACACTCTTGTGTTTCCTCCAGGCCACCTGGTCAGGAAGAGGAAGTTGATGAGGCCTTCTACAGACAGCTGAAAGTAGCCTCACGATTACAGGGTCTGGTTCTTCTAGGGGACTTCAATCACCTGATGTTGGCTGGAAAGGTTCCTCAGCCAGGCGTGCACAGTCCAGAAGGTTCCTGCGAGCACTGGTGATAACGTTGTGACAGAGGTGGTGGAGGAGCCAGTGAGGAGAGGGGTGCTGCTGGACCTTGTCCTCACAAACAAAGAAGGACTGATTGAGGACGTGAAGGCTGGGGGTAGCCTTGGCGGCAGCGACCATGAGATGGTAGAGTTCAGGATCGTGTGTGAAAGATGCAGAGCAACAAGCAGGATTACAATCCTGGACTTCAGGAGAGCTAACTTTGGCCTCTTCAAGGAACTACTTGGAGAAACCCCAGGGGTTAGGGCTCTGGAAAACAGGGGCTTCCAGGGGAGCTGGTTAATATTCAAGCACCACTTCCTCCAAGCTCAAGGTTGGTGATTCCCTAAGAGTAAGAAGTCAAGCAAGGAGGGCAGGAGACCTGCGTGGATAAGCAAGGAGCTCCTGGGAAAACTCAAATGGAAGAAGGAAGTTGACAGAATGTGGGCAAAGGGACTGGCCACTTGTGAGGAATACAGGAACATTGTCAGAGCACGCAGGGATGCAACGAGGCAAGCTACGTCCCACCTGGAATTAAATCTGTCAAGGGATGTCAAGGACAACAGGAAGGGCTTCTTCAAGTACATCAGTAGGAAGAGGAAGACTAGAGAGAACACGGGCCCGTTGGTGAATGAGGTGGGTGCCCTGGTGATGGAGGATGCAGAGAAGGTGGAGTTACTGAATGCCTTCTTTGCCTCAGTCTTACTGCTAAGGCCAGCCTTCACAAGTCCCAGACCTTGAAGGTAGGTGAGAAAGTCTGGAAAGGAAGATTTCCGCTTGGTTGAGGAGGATTGGGTTAGAGATCGTCTAGGCAAATTGAACACCCACAAATCTGTGGGCCCTGATGGGATGCACCCACGAGTGCTGAGGGAGCTGACAGATGTCCCTTCTAGGCCACTCTCCATCATCTTTGAAAGCTCATGGAGAACAGGAGAGCTGTCTGAGGACTGGAAGAAAGCCAATATCGCTCCAGTCTGCAAAGAAAGAGCAAGAAGGAGGACCCAGGAAACTGCAGGCCAGTCAGCCTCACCACCATCCCTGGAAAGGTGATGGAACAGCTCATTCTGGATGTTATCTCTAGGCGTGTGGAGGAAAAGAAGGTTATCAGGAGGGGTCAACATGGATTCACCAAGAGGAAATCATACCTGACCATTCTGATCGCCTTCTATGATGGCATGACTGGCTGGGTAGATGAGGGGAGAGCAGTGCAGGTTGCCTACCTCAACTTCAGCAAGGCTGTTGAACGAATGTTGAATGGCAGAGCTCAAAGGGTTGTGATCAGTGGTACGGTGTCTAGTTGGAGGCCTGTAGCTAGTGATGTTCCCCAGGGGTCAGCAGTGGGTTCAGTCCTGTTCAACGTATTCATCAATGACCTGGGTGAAGGGACAGTGCACCCTCAGCAGGTTTGCTGATGGTACAAAGCTGGGAGGAGTGGCTGGGAGGAGTGGTTGGGAGGGCTGTGCTGCCATTCAGCGAGACCTGGACAGGCTGGAGAGTTGGGCGGAGAGGAACCTAACGAAGTTCAACAGGGGCAAGTGCAGGGTCCTGCAGCTGGGGAGGAATAACCCCATGCACCAGTACAGGTTGGGGGTTGACCTTCTGGAAAGCAGCTCTGCAGAGAAGGACCTGGTGGAGAATAGGTTGACCATGAGCCAGCGATGTTCCCTTGTGACCAAGAAGGCCAATAGTATCCTGGGATGCATTAAGAAGAGGGTGACCAACAATTTGAGGGAGGTTCTCCTCCTGCTCTACCCTGCCCTGGTGAGGCCACATCTGGAGTACTGTGTCCAGTTCTGGGCTCCCCCGTTCAAGAGAGAACAGGAACTACTGGAGAGAGTCCAGCAGGGGTCTACAAACACGATTAGGGGACAGGAACGTCTCTGTTACAAGGAAAGGCTGAGAGACCTGGGTCTGTCTAGCCTGGAGAAGAGCAGGCTGAGAGGGGATCTTATCAATGCTTATCAATATCTAAAGGGCGGGTGTCAGAGGATGGGGCCAGACTCCTTTCAGTGGTGCCCAGTGACAGGACAAGGGTCAATAGGCAAAAACCGGAACACAGGAAGTTCCATCTGAGCATGAGGAGAAACTTCTTCACTTTGAGGGTGGCAGAGCAGAGGCACAGGCTGCCCAGAGAGGCTGTGGAGTCTCCTTCTCTGGAGATACTCAAAACCCACCTGGACATGATCCTGTGCAACCTGCTCCAGGTGAACCTGCTCTAGCAGGGGGGTTGGACTGGATGATCTCCAGAAGTCACTTCCAGCCCCCACCATTCTGTGATTCTGTGAATATCAAATGTTCTAAATTAGCAATATGAATAATTATGTACATCATTAATTCATAATATTTATTATTAACTACAAATATGTAAGTAATGAATGTGATAAATAATAATAATGCCAGTTAATCTTAATAGGTCAGTTCTTTAGGCTTCCCGTAGTCTTTCTGGTCAGGTCCGGTGGAAGAGATAGCGGTCACTATTGCTCTCTTTCTGTTCTTAGAATGTGTGTGAGGAGAGGGATGAAGCAGAATTAGTGCATGTGCAATACTGCGCTGACAGGAGGTTGGGATGAGGCTGGAGGTGGGTGGGAGGTGAACCTCTCCTCTGGAGCCATGGTGTGCTTCTGAAGCGCTGGTTATCGGTTTACCTGCTGTTCTCAAGAAACTGGGTTACTCTGTCTGAGTGGGTGAGCCACAAGCTCAGAAGGCTGAAGACGTTGCAGACATTCTGGTATTGTAAGAAAGACTCTGTTTATTTTAGTCGCAAAAGTGCTGTGGGTGCTTTTACGAGAGGAGGAGTAAGAAGTGTTTTAAAAATGCGTTGATTTAATGCCTGGCCGATGGTACGCAGAGCAAGCTGCCATCCCTGCTGGTTAAAGGCACACACAAAACTGTTCAAACGCATCCCATCTCGTCTATTAAATTACTCAAAAGAAGAGACCAGAGAAACGTGGGGCTTCGGGTTGTTTTAGCCGTTTGGACTGCTGTAGCACAAGGCTATCCCTCAAGGCATCGTAACAGGTTTTTTCCTGTGTTACGGTGCGGAATGAACTCACGGGGAGTGGCTGGAAATGGAGTGCTTTTTTTGCTTTAGTGGATTTTAATTTATTTGTCTTAGCATTTTACTCGGTGAGTTCATACCAGTTGTCACTGCATGTAGCTGTAATGGGGAGAAAGAAACATTGGCTGTGTAAATTAAAAGGCAAACTGGAAATTCAGCTTTGGCTCAGAGGCAGCAATCCCTAGGGGTAAGCTGGCCTTCCTGGTGAGAAGTTGGGGTGTGTGAAATGATGAAGTTCTTCTTCCACAAACCACTTGAAGCAGATTCATAGGAGGAAAGACTTGTGGACAGCAAAACAAGGGTCAGCCTGTGCTCCTGAAGTGACCTGGATCTGAGATGGTCTGAGTCCCCATCCAGGTACAGAACCTCAGCTGGAGTTCTGGCCCGAATAAAGGTGACAGAAGTTTATCATTCCAGTTACTTGAGCACAGGACTTGGCTTTTTGTCTTCTGCATTTGGACTGTTACATGCATTTACTTAAAATACAGTTAGTTTTTGTGCAAAATTTTTGTGCATAAACCCCAAAGCCTTCATTATTTAAGTGTTACAGAAAAAAATGGTCACTACTTTACCGCAGGGTCCTGGGTCTTGGCTATTTTCAGACATTGCTGCGATTTTGCGTGTGCTAACAGAGCACTGCGTCTCCTCACAGGTACCCCCGGCTGCACAGCATGGTGATTCGCTGCTACCTCCTCATTCAGCAGTATTCCCAGGCTCTGATGGCTCTCACGACCATGGCCTCGCTGAGAGATTACAGCACGCCCGAAACGCTCAGCATAATGGATGACCTTATCACTTCTCCAGGAAAGGATAAGAACGGCTGTGGCCACATGCTTGTCATTAGGGTGCCGTCTGTGCAGCTAGCCATGCTGGCCAAGGAGCGGTTACAAGAAGTGAGAGACAAGTTAGGCCTGCAGTATCGCTTTGAGATCCTCCTTGGCAATCCTGCCTCAGAGCTTACTGTCGCAAAACACTTTGTGACACGGTTGAAGGTTAGCAGAAATTAAGTATTTCCTCGTATGCCCGTTGTCGTCGTCTGTCATACCCATTTTGCGTTCGTTCCCACGTGTTTATTTGTTAATTATTCTGTACGAGAAGGTTGCATGTTCTGTATCTGTCTCCGTGGAAGTTTACGGTACTTTTGGTGAACATAAATGATTTAGAAACTTGGAAGAAAATTGAATTGTTGCTGGTCCAACAACATATGTTGTCTCTCTCGTCAAAGTTGACAGCATGAGTCACATAGATTTCCTCTCTGAACCCCAGAAAGCAGAGCTCAGACCTCCTTAGGCAAACTAGTTCTTTCCACCAACTTACCTGTCTGTCTAGTGTATCTGTTGTCTGCTCTGTCCACCTGTCTTCTGCCCTCTGGTAACTGATATTCTGTTTGTCATAGACTTCTTTTCTTAAACCACTGCCCACTGAAAACCTCTTATGCACAGCGTGTATGAACTTAGCTAAATCTTGCCTGGATTTATGAGGGCATGACTCAACCAGCCACTTAAGTTCACTACGTTAAACAAAGGGAATCAGATTGCCTGCCTTAGGTACCAGCCTGAAAGTGATTCTGGTCATCTCTTCTGATCCTTGCTATAAGCCAGACAGAGGTATTAATTTTCTGTTTCTACTAGGAGTTATACAATGTATTCAACACCACACAGTGAATTTTGTGAACCTGTCTTAAAGAGCTCACCTACAACCAAAAGCAGATAAAATGTCCTCTAAAGGAGGTACCGCCTCGGCTTCTCAAGCCTTGTCTGCAGCAGAAGAGGGAAGAAAGGAAAGTAGTAGTCATGAAGGAGAAAACATGTGAGCTAGCAGCTCTGTGCTGCTGGGCAGGCATTAACTCCAACCTGAAATCATTCTGGACTGAGAGTCCTGTGAGGCTTCTTCACGGCCCTTCGCTGCAAAGGGCTGCCACCCTTACACATTGCTGGAGCAGCCTGTGAAGCCTCTGGCGCGCATCAGGATTGAGTGTGAAGCTTTAGCTGCTGAATATCCATGTAGCTATTAATCCGGAATGAATTTGATCAGGAAGAGAATGAAATTACTTGTAAATAAGTCTTCTTATTCCTATCCCCCACAACATAAGATGTTTTTTTGGAGTAAACAACTATGTAGGATTCTGGACTCGTTTCTCTCCTTGCAGGTGACTAGGAAAAAACCATTCAGTTCTGAAAAATGCATATGAAGGGAGTGAGGAGAGAAATTCGGGTGCCCGAAGATAAGCCCGAGTGGGTTTTAGGTGGGTTATTCCACCAAAATGGGATAGCTCCAGAATAATGATGGTCGCCTGTGAGTCTTGTGCTGGGCTGCTGTACCTGCTGGTGTGGTGCCGTGGATAACACAGGGACACTGGGTATCTGAAATGACGTCAGCATGTGTTTCCCGATGTAAAATTCATCAGCCCTTCTACCACTGAGTCTAGTTATTGCAGACCATTTTGATTTAGTCTCTGTTCTGCTTGGCTTTTCTTCTGGTGTTAAGATAGAGTAATGGAACTGGAGGACTAGAGCAAGTGGGGAACCGATCGCTGCCTGCTTCTGCTACAAGCTCCCAGGCCCTTCCTTTTTTGCAGGGGGAAGAGCAATAAGAGGTTACAGAGTGCCTTCTGGTGAGGCTGAGGCTCCAAATGCTGCTCCCACCAATAACTGCTGTTGATTTCAAGGAGAAGGAGACTTCATCCTGACCTTTTTCAGGGGCAGGGAGGAAAACTCTATAGCTGTTAGTGACCCCAATTGAAAAGTCTGACCTAATTTAGCCTCTCCCTAAGAGGGTGTCAGCGGTGTCTGTGATGCTGCAGCAGAGCACGGAGGATGGGGAGCAACCGTCTCTGCAGTGCTGGTAGCTGGACCTTTCCCCTCTCTGTCAGCCAGCCAGGTCAGTTGTCTCCACTGGGGAGCCAGGCTTCAAGGGAGAGGTACAGAATGAAAGAAGAGGTGGAAAATAGTTTAACTATTTTGTTGACCAGGCATGCTGTCATGGCATACCCTTTTAGCATAAAAAGAATCAGACCATTTGGAAGGCATTCAGAAGTGAGGAGCCCAGAAGGCTGTCGCTCTTTGCCCCTCCTGAGTAAGATGGTCAAGAAGTACACCTTCTGTATGCAAAGTTACATCTCAGAGCCCCAGGCACTCAGGCTTCTTTTTAAGCTCTTAGTTTAGCAGAGAGAAAATCAGCTTTGTGTCTGTCTTCCCCTTCTTCCTGTTCTCCCTATGCGCTTCCACAGACACCTCCAGCACTGGAGGGGCAGGATAACACACAACCAGACTAATGTTGCAGAGCCCGAAAATACCGCTCTGGTACTGAAGCTGCTTTACTGAGCCAGAACCTGTCGTTAGGTAGTTGGAGAAATAATTGTTTTTCTGCGAACATGTTACACAGAAGATACTGATATCAGCAGAGGAAAGAAATCAGGACTGGGGAAAGAGAATAAAGCCGTAGCAGAGAAGGGTAATATTACCCCAAGTGATGCTCTTCCTAAGATAATAAAAGAATAATCAGGGGGTTTTGGGTGGGAATTTTCAAAAGGTCAAATGGCACTCCGAGTGAGTGGTCCATGAGTGAGTCCTCCTTTTCAATTCCCTTCATCTGACTGAGAAGATTACTCATAAAACAGCCTTTCTGGGGAGCAGTAAGTGTTCGGCGAGGACAGCTCAGGGGTGCAGGCTGCGGCTGGAGGAACCACGCTGGAATTCAGGGCAAGTTTTCCACACAGCTTGCACAAGTCTTGTTCTCTGTCAAGAGTGCTGTGTCTTGTTGTCTTGCACACCTGTGCGGGGAAGAGTGATATATATTCTTTTTAATGAGCAGTTCGAGTGGTTGGGCTTCCTGTCGTGACTCAGCAAGGTAGATTCTGTGCCTCAGCTAGACAAGAGTCTTCTCCAGAACTCGTCTGGACCGTTATTAATAAGAAAGAAGGAGAAATTTTTTCCAGCAGTGTGATACGCTGTAGCTCAAATACCGAGGATTCTGAAACCATTAGGGCTTAATTTCAGTGCTTGTGGAGATAGAATGGCTTGTTCTGTTTCTAAGGGAGAGTCTTGGAGCCTTTCAGCTGTAGTCCTTTTAACAGTTGCTGTAGAGTGCTCGTGTCCGTGTTAAGCAAATGCTGCCTGTACGCCCTGGAAGTGTGCAACACAGCAAAAACATGTTGTTTGTTGCTCAAGGTACGGCAATGTTTTTAGGAGGCTGCATCCAACGCAGAGAACACAAATGGGCTCGGCCAGGTTCAGGAAGCTGCGCTGAACCAAGAGGGCTGAAGGTTGTAAGGAATGGGACTGATGCTGCCAGCCTTTTCAGTGTTAAAGGGGAAAAGGTACAGTTTTGTGGTCTTGGACATCGGTAAACTGTAGACAAGGAGCCCTTTCTTGTGGGATTACCTCCAGTGAAAGGGAAGATCTTTTTCTTTCATATAATCTTTCATTATATAGAATAATTAAGCAAATCTTTGAGGATCGTGGAATTCTTTTCAGACTCCACTTGAAGGTTTTACATTAATTTCAAAGAACTATCTGTGCCAGCTTGAAATCGTAAGTATCACCTGCATTTTGCTCTGACAGACCACACTAATACCACACTGGGTGTACGTTTCCTGCACTGAATAACATATGCTGTGCATCCTTTTTCTGTGCATTGGCTAACACTTCGCTACCAGCAAAAATACATGCCTGTACCTAAGATCTCCTTCCTGTTGGCTGATGGGTAAGCGAACTCTGTATCAAAAAAAATGAGGAAGAAGAAAACCAAACCAGGTGAAAGTTTAGAAGGTGTCGTTTCAATGTGACTGGAGGTTTCTCTGTTCACAGGCTTGGAGGGGAAATGAGCAGGATGACTGGATCCCTCGCACCTATCAGGATTTGGAAGGTCTACCTTGCATCGTTATTCTAACTGGCAAGGACCCTCTAGGAGAAACTTTCCCCAGGTGATGCTATTACTCTTGCAGTGTGGTTGTTCTCTAACGTGTTTAGATACATTGTGGGGTGGCTAAGTAGTTTCATACCATCTGGCTATTTTTTCCACAAAAAACCCTGTTTTAGATTTTATTTGAGAACCGTTTAAAATTCTAAAAGTGTGGTTTGTGAAAAGTAAAGCTGCTGTGATGTGTGGGTCAGTGAATGTCTGTGCAAAGTACCAAGAGGCATAACTTACGTGCTGAATTTTTAAAAGTGATTTTATATTTACTCGCTAATAGAGTTGTTCATGAATATTTAATAAGCAGTTAAAGATAGGAAGGGAGTACCGTTCAAATTCAGAGAAAACAAAACTTTCTTTTTCTTGCGTTGGGTTTTCTAGGTCGTTGAAGTACTGTGACCTTCGACTAATTGACTCGAGCTACTTGACTCGGACTGCGTTAGAGCAAGAAGTAGGCCTGGCGTGCTGCTACGTCTCGAAGGAGGCGATTCGAAGGCCTGTGGTGGCCCTTGACCTTAGTGAGAAGGAGCATGAGAAAGCGAGTGGTAGTGAGAACGACTCTGATGAGCTGTTGATAGACTTGGACCGGCCGCAGAGTAACAGCAGTGCTGTCACTGGAACCTCAGGTCAGTTGTTCTGCTGCTGCCCGATAAAACAAGTCTTCGTTCCTGCGTCACGGGAATTTGAATGCCAACACTTGAGGTGTTTAGTCAGATGTGGATTGTTTAGCTGCATCCTGCTGCGTCCTGCAGCGATATGTTAGGAGCAGATTATTTCCACAGTGAGCAATTTTCCTCTGTACAGCTGAAAGGGGATGAAGTTGTCGTGGGAGGATGGTATGCCATAGCTAAGGGACCCTTGTGAATTTTATTTTTATACTTACATTTCACATTTCTTGCTGATTTATCTGGTGGAACCAGAAAATGTCTTAAAAATCAGAGTAGAATGGCTGAGGTAACATTTTAGGAATAGAAAAAGCTCTGTAACTGCGGCGGTAGCTATGGTGAGGATGGGGGTTTGCCTTCTTGCCAGGCACAACAGAATGGCTGGATCTTGCCCTCCATCTTCAGACAGAATGGAGCATCACCCCCCAGGCCTTCCCTTCCTTGCATTCCTCAGGCACTTCTGGGTCCTCCCCTCTGTTTCCCCCTGAGTTTGAGGTATTAAGACGGCTGAACTGGGCCTTTGCCATACACCAGATTGTCCCATCTAACAACTGGACCTGACTGGTGTGAAGGAGGGAGGGTGACCCGGTTCACGTCGAAGTGGCAGTGAAATGAATCCTGTGTTCCCCTGTGCAGGGGTGTCAGATCGATCTGTGTACACAGGGCTGTCCTGTACGCGGCCTTCGGAACGTCGTGCCATCAAATTCCAGATGGGCAGTGGGAGCTAACACCCAGAGCTTGCAGTCCCCTGGGACTGGGACGCGTGTGGCTGGGCACCATGCCCCGACAGAAGGGCCGGTGCCTCTCCAGCGAGGGGGGCAGAGGGGCGAGTTCTCTTTAAGTGGTCAAACACTCACCTAAGGCCCGTGGTGAGCCCACCCCAGCAGCGCCCATTGAACAGCGGGGCTTGACGGTCAGGAGCGTGCCGCAGATCGGGTGAGTTAATGACTTTTTCACGTCAGCCGTATCCGTTCATCGCCTGCTCCGTGTTTTCCCAGGTTCGCTGGCAGACAACGGTGTGAGCAGCTCGAGTGCTGCAGACAAGTCTCAGAAGCAAGCGCTGTCGCTTAACTTCCAGACCGTGGCACACAGCTCAGTAGACGAAGGAACTTACCCCGGTTTCACAGCCAGAGAAACCCTAAAACAAGAGTGTGACTCGCTGGGTAACCAGCTGGCGAGCAGCACCACGCCAAAACTGCCCGCGGTCTCCCCGGCGTTCCAGTGGCCCGCCCACTCGGCCAAAGACAGCGTGACCCTCCGAGCCGCGCTGCCACGCATCGTCATCCTCTCGAGAGCTGCCTACTGTCTCCTGAGCTCGCCGAAGGGTGGAAACCTGCCTTCCTCCTCTTCCCTCCTGCCTCATGCTGACGTGTCGTGGCTGAGCTCGCTGAGGCCTCTGCTTCACAGCGACATGGCCAGCGAAGAGCAGTCTCTCTACTACAGGCAGTGGACGACAGCCAGGCAGCACCACGCGGACTTCAGCAATCAGGGGGAGACGTCGGGCTTGAGGAGTTTTCACCCCAGGCGGCTGCTTTTGACGGGACCACCGCAAGTAAGACAACCATTCCTTCCTCTTGCCTTCTTGGCAGGGTGAGAGGACCGGTGGTGAGGACCGTAGCTCGTACTGTAAAGGCACCCCGCAAGGTTGCACGCAGTCGTGTCAAAAATCAGTCAAATTTTAAGGTTAAGTCCATGCTGGAAGGGGCAAGGAGAGGAAGGGTGATGCTGTGTGCCATGTTTTACCCTGAATGAGGTACGTGTGGATGGCACTGGGCAGAAAATCGCTGTGAGTGTATCAGTAGAGAAGCAGATGTCACTGCCGGTCTCCCTGGGTGCAGAAGCGGTATGGGCTGTGCTCCAGGTTGTGCTCAGTTTTGTAAAACTATTCAGCATAATGGGCAATATCACATCTTGCGATGTTTTCAGGCAGAGCTAGAACTGGGTAAGCCCAAAGGCATTTATCAGAAACATATCCTTCCTCTGTACTAGTCCGAGTTGGGATTTGGACTTTCTTCCATCTCTGGCTCAGGTGGGAAAGACTGGCTCATACTTGCAGTTCCTGAGGATTCTCTTCCGCATGCTGATCCGATTGCTGGAAGTGGATGTGTACGATGAAGAAGAGATTGACGCCAGTAAGTATTTTGTAGTAATTCTTAATATGCATTATGAAGAGCTCTGCGGTGAGGCTCAGCAGTGAGAAATGTTTAGGCTCGCGTAAAGTCTATGAATTACACCTACCAGCTGCCCTGTCCATTCGTGTGCCGCTAGACTTGCTGTAGGTGTCTGCATATACTTCAGTAGAGATTAATCAAAATATACATTTTATATTGGGCTTAGCTCAGAACTATTCAATTCGTTTTGGACTGATATATTTGGATAGCACTAAAATGGAAGTGAACATAAAGCTGTAAGTGGGCAATATCCACCCACGTTGCCTGTCCTTGCTCGTATTTAAGCACTGGCTGCTTTTAAGTAGACAGGATGTTTAAGAACATTTCATTTCTGGCCAAAACATCACTATTATTTATGTTTATTTGTAAATTAAATACAGTTTTCAGTAAGTCTGTCTTCTGTCTGAAGTTTACAGATCTTACACTGAGGAAAAAGGAGAGGAGGAACCTCTTTGGATTTGAGTTCATTTGTCAGATCTCACAGATCCATTAACTACTGTGGCAGGTCTTCGCCTTGAGAAGCACAAACACTTTTAAAAATTGGTCCTCTTCAGGATGTTCATTCCATAACTCTGTGGTTTTGTAGTGAATATAAGGCACAAGGACATGAACCTGTTGGAGCGGGTCCAGAGGAGGCCACAAAAACAATCAGAGAGATGGAGCACCTCTGCTGTGAGGACAGGCTGAGAGCCTGGGGGTTGTTCAGCCTGGAGAAGAGGAGGCTCCGGGGAGACCTTATGGCAGTGTCTCAGTACTTAACGGGGGCCAACAGGAAAGATGGGGACAAACATTTTAGCAGAGCGTGTTGGAACAGGACAAGGGGTGATGGTTTTAAACTAAAAGTGGGGAGATTTAGACTAGATAGAAGGAAGAAATTCTCTACTGTGAGGATAGTGAAACACCGGCACAGGTTGCCCAGAGAGGCGGCATCTACCTGGAAACGTTCCAGGTCGGGTTGGATGGGGCTCTGAGCAACCTGACCTAGCTGAAGATGACCCTGCTTGTTGCAGGGAGTTGGACGACATGACCTCTGAAGGTCCTTTCCAACCCAAACTGTTCTGTGATTCTATAACTCCCTTAGACTGGCATCCTGAAAATGTAATTGTTGTCAAACCTTTGAAAAGACTAATTTGTATTTCTGCTCTGAAGGTGCTATTAAATGAAAAAAAAAAGTCTTTTCCTTGGATTTGGAGCTTTGGAGGCCATTATTCTCTCATTATTTGAACTAAAGTACCCCAAAACCTTAGGATGAAATATTAAAATGTAAGAGAAATTCTGTGTCGTGCTGTCTGGCCTGTTGTGATCACAGCAACCTGTCACACCCCTGCCAGGAATACATGGAACTCCGTCAGAAGAACAGTTTGGGTTTGTTTGGGGGGGTTGGTTGTGGCTTTTTGCTCCCACTACTTCTATTGAAATGCTTTTCCAGACCCCTAGTGTTCTGATGATGGAAAATATTCTTATATTCTCCAACCCAAAGATGTCCCTGTCCCGATTATAAACATTCCCTTTGGGATAAAAGAAAATAGTAATTTAAACTGAAATACTTACTCTCTTCTTTGACGTTTGCGTCTATGGTGTAGTCAGACAGCAATCTCACCTGCTCAGCACTCATCTAGGTAGACTGGATCTTCTTACAGAATCCTCACAAATGACAGCATCTTCGTTCTCCTTATCGGTTTAGTAGCTCTTGCCTGCGCGTCTGTTTTCGATTTATCCTTCTGGTCCGTGGGTGACCGGAACTGAATGTGGTGTTCTGCAGGATGTTGAACCAACCCGGTGTACAGCAGCTTGTGTATTGCCCATCCCCACGGAAAGCCCCACGACTGATAAAACCGGTGATCGCACTGGTCTTTTCCATTCTCCCATTTCACTGGCACTGATACGTAGCTTGGAACTATGGGTTCCTCTGCAACTCCGTCATTTCCTACCGAGGTGCTCCCAACCTGCTGCAGAAATGCTTGTTGTTAGTCCTTGATTGTACATACGATCGTATTTTTTCTGTTAAATATCACCTGGTTTCTCTTGTTACACTTTTTGAGGGCATTGAATTCTTCCTGGATGATCTTCGATTCCTTCTCCATACTGACAATGTCTCTTAGAGTGTGCCCCCAACAGACTTAAGCCAATGGTTTTTTTGAGTTGGTGACATTAGTGAAACTATTAAGCAGTATGCCCCTTTACTCATCTTTTCGTTTCATTGGTAACCTCCATCTGCCTTAACGCTTAGGATGTTACACGTTGCCGTCTTCTGTTTAATCGACTTGTTCAATTTACAGACCATTCGCTGTCTCCATTTTCTTCAGCTGTGTTAATAATTTGTCATATAGTATCGTATCAAATACTTAACTCCAGAAGGATAAGACGCTTTGCATTTTCTTTGTTAGGAGAAATAGATACATCATAGCTGTGTAATGAAAGTAACACAAAATTTCTTTGGCCAACCCATGTTGCATTTTATCACTTTTTTCCTTTACTTCAACATCTTCAATTATTTTCTTCACCCTCCCCAAGCTTTGAGTATTACCGAGGTCAATCTAACGGACCCAGAGCTCCGTAGATATACTGTGTCTGCTCCTAAATGGTCAAACTATGTGAGCTATGCTTGCTTTGACATCGGTCTCCTGCCTGATTTCACATACTTGTTCTTTAAGGAAATCGTTTTGGACATTATTCTTTCTCTCTGTGTTGAGTATGTATCAAGCTTTTGGAATCTTGTTTCCATCTTGGCTTACAGTGAACCTTTTACACCCTTGAAAACATAATCACCAAAGAAAAAAGAAAATGAAAAAATTGTTTTAATTTATCTAGTTGAGGTGATATAGCAAAGAAAATTGGTTTTTGTTCTCATGCCCTTTTTTGAGGTCTACCTCGGTTTGACATTTGGCAAAGTTTATTTTATCTCACTCTTGTTGACATATAAGACAAGACTTCATTCACTGGTGAGCTTTTTCTATTCCTCAAGGACTTTGTTCATTATTAGACTCCGTTTTGATGTGGTCCCTCTGAAGCCTCTTCCTCCTGGTGGTTTTATTTGGTTGTTTGGCAGCTGCGATCCCAAGAAGTCCCAGTCTCATTCATAGGCAAGTCCCTGGTTTTCCCAGGCCAGCGGACTCACATCATGAGCTTTCTCAGGACCTGTCTGTACGAACTATACACCTCACCTGGCTGCTGGCATATGTTAATGGGAGCGTAACACGGTGCCAGTGGGGTTAATTAAACTGCTGCTGGCTCACACCCTGTTGCATCACTCAGGATAAGGTGAGCATCTGCTTGTCTGTGGACCCAACCTTCGTTTTATCTGAATTTGCTTTTTCTAAAGTCAGAAACCTCAGTTACACACCTACTTTTGCGTGTTCTTCCATCTCATTTTGGACTCCTTTAGACTGAAGTCCAAGCTGCAGACCAAGGTTGTTTTCGCCGGCCAGCCCTTTCTAACGTTCCCATTTCTTACACTTGAGTTTCTACTTCAGGCCTATCTCTGCTGGATCACAGCAAAGACGTTCCAGTTGACCCGTGCTGGCCACATCCCACTGTGACAGGAGTGTGTCTTTTATGGCCTTTATCATGTCCCACCAGCTGCTAGTTCAGAAATTCGGTCTCTTTCTCCTTGCTTTCATCCTTCTGCCTTCGGATACTTTTGTTGCTTGTTTTCCTCATTCCACCGCAGAGAGGCTCGAGAATACACCTGTATCTTCTGCACAGATAAGACCATTCGTGTGAGCATTTTATGCTAAACCAGAGTGACTTATACCCCAGCAGCTTCATGAGGAGCAGAACAGAAGATACCTAGGAGGCTCCTTCATCTGCACGCATTTTCCAAGGGACTGACGTGTCTTTGGAATGGCTTTGTGTGGATTATCATTTCAGTTTTGGTAATACTTAGGATGTTCAATGATGTCTCTGAGTGTTTGCATCTCTGTGAGTTCCCGCGCAATCGTAAATCAGCAAGCGTCACGTAAACACCATTCATGGGGTATCTGACACCGCTTACCTGAAGTGTGTTGTTGCAGATCATACAGAAAAAAGTGAAATTACTCAGTCTAGCAATGACCACTGGCCGGACATTGAGATCTTCAGCAAAATGTCTTTTGATCTGAGCGTACGTGACCCCAAGTACAGAACTATAAGTCCCGTATACACGGAACAACTCTCAAGAGTGAAACAAGGTAAGTAAAGTGCAGAGGTTTTTAGGAATACTTTCCTACAAAGAATCAGTTTTTATTGGTTCAGTTGAACACGTTGAGTTCACAAGAGCCTTTAATCTCAAAAATTATATGAAACAAAAGGATTTGTGTGTTCTTTACAATTGTCTCTGTTTTTTAACACTCATAAAATACCTGTTACTTCTTTGAGCACAGAAACAAGCAAAGAAACAAAATCGGAGGAACCGAAGAAAAGGGAGACTGTGTCCATGATGTTGACAAAATACGCGGCTTACAATACGTTCCATCATTGTGAGCAGTGCCATCAGTATATGGACATTAACTCTGCTGCACAGGTGGGTGTCAAGGTCCAAGGGTGAACTGCATCCTTGATTTTTCTGTGGTTTCTCCAGGCATACCTCTCTGGCCTCAGGAGTCACGCTTTCACTTTCCCTGAGATGGAATTGTTTAATTCTTCCGTTCTCAGGGGAGATACTGAGCTGCAGACCCTGGAACATCAACTCAGTCTGCTGCAGTGAGCAGTTCCCTCCAGCTGCCTCTAACAAAGGGTGAATATTGTGTCTCAAGTCAAAGCATTCTTCAACCTGCCCAGAGAGTTCGCAGTATCTCATGGGAGAGGACTGTAAAATAAAGAGAGGCGCTTATCGTACCTAAATGCCAGCCATCCACACCTGTGATGGGAGACTGGAAGACGTCCTCCTCCCTTTGCACGGAACTGCGTGCTTCTTAGCAGTAGCGCAGGAGTCACTGGACAAAATGGTCATTTTTACCTGTTCAGTTAATAAACTTTTGGTCTCTAAAACAAGCAGTTACGCTTGCAGGAGTCTGGCAGGTAAGATTATTCCCAGTTAGCAGCTCAGACATTATTTCTTAACCGCCACCACCAGCACTACCAGTTTATTTGGAAGTTTCTTATTTCTAATCGCTCTTTCCTTGCTTGCTAATCTTTCCCAACAGCTTGCTACCAAGCTGTAACAGTGCTGACACGCTGACCTGGCCATGTGCAATGACTGTTATCTCAAGCAGCACTAGCCAGTCTGATTTAAACCTCCTGCTTCATTAAGCACGTTGACACAAGCAGATCCTCCCAAAGGACATCTGTTGTTCCCTCCACTCATCTTTGTACACGTGGTCAAACATAACAAGTAGTAACAAACGTCTCCTTGTATGTGCAAGTGTGAGTTACGTATACAGAATTATGATAATTGAACTCAGAGAAGTTACACATCCAGAGGGGAGTCATTGGATAGCAAGCGTTATTAAGGGACAGAGGTTCTTAAATGTTTCAACAGACTATTTATAAATAAAGTCTCTTCATTTTTCATCTTTACATGGGCTAATTATTTCAATTCTTTCCTAAAGATTATAGAAAGCTGGTGCTGAGAGTAGATGATTTGACCTTGTGGTAAGACAGATGCTTCTGAAGGATGAAATCTTATCAGAGATGTGGGCACCTTGTACACACTTGCATGGTTCAGTGAAATGCTGTGCAAACTTAAGCTCACCCGAATCCTTCATAGCCTTGTCCATGGTGTGGTTTGCTTTGGTTACCGAGCTGCTTCGAAGAGTATTGGCACAGGAAAATACCATACTAATGGAAAACAGGAGGAGCTGGGAGCCATTGTGCAGCAGGAAAACTATGATCTAGTCGCCATCACAGAAACACGGTGGGACGATACGCACAACTGGAGTGCTGCACTGGATGGCTACAAACTCTACAGGAAGGACAGGCCAGGAAGAATTCATTGGGGAGTGGCCCTGTATGTCAGGGAGAGTTTTGATTGTCTTGAGCTCAACAATGGTGATGAAAGGGTAGAGTGTTCATGGGTTAAAATCAGGGGGAAGGCCAACTGGGCAGTAGTCATGGTGGGAGTCTGTTACAGACCACCCAACCAGGATGAAGATGAAATATTCTGCAAGCACCTGGGAGAAGTCGTGTGATGGTGACACTCGTTCTTGTGGGGGCTTCAATTTGCCAGATGTCTGCTGGAAATAAAATACAGCAGTGAAGAAACAGTCCAGAAGGTTCCTAAAGTCTGTGGAAGACAACTTCCTTACACAGCTGGTGAGGGAACCAACAGGGAAGGCTCCGTACTGGACCTGTCGTTCACCAACAGAGAAGGACACTGTGGGCCACAGTGACCATGAGTTTTCAATCCTTGAAGCAGCAGGGAGAGGGGTCAGTAAAACTGCCACCTTGGACTTCCAGAGGGCAGGCTTTGACCTTTTCAGGAGATTGGTCAATAGGGTCCCTTGGGAGACAGTCCTGAGGGGAAGAGGAGTCCAGGAAGGCTGGACAATCCTCAAGAGGGCAATCCTCAAAGCTCAGGAGCAGGCTGTCCCAGTGAGCTGTGAGACAAGCCAGTGGGGCAGAAGACCAACCTGGCTGAACAGAGAGCTTTGGCTGGAGCTCAGGAAGAAAAGGAAACTCCATGGCCTATGGAAGAAGTGGCAGGTCACTCAGGATGACGATAAGGGTTTTGAGAGACTGTGCAGGGAGAAGATTAGAAAGGCTAAAGCCCAGCTAGAACTTAGTCTGGCCACCGCCATAAGAGACAACAAAAAATGTTTCTATAAATACGTCAACAGCAAAAGGAGGGCTAAGGAGGATCTCCATCCTGTGCTGGATGCAGGGGGAAATGTAGCGACCCAGGATGAGGAAAAGGCTGAGGTACTGAACGCTGCCTTTGCCTCAGTCGTTAATGGTCAGACCAGCTCACTGAGTGCTCGGCCCCTTGAACCAGAAGGGAGAGATGGGGAGCGGAATCAAGGCCCCATAATCCAAGAGGGAACAGTAAATGAGCTGCTGCACCAGTTAGATGTGCACAAGTCTACGGGGCCAGATGGGATCCACCCGAGGGTTCTGAGGCAGCTGGTGGAACTGCTCAGCAAGCCACTTTCCATCATCTACCAGCAGTCCTGGCTAACCAGGGAGGTACCAATCGACTGGAGGTTAGCCAGGTGTGACACCCATCTGCAAGAAGGGCCAGAAGGAGGACCCAGGGAACTACAGGCCTGTCAGTCTGACCTCAGTGCCAGGGAAAGTCATGGAGCAGATCATCTTGAGTGCCATCACAGGGCATGTGCGAGACAACCAGGTGATCAGGCCCAGTCAGCATGGGCTTATGAAGGACAGGTCCTGTTTGACTGGCTTGATCTCCTTCTATGACAAGGTGACCCGTTTAATGGATGAGGGAGGAGCTGTGGATGTTGTCTACCTGGACCTTAGAAAAATCTTTGACACCGTTTCCCACAGCATTCTCCTGCAGAAACTGGCTGCTCCTGGCTTGGATGAGTGTGCTCTCTGCTGGATCAAAAACTGGCTGGACGGCCGGTCCCAGAGAGTGGTGGTGGTTGGACTTGAGTCCAGTTGCTGGCCAGTCACCAGTGAAAGCTGCCCAGCGGAAAAGGACCTGGGGGTGCTGGTCGACAGCCGGCTGAATATGAGCCAGCAGTGTGCCCGGGTGGCCAAGAAGGCCAACGGCATCCTGGCTTGTACCAGCACTAGTGTGGCCAGCAGGAGCAGGGCAGTGATTGTCCCCCTGTACTGGGCACTGGTGAGGCCACACCTTGAGTCCTGTGTCCAGTTTTGGGCCCCTCACTGCAAGGAGGACGTTGAGGTGCTGGAGCGTGTCCAGAGAAGGGCAACAAAACTGGTGAAGGGTTTAGAGGGCAAGTGTTAAGAGGAGCGGCTGAGGGAACTGGGGTTGTTTAGCCTGGAGAAAAGGAGGCTGAGGGGAGACCTTATCGCTCTGTACAACCACCTGAAAGGAGGTTGTAGAGAGGTGGGGGTTGGTCTCTTCTCCCATATAACAAGCGACAGGAGGAGAGGAAATGGCCTTCAGCTGCACCAGGGGAGATTTAGATTGCATATCAGGAAAAATTTCTTTACAGAGAGGGTTGTGAAGTGTTGGCACAGGCTCCGCGGGGAGGTGATGGAGTCCCCATCCCTGGAAGTGTTTCACAGCCGTGTGGATGTGGCACTGAGGGACATGGTTCAGGGACCCTGGCAGTGCAGGGTGAACGGTTGGACTCGGTGATCATCAAGGTCTCTTCCAACCAGATGATTCTGTGATTCTGTGGAAATACCACGCTAGTGCAGCCGTGCTGCTGCTGGGGTGCCTGAAGGGCAGGGCACTCCCTGTCAGAGGCAGACGCGGGCTGTACCACGCTTCGAGTCTTCCGGGAAAATCTATTTGGACCATTTTTTCCTAGTGTATGTATTTCTCACTTCTCATAAATACTGATAAATTTCCAGCTCAAATGGACTTGAGTCCAGTTTGGCCAAAGGTGATTACTGGTATAGGAAACTGGTTCTTTCACTAACCAGGCCAGTTACGTGCCTGGTAACGTGGCTTGTGGCAGAGGAAAGTGAGAATAGAATACAGGTAACTTCAGTTACTGAAAGAGAACGTTTCGGATGTGCTTCCCGGATGGCTTCCAGGGCTGTGACTGCAAGAGCAGCTTGCTGTATAATCCTTGTGTGTGACCTGCCTGCAAATCTCCCTTGTTTTCTGTTTACAGATATCTGACTCCACCCTGCACGCGTTCACGTTTTCATCCTCGATGCTAGGAGAAGAAGTTCAATTGCATTTTATAATCCCCAAGTCCAAAGAGAACCATTTTGTCTTCAGCAAGCAGGGAAGACACCTGGAAAGCATGCGTCTGCCTCTCGTTTCTGACAAGGTGCGTGTGCCGCTCTTAGCACCCACCCGCTGGCTGACCGCGGCCAACCCGTCACCCACCACCCGATTAACGGCGGGTGGCTGCGTTGGGTTTTTTGCTGTTTTCTTTTTGTTTTCGAGTCCATTGCATAGTTGCTGCCTGACTGTCCTTAAAACTGGAGGTTCTGAGAACAGTCACCACTTTTTGCATCCCTGGTGTCCAGTTCATGTGTGTTGCAGTGATCAATAATCTTAACATCCAGTACAAACAATCAATTGAAAATCCACTATATCAGGAATATATCACTATATCAGGCTTTTTACCTCATGTTGCCAAAATATCTCCTGTTCCAGCAGAATTTGAATGCAGTCAAGAGTCCTATCTTCACTCCATCGAGTGGACGTCATGAACATGGCCTGTTGAACCTCTACCATGCCATGGAAGGCATCAGCCACCTTCACCTCCTTGTAGTGAAGGAGTATGAAATGCCGCTCTACCGTAAATACTGGCCCAACCACATCATGCTTGTCCTGCCAGGCACGTTCAACAATGCTGGCCTCGGTAAGAACCGCTGCCAGTGCACTGCCGAAGATAGCAAAATCCCTGATGGCCGGGGTGGGTCATGGTGCTGTGACGATAGCAGCAGAGTCTGTGCAAAATACAACGATGTGTAAGGACCGCTGTTAGGGACGTGGAATATATGTCTGCATTGGCCACTGTCTTCTCAATTTAAATTTGATGTTTTAAAGGCCGTGTTCCCTCTTTTTACTCAGCCCTGCTGTGTCAATGTTCATTCTAGACATTTCACACGTGACTTTTCAAATTGCGACTTTCTGAGTTAGCTGAAGCTAAATACTAACTGCAGCTGAACACTGGGGGCTGGAACTGCGAGCTTCATTTTCACGGATGTGCAGTTTTTCCTGCAAGAAGTTTTAAGTAGCTTCCGTTTTAGAATTTCAAGCCCTTCTGAGTTCAAGTTACTTTACTGCTGACCCCAAAATCATGTTCTGCAGAGTCTCCGAAAAGGTCCGGCCTTTTAGGTTTGCTCACTCTGGAAAAGGGACGTACCGATTTCTTTTTAAACTAAGATGTTTCGAGCACTAAGTTCATAAAGGGTAACGGCTGCAGATGTCCACGTAGCCTTTTTCTGGGAAGAGAGCGTGATAAAGTCTAATGAAGATCCATGTATGTCGTCTTTATGGCATTTTCTCAGGTGCTGCCAGGTTTCTTATCAAGGAACTTTCCTACCACAATCTAGAACTGGAACGAAACCGCTTGGAGGAACTGGGAGTCAAGCGCCAGTGCGTGTGGCCGTTCATTGTGGTGATGGATGACTCCTGCGTCTTGTGGAACATGCACGGCCTCCATGACCAGTCGAGGTAAGTAACCACCCAGCACTGGGGGCCCTGCGCTGACCCAGCACAGACAGCAGCATGCCTGTGACTTAGGCTCACGTCTAGCATCTGACAGAGCGTGGTAGACCAGGCAGCTGGAAAAGCTGGGCAGCTGGAGCTGCTGGTGATAATGCTAGGCAAAAGCAACTTTCAGCAGCGGTTTTGATGTAGTAACACCAGGCTGCTTGTCCATAGGGCCTCACGGAGGTGGTTAATCACTCGATAATTGTTCAGATAGATAGCCCAGGAACTGTGCACGTAGACGTTAGATGTATTGTCTAAAATGCAAAAAATCAGCTATTATTTCGCTCAAAGCAGTAGGAAGGCTGTAGATTTGTCCTGTTGAGCACCAGCATCCACGTGGCTCTACCCGGACATCCGTGTCCCACAGTCAGTACCATCAACAAACCTCTGCTTGGTGTTTGCCTAAAGCCATTCTTGCTTTCAGTGACTATTTGAGCGATTGCTCAATGTGTTTCTTCC
Source organism: Bucorvus abyssinicus (assembly GCA_009769605.1). NCBI lineage: Eukaryota > Metazoa > Chordata > Aves > Bucerotiformes > Bucorvidae > Bucorvus > Bucorvus abyssinicus. Next base: position 12,491,094 of record CM020052.1, on the reverse strand, counting down.
CTGATTTGTTTTGATTAAATTTATGTATCTCAGTGGAAACAGATTATTCTGGGAACTTTAGCTTTTTAGAAGACATTAAGCTCTTGCCCTTCTCACCACCTACACCGTCCATTATGGGGAAAACAGCCTTCCAGAAATGGCGCATAAGGCAATTCCTTTTCTCTTTCTAAATTGCTGTGTAAGACGTTCTTCTGCTAAAGGCCCGTTTTCTTACAATTACTAAATTGGTGGGATTAGTTGGCTGTTGTTTTAAAAGTCTGCATTTTTGTATATATTTTTACAGCATCTAGAGTTAACAGTCTCAATTGTTAATGGAATTTCTTGGTCCTTTGTATACACATATATGTATATATATTCAGTGTATGTTATATAAAATTAATAAGCTACGTTTGTGTGTGGTGTATGGTCATGTTTTACAGCCAGGCCCTGGAGCTTGGGGGTTCCAGCAAGAATGTCTCTCTGAAGAGCGTCCTCCAACACATTGAAGCCACACCCAAAATAGTTCATTATGCGATACTGGGTGTTCAGAAATGGAGCAGCAAGCTGAATGCCAGAAAAGCAAGGGCTCCGTTCTCTAGGTGCCATGTGCATGATTTTATACTGCTCAACATAGACCTGACCCAGAATGTGCAATATGATCTAAACAGGTAGGCAGTGTGTATATATATATATATATATTTACACGTCTGTGTGTGGTGGCATGTGCTGGCATGATAAGAATCGTACTTCTGTCACCATATTTCTGAATGCTGTCAAGATAAATAGAAAGATCCTGTCTAAGGTAATGAGCTCACTATTGCAAAAACAAAAACATAGGTGTACGTTGCATCTGAATAAATGAGGCATCAAAATAAACTTATGATCAGCCAAAAAACCTGGGGGAGACAGACCACGAGGCAAGAGCAAGGGAGGGCTACAGAGGACTGAAAAGGCAAGGGGAAAGAAGAAACTTCAGAAGAATAAAGTAACTAGGAGACCAAAAACAGAAAGAAGGCGGCAAAATGGCATCCATCCCAGGAAGAGTATGAAGCTTCCAGTGTGCCTCTTCAAGAGGTAGGAGCTTGTGGCACGGCTAAGAACAAGAGTATAGGAAACGGTTGAGCACTGCTTTGTCAAGTGCTACGAGAAGGGACTCCTTGTACTTCCCTCAGAGTCATCCATCCTCCCTGCTGCAGTAAAAACGGGAATAAATAACTGTCCGCTATTTCCTTCCTTTCCCCCTTCTCACCTAACTCTGTCCTAAAGCATTTGCATTAAAGCGCTGTTCCATCGGGGGGCTTTACCGCTATTCCTCATCACAAACTGAAGCGATACCCAGTTCCCCCTCTCCCTGGCCAAGTGAGTTTGGAATAAACCCTGTCTCTGCTCCCCACGGACTGGCCCTGGGGCATCTCACTCTGGTCTGCGGCTGCTGTTCCAGGGATGCTGTATGTCTGAGTGAAGAACTGGAACCTGGCAGTGAGGTCTGCCACGGCTTCCAGAGATTTGGCTTTCCCATCCTCTGGCTGGTTGACTCACGCGGTGGGAATGAGCACTCAGAAGCAAGCAATCACGTCACAGATAGCGCAGGATAAGCGTTCCTCCTCAGCTGCCGTGTCTCCCATGGCCAAATAGTTGTTAGCACCCGTTTATACCCTGATTTCAGTTCATCAAAAGACGGGTCATACAGAGCTGCCTTGTTCAGAAATGGAGGTGGGTCACTGCAGAGCTGCTCTCAGTTCTGAAATATGTATTAAAAAAGAACTAAAAAGAAGAAAAAGGAAAGGGTGGGGAGGAAATGGTTGATGGCAGGGCATGATGAGGATGAGAGGGCTAGCCGGTCTGGGTGCGGGGAAGAAGCGCAGAGATGCACTGAAAAGCAAAGACTTTTTTGGTCTTCAGATGACCCGAAGTTGCTTTCCTGCACCGGGACCACACTGAAGGAAGGAGTCTCCCAAACTGTGTGGAGAATTTGTATAGGCACCGTATCCGATTGTCTCCAGAACTCTCTCTGGAGCCCGTTTCAGTGCGTTTCAGCAGCGATGTGTGAATGCTTGCTCTTGCACAGCTGATCTAGTGACCTTGTGTTTAATGCCTAGGTATTTCTGTGAAGATGTAGATTTTAATCTGCGGACAAACAGCAGTGGCCTACTCATCTGCCGCTTCAACAACTTCAGTGTCATGAAGAAACATATTCAGGTTGGAGGACAAAAGGACTTTGTCATTAAGCCAAAAATCATGGTGAGCGTGGATGTATGCTCCGTCATACGTAACGGGTGAAATCAGGACCTGTGTCCCCTAGAAAGGCTGAACTCGCTGGCCTTTGACGTTTATTTCACACTTATGTGACATCTGAAGTTCACGGCTTACTCCATGGTTTGGCTGCCATGTCAGAAGTAGAAAATAATAAATATTTCAGTAATTACAAATTATCAGCAATAATCCTCCTAATCTGTTAGAAGATGGACTGGGGTTGGAAAGAGTTTGGTCGAGCTGTTCAGTGGTATCTCTGACGGAGGAGGGGTTTGCAGGCACGTACTCTGATCAAAAGCAGGCGGGTGGTACCAGATCTCACTTTAAAACTCCAGGCACAGACACTAGTTTCTCATATTTGCTGGTTTGTGACGACTCTCAGTCCTTGCATGTGCTGACAAAAAGAGACCTGAGGGAAGGCACTGAAAATTGGAGCCTTCTGAAATCCCCCTGGGAAATCCAAACGTTTGCACGGGGATACCAAATATTTTCTGTGGAGTATGTTACGCCCGTGCTGTCTTGAAGTGGAGGTGTATTTCAAAGGGTTGGTTTGAATTCAGGAATCTCAACAGTTTGTAACAATTTAGACATATCCCACACCACCCCTCTTTTAAAAACTCACCCGTGTTTCAGATTTAACTGACTAAACCCGTGATTTGAGTATTTTGGGAGGCCATTTTCTGAATTTTCCTTCTCTTGTGGTTGCAGTGGAACCTGTAGTGATGGACTAGCCTATGAGAGAACTCCGTAGGAAATGGTTTCTGTGGATGACTCCACACAAGGAGGATGTCATTTCCCGTAATGTCCAGGAATAAGGCAGGATGAAGAGCACTGTGACCATTTGAACTCCCTGGTTTATGTCCCTTCTTTAGGCAAGCAGATATACCCACAGAAGTACTTAGCAACCAAGAACAAATCATTCATTCGTTTCTGTGCTGTGGTGCTACGTCAAAATTGAGTTGGGATTTTTGATTCTTTCCCCCAGCTTTCTCTCTCTTCCTGCCCCATCCTGGAGGTCCCTTCCCCAGCTAAAGGAGCTCCTGCAGAGAAGATACACTGAGTAGGTGGGTTAAAAGGGGCTCCCCTTGGTTTCATTACAGGTTTCGGACAGCCTGGCACCAATAATGCCTCTTCAGTACGTCTGTGCCCCTGACAGTGAGCATACGTTGTTGGCAGCCCCATCTCAGTTCCTCCTAGAGAAATTCCTTCAACATGCAACGTACAAACTCTTCCCAAAGGCCATTCATAACTTCAAGAACCCCGTACTGGCCATTGACTGCTACCTGAACATCGGGCTCGAGGTAACAAAATATGGGCAGGGGTTATGGGGACGAGTAAATGCAAAGCTTTACTTCAGCATCTTTCTTGTGTTGAAAACCCCCTCTTTTCTGAACCCCCAACCATCAAGCGTGGCGTTTGAAGACTTAGGTCTCAAACAGTGAGACTCTGCTGTTGGCCTAAAGGACCAGCTCCACTCTAAGAGTTGGCAGTAAGCCTTGAGCTGGCTGGTGTGGGTAGACCAGAGATCTGTCATGTGATTGGTGAGCAAAGGAATTAGGGCATGTCTGCCTGAAATAGTATTTCATTTGAAGCAAAAACTCAAGTGATGCCATTGTTGACAGAACTAGGTTTGCTGCATAGTCTGAACAAAAACTGTCCCCAAAATTTTTTAGATCACTGTCATACATTTTTTTATTATCTGTGTTTGATTTGTACTTGCAACAAACTTGTTTTGGCCAAGAGAGCTTCTAATATGACCCTTGTCTGGTGGCCTCTTTCACTGATGGACAAAGCTTATTCTTTGTAAGGCAGCTCTCCTCGGGGTTTCTAGAGAAACTTAGGTTTTTGCAAGTATGTCTTAGATGTCTGTAGGTAGGGAGATCAGAATTCTTGAACTCATTGATCAATTTGAACTGGGTTTGAAGCAGGGTGAAAATCTAACGAAGGTTTTGTTCTGAGAAATTTTATGGAGGTCAGTAGTAAGACAGAGAAGAAACTCTTAGATACAGAACAGCCATCACAGCACTAAACCTCAGGAGAGCCCAAATGCTGGGAACCACTTAGCTGATGCTTGTCGTCAGGAAGAGAAGACACGCGTCAGCACAGAGGAGCTCGGGCTTCAGCAGTTTCCGTACTCATGGAACTGCTCACTGTGTTTGACAAATGTATCCTCACTAGAACAATCTAAATAACCTTAACAACAGTCATTACAAACAGGTAATTAATAAGCAGAAAATCAAGCTGAATTACAGAGAGCTCTGAAATAATGTACTGCAGACTTGGCGACAAATCTGAATCTAGACGTTTGGTCTGTGTGTTGTTTCCTTGGGGAAGTTTGCTCAATGCTGCGTTCTTGTTGGATTGTATTTTACCAGGACCAGTTGACTCGCCTGTTATCACTAAACTCTATTCCATTCCATTTAAAGTCATACTTCGACATTTCCTAACACAGATGCTCTCCCTTTCTTCTCCCCGGCTCTTCCAGGCGGCTATATGCTATATCAGTTCCCGCCCACACTCAGTCAACGTCAGCTGTGAAGGGGTGTTCTTCAGCGGACTTCTGCTTTATCTCTGCGACTCCTTTGTCGGTGCAGACCTCCTCAAGCAGTTCAGGTTTCTGAAAGGTAATCTCATTGCTCTGCCGGGCATCCTGGGTGCTTTTCTGCCAAGTAAAAGCGTGGAGGGAAAGGGAATAACCAGGTTCATTAAACAGCTCCCGTTATTTTCATAGTACTGCCATAGCTGTCAAAAGACATCGATGGAGAGTTTCTTTTGGGAGTGTATAAAACTTCTGTTCCTGCTGGTAATAAATGCAGGCAATTGAAGCTTCACTAAGCTTTGATAAATTACATTCAGGAAATTAAAGTGAACATCAAATTGAAACAGGTGCAGAAAACCAAGGATACATGGCAATCAGCCAGTGAATCATGCGGTCAGCAACTTGAGGTCTTAGAGCATAGGGGTTACTGATGAAGACAAATGCTGCTCTAGTCATCTGTCTATAAGGGCAATAAATAATTCAGTACTGTAGATCGGTGCGGCTCTTAGTGGGAGCGTGATGGTGTCTAACCTCAACAGTACTTAAAAACCTCATTAAAGTCTTTGTCATTCTATTTTAATACTAACAAATAGCAAATTGCCAGACATCTTCAGTAGTGCTGAAGTGCGTGACAGAGCTCCAGGGCATTCGCAGCTGAACCACTTCCCTCTCGTGCTCAGTGATGACGGCACACGTGCTGGGGTGCAGCAGGGGTGACCCTGAGCCAGTCCCAAGAAATGCATTTTGGAGTTTGCTCCCGCACTTGCTTGGAGCCCCTGACACAGGGGCAGTACCGGACGGTGCGGCCGCAGTGGGGTTGCTGCTGCCATTGCCAAGACCCCAGAGCTGATGCAGGCTGAATGTGGCCAGAGGCACCGCTTTGTTTGTTGTTTCTTGGGCAATGGGTGCTTTCATCACAAAAAGAGGCAGTCGATATCTGGTAGGAAGGGCCTTCCTGTGCTCAGATCAAGCAGGGGAGGGGGCTGAACCTGAGCTTTCTGTGTACCAGGGCTGTGGGCTGCAGCACAGCACAGAGAAAGCCCGGAAGGTGTCCGACTTTCCTGCTCATTATTAAATGACTACAGAGCCTGGTAACACCAGAGAAACGTAGGGATTTGGTTTCTTGCTCCTCTTAGAGTGCTTTACCAAGGGGTACTCTCATACCTAAGTTACAGTAGACTTTCTCAGGAGTCTGACTTTAAAATAGTTTCATCATTGACCTTGTACAAACCCAAATGGCCCATTAAAAAAAAAAAAGGCTTTATTCTTTCGGCATGATTATCAGTAGTGATTTAAGGAGCTTGGATTCACGTTACTCTGCTGCAGCTGACGCTACTAACACCAGCCATGCAGTGACAGCATGTGGCACAAAGCAGACCCCACACCACGCTCGCTTCTCCCTGCCCATGCCTTCCTGCAAATGGACACGTTTGCCTCTGTCCCGGGGTTCACGGGGCTGAGCTGAGCCTAGGCTGGCCAGCTGGTGATAGACCCTTCTCGTGCTTCTTTTTTCTTAGCTAGCAGCAGAGATTCTTTGAAATATCTTAGAAAAATGAATGAAGGAAATGGAGGTGTTGTTGTACCCTGAGAATCTAACATGCTTTTCAATTGGAGGTGCCACCCTGTGTGTCATATGTCAAGACAGAAGCTCATTACGGCAGACAATAGTCCGGCTGGAGTTGGAAGATGAGTGGCAGTTCCGACTTCGGGATGAGTTTCAAACTGCTAACAGCAGTGATGACAAACCACTCTATTTTCTTACTGGACGCCACATATAAGCTTCGCTAAGACACCACTAACAAAGGAAAAAAAAAAAAAAAGAATTTTTTTTTTTTAAAACAAGTACAATCACTGTGGAGCAAAGTGCAACCAATATTTATCTAGACTGCTCTGAAAGATTCCCCACGATTCTGAAGTAGGCTTTATTCCTACGGATAAAATTCCCGCCTCAGTTACCATTTAAAGGACCCTGGATTCCAGTTATTTTCATGAGTGACAACCACCGACACTAATCCAGAACCACTCAAGCTGTAGTATCTAGGAAGAGGACAGAATCTGAAGAAAAAAAATCCTTTTCATGTTCAGCTGAGCTAGGGGAAGAAGCTGCTCTCAGCAGCTGCTAGCTTGAATGTGTTACCTGAAATGCAACCCAGCAAGTGGAATTTATTGAAGATATGCGGAGGAGAGCCCACCGTGTCTCTTCAGCTCTGTACTGTGGTACAGGAATACTCAGGGGTTTGAAACTACAATATAACGTAGGTATTTGTATTAAAAGGAATAGTCTTGTTCTCTGTGCAGTGTTAGTTTAAAATTTGTAATTGTGTATGTACTGAAACTGTCTTTGGCAAAATTTCCACAGCTGTTCCAAGTTTACTACTTAAACCTGAACAAATCAGCAAATGCATGGCAGGCACGGTGCACCCAGGGTCTCCCAGCACCTCTATTTCACCCCTCATCCCCTTTCACTATTATTAGGCACCTCCTCCTCAATCCCAGGGACAAAGCAGAAGGCTTCTCACAGACACCTTCTCCTCAGTTACACGCCAGAAGAGCTCGCCAGCAAGTCCCCTTCAGTTTCTCATCAGTTTTGAAAAACCTGTGGTCTGTCCTCCTTTGCGTATGGAAACGAGTCCTGCTGTATGTCTGGTGCCTTTGTGGGCCGTCTGTAACTTCCTCTCTGTGGCCTCTTCACTCAGCTCTAGTTGGCTGCAGAGCTGGAGATTAAGTCTGTCACGTCATACCTGTATGGGAAGCAACACACCAAAAAAAAAAAAAAAAAAGTGCAGGAAGGCACCAGTGTCTGAGCTGGATCTGAAAAAACCAGGTTTTTTTACAATAGCCCTAGGGGGAAGGAGGGGAGATGGGGCTGCTCAGGAGAGACTGTGTCCAGAAGCAAAGATCTCTGAATGCATCACCTAACAACGTCAGTCCTTCATTTTTATTAACCTCTGTAAATAGTGGTTGTAGCAGTAGTTGCACATTTTTCTACTTCGAAGCATATTACCGATCCCTGTTAAACTGTCCCAGAATGACCTCGGAGCAGGAGCATTGGGGTTGTCAGAGTTACTTGGTAGCACTACTGTGTTCTGCTCATGCAGTTAGCAGGGGTTACCCCTCTGAGGTTTCCATGCAAAAAAAAAAAAACCAAACCCAAAACAACAACAACAAAAAAAAAATCTTCCTGCACATTGTGACCCCCTTATTAAAAAGAAAAATGCAGTGTGTTCTTAAAAGCCCTTTGGGAAAATCAGCTTACTCCCAAAAAAGCAACGATGTTACCTTGACCTACAACTCATTGGCAAAGGACCTGCCAAAGCCGCAATTTTTTTTAATGCAGTGTTAATTAAGCAAGTTTTTATCTTGTGAAAAGAGATGTTTACAGATGAAGAAACATAATATATAGGACAGAGTTTAAAGGAAAATAGTTTGCAAATTTCTGCATTAATGTAGCTTAACTCTGATGCTGTAAATTTAGCAAATTTCAGATGAAAAAACCTATTCCGTAAATCTATTTTCCTTCAAACTCAACCTGCCTTAACTATTTTAACACTTGGAAGAAATTGGGATCCAAAAGATGCTTCTTGAAGCTTTTGCTTCACGTATCAAATGTATTCCAGTAGTTCTGGTTTTGCCAAAAGAGTTTGAGGCCAACTCCGAGTCTTAGGGTGGTGCAGAAGTTTCAGGGTGTTCCAAAAAAGTTTCCATTTTTGTTTGTGTATTTGATGTTTGCACTAAGTTCTTAAAATTTCAGGTGCTGAGACTACTATGAGGAGTTAGCCCTCAGGTGAAACAGTGCAAAATTGTCCTGAAGGTTGAGAATGCAGTCAGAAAGTCAGCGTATTTGCCTGCCTTTACCAAACCATAGTAAACCCGCTTCCTCAACTCTCTACCCTGTGGAAGCAAGTTTCAGTAACACAGGCCAGAGTGCACTAACCAGGCTCAAGAGGTGTAGGCGGGTCCCACTGAACACTGCAACTGGGTGCCTGTCAGGTCCTGGGAAAGAGACCGTTCTTTGCTATCATCTGGATTACTGCTGCTCCATTCTGGGTTTAAGCCTCACCACAAAGGCCATTCTTATGAATGTACTGAACTGGCCAGCGTTACATTTTACCTGTAGATGTTCTGGTCTATTCACAGGTTAAATTTGAATGTAAACTAAGATTTAAAGAATCATATACAGATGCTTTTTGCTTAACTTATGTAATTGCTTTTTGTGACTTTTGGAAAAGGGTTTAAAAATGTTGCTTTCCTAGTGTAAAGTTCTCTTAACCAAAACTTTTTGGTGAATTTAGCTTCACTAGTCAGTCTACCTCATGTTATTGTTTATGAACTGAAACTGTCTGAAGTTGTGGCTATGTTTATAATGTGCTTTCATTAAATTTGAATATATTAAGTTACCATCTAAGACCACCTCTCTCTTAACTCGTACTTTGTACAGGACATGCTGTTTCTGTCTCTCTTCACACACAACAGTGCATGCCCCTGAGAAACTCACCTCATCCGCCTAACACAAACCCCACTCATCTGGTGTGCTGACAGTGTTAGAGATCCAGAATCACAGAATCATCTGGCTGGAAGAGACTGTTAAGGTCATCAAGTCCAACCGGGCACTTGTGATCTGGCAGCGTAGCTTTGTTTGAAACCAGAGGAGGTAAACAAGCTTTAAATACCAACTTTTAGCCTGTCTCCAGTAGCGTAAAAATGGACTTGGTCTGGTCACACTTCAGTATCCCTCGGGCAAGAACTTAAAAGCCTCAGCAATTCTTCCTCTCTGTTGTCCTCAGAAAGCATGGCCTTTAGATTTTCTGTGAACCTGCACCACTTTCTTGACCAAGCCCTTTACAGTCTGCTCATGATTCCCTTGAAAATTACAAGTCACAGCTTGGAAACAGCAGCCTCTACAGACCAGAATTTACCACCATTCAGCTACTTTGGTTTTACGTACTCTGGAGTGACACTCCAGAGGTGCTGTTGAGTTCTCTGCTTTAGCTCTAGACCAAGGTAAGCACAGCACAATAAAACAAGTGCATCCTAACAGCACAAAAGTTCCAAAAGTAAAACAAAGCGTAGGTTTAATTAAATCTTCCCCACATAATAGTATTTTAAGCTGTTATTCCAGGCTGAAGGTATCACCTCTCACCTTGCTGTAAACCCCGTATCAGGATGGTATTGATCCGGAGCTACTGGGCAACTGATCCTTGGGGTGGGATGCAAATGCATCATTGCAAAGGGAACCGACCCCAAGAAGGCAGGAACACAGCAACTGTGTTAACCAGAGGCTGCTTCAAAGCACTTGCTACTCACAGCCACTATGGTAATACTTCACATGCAAAAGTATGAAATACACTATTCATTCACACTTAGTATCAATGTAGAATAACTTTAAAAAAGCTATCAAGTATTTTATTTTTAAACTATCTACATTATGTACAGATCGAGAAAGGCCACAGCAGTTTTTCAATATACAAACCCTTTAAAAGAGGAGAGATTTATGAAGGAGTGACAAGTATCAAAATGAAGTCCACTAACAAAGGTATATACTCAAGTACGGTACTTGCAGAACAATGGTAAGTATGCTGGTCCTTGGGGTTTGCATTCCACACTCCACAGCTAACCTGGGGGATAAGGGGACAGGGGTAGCAGGAGTTTCCAATGCTGCTGAAACCTAGAGGGCTCCCTCACACCTAGCAGCACCCAGAATGCACCCCGAAGCCACTGTACAGCCTGGGAGGGTTGTTACCCACAACAACTGCACTGTAACGCTTCTTGCCTCGATGCAATTCAGCATAGCCTTGAACTCTGTCAAGCAAGCAACTGTTAGCGGCCTCACCCAGCTGCTGGAACTGCTGGTAGGAGATCAGCATGACGGCATTGGTATATCACCATGTTAAGAACTTCAGCTCGTACTCATCAGTGAGACTAGTCTTGGCATTAGCTTACAGTCCACTATGAACAATTTTCTGCTGCATGTAAACATGACTAACTAGATAAAATACAATCAAACTTTTGTAAAAGTTAATAAAATATCTTTCTTTTAAAAAAACAAAGTTAGCCTATTACTGCATTGTTTACAATTTTAATAAAATAGTACAACCTTTCGGTTGCTACCAGTCCTGAGTTCACTGTAATAAAAACAGCCCTGGCTTCTGCTGAAGGTCTGCACCCACTCAGTGCATTTTGGCAGAAGTCTCCCAATAAAAATGGAATTTCTTCGGGAGCAGTTAAGTCTAGTGCTGTCCGTTGAGGAAGTTGTATACCAGGAACTGGCCGGTGCCACAGTACTGTGTTGCAAAGAGTTTCCCATCAGGAGTGGGGTCAGAGAAAGCAATTTCTTCTTTACTTAAGTATGAGCCATATATGAAGTTGCCTCTGTTTAAAAGGAAAAAAACCGATATAATTACCTTCAGGAAATAATGCAAGAATATTTATGCTATTAGGCCACAAACCATTAATTAAGTGGCACGAACAGTCAAAAGGAAGAAGCTCTGTTAGGAGATGGCTCTATTTTATATGAGCTATCTCCTTCTTCCAAACGGCCTGGAGGACCACTTCTTCTGGGAGAGTTTTTAGAAGGTTTTAGTATTTTAGAAGAAACGTTCATACTGAGCAATTGCTTGCAAGTTGCATCAAGAGTTCAATTTCAGAGGTTTTTTTTTTTTAAAAGAAAAAAAGTCTGAATTAATTCCAACTATTTCTTCATAGAAAAGAGACTGCCAGGACTATCAGCAGGAATGAAAACACAGGCTACAAACAATTTAGGGTGCTTATAGAGGGGGCTGAAAGGACCTGGTGAAATTTCAAGTTCCTGGTTTGAAAAAAAAACATTTGACATTTGGATGAAAGCACATCTTGGATTCATCTAGGACATCTGAGAACATAACTGGAAGGCATAATTCATAAATGAAACACTTTCATTAATAATGACATGAAAAGGAAGATTCAATTTGCTTAACTTCATATTTTAGGTATGTTTTATTCTTATTTGAAGGAAGAGGAGAAAATTGTATATTCTGGATGGCTATTTGAGCAAATTTATAAAATTAATCTCAGGCTTTAAGACCTCCATCAGGAGAAGGAGGAGGTAACATTTTTCCTTGGAAAACAGAAGAAACTCCCATTAAAGTTTTTAAATTCCTGTTAAATAAACTTACATGTACTTGCAGAGCAAGTATGAACTTTGATCATATGGACATCTCCATTAAATCTTGAGGAACAGACAATAGGAACAATATCCTTTTAAATTATTACTAGCTTTATTCCCTTCTCTTTAGTGTATTTAGGAAGGTTTTGCAAGGTTCTTAAGACTGCCTGACGGTTCTTGTGACTCCAGGTCAGCTATGAAAGCTCAAGTGGAACAGAGCAGACATTCTCAAAATGGACTTAAAAAAAGATGCCAGGATGCCTTCAACATTTTGAGGTCAGGATTTAGCTGGCTACCAGAATCATCCCATTCAAACTCCCTTTTGTTAAAAAAGACATTTAGGTTGAAGTTTCACTGGCAGCTGAGCAGATCTAACTGCTTCCTGCCATCAAAAAGCAAGTCTCAGTCCTTTGCTTCTGCAACTTTCTGGGCTCCCTTGTTTATGACAACTTAGAGCTCATCATTTTCTACAACTGAGCACCAGAATAACACAAAGCTCTTCTGGGTGAACCTGCTTTTATTAATGTAGCAATGAACTAATGGAAGGCCAAACAAGCACCAGAGCACAGCAAAAGGTAAGATGCAGTGCACAGTTAAGGAAAACAGAGACTTCTCACTAGCTGCAACAAATGATTAAAATTTATTCTAAAGATTCTTTAGAGCTGTTACTACGGGAGCAACTCCAGCATCGCTTTGGGGAAGACATTGTTCCTTCAGAAATAGTTTCTAGGAAGCTACTGAATACGCAATTAAAAATTGGCCAAAAATAAAACCAAATCATCAAATTAATATGCTTATCTGAATACAGCTTCACAGTCATAGTTCAGACAGATCATGATCCAGTAAGAACTTCCTAGTTGCTCCACACAAGATGCATTTGGCAAAGCAAAATAGTTTTGCTAGGCTCTCCAAATACCCAAGAGGGCAGACACAGCAGTACCTGTGCCACAAACTCCCAACAAGATGGGGCTAGTCAGGCACCTAACTAACACAAACTGTCAGCCCAGCAGTAGGAAGACTTGAGTGGCTCTCGGCATTACTCAGAACAGGCATTTAAACTTCTAGGAAATGTCACTAGAGGAAACCTAAGGTTTGGAGATTCAACATTTTTAACATTTATCAAAAGAGTAGCCTGGATGTTGGAGTCCTTTTATGGATCTAGCACTTGGCATTCAGCTGACTACAATCATCACTTAACTACTAAAAGCTCCTTAAAAATTGAAAATATAAGGCTCAGTGAACCTGAGTAAAGAAAAAAATTAAGAGTTGGAAGTCACCAGACTACATCAAATCATTTACTGTGCTCACCTCTGTTCTTTCCCCCTTTCTAGCTCTAAGGAATGGACATTCAGTCAATGATTAGGTCATGCTTGGGTAATCTCACTTTGACCAAAGACAGTCTCATTTCCTCCACTCATAATTGCCTCAGAGGAATTTTCCCAAGCTCATTGGCAGTCTGCTAGGGTGACTCATTACAACTACACTTAGCAGAAAGAATTCTGTGAAGGACGAGCTATTGCAGAATACTGACTTTAGTATATGCAGAGTACTGAACTCCACGTAACGCTGAAACTGTCAGCTGTGCTCCAATCTACATACCAGTATCACAAGCAGCTTAAAAAGACAAGCCTGAGACACAGAAAGCAGTAAATGCCTTGGACTGAGTTCTACCTAAAACACATGTAACCAAGGAACTTTTTTTATATTACCTAAGACACTCTATCATCCGAGAAGCAATCTTCTTTCGACGCATCATGCTGAATACCCATATTCGACTAATCCCGCAGATAGCAGGTTCTGGAGAAGTTGAACAGCACCACGCTTTCTGTCTTTCAAATATGACTTTCTCATTTTCTGAACTGACTTCTGGAACCTTCTCTTCTATAACTCTGTAGCCCTGCAGGTGATGTAAAAAAAATATCTGTAACTTTGTAAAAGCATCGCTAATGACTGAACAAAATAATTCTTATGTAATTTTTCCGTTAAACATACTTACTTGCTAAAATGCCTTACCAAAAAGACTGCATATTTGTGTGTCATTTAATATTTAAAGTTTCAAAATTGGAACAGATGATCAAAGATTAAACTGAAAGACCCTCTAAAGCTTATCCAATTTAAAATAACAGCAACAAACAATCCAATTCTTACCACCACCTGTATTAAAGTGTTTGCATCAATTTCTCTGACTTTGTCTAAGATGGTTTTCCTTCTTGTTGGCTACTCCCCAGGGACGGTAGAAAACATCGTTTACAAGGGAACAGACAGAATATGCCACAAAGTTCTGACATCAGAGTTTTTTTACTGCAGCTGGCAGTATGACTTCTTGTCCTGCTCTCCACTGTACATTCCTGCCCCTCTGCTTCACTGTAGAGCTGTTTGGCCTCACAGTGATTCAACTCAGTCCTACAGAGTACCCACTTTTTTATCTATTTTGTAGTTCTGCCAGGCAGGGAGTTGAATCTGCTTGTCAACAAGCAAGAGAGAGCCAGAGCTAGCATAAGAATAGCCGAGGTAGAAAAATTCCATCCTTCAGCTGTAGTAAGTACTTAGATGAGCAGGGCTGAGCCAAGTAAGACATAATACATATGTCTCAGCTCAGTGTAAACTATACAAAAATAAGCAACTACATTTCAGAATGGTATACCACCAAGAGACCCCTCCTCTCTGGAAAAGTCATACATGGAATACTTATTTGCTAAATGGCTAGACTTAAACTCTGAGGTAATTCTATAGTTTCAGAATGTTTGACAAACAGTCACTAAGCACTGACACAGATTGCCTTTCTCCAATTCAGTCACTTACCCACTGGATATGTTCTGCAATTAAACAGCCGATAACTTTTTTGTCATTAGAAATAAAAAGAAGAGTTTTAGTTCTAGAGTAACACATGAGTGGAGCTTGCTGAAATCCCAAGTCATTGTCTACCATTTCTCTAATTTCTTCAACCTGTCAAAATAAGTTTAAATGCTGTTTAAGGAACATATGTACATATACATTTGAATATATATATATATATATATATATTTGCAAAAATGCACTAAGGTATCTATAACACTGAAAGCTATTCCAGAAGATAAGGATTACCCTAAGTAACCTGCAACACATTGGTCCACATAAATGTTCCTGAAATAAGACTTGAACGGAAATAGGAAGAGCAGAGACTACTAAGTCAGCTTCCAGGAAGTCCAAACTTCAATTAGACGAAGGCAGATAGAGATAACGCAGATAATCAGAGTGTGGACTCTGATATTCTGGAAGTAAATGAGATCTATGCCAAGAGTTAAACTAGCTTAGTTGAAGGTTTTCTGTCTTATTTTTAAAGTCCTGAAAGAACTAATCTGTCAAGGGTTTTGAGCAGATGATAGCAAGCACAGTGCCAAGGCAACTAGAAAACGTATGCATTAGTTGGAAAGAAAGGAATAACTCTCATCTCTTTCCTCCAGGTTTCTGCTCTTCCATTAGCTTTGCAAAGAGTAACTGAAAGTAAAAACGAAATTTTTTTTAATATTAGCAAGTTTAGAAGAAACTTAAAAATGCCAGCATGAATGTAAACAAAAGCTTATGCATGAGCTGAGATTTTACTGGGGGATTCTTGTGCCTACAGCTGGGCACTGAAACACCCTCTACCATCCTTTCCTACATGGTGCATTAAACAGCATAACCATTTTTAATGCACGTTGTAGTTAAAGGTAAAGTATATAGTGGTTATAGGTAAAGTAAAACTAGAATTACTCATGCTATGAATAAATGAAGTTAGTACTGATCAAATGAAAACTGTGCTAAAAAAATGCTTTTAAAATAACTTTTAAAAGGCACGGTATCAGTTACTCTCCTATCTAACCGTTAGGTACCAGTCTTTTAATGACAAGTCCAATTAGCCAATTTGAAACACTAAGTAACCATTCTTAAGTCAGTCATCCACAGTGTTGACAGTTATAGATTCTCTCAAGTTTAACCACACAGAACTACAGAGAACTCTATCCTAAATGATTTTATTTTCTACAGCCCTCCTTTCCTCTGCCCCACTTAGGCATTTTAAGTAAGAATTTTCTCAGTTGTTTCAGTAAAAGAGTGAATATGCAACGAATGTACTAAAATTAAGATAATACCACCAGAGAAACAAAACTTAATAAATAATCTTATCTGCATAAAATACTGTTAAAAAATATTTTTGTAGCTTCTTTTCAACTAAATAACTTTAATAATTCTATGTTAGTCTAAAGAAAACGCACTACAGTCAAGCCATCAGAAAGAGCTGTCTTGGGCATCAATTCAGCCTTCAGAGGTCCCTTCCACCTCAACCATTCCATAACAGAACTGTAAAAAAGTACCTATTAGTTACAGCAAATCCCCAGCTAAAAAGCATCAATGCCGCAGTACAGAAAAAAAAACAACGTAACAACATATTAAGATGTGTGAACACAGGCTAGGCAGCAAGACACCAAAGTATTCTGCTGCTCTAAGTCTCCACTAGTGTACTGTGCCCAGTGCCTAGCTTTAGAGTTTCAAAAGAGATGTGAGACATGGCACAAATGGAAATAATCTAGACAAAAGTATGACAATGATCAGAGCTCTAGAAACATCATTTAGGAGTATAAACTAAAAAACAGCACAACCCATCAATGTCCTTAAGGTGCACCACTCAGTTTGTTCAGGCACAAAAAAGCTGTTGCAAAGAGGAACAGAAGGATGTTTTCTACAGCTGTGTCAGTATGATTTGCACCCATGAACTTAAATTGCAGTATGGAGATTCTGTTGAACGTTTAGGGAAAATTTCCTCGTGTTACAGATAAGCAAAGCACTGTAACAGAGTCTGAGAGGGCAGAAGAACCTCCAGCAGTAGTTTTAGAAAGTTGTCAGATGGATCCTAAGCAGAGCTGATCCTGCTTTGGACATGGGAACAGACTACATGACTTTGAGGACACTTTCCACCTAAATCTGTTTTTAGCCAAAAATCATTTAGAGAATGGTGCCATATTCATACTGTGTAATAAAGTCACTATATTTCAACAAACTGAAATGTATTAGGAAGTTTTTATTACATGAAATATCTGGCATATATTCATCAAGTATATTAAAAAAAATTTTTTTCTTTGGTTGATGCTGTTTCCACCCCTGCCTTCCACTCCTGCTCAGACTCGTCCTCTTTATGAAGAGAGCAGCACTGTGTAAGAGTGTGATCTGTTTGTGAGAAAAGTTACAGAACCACTGAAGTGTTGAGTCCAACTTCAACTGTTCACACTTAAAATATAAAAAATTTACTACGAACACAAACATTACTTATTATGAAAACATCAAACAAGGTAAGATATACAAGTCCAGTCCTTTTCAACATACCTTTTTAAGGGCGTACTTTGGGTCATCAGGAAGAACCATTATTATCTTTCCATCAGGATATTCAGCCAAAATTCTCTCCTTTTTCCATCCCTAAATAAAACAAACACTTATCTAAACCATACACAAGATATACTTTTACAAACAAAAATTGCATATTTTTGTTCTAGACACTGAATTTATGAGAAACTTCACACTATTTAGCAGTTGCTTTGCTAGAGAAGGAAACTTCAGCTAGCTTTTTAAAATGAGTACAACAGATATAACATGATCTTATTTATACAATAATTTATACAACAGCCTAACTACATCTAGAAACAATTTGTGAAAGTGTCTTGTAATTTCCCAGCTAATTTTTTTCCCTCAGGACTGCAGTGTAAACTGAATTTTAAATTAGAAGTAGCAAACTCAGCTCACGTAACTGATTTCCAAACCTATGTAATACATTGTCCAAGTCCAGCGAATGGGAAAAACCCTAACTTTTAATAAAAGGTTTCTTTTTAACATAGTTACCTCCACAAATACACACTCAGTTTTAAAGTTTGGCATGCGAAAGACCTCCAGGAGGTTCTAAGTGAACTGATTGGCATGCAGTTGCCCAAAATGGAAGGAATAGTTTATTTTGTTACTGATCATAACTGTTAAAGCCACAAGAAGGATACTAGAAAAAAATTTATAACTACCTTCTAAGAATCTAATGGGGAAGGAGGCTACGTTGTGTGTATCTGAAGTATAAACATACTCAAAAAAATAGAGGTAATTAACTCTTCTTCAGATCCACACTCGTGGTGAATAATGAGCAGTACCTGCATGGAAAAAAACAAAACAAAAAAGCCACTTAAATCTAGTAAGATGGGACTGGTAGATAATTAGAACTCAAGTTGCTTTGATGGGACCTAAAAACACTGAACGCAGAAGTAACTTCAGCCACTAAAAAGGCTGATGTACAAGTCTTACTCAAAGCAACTTCAAATAAAAAAGCTTTTGAAGACACAACAAGTCTCACTGAAATCTGTACCATCCCATAAAATAATGTTCAGCTAAAGAGCAAATAATGGAACATGGCACTGAATTAATGCCATATATACTACCACCAAAAAATGACAAACATTTAAGTGTTATAATACTTGATCTGTATCTCATTTTAATTATGCTGATTTTACTTCCTTACTCAAAACAAGACATGACAAGAATAATTTTAGAAATTTATCTACTTGCTGGTAGCCCTGGAACTATTTAAGTATGAATTTAGCACCCAGCATGGCAAGGGTTGCAACACAGACACCATTTTAATCCTGTCTGCTTTTCTTCTCAGTAGTAGTTGCACTAAATACCAACACAAAGATCCTATTTGAATTTATGTACGTTACGTCTGAACACAAAGGCCAGCAAATGGCAGTGCCACCATATTCAGAAAAGTGCAATTTGTGGGACTGTGACATGCTTTTTGAGACTGTCAGAAAAGGTGTCAGAAGATTCAGGCAAGGATCTCGAACACCATCCTCTCAATTTTTTGTATTTTGCTACCTTTCGCCTACCTGTTTGCCCTGCAAAAGCTTTCTCTAGCCTATTTTAAACCAACTATGCCCATCACTCAGCAGAAAAATGCAATGTGTTTGATAATCCTACCATTCCAGCACCCAGAATGTTGCAGGCCTAATGCAGAACATTAAACTCTTAAATTTTAGGTTGCAAGCCTAAGGCAGAAAATTCAACCCAAAATTTTAGTTTAAGGTATCCTGTTAATGTTATAGCCAGATATTTCCAACAAAATGAAAAGCAGCAGGAGAAAAAAATTTCTGAATATCATACTGCTGTTATACTTCAAAGCAACAGTATATTAGCATAAGTCTAAAAATAATTCTGTAAAAACACAATAATTGACTCTCTAATACTTAGAATTCATTATTTTTATTATTGTCCACCTGCTCATTTTCTTAAGTGATTAGTGTAATATGGGGACTGATCATATTCACAGGAGGCATAGTTTCTAAATTGAACTATTCTGAAATTTATTCAGAAACGTATCTTTTTAGATTAAGCTTTCCAAAAAGTTTCTGCAAACCCTAAGCTCATCAAAGGTTTTTAGTGAAGACAAAGTCACATTCCTTTGTTATTGATGTAGCTCTGAAAATTTAAAAAAGAAAAGCTAACATTTCACATAACGTTCTACATCTCCAGTATCCTTATTGTTCAGTCTTAGTAAGGGATGAACTGTGCTTCCTTTAAAAGAGATAAATAGAAGTAAAGTACAAGACTGGTCACACCTCTGTCATAACCTAACATTGAAGTTGTTAAGGAAAATGTGCTTCGGCTGGGACTGATCCTATTACATATCTACAAAATATCTTGCAGGTGGTCTGAACCTGATTTCCCTTTACATCCCTATTTTTTTTTTTTTTTAAACAAAACCTCACTATTTTAACCCTACTAAAACTAAATTCATCATTCTGCAAGGTATTTAAATCACTGAGAACTGAAGTAGGACTTCCTTCACTCAGGCAGATGGCAAGAACACCTTTCTATAGGAAGAAACAAAAGCATGTCTGCAATATACTTTATAATATTCTACTGCAATGTCAGCAAAATTGCTTCACTTTTCCTTTGAATTGTCATCACTTTAGGGCATTAAGACTTTTATCAATGCTTGGGCATCTGATAATTATACATTGTTTGTGATGACCAAAGAAGTTAAAATGAAAGCTATTGTTTCCACCAGGATACCTGTTTTACAAGGCCTGGAGTAAAAGAACGCTATTATACCACCCCTGCCTGGTACTGGAAGTCTGTGCTCAACAACAGATTACCTATAGCCAGCAACAGCAAGGCACATATAGGCTAATCACCACAGCTGGGCAGACTGCTGGTGTACCAGAGCACACTGGTGTGTAATAACTGTTGCAACACCCTCCTCCCCTCCATGTTATGACCAATTTATCCTACAGGTATTGTAATCATTTGAGAACATAAGGCAACTCTGCAATGCACAGTTAACTTATTTTTAATCTACCTCTAACTTTTCCACCCAGTTCAAGGCAGGGTAGAATTTGCTTCTGCTGCTTTATTGAGGTGCAACAGAATTTCAAAAGCATGAGATCGTTCAAAAAAGGGCAATACAGACAAACAGTTGTTACCACATCATGAAATAGTATGGACAGTAATTACCACTACACTGTGTAGTGCATTGATGTCACTGGATATTATATACGTGCATAACAAATGATGGAGAATACAGATGTAAAGACGACTCCAACATTAATAGCATGGTAACTGCGATGTTCAGTACTCAATTTCACATAAACTATCTTCTGCTTATAGTTTAAAATAATCTCTGATACAGATTTGTCTTTAAAAGCATAAGTCATAAGACACAATAAACTGCTTGCCATGCATTTTATCATGTTTCAAATGTTCTTATGTAAGAGTAGAAATTGGACAGCAAATCTGGTATCTCTCTGTACATGTCAGTTCTGGCTTGTCTGTACTGCCTATTTCTCAAATGAATACATGAAAATTAGTGGTGTTTTTTCCTTACACTGTTTTTTCCTCAAAAATATTGAGGTAGTGAGGAAAACATGGTTAATACTGTCTACTTCTTGGTCTTCACCAAGAAAAGCAATTATGACATTTTCCCCTAAGAATCAATTTCAGTGTGAAATTTTGTACACTTTCATCCTTGCTAATTTGTAGTAGAGAAATGGGTCTACTGCATTCTTTTTCCTGATTCCTTGATCAAATTACAGATATTATACATCTCTTTCCTACAAAATGGAGAATGAGGTTTTTGACTGTAGAACACATTAAGATCCTTGGATGTACTAAATACTACCCTCTGTTAAAACTGAGATTCTCACAGAAGATAGCTAACAGTAAGAACTTCATTTGAAGTATTATTAAGTTTTATATCGTACAGATGTATCACTTCTGGAATTAATCCAAATAAAGACAAGCATGAAATCTTTCTAAAATGACATGAAGTTCATTATCATCTTCATGATATTCTATTAACCTTAGGTCCTAAGAAGTCAAATGTTGCCTTATTTTTTTTAATCTGAAAATCACCGAGAACCTCACAGATAGACTTGGGTGCAGTTTCAGGAGAACAACTGTTCACAACTTAACAGATTAAACATTAGCTGAAATAACAGCCTCTTCCACTTTCTTCAGCTCAAGATATTCTTATCTAAGAAGTTAAGCTTGAAATACAAACACATTAACTGACTTCACATCAGGCACCTGAATCTACAGGCATTTCCTAACTTAGGTTTTTGGCTTTGCAACTTAAAAACTTCATTAAAAATGTCTTCCTCTTAAAAAAAAATTTGCAGAAATACTAAGTTGATACTACATGGCATCACAGGAGGATGCACAACTGATATTGTGAGGTATAACTGCTAGAGGATTTTATAGAATTGAACCACGCAGCCATCCCACAAAGTTATCCATCCCTCTGGAGTTAACACTTGATGTACATGTCATCACTCAATGAATGCACATGCTAGAATGGCATATTTTTTCTGGAGACCTTCAGATGTCTGAAACCAGAAGGATAATGAGACAGACTCCTACATTTGTCTGCAGTAGGGGACATCTCTCACATTTATTCCTGCTCTGGTACTATCCTTGACCATCTTACCTTCTTGCTTATTCTATTAATAGCAAATGGTATCCTTCAGAAAACTCGTATCAGTCCTTGCCAATCTTCTGTTCCCAAATCTAGAAAATGATCATTAAACTTGCCAAACCTTTCTCTCTCCACACAAGGCCTACAATTTCCTTACTTGCGTCTATCAAGCTATACACAAGTATCCAAATACCATCTCCTTGATAGCCTGTCCTGCTTTCTAGGGGCATCAGGCAATTTCTAGAGACACCTAAATAGAAATTTTACTAAAGAAACAGATAGGGTTTTTTTTTAAAAAAAAAAAACCAAACCCAAACAAAATTACCTTTTGTTGAAGTCAATAAATCATTTCTTATTTACATGTAAACTATCTTTTATCTACTTTAAAAAAACCAAACACAAAGCAGCTGCATGCAGGTGGGCAAGACACTAAAGTCCATTTTCACAGTTCACAGCAAGAAGCTTTAGCATGATAGCGTATATAGGCCTTCTTTTGGTGATACTGCGAGGTGAATCATCAACAGAACTACTAGGCACATAACAAGAGACACTCAAAAGGCAGGAAAAACTAAGATAAGTCCTCTCGAGTCAGATGGGGACTGCATCATATAGCATGAAGAATGTGCACGATGAGAGTGAAAAACGCTTCTAGAGATACCTTAGTGTGGCCTCCAAGTCAACAACAATGCCAAATATATTAACTACATAAAAATATCTGGAGAGCTAATAAAGTAACATACCAAGGTCACCAAGACCAGATGTTCCTGGACCAGAAAGTCTAACCGAGAAGTTACCAAGACTTTCTCTAGTATGATTTTTTTTAATCCCATCATGCTACTGTCCAGTTAACACTTTCTGTCAGGGAGAGGAAGGTAGTTATAGTTTCAACACAGTGTAGCTACATACAAATATCTAGAAACCAAGCATATCACACCTCTGAGCCATCCTCCCAACAACCCCCACTAGACACCTCCTAGCAACACCAGGATAACCAGCAGTCATTATTCTGGCATCTCTGGATGACTAAGAATTGACAAGTAGAGATTTGGTGTACTAATTCACTGGCAAAAAGGCTTATTCAAATTATTTTCTAAGAGGAGGTGAGGATGTTTCTGTCATGGAATACACAATATTATCAACCAAGAACCACTGACTACGGGTGAAATGTCTAGGGTTAAAGTCTTATGTATTTAGCATGGCAAAAATTACTTACCCATGCGGAAAACAGTGTCAATCAAATTGTTATGATAGAAAAAAAAACAATCGGAGGGGAATTGAAAGACTCATAAGGCTCCTTACTTGGCCTCTCACTCTACAGTTTCTATTCTAGAACAATCATCTAAAGCATTGCCTTATAGGTGTCTACTATGTCTCAAAACACAACTAGAGTCTTAAAAAGATTTCAGACAGAAAATTGTTTACTCACTGAGCTGACAATACAAATAATTTGCTTGAGTAAACTTGTGTGAACTTTTGAAAAGATGCCTAGCAACTGTAGGAAACAATAAGGAAGGATTTTTCCTCAAATTAAGAGTATTCTTAACTTTATACATAGTTATTTATGACTGGTTTAAGGCAGTCTGCTCTTTTACATTAATCATGTTTTTACTCTAGATATATATACGAGTGAGAAATTGCAGCTCTCACAACTTCCAAAATATTCAAACTTCAGTGCAGCTTCCTACTACACGAACACAGCAGCTTTAAGTAACTACTGAACTTATCTGCCAGCTTCTGTCCAAAAGAACTAACACCATTTTCTGTAAATTATGTTAACATCTTTGGTAATATTCAAGATCTGAAAGCACCTGGCAGGGGAGGGAGGGGAAGGACAAGACAAACAGGAATAACAAGGACAAACATCTTATATGCTGCCATTATAACGTGCTGTGTTCCATCACACTTTCTGCCCAGCCTCACTCTACAATGTATCTATCAGAAGACATCTTTCAAGATGTCTGGATTACTCAGCAAAAACTAACCAAGAACAGAACAAATACCATAGCTATTTACCAGATAGCTTCAAACACTTTAGCTATGAAGATATATGTTTATATTTGTGGGATAAAATTGAGCTTGAGATTTAAGAGTAGCCCACAGACATTTGGTACCTACATGAAATGAATTGGTGGCCTCAGTTCAGTTATCCTGGAGGTCTTATCTACTCGAGTGTAGAGTACTGAAGGTAACATGTGTGATAAAGAAAATAGACTCTGTGGATTCTATTCTGGATTTCAGACATGTGATCAGGTATTTCCTGTAAGTCTTGTAATATCAGCTAGTGTGAAGTAGCTGATTTTATAATATACTTTAAATCGCACATTTTTTTTCAAATCTGAGCTTTAATAAGGGAGATATACTCAGATACAGCATGTATCATGAATTTAAGGAATACTTTGGCTTTAAATAAAAAGATTACAATCACACTATAAATTCAGTAACATTTCAATATACTATGAAGTTGTATCAGCTGGATTCCTAGGCAGTCTCTCTTCAAAATTACACATAATTAAGAAAAGTAATTTAGAAGTCATCTAAGTGTACACAATTACAAAATCAGTACAATCAGCTCTTTATCTGACTATTAAGTGAACCACTGAAAACAACAGTTGTACTGAAACCTGTATTTATCACTTTCAGAACAGTGATATTCCTTTGCTTTCCTATCACCACCCTCAACCACCCCAAGATTAGGTAATTGTAAGAGAAAGAATATAATGGTAATAAGACACAACTACACTTCCAAATATTTTTATTCATTATATGTAACTTGGCTGCCACGGATCTTAAAAATATTTATTCTCCAAAGTGAATGGCCTACTATTAAAACATAATGTAATATGAATTGTAACTCGTACACAACACAGAAAAGATAATGCTTATGTCTTTAAAAAGATAAGGTTTTCTTACCACATATTTTACGGCACTTATGAACTGGTTATGAAATAGCAGATGTTGAGTTTCATCCTCTGGATTTGACGCAGTATAAAGCATTCCACAAATATTACAGGAAATCGCACCAAATCTCTTCTGTCCTGCATCCTATTTAAAAAAAAAAAAAAAAGGTATTTGTCAATTGCAAGCACAGTAAATAAGTTCAACAGAGCTTTCATGTAATCAGACATGCCTTTTGTAACTTATCTTCTGGAAACTCAACATTCAGAGGCTAAAATGGAGCGAAACAGGACAAAGAACAAGTACAGAATTTAGAATTCTATCTTTCAAAAACCCACACAGCCTCAAAAGGCACTGGCATTAGTCACAGAGCAAACTCTACCTAACATTAAAATTAGCTCCTCCCCATTAGTTTTGAACAAATAACTTCTCTTTTATTTTATGAAATACAAAGAACAGACAATTCCTCCCTCATTACCCTATTTGCAGTAGGTATATTCCACAAAGAAAACTCCCACATCCAACCTCCCTACTACTTGGTTTTCCCGATAGTTCTGCTACTGCCTGTCTGACTTGCTTTGAGATGTGCCAAAGGTGAGCCATTCTCCTGAATGTTTGCAAGGGTACTATCAAAAACAAAAGTTACAGAAATAATGTTAATATCAGCATACAACTGCAACAGCTAATTACTACCTTTTAGGGTTTGGGGTGGGTTTGTTTGTTTGTGTGGGTTGTTTTTTTTTTTGTTTGAGGCGTTTTTGGGTTTGGTTTGGTTTTGAGTTTGGTGGGGGTTTTTTGTTTGGTTTTTTGTGTGGTTTTGTTTGTTTGGTTTGTTTTTACAAAACCCAAATATTTCAAGGCAATCAAATAGCACGATGGTCTTTTATCCTTCTTTTCACTGATTTGAAGCCTTATTTAATATACTCTCTGAACTTAACTCTTAACTGGAAACAGCTAACTATGATGTTTGACATGCTGTCTTAACTGCACAGGGTTCATAACTTATTTTTCAGAGACTGGGTAGCAGCTGCCATACAAATGCAAGATCATACCATTTTACTCATGACCCATTAGGTTATCCTGCTACTCTATAACCAGCCAAATCAAGGGCACTACTCAGTCTACTACTTTCCTATTTATTCATTAAAACAATGTTATTAATTTGGAAGTATGGTCAGATTAAGGAGTGCCTAATAAAGAGTCAGGCAAAGGTGGTGCCTTTTGCAAAGAGCAAAATAATACCAGTTAGATTGAAGTCTCGAGCCAAAAAGGCATGTTTTAAGTTATGGCTTAATGCTCAAACGCATTTTTTTCCTTTAATTACATTTGGAAATTGAATTCATGTAAGCAGCAATAAATGTCACTTTTAATCTATTTTAACATCTATCACAAGTAATAGAGAAACAAAGTTATTTTATACTCTAAAATAGGATTATATACAAGCAAAAGAAGAATTCAAGGTGCTATTTAAAAGGAAATTGATCTGTGCACACAAATTAAAAGTGCCCAATTTGCAAGAAAACAGATCACCTGAACTTAATACTGTTTTCTAAGAGCTGAAAATACTCATAGTAAAAAAGCCTACTTTACTGAAGAAAGCATTTTGCAACACAGCAAAACTGTTTATGAATCATTTCTAACTCCTTCCATCTTTAAATATATGTTTGTCTAAGAGCTAGATGACAGCTCAGTTCTCTACACAACAGCAACTTACTTCAAGCAGTCAACAGTGAAATCTAAAACGTAGGTATGAGTTTCTTTGCAAGACAATACTAAAGGTACAATTGACCAAGCAAACTCAGAGTTGAACTTCTCTTTTACAGCACATAGATGGAACTCAGCCAGAAGAAAAAAGCTGGATCTGAGAAGTCACTGCTTTAATGGTATATCAAATTATACAATCCCACTGTATACAGAAGGAGAAACATTAATTTTCTGGAGGAAAAAGGAAAGATAAACTCAGGTTAGATTTGCGAAGTCAGAATAAGATGGGGTTTCTAAAGGTGTAAAAAACTGAATCCAACACATGTTATTTTACCTGCAGACTTCCTTTAAAGCAGCAACATAGTTCAAAACAAAGTACTCATCTGGCCACCAAAATATACTGCATTTCAAGGGTTTATACATGAAAGATAAATAAAGGCAGTTTATTGGGAAGGAATCATCCTTCAATGGCGATTATCTTAACTAATTGAACTAAACTTAGCAATTTCTATCTTGAAGACGGAGAACATATCCCTTGTTATCTAGGGTACGATAAGTGAAGAAGAAGTCTACTTTAATGCCTGGAATATTCTTTAAAAAAATATCAGACATGTAAATTAGAATATCAGCTACATAAAGCAACTCTTAAAATACTTTGCACATATCAGTACTGCAGCGAGTCTCACAAAACATTTTCTGTTCAAACAATCAATGAGCTAATGGTATTTAAGCTAAACTATCTATTAGTTTACTACCAAAAATCTCAAGCCAAAAAAAAGCCTAGCTACGTAGGAAGTCATCAAAAAATTTGAGGCAAGGATATCCTCAAAGTTGTCAGGCTCCTTAGCTCATCCCATCTTGCCTTGTAAATACATATGCTTTGCAAGTCTCCAGGAACAGATTATTTCCCGGGAACAGTACTGACATATTGTATTTTACAGTCTGACTTTTTTGAATGTTGCTGGTATCAGTGGGTTTGGGTTTTGGGGGAGATTTCTTGGGGGTTTTTTTCAGGATTTCAACCATACTGCCATTTTTATATGCAATGGGCTACACACAGATTAATATTAAAAACCTGTTATGTGAATTACCAGAAAAAAACCACATTATAGTATCTAAAGCATCTTTTGAACCCCTAACAAATGCTGACTATACTTTTTAGCAAATACAATACCCTGAGTGCAGTAAAGAAGATATACTTTTTGTGTAACTGAAATACTATTTCAAAGCCACATCACAGGACATAATGCTTCAGACAAAAAAACCAAAAGGCAGCTTTGTAAATCCAGTGCTGACTACAACAACAACCACCACCACCAAAACAGGACATGCAAAATGAAGTCAGGAATTATGAAGAATGCATTTTTGTACTTTTACAAAACATCTATAGAATATGACTATTTTTAACTTGATGTCACTGCATGAGCAAAAGTGAAAAGGGCATATATTAAGAGGGAAGAAGTACTCCCAAACAATAATACTGCATTAAAGCTTGCCAGTCCTTCCTAATGGGGAGGAAGGAACAGCAAAAAAAAGAAAAACCAACCCAAAGACATCTTATGCACCACATGAGAGTAAATAAAAACTTCAAACTGGGACTTTGCAAAAAGAAAAAAAATTCTTCTCAGCAAACATCAGATACTGGGCACTGGAGAATAAATTCTTGACTTGTGGTCACAACTAGAAAAAGATGTAAGAGGTTTGACTCTCAGAACTTAGACAAATGTTTTTCAGAGCAATATTGAAGAAAATGTGCATTTGCAAGCAGGAAAACATCCCCAGATTCTGTGTAGATGGCAATAAAGCATTCCTAACATCTCAGGCAATCCTCATGAATAAAAGCACAGGATATATGAGGATCCATTGTTTCAAGGCTAACTGTAATTGAACACTGCAACAATGTTGCCTTAATCCCCAGAAGGGTTTATAATTCTGTGTTAGACAGAAAGAAAAGTCTTACCAATATCTTCTCAAAGAAGGTGCATGTCTGCTGATCCTCCGTATGTGGAATAAGGAGCCCTGCAAGCAAAAAAGGCATTTGGTGCCTCTGTAGGAGATGAAAAGGGGCCCTTTTTGTTTTGTCTTGGTCTTTTCTTTTTTTTTTTTTTTTTCCCCCTTTTTTCTTTTCTCTCTCTTCAGGCACACATTAGGTCACCTCCTTCTTGATTACCTAGTGTTAGTTAGAGGAAGATTATTTTTTCCTCTGTCTTTTCATAGAACAAAGAATAAAACCCAGCCATGGAGACAGGCAGGATGTAAAGGAAATACAGGAAGAACAAAAAGATTTTTGGGCTCTCCAGTGAAAATTAAAAGCTGATGAGTAGATCCCCTTGCTGACCAGGAGGATCAGAAGACATGTCCCAACACAGAAACAAGTTCACTTCAGAACAAAGACTGTGGAGTTTAACAAAAAAAACCAACCAACCAACAAAAACCAACCCATCACCAATTACCATCCTTCTGAAAAGATATTGTAGGTAAAGGATATAAATAAATTAAAACTTTCAGAACTGTGATGTATCTAATTTCACTTACACATATTTGAAAAATGAAAATGGAGGGTCATTATCCATCATTAAATGATATCCTCACTGGTCATTAGCTAAAATAATATAAAAAAACCCCAAAGCTAAAGAACAAATCTGCACAATATTTACAATGGACAATCAATCCATTTTCAACCCATATAAAAACATTTTCCAAGAATATTATAGAGAGTGTTCCAGTGTCTACTGGTTTTGGCTGAGATAACATTCATTTCTTTGACAGCAGCTGCTATGGGGTTATGTTTCAGATTTGTGCTGAAAATAGTGTTGATAACACGTGTATGTTTTAGCTATTGCTGCACAGTGCTTACACAGGAGCAAGGCCTTTTCGGCTTCTTACCCTGCCCTGCCAGCGAGTAGGCTGGGGTTGCACAAGAAGCTAGGAGGGAACACAGCTGGGACAGCTGACCTGGACTGACCAAAGGGGTATCCCATACCCTACGATGTCATGCTGAGCAATAAAAGCTGGGGGAAAGAGAGAGGAAGGGGACAACATTACACACGATGAAGTCTTGTTTTCGTGGCGATGGCTAAACACCTGCAAGCCAATGGGAATCACAGAATCACATAATCATCTAATTGGAAGAGACCTTTAAGATCGTCAAATCTACCCGTACACCCTGAACTACTAGGGTCCCTAAACCATGTCCCTCAGTGCCACGTGAATTAACTTCTTATTTTGCTTTCCTTGCATGCACAGCTTTTTTGCTTTACCTACTAAACTGTCCTTATCTCAACCCACAAATTTGGGGTTGAGATCACACTGCTTGGGAGGACTGAGTGAGTAGCTGCAGAGTGCTTAGCTGCCGGCCAAGGTTAACCCACAACACAGTGTTAGTAGCCTTGGTGCCTGAATTTCTGTATAGGGTCCCCAGCTGACCTTACAAAACATTCTCACCTTCAGGACAAAGGACACCAAACACAATCCCCCTGAATTTGCTAAAGAAAGCTGGCTTGCTGCAGCAACTACAAATCGGAAGGAGTGATAATAAGAAAGGATGGCCATTACTGCCCCACTAAGAGCAGAACTATCCCAAAGGGTAAGATTTGTGTAGGAAGAAAGGAAGAGCAACTGCTCTCAACTACTACACTCCCTCCCCAGCCACTTATGCAGTAACCACTGCCTTGTTTTCACTGGGATTATAGGAAAGAGGCAGTATGTAACTAATGTGAACAACTGATCATTGCCCAAAAGCCATTCTCCACTTCCTCAGAGAAATGGACAACTGGACTACACCACCTTTCTTCGAAGGAAGAAAACAGCAACTTTAATGATAGCTATCCAGCTTTCTTCAGTATAAGAAGAAATCACTTTTACACTTATTATTTCCACCGAGAATTGTGTTATCAGCTTAAATCAAAATATTTCTTTCATGTATCACCTATTTCAGTCAAACAGGAAACTATGTTCAAGATTAACTAAAATATATGTAAGGAAACATTTAAGTATGGTATCCAAATGTGTAAACTGAATTAGCGTACACTTCACTTCCACATATAGCATCAATTCAAACCTCTGAATCAAAAGGACCTTCCTTCAAGCAATCCTGATCCATGTATTTGCTGATATCTATAAAGATCGTCTACATTTAATCATGTTTGCTTGTACCCAGCATTAACTCAGACCTCTAGAACAGCAGAGAGTCTCTATAACTCTATACTATTCTTCATCAATTCAGTGACTTCTTTTTGCTGTTCATTCTTTTTACACATTCTTTCCTAAAATTCATGAAAATCATTTTCAAAAGACTAGCTTAATTTTCAAAGGAACATGTGTTCCTAGTGGCATAAAACGGAAGAACCATCTCTGCATCTCATAGGTGATTATTTAGAACATTCCTTTGTAGCATTAATGCTTTTATCAATTCCTATTCTTATGGTCACAATTTTGTCCAGGCAAGCAGAATTTTTACAAAAAGCAAACAACTGACTCTCTTTGTCTTGGATGTAAAGTGTATCTCATTTTGTGAAAACAGAAAACATACCTTCGCACATTTGTATTTCCCTACATTTCAGAAGTTAAAGGAACAGATGATTCCATATTCAAGTTCTCATATTTGCACACCAGTTTTAAGCACTTGGAAAGTAAAGAACGATTTTAGTGCATTACTCTATAAAACTTCCATCAGGGAGCTTCACGTAACCTGTCAACCTACCAATTGATCATTTATATGAAGTGTAAGAGGGTAGAGTTCACAAATATTCAGAACAGGTTACTTATCTAAACACCAAGTCATGGATTTGGAACATAACATATTTTTAGCCTCAATCTTATTTTCTGTACTCCAGAAAAACAGATCATACTCTCCTCAGTCTGAACGAAATCTTTGCGCATCATTTCGAACACCATTGTGTCCTGTCAGTTTTATGAAGTTTGCTGCACCGTTAGATTCCTTGCTGAACCTACTGAAGTTCTACGCTCTGAAGATACTTGCTTTTTAAGATGTGCGACAGCAAGAACATCTGAAGAAAGCAGAAACAAGTAATCTTTTGTCTTAGTTGTATTTCTACAAAATGAAGATAGTTTCACATTAGAAAGCTGCTCAGATAACTAGATGATAACAAGAAAGAGAAAGGTGCAGGTACAGCTACAAAATGTCTTCTACAAAACAGAAGTTGTATTATTTTACTTCTGTTACAGTCAAATAGCCTTAAAGCTTGCTAAAGATTAAATTACTTAAGAAAAATAGAAAATTAGTCTATTCATTATAGCAATCATATAGGAGAAGAAGGAAGGTAAGATACATCTTTAAGGATTAAAGATAAAAAAATAAAAACGAAGACTAGTTTTACCCTAACACCTCTGTAAATACAGCTCAGGAATTGAAAAGGTTAGAAGACACAGACAGTATTGTTAACAGCCCAGATTCTGAGCTCCAGGTACTGTAAAGGCAATTAAAAGGACAGATGTCAAACTTCAATACAAAAGACTATGAAAACTCAATTGCAAGAACTCAGCAAAACAAAGATAGTGTATCATGTGTTAAGTCAAGCCCAACTAGTTTTTCTGCTTCAGTTATAAGAAGCAAAAAAAGGTTCTGTACATACATTAAGTTGGAATGACTTTATAGATCTCCAAAAGAATCAGATCTCACAGTAGAGAGCACCAAATGGCACCTTTCAGGTATTTAATTTTTTTAAAACGTGTAATAAAGGGCAAGTTAAATGTTCCTTACTAAGAATAAAAGCATGACTTCCCAACTTTGCTCAAGGTAAAGAAGAATAATGAAATACTTCTTTTAATACAACACGCCAGAAACTTGAAACAAAAATTATTTCTAGCTATTAACTATAAAATTTTTTACATACATTATAAATGCTAATTTAAGGACTTGACTTTGCGTAGTAAGACTGCTCTGTGTTTAGGAGAAATTTCAACAGAACAGTTTTTAAACCAAATTAATCTCTTCTCTGTTCTCACAGGATCGTTACAGAAGTACATAACCACCTTTGAAAGTATCTCCTTAAAAAAAAAAAAGTCCGGCCATTCAGAATCCACATTTAAGAAATTCATCATGGTTTTGCAAATGGAACTATTAATTACAAAATGTTCCTTATTCTATTACATGCATTTAATCCTAAATCTTTTGAGTAATTGTACAATCAACTTTCAGAAGTCAGTTTAGCAATTTTTTCCCTCCAGATGCCTACACGAACTATTCTAAACATAACTATGTCTCATCTCCACAGTAACTACTGGCAAGGATAGTATTTTACAAAATGGCTCAACAAATATTTGCGTTCTTCTATGTGGTCTGACAATGCTAGAAGTAGTTTTCCCCCACATAAAATAACAACAGAGCACTACCTTACTTAATGCTTTCTTGGTAAAGCGAACTACAGGTGTTACCAAAATGTCCTTTTAACACAAGAAAAAGCCTACTCTGAACTCAATGAAATCAAAGTGAATTAGATTTGTATGAAGTGCTGAAACATATTAAATATTATGAAGCTGTTAGTTTCACATTTAAAAATTAAACACAGGCTCACTTGCCTTTTCCAGAAATACACAAAGAAAACAAGAAACTAGACCTTTCCCATTTTCCCTATCATTCTTCACTGATAACCCATTCTTCATATTCTAAAATTTTGCTAGGTAAATAACTTAAAACTTTACTGTTGAATACCTAGGGAAAAAATAAGACTTTCCTAATTTGGGCTGAAAACAAGAATACTTTACAATAAGTTGCAAAAAATCTCTTTCATGAATACTGCAGAGGAGAGCTGCAAAACCTCTCTTCAGCAGCTAAGCAGAAAGTTATGAATGTCTTCTTGTCAAAGACCCTAGCAACTCTTCAGTCAAGTTCTATTACTCTATAAGCAAAAATTAAGTTAGCTTTAGTGAAATGAAAAGGAATATTCTTAGTCCTTTTAATATAGTTAAGGTATTTAATAACACGTTTTAACTCTGTTGGAAAACTGAGTTTCAGAGACAACAGCTAAAATACTTCTTAAATGTTAGATACAGTTCATTTATCATCCTATGAATGAATAAAGTGCCTAGATTATTATCACTTCAGGCAAATCCAGGATATGTTTATCAATTTAGTTCTAAGAAGTTCTGATTTTAAAATATTTCAGAATGGATATAGGAGAGTGTTCAGAATTCACCTGGTTCTATTGTAGTTAATATTTTCATGTGCATAATCCATGTATTACATGAAAAAATTGCAATTTAGCAAGATCACCAGTTATATACGCAAGGGGTAATTTCCTAAGAAGCTTACTACAGAGTCTCCCTTCCTAATAGCCTGAATTCCTCTTCCTCGGTAGCTTCCCAGCTGCAGCCTTTCATTTCTCAAGAATCATCTGATGCTTGGATTATTAAAGACACAAAATGAAACACAATCAAACTCCAATTGTTTCCCTGTCAAGTTGTGTGATTCTACAAGATAGAAAAACGATTGTGTGTTACCTTCTTATTTGGCATTTTCTTGTTTTAAAAGAGATACCTGCATTCAGTAGCTAACAGCAAAAAGCATAAGAACAAATAACCAAACAAGTATGCTGCTTAAATATTATGGTGCAAACAAGTGCATCTAGAAGAAAATCTTTTGTTTCAGAACAATGGACATTTGAATGATGCAGGAATAAATCTGTTGGTAGTTAATTTTACACACAATCTGTCGTATGCATCTCCCCCTAGAATTCTGATATTTTAAGAAACCTGAGATGTTGCACACAAAGGCAAATTCATTCTCCCTAAATAACTGTATTTTTACTGAATAGCCATTTGGGGGAAAACGACGGATAATGGGGAGGTGAGGGAAACATTGTTCCCCAGATTTTAGCTCACACCTTGACACGAAGAATAGCCATGAAGCGGCCATGAAGCAGTTTGCTAATCCCAAGAATGGAATGTGGTTACCATGGCTAAGGCCTACTGCAGCTGAGTGCAACGTACCATACCTTCGAACGCGGACAGGAGTGATGCTGAGGCAATACGGTCTGTCCCTGTTCCTGGAGGTAACAATGGGCTGCTATAGTTAACTGCATCAACCGCTATCAAGAAAGATGGATCACTACTGCCATGCCAGCAAAAACGGTGAAATCGTGTCCTCTAGCTGAACTTTGCTCATTATAATGTCATTATAATACCAAAACACACCTCCATCCCAAAGGCTACCCGCCTCCAAGGTGCGATCACTCCCCACTGGGCATGTGCTCTGTATTTTAACAGCTGAACTTTAAAATGTGAAGCAAGAGATTTTTAATCCAATCAGAACCAAAAGAATGTATGACTAAAGTCACTCAAGCTCCACCTAAAAGTATAGAAACAATATAAAAAGTGGCGAACAGAAGGGGGATTTGGGGAGCAGAAGACCACCATCGAAACTTTGGGATCGGTCAACGGGCTGAATCGATCTTCTCCCCTCCCATAGGGACGCCTATTGGGTAAGAGCTCTGTGTTTTGCGCACTTAAATATGAACATCAGGCTAGCTATTAATAACCATTAGCGTTTAGGTTTGCTTGTGTGTTTAGGTTTGTGTGTGTGTGTGTGTTTAGTGTTTGCTCTAAATCCATCTCGCAGTCAATACCCTCTCACCGGTATAATTCGAACCTGCATTTTGTCACGAATCTACACAATAAATTATTATAGTTGATTTAATACTGAAGGGATTTGTCTTTGTGTAACTGCTAGCGAGGGTCCCTGAATAGGTTAGGCAAATATCCTCCAATCTTGTGGGCTGCCAAGAGGGACTTCAGTTTCAGTGACGCTGCCAGCGTGCCTGGCAGGCTGGCCAAGTTGTAAAGAACCCAAGGAGGTTCCCCTTCTCCCTAACAGGAGTGTGGTGGGCAGGTTGGGTGACAGGAGTTTGTCTTTCTTGGGAAACTAGTGGACTGGACAAATTGTAAAGGGTTTGGGAAACCCCCCTTCTGGGCCAGGAATTTTCTTTATCTATCCTCCTGGCCCCCCTTTTCCTGACACCATTCTATTAAAAAAAATGCAGAAATTTAACAAGAGTCACCTTAAAACTTTAAGTTTGTCTGCTACCATTTTTCCATCAATAATGAATGACAATCTAGTACAGGTTCTTCTTTCACAAATCATTTACAATGGTAACAGTAGTACGTATAAGTAATGATTATTAGACAGGTTCATAAAAACACAGCATTGCTAATTCAAAAGTAGTTTTTCAAGAAGCTATAATCCGCACTAAAAGGGTGTTACTTACTATGATCAGCTGCTTTTCACCATCTTTTCCTGCTTCTTTTAGCTTCTGAATATGTTCCTCAGATGGTAGGAAGTTACTGCATTTTGATGGTAATGAAGGATTTGACAATGGAACCCTCAAAACAAATACATTTCATGTTAAAAAGGGACTGCTTATACATGTCATCCTAGACAGCTGAATCCGTTGTCATTAGTGTAACTAAACTTCAATGAGTTGCAAATCCGAGTTAATTACCCAAAACAGTCCTATATATCTTAATTCGTAATTCAAATGGAAAAAAAAGGAAATGGAAGGATTAACAAAAAAATACAGTTTGTGACTAGCCTAATTACAAGATTTTTTTTTAAATGAAGATTTTAAATATTAAATTTATAATCAAGTGGAGTAGATTAGTCACAACCATTAACACAAGGATTTAACTGACGCATTTTCAGAGCATGACTGATGGTGCCTAGTGCTATACATATCCTATGTAAAGCTCAGGTTTCTAGTTTTAAGTATCAGACACCAAGCTCCTAAAGCAGACGATGTAAATATTCCCACAAATGTAAGTGGGCAATATAAAACAGATGTCATAAATCTCTCCAATTCAATTCAAACTTATTCTCTTCTAATGGCTGGCAGCAAAGGGAGGGAAGAGGACCTGAGGAATAAATGGATGGGTATTACTGGAATCTCTCTCGCTCAGTTTGTTTCCTCTTGTCATGACTGACAGAAACACTGGAATGTACTATAATACATGAACAACAAACTTATTCTATGAACTTGTTACTATATTCAGGGGGAAAACTATATTAATTCCAGGTTTGGATAATACAAGTGGAGGTCACCAAAGCAAAACTCTCAAGTAAATACTCATACTTCAACTATGTATTTATGTGTTTTCTGTTTCTGAGCAAACTAAGGATACAGGGCCAAACACTTCATCGTACCAGCTGCTGTAGTACATGTAGCAAGTGAGCATTTTCAAAAATAAAAACTATTGCCAGACCTTTTAAAAATAGCAATTTTTGTGCTAAATCAGAGGGGGTTTTTTTATTCCTATCATGTGCTCCAAAACTTGCATTAAATAGCTACTTCAAAGTTTGCCCTAAAGAGAGCTACACTGTAGATATGCACATTACTCTTTGTTATGGCAGGGGTACCACAGAAAGAATGATGGCTTAAATCTTGGATAGTGTACAGAAAGCAGGGTAAGAAAGCTCTCACAAGATAAATATATATCCAAATGATAGTAAAGCAACACGGGCTTGTTCAGCTAATAAAGTTAATAAATTTGAGTAGATACCATAAAGCTGTTTGGCAGTTGAGAATAAAAATAAGAAAAATCAAAGTTATTGTAATATTCATTGAAAAAAATCTAAAAATATTCATTTAACTGGTTTTACATCTACCTTACCACCCATCTCCTGTGAAATTCCATAGTAGTACAGTTTTCAACATGTACAAAAGGGCTGGTTAGTCAGAATTGTTAATCTGGCCTCTGAGAGATGCACTGAAAATGGAAGGCATTTCTTCTTGTGCCCATGATGAATACAGAAAACAGTATCAATATACTAACCACTGTGCCAACTATGTTGCTGTTCAAGGTATCAGGTACAAAGAAATGACTCTTTAGCTTGTAATTGGCTAAAACCAGAGACTGTCAGTCAACATGATCAAGGATAAAATGTAAATTTGAACTGTTAGTAGTAAGAACAAGAATAATTTTTTATATGGCAGCTGGGCCTTTTACTTCACAGCAATCACAAAATAATCCCAAATTAAAACCCCTCTTCCCCACTAAAATAATTTCATATATACACAAGACTTCCATAATGTAAGGATTAGAAAACTCTTCCAGAGGTGAAATAATTCAATAAGTGAAAATTATGTGGTAAAACCTTTCCATACTCTCCGGTTATCATGTGGTTTGAGGAAGAGGCCATTAGAAAACCAACTCTGTTAAATTCTACTTTTTAAAATAAACATGCAGTTACAAATATCACGCTTAATTTTCTTAAAAAGATAAAAACACCCCTTAATAATTGGGCAAAATGAAAGTCTATTTTTATAAAGGACAAGGCACTTGAAACTGAAAGTTGAGGTTGGGAGACAAGAGAACAGTTCGTCTTATAATAAAAACTTCCATAATTCTACGGAAGGTTACTGTAATTTCACAATGTATGAAATACCATACCTGTTCTCAGTTTCAGAAGTTTGATTTGTAAATGAAGTTTGCATCAACTGCTTGGGAGCCAAACCTACAATTAATCAAAGATTGTAACCTTATTGTGATATTTTTAGTTGCAAAGGAAAGTTGAGCTACACAAAAAACAATTTACAAAAAGTTATTCAAAGACAATGTTGCAATTTGTTCATGGCCAATTAAAAAAGATGCAACCTTGAGGCAGTATTTAGATGTTCTTCCATGTATACTTAAAAAAATCCACAATTTTCGACATTTGCAGAGCAGTTCTGCAAAGGAGTTTGCTAGCAGCTACACAGTAGTGAAACTACACGTAGTGAAAACATGTACACGTACATGTAGTGAAACTACATAGTTTAAGTCTGTTTAGACTGACGCCCATTTAAATAGCTCTATGTATAGTATTAGAATCATAAATCTATAGTACACCTCCACCCAAGGTGTGTTCTATAACACTTAAGGAAAAGAAACAATCAGCAATAGCAAAAGGAAGAAAAAAATATTTTTTAAATTCTCTTAACAGTACAGTTGGAATATTTTGCCCTTCAAAACTACCCTACAATGGCAGGAAAAAAAAAACCAACCAACTAGTTAGTAAAGCTAAGCAGTTAAAAAGTACACTCAAAATCAGGGTCAGAAAAAAAAATCCAACCAAACCCAAAACTCAAATCAAAAACCCAACAAACCAAAAACCCAAAAGCAAAAGGATGAAATATCCAGAAGTTAATGAAGAGATTGTGTTAGTGATCCACTGATAGTATTTCTTAGTCAAATGTACTTGAGTGAAAATATTCACATCACAGGTTTGACAAACTGTATTCACAGGCTGATAAATGAAAACTATATCATAAAAACAAAAGAGTGATTACTCAATAATTTGGTCGAGATCAAATAGAACAATTTAGGAGAAAGAAATGCAGACACTCGAAGGGCAACCAACAGAGAATCCTTAACAGAAACTGATTCAAGAGAAGAACCCAATGAAATACCTAAGTTTTACTAGTTTAATACACGGAAAAGGAAAGGATTTGCTTGGGGTTTTTTCCCTGTTTGTTTGTTTTAGAAGGTGTCTCTTCACTTTTACTCAAACGGAGCATATTTAAGCATTTAAGTACTCATAGAAAAAGCACAAAGACACACTAAAAGCAGAGCTAGGTAAAAAACCAGACACCTCTCTTTCCCACTACTCAGCCCAGAGATAAAAGGACTTTCACTGCTACTACAGTGGCCATGGGTGTGACACACAAATAAATATAAAAACCCTGGTGAACAGTTCCAATTCAGAAATTTAGTTCTGCACCAATTATACCTTATTCTGTGAAATACTCCTCTGAAAGGAAGACTTATGCTTCCCATAAAATTGGCCAGAAGAGGAAAAATTAGTAGCAAACAGTTACCTTGAGGTTCATTTTCTCCAGGTTCTTTTTTTAATTGTTTTGGTGGCTTAGGAGCTGTAATATACTTTACTGGAGAACTTTCTGGACTTGATTCCAAATGTAATTGAAAGTTCTAAACAAAACAGAAAACATAAATAAAAAACCTGAACTGTTTAATGCCTCTAACCTATTAACTGAGTTAATTAACATCTTGAATACAGTACCAGGTTTCTGATTACTACATTATTCTATGCAAACACAATGCAACTGATCAGCTAGTCCATATTGAAGTTTGTGGTATTAATTTTGAAAAAAAATTTCATTTTATATATAAGCTTGTAAAATACTTCCTGTAGAACACCTCTGTCCTTAAAATCTGAAATTTTAATAGAAGCTCATTCAGACAGAGAACACTTTTCTCCCCTTTCATTTCTTTTAATGTATGTTTTCAGAACAGATCAGCTATGCAAGCTTAAGTCATCAAACAGCGTCCATATGAATCTGTACAACCTCCAGCTCCAACATGAAATCTGATCGATCAATGCTTAATTAACTAGAGGACTTAGGAGGGTGGAACAGATTCATTTTCCAGCTTACTATCATCCCATCTACGACAACACACCAGTAAAGGATCTTAAACACCTTTGAAAATGTTAAGTTTCTGTAAAATGAAGTCATTGTTAAAACAAACTTTCTGAGCATGGCGCTCTCAGAAAAGAGAACAGATTTAGAACAGCCTCCCACCACACACCATAATTAAAATGACTTACCTCATCCGGTCTTGGCTCACATAAATGTTTTGTCAAATTACGCAACAAACAATTTTCTGCACTTCTCTTTGTGGGCTGTTTTATTTCTAATGTCACTTCTTTAGTTCCAGCTCTTTCAGACGAAGGATCTGACTTCTCCTGCACACGAGTTGCACTTTCATTCTCAGAAAGTCCTGTTACTGACAGCTTGCCTTGTGCCTTCAAAAGCTCTGCTTCTGTAGCTACCTGACTTGCCTCTGAAACTTCAGGGTAATATTTTAACAAAGAAAGCTTGGGGGCATTTGCAGAATTTAAGTTACTTTGCTTCATGTTACTAGCTTTCAGTAATTTAATTTTGGTCCATTTTGAGTTTTTCTTTGAGGAGTTATTTCTACCATTCAGGGTGCATTTGACAGGCATTCCTTTTTTGCTAGGGAAAAAACGTTTGCATTGAGTACTTTGACTGGGTTCTTTCTGAGTAAGCATTTCACTTTGC
Organism: Bucorvus abyssinicus; assembly: GCA_009769605.1. Classification (NCBI taxonomy): domain Eukaryota; kingdom Metazoa; phylum Chordata; class Aves; order Bucerotiformes; family Bucorvidae; genus Bucorvus; species Bucorvus abyssinicus. Next base: position 12,450,592 of record CM020052.1, on the reverse strand, counting down.
TGAAGCTGTATTTCGGCATGCTTTTCTTCTACTTTGCTATACTCAGCATTAGGGGAATTTTTCTTCACCTCTACCGTATCTGACTCAATCTCACCTGCAATTTCTTCACAAAGTTCAAGGATGCTTACCCTTTTGGATTTTGCATCGTTCTCTGGTTGATCAGCTACATTTGTTTCACTTACTGATGACTGTGAAATCTTTTTTGGTTTTGTGCTGTTTTTTACATTCTGATGCATTTGTTGTTTTTCCTTCATTACTGTCTTAGAATTTGGCTTAAGAGAATCTGTTTTCAATTCCTTTGAGTTGCTAGCAACAGAAGATACAGGGCCCATTTGGTCCTTCTTAACTTCCTTAAGACTCTCCTCAGGACATAATGATGACCCTTGAAGGCTGTGTTGAAAGCTGCTGGAATTATCATTTTTATTATCTGCTTTACATTTTTTCTCTTTCAGAGAGCTGGTCACTTCTACATGTATTTCTTTATCCTCATTTGTATTGTTTGGCTTTATTTTTGTGTTTTTCTGTTCAGTTTTCTCTCCAGTAGATTTAAGCACTTTTGCTGCAACGCTGTAAATGTGTCTTTTTGCCTGACCACTTTGTTTAACTTCCAAAGCTTTTTTTTCATTAACTTCTCTGTTCCGCAGGGATCTTGCTTGTACATGTGTTAACTGCTGCAGTCTCTGTGATCTCCTCATTACTGGCTCATTTGGTGCAATTATGCATTTTGACTTAGGAATTTCTTGCACAGATTTTTTCTGGCATACCTCCTTATTTTTTGTAGATTTAGGCTGTTGGACCTTTTTGTCAAGTACTGTTTTATTCGAGTTGAATCCTGATGATCTTGTAGTCATGCGCATTCCTAGTTCAGGTTCATTGCTGTTGTCACTGAAAGATTCAAAATATTATTTTTTTGGCATCCAGAAAGTAGTATTTGTCATAAGACTCTTCTCATTCCTACTAACCTCTGCCTCTTTTTTTCCCATTCTTTTTAAAACACCAGATCTTACACCCTCAATACTTTTAGAAGGATTTTCTCTAGAATCATTCCAAAACTTCCACCTGGCTACTCTTAAGCGTAGTACGTAATGTGTTTTACGCATGCCAGACTGAACTATGAACCCCAGATGAATGCTTTTTAACTTCTCTAGCAGTTTTTTTAATAGTTGATATTTGTGGCTTTCAAGCAAACTATTAGCGTACATAGTATTAGATTAATTTTTGCCTCAGAAACTTTTTTGAAGAAAGTCTTTCTGGATTTCAGGACATTAACATGGTTCCAGAGAAAGATCACACAGCAGATGTCATACTTAATGATTTCAGGCTGATCTTCCCACTAGTACTATTTAACTATTTAGCTGTATCTTTAACTCAGATTCATTCTGCTTAGATTGTTTCTGCACTAATTTAGTCTACAAAGATAACCTAGAACAATTACTTATTTTTTTGTAACCGACCTGTTTGATTTGACAGAGGTTTTGAGTACAGTTTTCTCCTGCACCGCACACTGATTAGGCTTTGATTTATTTGAGACATGTTTTGTATCTGACACCTCTTTTTCCTTCTTCGCTGATGATGGTTTGCTGTTCTTGTCCAGCTTTAGACGTTTAGCAGAAGGCTCTACTAACACAGACTTCCTTTTCTGAGCTGCCATTTCTGTAAAACACAATAAATGATTCAGAGTCTTTGTTAACTGCTGTTACAGTGTCAGTTAATATAACTGAAGATTTACCCACTTTACAAAATAAGGTAACTGATATTCACTTTCCTTTTAGAGGCAGGCTAACTGTGATCAGAAATCAAATGATAAATGAAATAAATACGTATAAATACATAAAATAAATTATATTTATTTTACTTACAGGTTTTTACAAGATATAATGGATGTTGAGGCCAAAGTAACTTATCAAGGTGTGCCAAAAGCATTCCTTATGTATATGCTTACAAACAGGACGTTTCATGCCACCTATGAAGAATATAAAATGAATGATAATATGAATATAGTAAGAATATATATATGATCATGCAGTAAGCACTTTGCCAAATTCAGAGTCTGAGAAGGAAGTTAATATTCTCACCCTCTTCCATCTCTTCAAACAAGGCTTAGCTTTAAAGTTTCTTTGATAATCAATTTAAAAAATCCTATAAATTTTATTTCTATGTCCAACAATTTTTGGCATTTTGCTGAAAGAAGTTTCTCTGCCTTTTGCATTTTTCCAGAAAAAAGTATGCTGCTCTCTTTCACAGCCCACAAAAAAGTGCTGTCAATCCTGTACCTCACAGCAACAGCAAATAAATCCAGCAGACAAATAGTAAGTTTTGTGGCAACTACTACACAATTTCATAGACATCAAGAACTGCCTATAACTGTTCTTTCGAATATGACTAAAGCTACAAATCAGAGACAGTCTAGGAAGTTACATTATTTGAGACATTTGCCTTGGGCAGTTGCAGATTATGTCTTCATGAGAACTGAAATTATGTTAACAATGCAGAAGTTAATCTGCACAAGAGTCTGAAAACTAGGAGAGCTCCTCAGTAAAAGCTCTTCATGGATTGGCTTGATTATATCATTCACATGACTTTATGGCTTCTGAAACTTTTCTTTTATTCAAAGACACCTTTCCATACTAGGGCACAAATAATAATTGTTCAGCAAAGTTTCAATAATATATTTTAAAAATCAATATCAGTGCTCAAAACTTCTGTATCACCTTTGTAAGTCAAGAACTATCTATTCACTACTGCCATTGACAGACTGACAAAAAAATATTTCTGTAACAAAATCATATTACTTCTCAAACTTTACCTAATCTGATGTTAAGTTTAACAGAATTTTAAGGTCAAATGGAAACTTTAAGTCACCAGTTGTACAAGACTGCCCAGATACTTCCATTTCACTACAACTACAGCAAGCCTCCCAGTACTGACAAACGAATGTATTTCTCAGTTTGAAAGATACTTAACATTAAGCCCCTTTTAATAATTATTCATTAAGCAAAAGGAAAAGGAGCTGTACTTTTTCTTTTCTCACAGACTTTAACCCCATTTTCATTTATCCACTCTTTTATGAAGACACTTCTAACCACGCAAGTTTGATAATGCTCAAATTCCAGTGCTGTCTTCTGACTTTCTCCTTTAAAGAAGCTGCATGACCAGTGACTCATATTTGAGACAGAATTAAAGAACATATCCAGGGAAGAAATCTCTAACAGCAGTTTTCATAGTGCTATATCCATGTATCTCTCTAAGGAGCCAGTAACAGAATTTGTATGCCTTACTTCTAACAGCTCATGAGCTTCGTGACTCTTACAAAGTCTATGGGTTTACCCTAGTCAAAGGTTATCTGTCAGAGCTGCAGTACAGCCACTCACCCAGAAAATAACAGCTCTAGTTGCTGAATAATCTCCGGTCTTATATTCTCTTAGTTTAGAGCACAACATTGACTCTCAGAATTTGAGAGCACCATGACACATACTGTATACACCTAGACTTTCTTGGTTTTTTTCCAGAAAATACAGACATCACTGTCACTCTCAGCCATGTGACACAACACACTCAAGACTTTCAAGTACAAAACAGCACAAACCCTCCCTCCCCGGTACTGCTTCTCAGGACACTGACAAACACACTCTCCTCCCACAAAGAAGACTAGCTTTCTAACAGTAATTTCTTTCCTGCTAATACTTTGTAAAACAGAGCTAGGACTTTTTGACACTCAAGAGCTAGCAGTTTCGGCCCTGAAAAAGTCCCCTCTAGTAAAAGCCAAAAGGACGGAGGATACAGAAACACAAGAACAAGCTACGCAACAATCAAAGGTTTTGGTGCAAGTATTGGAATCAAGTCCTTAAAGTAGGGGGGAGCCTTAGGTCTCTGCTGAGACTGGGAGCCCACCTGCTTGACAGGGCACTGGGGTCTCACACACGAGTCTCCCCCCGCGACTGTCACGACAAAACCGCCTTAACACGACAAAACCCCATGCCTTAACTCCCGGCTGAGACCCCACGATGGAACTTAAGAGGAAGGAAGAAAAGGGAAGGCCTCCAAGCGTGGCCCAGAGTCACACGTCTCCGCACCCCACTGTGACAACCCTCCTGGAGCAGGCCCTGGCAGGGAGCCCCTACACCCGACCACAAGCTCCAAAGGCCAAGGAACACGCCACCGAGGGGCGAGTCGGGGGCTGCGGAGAAGAGGCCGGACACTGGAGGGCAACCCCGCCAACTCCCCCTCACAAGCAATAGGCAAAGGGGTATCCCCCGCTCGTTCCCACCGCGATCGCGGAGACAGCGGCGGCCGCAGACACGGCCCGGCCCGGGCCGCGGCCGGCGAGGCAGGCCCGAGCAGAAGACGCCGGCCTTTCGGCGCCGAGGCGGGGGCAGACGGCACCTCTCTGCGCGAGGACGGGCTACCGGTCACGGAGCGGGGGGCCGAAGGGCTGACGGCAGCCGCGGACACACGGGCCGGGAGGCGGAGAGGGGGCAAACTTCCTCATCCTCAGCCGCGGCGCGAGGCGGCCGCTTACCTCGCGCGAGTGTCAGCGAGACGTACCGGTAGCCCGAGCCGCCCGGTTCGCCAGCCGCAGGGGGGGTGGGGAGGAGAGGGCGGGGCGGAGGCGCGCGACGGGGGCGGGAGGAGCGCGCAGGCGCGCGGGTTGTAGGAGGGAGTGGGTGAGCGGGGGCGCGCGCAGGCTGTGGCGTCGGGGTCAGCGCGACCCGCACCGTCTTCCTCTTCCTCCGCGAAGAGGCGACCGGCCCGAGTCTCAAAGTTGCTCACATCCGGGCACCGGCTCAGCCCCGCCCGCGCCCATTCGAGCCACCCCCGCCTGAGACGGGACACTTCCGGCGGGTCCGTGCGCGCATGCGCAGCGGGAGCTACAGGCGCTGCGGGCGGTGCGGCGGGAGTGCTGCGAGTGCGCCGGGGCGGGGTGTGGGCCAGCCGCCTGCCTCACCGTCAGCCCTCCTGGACTGCCCCTGGAGCGGGAGGTCTGCCCCGCCGCCTGAGCGGGTGCTCAGCGCTGCCTGTCGGGCCTGTCGGTGGTATCCCAGCGGCCCGGCCAGCTCGCACCGGCTCGGGCCAGGGTTAGTTGTCAAGCCGACCTCTGCCATTAGGCTTCTCATCTGCCAAAGGCGAGGGGGAAAGCAGCACCGCCTGGTGACGGGCCGGTGGTGACAAAGTGACTTGCCAGGGTGTCAGTGACAGCTCATGACTGGCACTCATAGCTGAGCGCACTCATACACTGTTTGTCATGGCGGCGCAACAGTGGCATGTGCTTGCACCGGCATTTCCTACGTGTTTGTAGGCTGCTTCCCACAAATATGTTTGGAAATCCCTCTGCAGATAGTTTTGGTCACTGTTGGAAGTGATCTCCACTTTGACACCTCCTTTGGAAACTCCTCTAAGAGTATCGAAATACATTTTGGAGTTCTTGGGGATTTCCTGCTGAGTGGATGAGCTCGAGGTGCACAGGCACAGCCAGTCTCCTTAACGCAGGGGCAGCATTGTGCCAGGGCACGTTGCTTGAGCGTAGACGTGGGACAGACCCTTGTCTGTGTCTAAGAGACTAAACAGGCCTGTTGGGTGTGTCCTGGCGCTGTGCAGTGTCACTTCTCTCTCCAGAGCTCGCTCAGGGAGCTGCCGTTTTGGGTCCAGTTGAGGTTTGCTTTCCCAAGTTCACTAGTAACCTGGCAGATGCTGGCTAGAGGATTTAGAAGTTGTGTTCTGTGCTCTGTTTCACAACTCATTCTATACCATAACCATATATTTGTGATTTTTTCCTATTGTCTGGGATATTTCAGTCCATGCTACACGGGGTAATGGATTTGTAACCTATCTAACCTTATGTTTTGGCTTCCTTTACCCAGAATCTTTCCGTGTCTGAGCCTGTCTCTGTTGGCAAGTACGAGAAGTTTAGAAAGAAGGAGAGCTCAGGATCTGACATCCACAGCACCGACATGCCAGTACAAACCAGCTGCAGTCTAGTCCTGTGGATGCAGTGACTGCTGGGGTTGGAACACGGTGGCTATGTTCTGGGGATTCTATCTGTTTGTTTGGTTTCCTTCAAAAGTGTCCTGGGTTAAGAGAAAACCAGTCTGACTTGCTTTTGATGGACATTTTAAACGGCCAATCGTGATGTACTCCTCCCATTTACATTAGCACATCTCATTGGTTGTGAGAACATCGGCGGGTTCTCCGTCCCTTTAAGAACTCCGTGGGAACAGAACACTTCTTTTTGTTTCTCGCCACTGACCTCCAGGACCTGCCTGAACCCTCACAGCTGCCACTGCTGTCGCCGCCCACCCCGTCCCGCCTGCGCCGCACACCAATGCCCTTGCCACTGCTGAGCGTCGCTGCTCTTGCCCTGCTGCGATTCTACTGCCAGTGTGCTCCGGAGCCGCTGGTGCTTTGCTGCCGGGCCCCTTGCTTGCTGCCACTGCCTCCTGCTTGCACGTGGACTTGCCGCAGCTCAGCTCTGCTCACTGCATTCACTTCAGCCACCACTTCTCCTGCCGTTCTCTAACACCCGCAACCCGACTGCTGCTGCTCAGATCGGCTCCTGCCTGCACGTGGACTCGCCGCAGTTCAGCTCTGCTCCTGTGAATCTTCCCACCATGTGGCCGCTGCCATTTTGAACCACTTGGTACTACTTTTTTTTTTGCTTTTGCTTCCTTAACCGTGGTTTAACCCTCATTACACCAGCTTTCCAATCCCATATAAACCTATTAGTATCTCATTTGTTTTTCTGTATATAATATTTTTCTAGTGTTATTAAACTTGTTTTAGTTTCCCAAACTGAAGAGGTCTCACAAACTTTTCTTCCTTCTTATCTCTTCTCTTAACCCTTTTCTCCCAGAACGGGAGGGAGGTTCATTAGAGAGAGAAAGAACTCGTCCTGTCATTGGCATACCTCGACCAACCAGTGACATAATTGGTGCCCAACAACGTGGGGCTCAAATAATTTCATATTCATATTTCTTTGAAGTTTGGAAACTAAAACGACAAGGTTTTTCATGTAACCAAGTTTCTGTTTGAGGCTGTTAAGCAGTATGGGTTAATTCTGCTCTACGATCTGGTGCCTGACACACCACTCATGATATCATATTATTTGCTTCTAATTGGTACTGGTTTTTGGTTTGTTGGTCTGAGGCATCTTGGCAAGGAGGGTGTTACCCCTAGCACGCCTAACACCATTGCTTTGCTCTGTGTTTGATTGGATTCTAACCTTGCCAGTATATCTTGGGCATTACTTTTTAGTTGCTGCCTGTAACTACAATATCCAGTGGATAATGGGAAACGACACTTCTCCATTTGATTCTGGACCAATGGCCTTTGAAACTGGGGCTTCTGGAAATGGTTATTTCTGTCATTGTGTGATAACTTCATTACTAGTTGTCTCTGACGTGGTCCAGGGGTGGATTATTATCAAGAGTAAATATAATATGATGGGCACTACAGCCACCCAACCAGCCGCTGCCACCTCTCCACCCACACCAGTACAGGTTGCTCCTGTGAAAAAGCAAAATTGTCCCTCTCGCACTAAATGCCAGAGAAAGACAAACTACCCAGCAGACAGCTCTGATGAAGAAGCAAGACCAGGCAGTTCTCAGGAGCATCCAGGAAGGGCTCCTTCCTCAGTGGTTCCAACAGTGAATCCTCCCCAAGAAACGTCATCACAAGAGGAGTCAGACTAAGAGGTAATTGCTCAACCCCAGTCCAGAAAAGAATTAAGAAATAGCAGAAAGGAATTTGGTGGGCAAGATGGGGAGACACTTATCATTCGGTTGCTTCGCTGTTGGGACAATGGAGCTGTGTCATGCCCCAGTTACAGGGGCTGATGACACTAAAATAAGATGGTTTGTAATTTCTCCCTTCCAGAGCTGCCGTGAGTCTTTCCCCAGGGCCCAGGGACAAGAGATTTGATTTGTCCCTGCAACTGAATTCTCATAGATTTTAAAGAATCTGGGAGCCCCTGTATTAGGGGGGTCATTCTCTCGGGATCGATGGGCATCATCATGGAGGATCCCTGGTTTGGCTTGAGTTTCCAATCATACATCATCTAGAGAGATGCAGACTTCTGTACACTCTTCACTAATTGATCTGTGGTCCCAATTATAGCCAGGGAGCCTCCCCTTTCTAGTGGGTTTAAACCCTCAGCCCAATAAGCTGTTCCCTGTGTTAGGGACCAGGGAGCTCTGTGGTTTCCTGTGGTTAAAAATACTGCTGGTACCCAATATCCTTCAGCCTTTTTTTCAGTTAGTAATATCTGATCCCCTCCAGTTAAAGAGACTCTCCAAACGTATTCCATCTCTGACTCTTTAGCTGTGAGACCAAAGTCCTTTTTCAGTTTAGCCAACTCGGTCGCGGAAAAGGGACCTCTTTGTGAGTAATTTATGGGGACGTATTGTCCTCCCCATTATAAATATATTCAGTTTTAATCAGGGGTCTCAGGGGGACTTCCAATTTATCTATGCGTGATTTTAAGACCTCCAATTCATCTTTCGGGTAAAATGCATTGGTTTTATTTTCCCGAAATGCTGTCTCTGTATCTGCATCAGTGAGAGAGTCAGTTTTTACTAATAATTGTTCTTTAAGTGCCTCTCACAATAAATTAGTCTGGGAGTGTTCCTCCATTAATTGCTCTTGTAAAGTTTGTACCTGCTCCTGCAGTGATTTCATTAGCTGTGCCTCAGCCGTGTGTCTCTGCTCCCTGAGTTCCGCTGCAGCCACTAGGGCAGCCCCTAAAATTGCACAAACAATAGATTTACCTCTGCCTTGCCTTACGTGTGCTACATTCTGCAAGGCAGTCATTTGATCTACCACAGTGGATGGATTCAACCAATTTTTCCGTGCCCATTCCATACCAGAGGGCAAAGGTCTAGACTTCTGTTGCTTCAAAAAGTTTAATAACACCTACCTGTTCTCATTACCTGTTTTCATTCCATCACCCATTTCGTTCCTACTAGGGAGCCTGCATCCTGAGCGATACCTTACTTACTATTATTATGCTCCCCTCAGCTCAGGAGGAACAATATTTCGCTTATAACTAACACCCGCACGTTCTGAGTGCTTCCACTTACTCCCTGCAGCTCGGAAGGTACCAAACCAACACACACATTCTGAGCATTATCCTGTAAAGTTTTCCTGTTGCTCAGAAGGTACCAAATTAAATTCTAATAAACTATTGAACCAACACTCTCGCAACATCGGGGATCCTGTCTGTGATGCCAATTTTAATGTCATGTCCCAGTTACAGGAGCTGATGACACTAAAATAAGATGGTTCGTAATTTCCCCACGGCGAGATTAAGACACAAATGAGGTCAAATGTTGGTTTCCAATAATCATTACTTTACTTTCCCTATAGGTGATATATATATATGGATAGACATAGAGCAGAAGATAGAAGGGTAGGAAAGCAAATACAAAATAAGCAAGATATCAGTGCAAGAGATAGTTGCCACCATGTGGAATCCAGCAGTGTCCCATTGGTCCCAAGTTCCTTGTAGCTTGGGTGGTGGACCTTCCCAGGAAGGCAAAAGCTGTTCCCTTTACCTTCCTTTATACTCCTTCAGCACACAGAGAGTTTCATGGTTCTGTCCAATCTGGTAATAGCACATGAGCAACTTTAAGCACTGTCCACGAGGCAAAGTTCTTGCTTATTGATATCAGTGCAGCTTGGACTAGCTGTTTCCTGATTCTTAGAAGGATTAGCAAGAAGCATGCAAAACGTGTGATGGTCAAGGTTGCCATGGTGGTTATCAGTCCTTCTTTCCAAGGCAGATTGCCACAGACATCCTGCTTCTCTAGGTTTGAGACAAAGGTGAGGGACGAGTGGTTGTCTTTCCGAAGCGTGAGGCATCCTGTCTCTCACAGGGAAAAGTCACAACTCCCAGGCAACAATTCCTTAGCAGGAAATGTCCCAATATCAGTGGTGATGTTTGACACATCAGCAAAATAATAGATTCCCACAAGCTGATAACATCAATTTAACTGGTAGAGAAGCCAGACAGCTAGGGAACCTGGCCCAAGAAGGAGGCATTGATAGGGCAGTTGGGGAAAAAGGCAAACAGGCTCAGTCTCTGGAGGTGACTTCTGGCCACTGTGAAGGACAGATACCCCTTCAGAGATGACATTGAATGCCGCCCTAGCAAATGGACTGTCCTGGGGAAAGGTATTGACTGCCTGAGAGAACTGGCTATGAAAGAGGTTATTTATGGTGACTGGCGAGTTAATGTTAACCCTGACCAAGTACGCAGTAACCAGCCCTTACTGCCGACATATGCCCATACGTTGACTACAGTGATCTGGGAAAGACCGCGTAATGAGCAGTCACTCACAATAGACGAAGTGTCTAACAGGGTTCACCAGTACAAGGACAGTCTTTCTCATCATTCTCCCATTATTGCAGCAGTGGAGAGAACGACAGAGAAAGTACTGGAATCACTAAATAGATGAGAGCAAAAATCCAGCTCCTCTCCTGGATGTACCCATGTATCGGCTGTTAAGAGGAAGCATCCTCCCCCAAGAGCAATCTGAGACAGACAGGACAGGCCACGATGTGACCACCAGTGTTGCTCTAGAGGTTGTGAAGATACAAGAAGACGGGATGGACGGCCTACTGCTGACTCGAGGGTACCGGCACGTGAGCTGCAGAGCAGACCACGTCAACATGAAGACTACAACAGAAGAATGGCTGCTCCCGTTTCCAGTGAACAGTGCTGCAGCCCAAGGACCACTCCCTGTGAGGAAGGTACCACAATCCAGATAGACCCATCCACTGATAGTGGATTGCACCCAAGGCATTAGAGGGTCCCTGCCTCCAGCCACGTGGAGGAAAGGGATAGCAGAGTATACTGGACTGTGTGGATTCGATGGCCTGGCACATGAGAACCACTGGTAGATCCCGGTGCCCAGTATACCTCGCTACTATCAAATCATCAAGGAACTGAGTCTGTCACTATCTCTGGTGTGACAGGAGGCTCACAAGAGCTGACATTGTTAGAAGCTGAAGTAAGCCTCACTGGACATAACTGGGAAACTCACCGAATTCTGACTGACCCAGATGCTCCATGCATTTTAGGTATCAACTTCCTCCAGAAGGGGTACTTTAGAGACCTGAAAGGATATAAATGGGCCTTTAGGGTAGCAGCTGTGGGAACCAATGGCATTGGCTGGCTGTCTATCTCACTGAAAACTTTCAGATGACCCTTTAGTTGTTGGCCTAATGAAGGTGGAGGATCAGAAGTTACCTACTGCATCCATCACAGTTCATCGCTGGCCATATCGAACCAACCAAGACTCCATGTGCCCCATAGAGAAGATGATTCGAAAGCTGGAAAACCAAGATGTCATCAGCAAGGCTCACTCACCTTTCAACAGTCCTGTAGGGCCTGTGCGAAAGCCCAGTGGGGAATGGAGGTTGACAGTGGACTGTCGTGGCCTGAACAAAGTGATGCCACCAATGACCACTGCTGTACCCCATATGATTGAGCTCCAGCATGAACTGGAGTCCAAGGCAGCAAAGTGGTATGCCACGATAGACATTGCTAATGCCTTCTTTTCCATTCCCATAGCCCCAGAGTGCAGGCCACAGTTTGCCTTCACCTGGAGGGGTATCCAGTACACCTGGAATCGACTGCCCCAGGGGTGGAAGCACAGCCCGACCATCTGCCATGGACTGATCCAGGCTACCCTGGAGAAGGGTGGAGCCCCTGAACACCTACAATACATCAATGACATCATTGTGTGGCGTGACACAGCAGAGGAGGTGTATGAGAAAGGTAGGAAGGTAATCCGCATTTTGGTGGAAGCTGGTTTTGCCATTAAGAGAAGTAAGGTCAAGGGACCTGCCCAAGAGATTCAGTTCTTGGGACTTAAATGGCAAGATGGACGCCGCCACATCCCCATGGATGTGGTCAATAAGATTACAGCTACATCTCCGCCTACCAACAAGAGAGAGACTCAGGCTTTCTTAGGCGTCATAGGCTTCTGGAGGATGCACATTCCCGGGTATAGCCAGATTGTGAAACCTCTGTATAATGTCACCCAGAAGAAAAATGATTTTACATGGGGCTCTGATCAGCCTTTGAATTAATCAGAAGAGAGGTAGCACATGCCGTGGCCCTGGGACCTGTGAGAACAGGACCAGAGATTAAAAACATTCTGTACACTGCAGCTAAGGATTGTGGTCCTACCTGGAGCCTTTGGCAAAAGGCGCCAGGAGAAATTCGTGGTCATCCCCTAGGATTTTGGAGTCGGGGCTACAGAGGCGCAGAGGCCAGTTATACTCCCACCGGGCAGGAGCTATTGGCTGCCTATGAGGGAGTTCGAGCTGCCTCAGAAGTAACTGGCACTGAAGCACAGCTCCTCCTAGAACCCTGACTGCCAGTCCTAGGCTGGATGTTCAAAGGGAAGGTAGCATCTACCCACCACGTCACTGATGCTACCTGGAGTAAGTGGACTGCCCTAATTATACAGAGGGCTAGGATAGGCAGTTCTGGTCTTCCAGATATCATGGAATCCATCACAAACTGGCCAGAGGGAGAAGCCTTTGAGATGCCACCGAATGAGGTAGTGCCTCGTAACGAAGAAGCACCCCCATATAAAGACCTCTTGGCTCAAGAGAAGCAATACGCTCTTTTCACTGATGGATCCTGCCATCTTGTAGGAAACCGGTGGAGATGGAAAGCTGCCGTATGGAGTCCTACATGACGAGTCGCAGAAGTGACAGAGGGAGGAGGTGAATTGAAGCAATATGCAGAGGTCAAAGCCATCCAGTTGGCCGTGGACATTGCCAAATGGGAGAAGTGGCCAAGACTGTACCTGTATGCAGACTCCTGGATGGTGGCAAATGCCTTGTGGGGATGGCTGGAGAGGTGGCAGAAAGACAACTGGCAGCGTAAGGGTAAGTCTGTTTGGGCTGCCACTCTGTGGCAGGACATTGCTGCCCGGCTGGAAAGTCTGGTTGTAAAGGTACGGCATGTAGATGCCCATGTGCCCAAGAGCAGAGCCAGCGAGGAACACAGAAATAACCGCCAAGTGGACAAGGCAGCCAGAGCGTCCCAGATAGATCTGGACTGGGAACACAAAAGTGAATTGTTCCTCGCTCGGTGGGCCCATGACTCTTCTGGTCATCAGGGAAGAGATGCAACCTACCGATGGGCTCGGGACTGAGGGGTGGGTTTAACCAGGGATGCAATTACCCAGGTTATTCGTGACGGTAAGATTTGTGCTGCAGTTAAACACGCCAAAAGGTTGAAGCCTTTGTGGTACGGTGGACGGTGGGCAAGTGTGAGTGTGGAGAGGCCTGGCAGATTGATGACATCACTCTCCCTCAGACTGGCCAGGGTCAGTGCTATGGATTCCTGCCATTTGCGTTAGCACATCTCATTGGTTGTGAGAACATTGACAGGTTCTCAATCTCTTTAAGAACAGTGTGGGAACGGAACACTTCCTTTCTTTGCTCGCCGCCGACCTCCAGGACCTGCTGGCACCCTTGTGGCTGCCGCTGCTGCTGCCCCCTCCTTGCACGTGAATTCACTGCTTGCTGTGTTCGCTTCAGCCGCCACTTCTGCTGCCATTCTCTAACACCCAGAACCCGACCGCTGCTGCTCGGATTGGCTCCTGCCTGCACGTGGACTCGCCGCAGTTCAGCTCTGATCCCGCGAATCTTCCCAGCACGTGCCCGCTGCCATTTCGAACCGCTTGGTACTTCTTTTTAGCTTCGCTTTTGTTTCCTTAACCGCGGTTTAACCCTCGCTACAGCAGCTTTCCAATCCCATATAAACCTGTTAGTATCTCATTTGTTTGTCTGTATATAATATTTTTCTAGTGTTATTAAACTTGTTTTAGTTTCCCAAACTGAAGAGGTCTCACAAACTTTTCTTCCTTCTTATCTCTTCTCTTAACCCTTTTCTCCCAGAACGGGAGGGAGGTTCATTAGAGAGAGAAAGAACTCGTCCTGTCATGGGCATACCTCGGCCAACCGGTGACAAAAAGGAATCCACTCCAAGACCCTGCATGACAAGTGGGAGCAATCAGATTTCCTTCAAAAGTGCGCTGCTGATGCTAACTAGAATACTAATGTAGAGAAAGGTCATGCATACCTAGTGCACTCTGTCCATCTTTACTAGGCTAGGGCTAACCTGAAGTATGTCCTACCTGAAACGCGTATAGTATGTGTGTCGGGATCCCAACATTCCGTAGCTTGTTGTGCATATTCACTCCTACTGGTATGTTCTACTTGCTAATACAGACACAGCCTCAGTTTATTTGACTGTAAATTTACACAGCGATCTGTATACATTATCAGAATGGCTGGAGAACAGCGTGATGAACCTCGGCATTAGCCAGCCCATAAATGACTGTGAAAGACATTAGAAGAAAAGTTTCTGAATGGCAGAATGTAACAAGGTTTCTCCTGGAGAGTTCCGATTTCCTGTACAAACTTCTGTTTACACTTTGCTGATCTAACAGAGACCACACAAGTATTTTAGTACTTGGAAGCTACGCAGCATAGACATTCTGCAAATATCCTTTTGCTCATGTTTGAAGTATTTAAAAAGGGGTTATTTTGATTTTACAATAAAATTTTTAGGCCTTTTTTTATAATCTTCCAAACATTTTATTGTTCTATAGCTATTACATTTATGGGATTAATTGTTGGAAATTGCAGTCAAGTTGCTGAGTAGCGTAAACATTTTTATATATAGATACAATTACCTGTAGATATTTTGTTCTGCCTGTAAGGATTTTTTGTCTCTTTATTAACTGCCTTCCTTGATAAGTCCTCTCTCTGGGCACACTAAATTGAAGCACAGTTTGCTCTAGACAAATGGAACTCTTCAGGAGCTGCAGTTTTTGAAAAAGCTGATAGGAGGAAATGTTACAGGTAACTCCCTAGAACAGCCCCTCTTTGATGCATGATAATGTGCTGTAACTTCACAATGAAGGCAGGAACATGCGGTCTCCTGCTCTCCTACAGTAACCTGCAGAATACTTTCCAGATGAAGGATACTTTAATCACTGGATTGCCTGTAAATTTCCTGGAGGATGATAAAATAATTTCTTTATCACTAACTTTGTAAATTTCTCGTGGTGTTTTCCCATCACTCTTTCTAAGCAACAGGAAGCAAGAGAAGCTAGATTTTCTCACATCCTTCCAGTACATCCTGTACAGTAACTTGCAGTGTATCA
The DNA here is from genome assembly GCA_009769605.1 of Bucorvus abyssinicus. NCBI lineage: Eukaryota > Metazoa > Chordata > Aves > Bucerotiformes > Bucorvidae > Bucorvus > Bucorvus abyssinicus. Next base: position 12,435,404 of record CM020052.1, on the reverse strand, counting down.
GGAGAATAGTAAAGAAGCAGGCATTCTTATACAGCATTAAATTCCAAAACTTGGAAAAAGACAATCCATGGAACAGAAGAATATGAGTAAATGTCCAGTTTTCCACAGAAGGTGGCAGCATTTTGAGACACTGATGTCAGCGTGAACTTGCTAGCAAATGTCACTTTGCTGAAAGAACACAAACTTTACAGAAATTTACTCTCCTCAGAAGTTGCGGAGAACATGAAGAGGAGTGCTTGGGCATGGATTTGCTGTAGAACTAGGGGAGCTGAGGACAGAGGAGGAACTGCGTTCACGTAAGTAGAGTGTGTGGATAGGACAGATTTAACCCCAAAAGATGTTTATGTTGATTTAGCCTTGTCTACCACTACTGCAATAATGCTGAGTGCCTCTGGACTGCTGCTAAGTGAAAAACGACGTGCTTGTGGGTTATGCCGTTTCTCAGAGGAGCAGTAACTCAGCTGGTGTATGGATCATCCCACTAACTGCAGAGTGCCCTGTTGGGCTGCAGCTTTGGGAGGTGCAGTGACCCTGTATAACAACTGACTGTCACCAAAAAGGGGAAGCCTCTCCCACTATTTTCTCCATTTTCTTTCCCCACTCTCAGCAGTGTGCTCCAACTCCTTCCTCATGCCACCCTCCATCTAGCACCTGAGGGACCCCCACAGGCAAGCAAATTTGACTTACTGAGCTAGCAGAAAATTCACCTGGTAGAAAAACTGGATCACGTTCTGCCAGGCCAAGAAAGACTGAGGACCGTATGACTGGAATCAGGGAGAATAAGAAAAGGCAGTGGGGGAGGAAGAGCAAGCCTTCCCCTATTGGCATGAGGGAGCTGTTAACATTGTTGGCTGCTTGTGAATCTGCAGCCTTGGGGCAGGCCACGTAGTTACAGGATTGAGCTCCTGATCCCAAGCTTGTCCACAGTTCTGCTGGCACACAGATCTCGCAGGCCTGTTTGACTTACTAACACACTGCCGTAGTGTTTATCAGATATCTCTTCTGAGCAAGGAAGAGGTGACTGACAACCGAGCAGCAGTAGCTGCTTAAACCTCTCAGCTGTAATTAACCCTGCGAGCACGCCTAGTGCATGAGAAGAGTGCCTCAGCTAGATGAGCGAAGGCCATGTGTGATTTAAACCAGTGGTTTAAATCAGGAGGAGCAGCTGAGACAGCAGAGTCCTGACTTCTGTCCGTGCAGCAGATCCAGAAAGTCCCTTTACCTTCATCCAGGAAGAAGGGAGAGGCTGATTTTTGCATCTCCAGTAGAAAGAAGGAGACAGGACAATTGAATCCCTCGGAGGAAGACACGTTTGCCAAGTGGTTGGCTGTTGTGGATGCCAGTGCATTCGACAGATTTTTCCTTCTGTTGGAATGAAATTTTTTTAAAAAACATGGCTGGGATATTCTACAGCAGATTGGCTGCAGGAGTTCTTTTGCTGGGTGGTAAGAGGCACCACGAGCTATTGTGGAGAGGGGATCCAGGATGTATGCCAGAGGTGTGTGTGGTAACGCCCCAGGGAGATTCTCCTGGGCTTTTTTTATAACTTCCTCTTTCTTCTTCATTGCCTGGAGCATTCCAAGGCTCTTTTGACCAGCTGGCATCCTGGGATGAGAACCACAGCATGTGACCCGGGCTGAAGGGTGTCTGTGCATGATGGCAACTTGGTGACTCAGGGAATGAACGCTTCCCTTTTTTTTTGCAGAGCAATGGTGCATTCTGCTGAGGTGGCCTGTGGAGAGCACGGCGTGCTTGCTCACGAGCACCACGTGCAGGGCTGAGCGTCTTATTCCTGGCAGGTCCGAGTCATTGGCACGAGCCAAGTAGCTGTAGGAGTTGTCGGTGATAGAGGCAATTCACCTATGGAATTCCTCAGTAGATGGCCTATGGGCCAGGAGGGTGCGCGGACTGCCTGGAGAGAAAGAACCTTACAGGGGATCTAGCTACGAAAGCAGGGGGGCTGTGCTGGAAATGGGGGGTGAGGGTGAGGGGTGGGAACTGAAGTAATTTGTTTTGTTTTGATATTTTACTTTTTGCAGGGAGGCAGTTAAAAACGGGGCTAGGACTTGTCCTGTTTGCTTGCATGCTGAATGTGGGGTTTTTGGGGGGGTGGGAGGAGCAGGGACAGAAAGCACTGTAGATAACTCCAGCTGGAGGGAGGGCCGGCGGGTGGTTTGCAGAGATGTGGGCCTGGGCCAGACAGTGGGTATACTTGTGCTTGAGTGGTGCAGACAACCAGAGAAAAAGGGAAGGGAGCCTTTGTCTGAAACATTTGGGAACTGCTCAGATAAGCAAACTGGTCCAGTCTGTTGACTCGAAGGACTAAAACGGTTGACCCCCAGACTTTAGTTGAAAATGACAACTTGCAGCAGGGAGGGGGTAAGGAGAAGCTTCCTAAACCAGGTCTGGGGAGTAATTCTTGGAAATGGAGCCCCTTTCCAATCTCTGTAATGGTCAGTCTGGACCTCAGAGTGATTGCACTCTGCAACATTCAGCATGTTGATATCTGAAGTGTGATACTTGGTGCCATGTTGATAGAATCCTATTGACCTGCTAGGAGTCACCCGTGCTTTATTGACATTTATGGACATCTGCTCTTGTGGAGCAGTAGACTGTCCTCCATGGCCCATTCTGCTCAGCCTTGTAAACTGTGCTGTTATGTGTCTTGGTTTTTAAAAAGAGCCTTAATCCTTCTTCTGTTCCATGTGAAATACATGAGTTAGTTTCTCGGCATGCATAGAAACACGTCCTGGTTTTGCTGGGACAGGATCTGAGGCCAGCCATGGTCTGCAGGCCATCGGCAGCCCGGAGTCGGCCGGGGCAGCTGACCCGAGCTGGCTCCCATAAACATCACTCTCCTTGTAAAGGGGGAGGTTCGCTGAGGAAAAGGGAGCGTACGGGCTGACCTGACCTGAAGATAGCCATGGTAAAATCTGATTGATGCCACTCTGCACACCGTGCTTCGACAATGCATTTTCCCTAATGGGGCATAAGGAAAACCACTCTATTTGGGGGAAAAAACCCCAACTTTACTGATATTTGCTAGGAATAGCTTTAAAGAGAAATGTCTCCTGGGGATCTGTATATGGGATTGTGCCTGGGTGAAGTAAGACAGTGCAAAGTGACAGAAATTCTGCCATTAATCATGTTACTTCTATTTAAACAGTAAGGTGTGGTTTTAATTTTGTTAATACTTGATGCTGCACTATGAACAGTACTGTACTCAATTTTACAAATATAAAGCTCAATACTCTGTTTATTGCTTATTGGTTTTGGTTTTGTTTGAACATAAAAACTGGAAATGAATGCAAGAATTAAATAAGGCACCCTACTAATACACTGATTTCATACATTGTAGTAACCTGCGCAAAACTTCCTTTGCTTTTACAAGTCACTTTTCTCATTTTCCTTAGTTGAGAGAAAATAAGCTAGACTTTGTTATTTGGGAAAGGACTAATGCTTGTCTGAGAAGTCAAAATTTGAAAGAACTTTCTCATTTTAATTTAACCTTCCTTCCACCTTACAAAATTAGCTTTCGTATAGCATGTCCCAGTTTCGTTTTCTAAAGACAAAAAGTATTTTTGTTCTTCCTTTGCTGTTACTAGGAAACGTGCCTTGGAAGAGGCAAGTGCTGTTCACGTTCTGCTTGAGACAAAGACTGGACTTGCCTTTTTTATCCGTGTTTTCTTCTTGTACTGACCCTGCTCAAAAGATAAAAATGAAAATGCAGAGGCATCTTCACTGGCTCATCTTGTGCGGCTGGGCCCAAATCAGTGATCAGCATGAGGTGGGAGCTCACAGAAGCTGCTTAAAAGCGGTTTTAAATTGTCAGTGTGCCTTAAATTAGGATGTCCCAACAGTTTCCCAATACATTTTGTCCGCTCTGCTTTCCCTGCAGAGGTCTGCGTTGGCTCTCACGCTCTTTGAGCTGAGAACAGCGCTGCCTCAGGCAGCCTCGCAGACTCTAAGCCAAGGCTGGGGCAGAAATCACTTTATGAAGGCGTCGATGATTTGACAACCTCTTGCCAAAGTGCTGACAAATGATCGAATAAACAAACCAGAGACCCAGGTCTGCAACCCCCAGCCCAGCTCCCAGCCGGTTTTAAACAGTTCGATACATTCTTTTCAGAAATTATCTAAAACAATAACAGAGACAAAGGATTCCATTTTTTTTTTAATTTAAAGCAGATTATATAATAATTTCCTGATGTTGTAATGTTTATTCTTTAAAACGGAAATGTTCGTGCAAGGTAATATAAACCTAACAGATAGAATCATCGACTTTACTGGTTATATGCAGTACGTATTACATCTATGACAACGCCCGGCTTTACGTGAACTTCGACATCCAAGGTGTCTTTTAATTACTGACGTTATTACAGTACTGCTTTAAAGGAATCTTTTGGTTTTATGTGAACACTATAAGTTAGCTGTTTAAAAAAATAATCATGTGAGACAAGTATGGCATTGACATAGTTTAAAAAACAGTAACTAGCCCTAAATCTGAATAGTCTGCAGAAGCAGATATCCACCTAGCGCGATGGAAGAAACATGCTGGAATTTTGACTCATTTGAAGAACCAGTGATTCTGTTGGTTTCATATTTAAAGATTTTTAGTAAGGAATGGGCCAACGTGTACTTACTATGTGTGACAGGATAATATATGCTATTTTGAGTGATGCCATTCTAACATTAAAAGCCATCTAAATCAAGTCTCCTAAAATGTACTGGTTTAAATTAAAATTCTGAGGAATTATAATCTGTTTCCTTGATGGTTTTGGTTAAGTGCAATTCAAAGTATGCAGAATGCTGTTTCATTTAAGGTTATTCTTAGTAAGGCATATTAAAAATAAATATAAAAGTGACAACATAATATTTAGTTTCTTGCTACAAAATCTTAAGCAAAAAATATTTTTGCATGTAGGAATGGACTTTATCCATTTGCTGGCTTACAGGAGTTAACATTTGTGCATTAAGCTTAACTGCCCTTGTCAGAGTATGTCGCTCTGCTATAATAGTTGTCTAAAGCTACATGCTAAAGATTTTATTTCCATGCTCAAACACAGCTTGCACAAACTGCTTGAAGACTCTGTCCATGTAAGTGCACTTCCTGGGCCATATTCCTTCCAGAAAACCGATATGGCCTCCGCACGACGTCAGAACCAACGCCACGTTTGCATTTTGTTTGGCAGTTTCTACTGGTATAGCTAAAAGGGGAGGAAAAAAGTTTTAAGACCTTATCCTTCTATGAAATACCAGCCACTGAATAATTTCATTAAACATTTCTCATATTCTATATGAATAAATATGCATAATGTTAACACATGCTTAAATGTATTGCAGGATGTAGAACATCGCTGTGCTAAAAGCCGTTGCTCTCTTCATGAACTTGCCTTACCTGTGTGATTTTTCTGCCTGCTCTGAGAGTTTCAGAAATCCTGCGCTTCACCTTTCTTTCAGTCCCACTGATGGAACAGCACCCATGAGACTGTTAGACCATGAGACTGTTAGACCAGGAGAGTGTTAGACCAGGAGAGTGTTAGACCAGGAGAGTGTTAGACCAGGAGACTATTAGACCAGATATTACCAGGATTTTTCTTCTGCTGGATCAGCTCCCTGATCTGTTTCCCCGTGTTAGTCCCAACGTATAACTGGTGGCAGGCACAGTCTGAGGAGGACTGCTCTGAGGTGTCCCTTTCAGGGGGTCTGCAGTTAGCCTAAAGTCATCAGCGCACTCCACCTGAGACTGCACCAATCCCAAAATGCACATGAAGGGAGGCTTCAGTGCGTCTTTTCTTGAATATGCATAGGTGTGTGGCTTACTCAATGCTATTGCCTGGGCAAATTCCTTCTGTGAAGGGAAATAAAGGTCAGGTAGTCCAGACTGGTAACAGCATGTGACTTTACCACCGGTACTTCAGCGTGATGGGATGAGCTATCATCACATGAACTGGTTGACACAGCAGTGGAGCTTTCTGCAGCTGCGGTGTTTGTGCTCTTGACATAAAAATTAAGTTATTCAAGGAAATTTCTCTAGAGTTTTAAGGACGCTAAATATACTCCTGAACAAGCAGAAATCTCAATACGTTTCAAGTAAAGAGTGCCTTTCAAAGATCAAGTTTTCAAATAATAAACACTGTGGAAGAGAAAAAAAAGATTGTACAGAAATTGGTAGAAAAAACAACAGCAAAAGAAGACATTCTTTGTCCAGTCAGAAAGGAGTAGCAGGAATTTCACTGCGTTGTCTAAAAAAGATTATGATTTCACAAGAAAATAAATCTGATTTTAGGTCACACACTGCTAAAGTAGAGGTACCTTGGCACTACAACACAAAGCAGTGAGTCATTCCCAGGATTTTTACTGCTGCCTCATTCATTTTAAAGCATTTTTGAAGAGAAATGTTAGCAGGTTAACTTTTGGGGGGGTTCAGTTCTCCACATCCCTTTCTGACCTGAACTTCGTTCAGAGACATCCCCCCTTCACTCCTGTTTCTTGGGGTCTGCTTTCCTTTACCCCTTAATGTATTTGCTATTTCAAAGGTCATTATCCTCCAACAGTCATTATCCCTGCTCATCCCTATGTTCTTTACAGCTGAATCCCTGACTTGCGTTTGGATCCATTTGAGTCCTCACACGACTCTCTGCCGTGTGCTTCAGATGCCAATCTGCATTCATTTTCATTAGCTAAAATCCCTTGGCCACAGAAGGACCCCCAGCCACAGCACGTCACACGGTATCTTGAATGCCGTGACTGTGCTGAAGAGATGTGCACCTTCAAACAAACGAGGGCAGAAGCACTGGACCTGCAGAGTCAGAGGAGCAGTCTGTGCCTCAGAGGTCCTCACAGCAGTGCCTAGAACGACATGCTCTGTTCCGCCGCAGGGCCTCCGCGTGGATGCTGAACCAAGCCCATCCATAGCAGAGTGAGTGTCTGTTATGAACGTTCTGTTCTAAGGTTCCAGCCCATAGCATAAGGTACCGGATTGTGCCCTGAACGGAACACAGACCAAGCTCCAGAGAGGATTCTTTTGCAGAACACGAGAGACTCTTTGCTACTCAGTGCTGTTAATTTCTTTCACTCTTCTTCCTTCTTTCAGATTTGCATGCATCTAAGTAGATTATAGATTCCAGCAGTTAGTGAGTGATTCTGATTCTTCACTAGGTGGAAAAAACCGTGCTTCTCACTGTCTCTACAAGAAGTCCTTGACTTTTTGTTTGTTCTGTTGGAAAACTGCAAATACTACATGCGGTATCTGGGCCTTTTAAAGCAATACTAAGGCAAGACTAAAAACAAAAGCCAATGAAGTAAAGCCTAGGGCCTGCCAGCCTGGACTGGGGAATAGTACAGGCTGAAAATAAGAGATGCAGAAAATAATGTGTTATTTCTTGCAATCCAACACACGCATCATTTTCAGAGTCCAGACTCAGCAAGCGCTTGTCTGGAGTTTTGTCTGAGTTACTCTGCCCAGCAGTCTCTAGCCTGGCTCCACTGGATCCCGTGGTTGAATACATTGCTGCGCTCAAGGACAGTGGCTACGATTCCTGTCAGCTTCTGCCAACTGCATAGGAATTTGCCCACTTATCCGAACCAAGCCATCTGCTCCTCTTCCCTCTAGGAGCACACGGGCCATGTTAAACAGCATCCCAATAGGGAAGAGGGGATCAGATGCAAGCCTGAGTCCCCAGGTTCCCCATTCCTGCATCAGGCAATGAATCACCCTTTTCACGGCGTTCCGGAGCTGTCTCCCAGGTCGCTGAGGGGACTGATGGGTGTGGGGAGGAATGTGTGAGGAGAGACAGACTGGATCTCCAAGAATCAGAGATAACATGAGAACTCTATCGATCCTCCTGGGTTCAGGATCAGCTGTGGACTGGCCTGAACACGCCTCTTCACTAGCTAAGATTATGCTAAAGTCTGATGGTCATTCTCTTTGTCAGACTAGTGTCAAAGTGTAGAAAAATATCCTTTTCTCAGAAGAAACTGCTCTGCTGGGGGTGTGGAAGCAGATGATGATAAATGCCTCCTCTGCTGTGCCAACCCAGCTGGGGAAACCCTTACAGGCAAAGCTTACTGTGACCTCTGCATACCTGTCATTCAGGGCTGCCGCTGTAATGCCGCTTCCCAAATCAGTTTGCTGGTGTATAATTGTTCATTCCCAAATTGATGGGCAATACCGTAGTGGGTGCCATTTGCTGCCTGCCTCCAAACAGCAACAGCAGCTCTCTCCTAGAAGCCTACGAGCACTTGAATGCTGTTTTCCTTCTGCGTCAGTTAAGGTGCAAGCCACGCACAAATGTCATCTTCCCCATCCTGAAGATCTCTCTAATCTAACCAACACGCATTTGCAGCAGAATTCTGCCGTAGATCATTGTTCTTATCACAAGCTGCATTCCTGTGCTGGATGTGCGGTCATTTGCTTCCATCTTCAGCGAGGATTTTTAGTAGGTGCCAAGTTTGACCTGTTACCTCTCTGCTCTTACGTCCCCTGTGGTGAGCAGGAGAGCCTGCCCTTGGCATCGTCGGTCTTGATACAGTGGGGTCACCATTTATAGGACTTCTCCCCAACAGAGTTCCTTGGTCTGCAGCTTCTCAGGAGAGAATTGACTATGTTGTGTTGCTGTCCAGTGCCAAAATGCAAATGCTGCTTGGCAGTGCTGTGGTATTTTTCCCAAGGCTGTTTCTAAGGACTGTTAGCCATCCACAAATAAACCCACACTGCAACAGAGAAAATTCTGCAACGTAAAGGGCAGATGAATGGAGCACTGGATGCGATGCACTGTAGGATAGAGGATGGCACGCCACAAGGTACTACTGTGCCTTTTTGTCCACATGTAACCTTGCACTTACGTTTCTACTGACCAAAATCTGTACTGCTCTTTGACCCAGCAGGCTCAGATCTGTTATTTGTGGTCACAGAACCACAGTGTAAATAGATATGTGCAGAATTACCTCGTTCAAAATCAATTTGTTGTATATTCTTTGCAAAAACTTTTTTTTAAAAAAAAGAACAATAGAAAAACATACTTTAAGCATTGGCTTAAATAAGTCACTTCTGTCAGTCTTTCTGTTCCATTGTTTGATTAATTGCTTAAGTTCCTTAAACTTTTACCCTGTAGTTATCCATCTGGCCATTCCGTGGCCATTTGGTCTCTCCAGACTGCATTCGACTGTGCTGTTTACATAATAGGACACAAAATAACACATAAGCCAAGTCTGAATCCAGAGGTACAGAAACGGTTCAGAGAGTTCAATAAAAAGTACAACTGAGCTTCAGACATGCACGCACTTGGCACAGTAGATCAGAAGGAAGCTGGCATGGTATCTAGCTTCAAGGGCAGGCTTTCAGCCTGGATACAATGCTCACCGGTGGCAATTAGCTAAGCGTTTGTATAGTGGAATTTAAGTTGGATGCCTAATACGCTGCTTAAATACTCTGAGGAAAAATGCCACTTTAGATGAAAAGTTAAATGTGACACTGATAATGAACGCTATCTTTCCATCTTCTTGATTTATTTTTACTACTTACAAAATAAAAGGGCTTGACTTGGTTATATTACGTATCTCCTGAAGCAATGGCTCGTTTACATTAGTTATGGTGAGGGAAGTGTCATGCAATGAAGAACGCATTTGTTCTCATTAGTTAGTATTGTGCAATATGAGAACTGCATTCCAGAATCAAATTACAGATACGTTGGCTGACAAGGTCTATGAACTTTTAAAAGCAATATTAAGGAAGGACTGTAAATTAATTGTTTCTTCCTAATACTAGATTGACCTCAAAGGGGACACTTTCACAATATATTCAAAAATAATTGTTGGGGAGTACAAAGGATACCAGAAAGCTACATATGAAGAAATGATCAAGTAATAAGAGGCAACAGAGACAGCATCTGCACTTTGATATTTAAACACAAAGGAATTTTCTAGGCCTGTTTCCCAGCTGTCAGAAACTCCAGCTATCTACAACACAGGTGGAAGGTAGCTTAAAAGCTGGTAGGTATTACTGGGGGAGAATAGGCAGGAAATAACCAGTCCCCAAAGTCAATAAAGGGCTGGGGTCTGGCTGACAAGAAATTCTGTGGCTTTGAATCTGTTACATGGTTGTGAGTGGAAACTGCCTCTGGTTGCCCCAGGCTTACATCTGTCCGCATACTTTTACGTCAGAAGAAACAAGCTGGTTGCTAGAATAGTCACCTGCCAGAGTAACAGCAGCCCTTTATGTTTGCTAACATAAAGCAGCCTGCAAAAGTGTGAAGATGAACGAACTCCAGTAAATGATAGCAGTGGCCATAATTTCTAGGCTACTAGTCAGGGTTCCCTGTGCCTTTTGCCAGCACAACTTTTTACATTGAGGGTGCATTGCACAAACAAAAAAGGAGGCAAGGATAGACATGCATAACGAACAGTCATGCTGTTAGCTGCAAATTAACATTGTCCTGGTGGCTCTTTCTAAGGTAAACTTGGCACCACAAGGATAACGGTTTACAGACAAGCATTAACTCTGTGAACAAGGAATAAATCCATGCCTAACATAATGGAAAAAGGCGGGTTAGGATCAGAGTTTGAGAGCATAGACGGTCATTACAACAGACTCCTCACACTTCTTGTTTCAGGTTGCTCCTGGTGCTCTACCTCACTCCCCTCTACACTGCAAGACATTTAAGGCATTCTAACAATAGGTTTGATACTTAATCTTACACAAGAGACCATCCCACTGTTCATCAAGAGTTGTGTTTCTTTTAAAAAAACAGCTTCAAGGGAGGAGACATCTCCTACAGCTCTACTCTAGGGGACTCAATCTTTTGGATAGTCAAACTCCACAATCACAGGATTGTTGAGGCTGTAAGAGACCTCTTGAGATCATCTATTCCAACCCCCCTGTTCAAGCAGGTTGCCCAGGACTGTGTCCAGTCAGATTTTGAGTATCTCCATAGATGGAGACCTCACAACCTCATAGATGAAGACCTGACCACTCTCACAGTAAAAAGTGTTCTGTTGTGTTCAGGTTGAATTTCATGGTGTCAAGGTCAATGGTTGGCTGTCAAGAGCTGGAGGTTGTATTCTAAAATGAAGAGACAAGGGGATGGAGTACCTGCAATAGCTTTAATCTAGGTAACAAAGGTCCCAGTGATAATAGGCTGGAAATGGTGAATGAATCCTGCAGGGACAGAGGCACACTGTCTGGTTCACTGCTGTTGTTATTCTGCTAACTAGCTACCTTACTCCAGCCACAGTTACAACTTCACTTTAGAACAGAAACCACAAACTGAGCTAGAGCTAAACAGGGAGGAGAAGCCACTGTTCCTTGTCTAAGATACTTAATAGCAGAGGCATGGCACAGCAGATCACCCACCTTGTACTTGTGGAAAGTCATCCCCAGGATCATAAGACCTATAAAAATTTATCTTCAGAATCACTAGCCAGATTTTACATTTGGACACAGATTTTATGGTCACAGTCCCATCCATTCTCATTTCCAGGACATTATATGCTTATAACAGAAACAGCAACTGGCCAATTTCAAGGGAAAAAAAAAAAAATCCCACAGAGGCTAGTAAATACAAAGGGACTGACTCTGTCTCAAAAAGTCCCTGAACTGCAAAGTGTTAAAGGTGGATGCAGTATTCTGGAATAATATTGCTATGTTTGCCCAGGTCTTATTTTTTCTTAAGCCTCTGCTTTGGCCAACGTAAGTGACAGGTAGTTTGGCTAATTCAGAGTCACCATTTTTTCCCTCGTATTAGGTGGCTGTCACCTCTTTATAGTGTTCATGCATAGCATGGATGATTTTATTCAAGAGGAGAAGAAATCAGACTTTTTCTAGAGCACTGTACTGGAGTGGCCCTTTTCGTGTCACATTTGTCACTAATAGCATTTCAAACTATAAATAGGGATGTAAGGAACAGTACACACACACAGTCTTCCAATTCCTTCGTTCTTTCCTTTGTTGTTTTAATCTGTTTGCCTGCTCACTCTGGTTTCATGACTATGAGAATCTCACTTGACTTGCAGTGGCAGAAGAAAACTTTCCTGAAATAAATCACGGGTATAAACTTCATATTTAAATGTGTCAGGTGTTCACTGCTGAAGACTGTCCCCTCCACCAGCTGGTCATTACAGTGGTTTTCCTCTACGTTAGCTTTTGTTCTCCCTCTCTTCTCAGACACCATAACCAATACACAGACCGCAAGAACAAGCATATCTTTCAAAGACAGATCAAAAGCAAAATGTTCATAATGATCACGCGTGGCAGAAAATAGGAAGAAAGGGGAAACAGAGTTTTCAGCCTATCTATTACTAGCTGCTATTGCTGCTTCATCTTCTAGTTATATTCTTCTTAATTTCAATGTGCCTCTTTCTAGGAGCTCACCTCATCTGTATCACTTCCTTACCCTAGATTTTGGCCTGCATGCTAACTTTTTTTTTGTCCTTACTTTTAATTTTTAGGCACTGGAGGTGTCACTGAGATCAACTGCTGAGTATTTCAAGTCATCTGAAACATAAGCAACTCCCAGACATTCTTTATAGGGACTGGATTGGAAATGGCAATAAAAAAACCACTTGTTTTCACTTTCATTGAACTCTGAATGTCTACAATCCAGACATCTGAATCCAAGTTCTTCCTCTTTGTACTTGGTGAATAGAAATGGGTGCTTCTGAGAGGGCAATACATCTGCTATGTTCCTTACAGTGAGGTAACTCACACCCTAAATGTGTATATTTCTTTCTTTTGACTGTAAAGAGTCTATTAATGGCTAATGATTGCCACCCCATGTGCTTCTGCATTCTGTACTAATCAGGTGTCTCCATCATCAGCTGTTTTATTTGTGTCTTACATTGTAAGTAAATCCCCAGATCATCCATCCCTGGAAGTTTTGATCCTATGTGCCAGTAACATTTAAATACGCCTCCACACATAGGTCTGAGATCATTATCAGGCCTACATAGTTTGTCTTAATTATGGCATATACAGATAATTATGTTTTTAAAAGCCTAAACTTACCATGACCTGGTGAGAAAACATCATCCACAGAGTTTAGACATAACACTGGAATTCCTACTGACTTCAGCTTGCGACATGGGCTAGCATCTTCATAGTAATCATCAATTGTCCGGTAGCCAAACATGACTGAAGTGAACTGCTTATCAAATTCTCTAACGGTTCTAGCCTGAAGTACAGAATTCAAATAGGGAACTATGTCAGCATTTGGAAAACAGCAGCCAGCTAAAGCAGAAGTAACATTTTCACATACCTTCATCACAAGATCCATATCAAATAATTTCTCCAACATTTGTCGATGCCTAAAAAGAAAGAAAAATTGGAGGGCTTGGTTTTTTGTTATATAAACAGATGTAGAAGTTCTCTGCTTTACAGATATATTTATAGAAATAATTCCCTAACAAGAACATGCTTGGTTTTTATTTTCTGTCATATTAAAAATCTGTGTGGAATCCAAGAGAAGAAGAACTGTTCATTCGTACGTAGTCACATCCAGCAATATAGTATAACAATCTGCATAGCCATGAGAAAGATGCCAAAGAGAAGAGAACTAAATATTTGAGAATACAAAATACACCCTAATTTTATAAAGCAGAGGATGAACCAGTCCGTCCCATGCCGGTCGGTGCTGACTTAAGAGTTAGTATATATACATATATACTCAAAGTCAATACGTGTATGTCTAAAAGATTTTAAAAATCCATCCACTTCATCCATAAATACAGAAGTACATTGGTCTTGTGCTGAGTCCCTGGAGGAGCAGAGAAATTTAGTCACACTGAAGGCAATCTTTCTTGGAAGGATCCTTTTGATTTCCAAACGTTCAGAAGAATGCACTCAGAACACAGTAAAGCGTTGTTACAGCATTGATTTTTGTCAGTATTATTATACCTGCTGTAGATCTCATGCTAACATCCTTCCACCTTGCCAAATAGTTCAGAAGTCAACTCACCTGCTGATAGAGGATTGTAGACAAGTAGTCAAGTAATAGTTGAAAAGAAGCCAGTTTAGTGGCTTCTCCAGAGATTCTACAGATTCAAAAACATTCCAACCCGCAGAGAAAATTGCAGCTGCCATTAAAGGAGTGTCTCTGCCAGTTTTGCCCAGGTAATTTAAAAGAAGCATGCTACAAACAGAAATGAAAAACAGAAACATATATACTATCAAACTGTTTGCTTCAATGTAAAGCAATTATCACAATCAGCCATCTTTTTATCTGTTTTTCAATAGTTTCCTGTATCAGCCCTACAGTTGTGCCTAATACTCCTAAAGGCAGTCAATATAATCCACATACGGAGTTTGCTTTCTCTCCTTACTGTCAGAGAGGACCTGAGTGCCTTGAGTGGGATGTGGGTGGGAGTGCATTTAGAAATTACCTGAGATGTACTAGACTTATTCATATCACTAAAAGGGAGGAAAAGGTCACATAAATGTATCTTACTCATGGAACAGATATTCCCAAGTTGTTTAGGTAAGTTTTACCGTTTTGCAAGCTCTTAGTTTTCCGATCTGATAAATCTGATCAGTGTGTCTGACAAATGCAAGCTGCCCTGGCACACCTGCCTCCCTAGGAACGTGTCTTTCGAGTTGAAGGTAATGCCTTTACCCCACCTCACACATACACGAGAACAAACACAGCTGTTCTTTAACACAAAGTACATAAAGAATGAAATGTTGGATAATGAATAAAACTAGTAACACAAAATTAAAGTAAGAGCCAAATAAATGGTTTAAGTCTTGCCTTTCTCAGCAACTGCAACTTACAGTCTCTACTGCTGATGTATAGTTGTGTTGAAAAAAGGGGAGAGTTCATCAGTACCTGACCCTTCAATTGTAGAAAAATTAAAATAGCAGGAAGAGAGTAAGAAAAAAGAGTAACAGGAAAGCTGTAAGTCTTACTTTACTGCCCACAGCCCCAAAGTTTACAAACAGCATTTTAATAGCAAGCCTTTAACTCAAAATGTTACAAATTCTATAACGTAATACAGCCCCCTGGACTACCAACACTCTGTACCTTGGCTTCATCTAGCATGCTTCAGGAGACAGCAACCTTTAGCAAAGACATCATGAACCAGGCTGCATCACAGAGACTTTATACCTGTGCACTGCCTACCAAATCACAGGACAGCAGTGCAAAAGGAAAACCAGTCTGTGGTATTGCCAAATAGCTGCCAGCTGGTAGAAACCAGCAGCAAAAGAACCGCAAAAGCACCAGGGGATGGACTCCTGACTTCAGCTCACACAGTTGAGCCCCGTGAGGAAAGTCACTTGTGGCACATATCGGAGTTAGGTACCATCTGTGCCCTCTCGCCCACAGAAGAGGAGGAACCTGTGAGTCTGCATACTATGAAACATTGACCCATAAACCGATTAAAAAAAAGTTGTGGTAGTAAAAGAAGCCACTTTCCTAACAAAATTCACGGAATATATGTGTTAGAGAGAAGGTTTAGGAATCTTTATGTAAGAAAACAAAGTCCCTTTCCAAAATAATACTGACGATAAGTAGAACTTATCTTCACTTAAGCAGGGGTTTCATTTACATTTACACCTTCGCGAGTGAATGTTCTTCATTGGACAAATGTATCCTATACAGATTAACTGGCCTTTCAGAAAATTTTGAAAAGGGATAGATAATAAAAACTATTGTAAGATTAAGACAACTGGATGTTTTTCACAATATGCCCCTGCTGAGATCTCTGCTCCTGCTGATTTTAAACATTCAAGTGCTCCAATTAATTTTGAAGCATGGAAACAGTCCCCAGAGACCCTTCCAGTTTTCTGTACAGTTAAGCATATGCTTTCTCTTTGTGGTTCAGGACTTCAAAAACACATTGGAGGACGGAGGTGGAACATCTTGCCTAAAATCACACGGTGGTGGTGAGGTAAAAGCGAGGAATACAATACAGATCCCCTGTGCCATGCTAACAGACTTTGCTACTATTTAGGATACCGCAACTAGGTTAAGCCAAGGACAGAAATGACTCTAGGGGTTGAGCCGGTGTTTTGTACTAGTTGTGGAATGGCTAGCCTCTACTGCACATCCAACCCTGAAAACCTGGTGCTTCACCTACTCCACCCCAGCCCTGTTAGTTCTAGCGTAACGGTGCCCCACATGTGAAGCTGTCCATCAAGAACTACTGTGCTTTAAATCTGTGTGTCGTCACTGAAGTGAGCCTCTACTGCAAATGTTTCTTTGGCTTTCACCATTTCTAATGAAACACAGTTTTGCAACCCACCATGCTGTTTCATGTTTTGCATGCAAAAAAGCCTGAGCTGGGGAGAGAAAGCACGCCAAGTGAGATAGAAGCCAATAGGCTTGCCAACCTTGTGGAGAAGAGTTTTAAACTGGGTTTGTCAAGGGGTGGAGAGCAAAGCCTGAAGAGAAGCGAAGGCCTGGCAGGCTCTGATGAAGTACCCAAGGGACAGCATAATGGGGGAGGTTCTCCCACGTCCCTGTGAAAGCAGCATGACTGCAGCCCATCTCATGTGCTAGCACATGCATGAACACACGTCATGGGAAAAAACAGGGAGAATTAGAAGTCTGTGCCTAGTCACAGAACATGTTTACTGGATCGTCGAGACATGAAGGACTCACAGGCAGACCAGACTGTGCTGTGATGGATATAAACAGACTCCTCTTGAGGCCTTGAAGGCAAGGAGGAGGGTTTGTGCCGTAGAGAAGGCATTTAAATGCACAGAACTTTTCCCTGTACAGGTTCCAAGTCAATTCAGAGCTAATAGGTCAAAATCAGTTAGGAGGCTAACAAGGGGGATATTACGGTGGGTGTCTGCTATAGACCTCCTGATCAAGAGGAGAAATTAGAGAATCCAGATCTTTGGACAGCTAAAAGAAGCTTCATAATCACCAGGCACAAGGAACTGTAACCATCCCAGCGTCAACTGGTACAACAATACAGTGAGGCACAAGGAGACCAGATTTCTGGAGAGTACTGAGGACAATCTTTTGATACATAATCAATGATCCAAATAGGGAAAATGTACTATGGATCTACTACTCACATGTAAGGCAGAACCCGTCAGGTGCGAGAAGGTGCAGAACAGTCTTGGCTGCTGAGATTATTCAATGGTGCATTTTTAAGATCAAAAGTGAGTGGGAAAGGTAAGCAGCACAATTACAGTACTGGAAAGAGTTGGCTTTAATTTGGTCAGGGTTCTGTTCGACAGGATCCCATGTGAGATGGCCCTGATGGGCAAAAGGGTCTAGGACTGTTTGACCTTAAGGATAACTGAACATAAAGCACAAGTGTGGTACGTTCTGATGAGCAGGAAGCTGAGCAAGAGTGGCAGAAGACCATATGGAGGAACAAACAACTCCTGACTGAGTTCAAGAAGGAAGTATCCTGGAGGTGGAAGGGGGCTGCCTGGGAGAAACAGTCATTGCGCAAACATGCAGGGGTGCAGTCAGGACATCTGAAGTTCAGCTGGAGTTGGAACTAGCAGGGGATACGCGGGACAACAAGAAATAGGCTTCTGCAACAACAAGGGCTTCTGTTACAGCATTTCTTGTATGGTGGTATGAAGAAAGGCTCAGAACAAACCACAGCCACTCCTTTCCCCTCATCAGTGAAGCCAGTCATCTCATCATAGAAGGCAATTTAGACAGTTCAGGCATGCATTGTCCTTGGTGAATCCAGTCACCCTCTTATCCTTCATATGCTTGCAACTGGCTTCCAGAGGATCTTCCCAAAGGACTGAGGTTAGGCTGACCAGCCTTTTATTCCCTCCTGGGACCACTGTTGAACAGAGCAGGGAACTTAGTGACCAAAGATTTCTAAAAGACCAAGGCTACCTGTTTTCCCTGACTGCTGAGGTCTGTTCTCAGGCCTCCCAGGTCCCTGTGCCTAATGGCAGAGTATGGGAGAGTGAATTATCTCTCGTGGCAGAGAAAGATCGAGTGAGAGCCCAGTTATGCAAACTATGTCCATGGAACCGGTTGAGGTGCACCAAAGCTTCAGAGGGAGGCAGACACTGCTGTTGTGAGGCTGCTCTCCATGACGTTTGAAAGGGTGCAGCAACTGTGGGATATTCCTGATGCCTGGAGAAAGGCACCCATCTACAAGAATGGCAATGAGGAGTAAACACAGGCTGGTCAGCCTTACCTCAGCACTTTGAGAACATCCTTTGGAAGCCATTTCCAAGCATGTAAAGGTGAAGAAGGAGACAACAGCCAGCATGGATTTACCAAGGCCAAAGACAACCTGACTGCACTCTATGATGACCTGACTGCCTTCGCTCGTTAGGGGAGAGCAGTGGATGTTGCTTATTTTGACTTTGGCAAGGTTTTTGACAATCTTCCATCACCTCCATGTAGCCAGACTGGAAGGACATGGTTTGAATATATGACCTGCAGCGTGGTGGAAAACTGACTAGACCACTAGGCTCAGAAAGTTGTGATCAGGAACTTGAAGTCCAATGGGAGTGGTTGGACCAGTTACTAGTAGTGTTCCTCATGGGGTAAGTACTAGGGCCACTACTGTGTAACATCTTCATTAACTGGATAATGAGATGGAATGCACTCTTAGTAAGCTTGCAGGTCAAACTGTGGAGTGACTGGTGAATGGGAACACAAGGCTGCCATTCTGAGGGACCTCCTCAACAGGCTAGAGAAACGGGCTGGCAGAAACCTCATGAAGTTCAACAAAAGTGCATGCAAAGGCCTGCACCTCAGACAGATTAATGACTGGATAGAAAGCAACTCTGCTGAAAAAGACCTGGGAAAACTGAACGTGACTCAACAATGCACCCTTGTAGCAATGAAGACAACTAATGACGTGCTGTGCTTTGTTAGGAAGAGCAGAACAAGCAGGTCTAGGGAAGAGGTTATTTCCCTGTATTTGGCACTTATGAGGTTGTATCTGGAGTACTGTGCCTAATTTTGGGCTTCCCGTCAAGACAGACACTGACATACTGGAAAGATTCATATGTCTTCATACTGAAGACACTGGCAAAATCCCAACAACATGAATGGAAAAAGATTGGTCTGATTTAAAAGGTTTCCAAGTTACTTATCTATGTGATTATCAATAACTACATTGCTTGAACAGATCTATATTTATCCCAAAGTTCTTACAAGTCATTAGTAGGTTAATATCAATATATAGGGCTATATCTGCTCACTCTCCATAAAATGTATCAGAAAGAAGGGAAGTCTCAGGAAGTTACCACTGTGTCTGTAATATTTCCAATGGAAGTTCTCCTCTCCTATGATTTTCATTAAAGAGGGCATCTGAACATTTCTCCTAGCTTCTAGCAGCAATTTTTCTAAGGAACTGTGCTGTTATCTGTTCTAGCTGGGCTTCCTGGAGAGAAACCAGGACACAGCAAGTCTTAATACTACATGCCACACCAACCCAATCTCACTTCAACAACACTACTTCTTGCTTCTGAGCCAGACAGAGCAGATACCCACATTCAGCTTAACCTACCCACACACCGCAGAACCAAAGAAGAGTGAAGATAAATCTTGCCATTTTCCAGAGGTTGCTAAGAAACATGATAAGCTCCAATTCCTATTTTTATCCCTCTGCTCCAAAGATAGTCTCCATAGTTTCCAAAGATTGTATTGCCTACCTGTTTAGCTGTCAATCTGTCTGTCCGTGTTTCCTGTCTTTCTCCACCCCCCTCAGCTTTTCAATGTTGGCCAATTTCAACCTTCCCTGACAGAGCGAGAAGCCTCAAAGATGTGAAGTTTCTAAAAGTCTTCTGAATACTGACTGTTTGAGACAGATCCAAATTAGTGATGCAAGTATTGCAGAGCAGTAATTTACAATCAGGCTACAACAGTCTTATTTTACGATCATCGTTAAGCTGAGTCTTGTGTTACATAATACCTTACCCTCCCATAGACACACCAGCTGCCATGAGTGGAGCTGAGGGGTGCAAGCTGTGTACGTGATGAATAACAGCCTCTAAATCTTCTGTGTTAGCTGCACAGTAAGTCCTTGGGGTCTGCAAGAAGTCAGAGGGAAAAATGCCATCATAAGCTTCTGTGTTATCCTTTAAGGACAGAGCAAACTGAACCGTGGACCGTTTATATAACAAGATAAATTTAGCATTTATCATGAAGCTGCACTAAATGGCAAATATCAGCCCAGAGCATTTCACAAGGACGTGGAGGAAGGAGTTATTCTCGTTATCATTACAAAATAAAACAGGTGACAAATATCTTCAGCATCTACAACCTCTGGGTCATTAGATGAAATCTGAACCCAGAGCAATGAGCTAAACTAGATATAACTAGATCAGAGCTGGGTAGGCACCAATATTTTTTAAATAATCTGAAGAAATGGAAACATATCATGAACGCTGCAATTTAGAGAAAAGAAAGTTTAATGACAATTTTGCCATCTTTACTCACATTCAAATGCAAAAGAAAACATTAGATTTCAAGTGTTGTCAGCTAGCCCTTGAGAAGTAGACAATATTTAGATTCTGCACACAATGCAAGCAAGTAAATAGATAAATTCACCAGTGCTGTTTACCTAATTTACTAAAATATTCTATTAACTAAAGCAATGAAACATATATATTAGCCCTTTTCTACCTACCATCGGCGTCTCTTCAAATCTTGCCTTGATACTTGGAGTAACTTCCCCTGGCATTACTGAAAGTTGGGTAACTCCTTCCCTGCTTCTGCAGGAGAAGCACAGCGTTTGAGCCTCCCCGGCACAGACAGCCGCTACAGGCCACAGTCTGGGGGACTAACTGGAGTGGTCCAAGGGAGATAAAGTCCTTTTAGGTACAATAAGAGTCACAGTAAAATAAGTTTTTTCTAATGCTGTTCTCTAGATTTCATCTACAGCAGAAGAGCTTTCAACTACAGAGGTGCTACTACTGTGTTAGTGACCTTGACTTAACTATAGGTAGCGGCTGGCCTGCCAAAATTCAGTATAACATTAAAACTAAATAAAAAAATACTTAATTATGAGTGAATTGAACTTATTTGTTGCCTGAAGCAACAATGTATTTTAAGGTGGTTTTAATTGCTTTCAGTTAAACAGGCTGAATATTTGTGGTCAACTTTAACAAGTTTAATTAGATGAGACTAATTACTTAACATACATTTAACAAGAATATTGAAATTTTGAAGTCAAATATAAGAAAAAAGGAAGAAAAGCTAAATCTGGATAATTAAAACTGAAGTAGTTTTAATTTCCATTTATGTTGCATTTCCAGTTCTCATCCACATGAATCACTGTTTTCACCCTATTAAACAGTGTGAATGTGGTTTAGTTTAATTAAATTGTCAAGTTTACAAAGAAAAATAAGTTATTTTTGGTAACAATGGTCTAATCTATTTTAAGTGAAAGTGTATTTGATGAAAATTTTCTAAAACTGTAGGGATAGCCAGCATTTTAATTTCAGGTAACTCCTGCCATTTTAATGTCTACCTATCTACTTATCGTCTTTACGAGGATATTTTAAAATACTACCTTAGCTCACATTGGCTGTGGTCAATCTAATATTTTATTATTCCATAACAATAATTCACAGTAACCGTCAATAACAAACAAGAACAAGCGTTTTAAAACTGATTCTTTAAATAACTATTATTTCGTGTCAATTTGAATCTATCTTTAAAGAGACTAGATAAAGAGCTACTTGCATGACTAATTTCTACTGTGGCCCTCAAATATGCTTCAACTCATTAACTAGGGATTTTACATTAAAATGTAGAAACACCTTTGCAGAAAATGTGATCATTTCAGCTGGTTTGCTTCACAGTCAAATCTTATAAAGCTTAAAGATGGAAATCCGATTACGGTAAAATACACACAATGCATCCGAACAAGAGATCTTTTCTCTTAACGGTTCAGAAATTCATCAATAAGGACTTTGTGTGTCACAAAACTGCTTTGTAGATTCGTCTCCGAAAGTATGCTAAAAACTACTCATAATGTGGCAATATTTGCATTGAAATGCTTTATCTGATTATGGGAAAACATTCTGAGCTTTTTAAAGTTTGAAACAGAGGATTAAAAAACTGCAGAACAATACCGAGTATTATGCACATTCATTCCAGCTGTAGAGCTGTCAACAAAACACATATGAACAAACAGCTTATTCAGCAATATTTCACCATGCCTCGTCCCTCGCTGCAGAGAACGTTCAGCTTCAAGACTTTGTCATTTGTGGAATTGCCAGTTATTTCTAAGCAAACACAGTAATGTCTGTCCCGAAGACAAAAAAAGTCTTTTGTAGCTGAGTTTGTGTCAGAATTGCTGAGAAAAATGCAAGAACACATTTAATTTTTAGGATATGGCTACCCATATAAATGGGGTTCATTAATTCAATAACACACAGTATTGATCAATTTTAATGGCACGACTTTTTAACTACATCAAAATCTATTTTAAACTCATATTGGCAACTGGGAAAGTCATTATGATTGCTTATATTTGGATTTGTGCGTTAAAACAACGGGAGAAAATTGTATTGATTGGACAGTGATTCTTGGATGTGTGCATTTTTGATAATGTAGCATTTTTTGAAAGAAAAGTATAAAGAATGTTCATTTTAATGTTACAGATATTAATAATATAAACAATTTCCTAAAATAAAATGTTCACAAAAATCATGTGTTAACCAGTTGGCCTCTTTGAACTTTAAAATAAAAGATGAATATTGGCACATGATTGATCTACCAGATAACTAGATTCTCTTCTTCGCATTTCCAGCATACCCTGTGAGTTTCGTTCATTTAAATCCAGCCATACAAACAGACATGAATGATTCCACATGCACTGCTTATAAGTGAGAGATGTTTATCTTAGAACTCGTCCTTACCAAAAGATCCTCACCAGCAATTCCCCGATTGTTAAAAACCACGCATCTAAAAATGGAGACAGTAAATTCAATTACATACATTGTTCATTCCACTAAAGAAGATCACTTAAACACACAAAGAATGAAAATCTATACAGAAAAACGAGCCAGTTCTACGCGTAAGTTCAGCACATAAATATTTACAGTCCTACAGATCCTCAAGTCTGACCTGTACGGAACCACCTTTATACCGGAATGGGGTTCAGTGAAGCCAGTGGGACTCTGTGTGCGGTCTGCCACGTGCCGGTCAAGGTCAGGCTGCAGGATGAGAGCCCCAGGGTCTACCCGAAGATGGTACACGCACCCTGCTCTGCCTGCACTCTGAGCTGGCCAAATGCAAGCCATAAGCTCTGCCAGGGCAGGGCTGAGCCTACGGCAGTGCTCTGAAAGAGACTGTCAGAGACCCACGGGCAGGCACCCTCCAAAGCTCCCTAAACTGTATTCAACAGCACGAAATGAGCCCCGTCAAAATCAGGGTGACAGCTGCCTCTAAGCTGCAGCTTCTGGGGGTGGGTTTGGTTTTTTTTTTTACTGGTATAGCACAAGTTTCTGTTCTCTCTGTGCTGGTGGGAGTCTCTGGATTTCCTAGCAGTATCACCGTGATTTAAGGATCTATGCTTTCTTAATAAATCTTACTTTTCTATTACTCTTCTACCATCTCACTGTAAGAATTTTGTTCAATAATATATACTTATTTTAGATGGGTTAAAGGCATGAAAAATTACTTACTTTTTTTTCTCTCAAACGTTGCTGTTTAGAAACCAAATTTTAGCATTCAGTTGTAATCTGACCTAAAACTTCCCTTTTTAATGGTATACCTTCTTTTCTTAGGTGATCGAACACAGATACTTCCTTCAGGAATACTTGAAAAATCAATAGTAAGTTGTTGATTTGAGGACTTTCCTCCTCTGATATTTTCTACTGGTAAGTTTTAAAGTGATTTTAAAAGCACTTTGAACAGTTAAAGTGGTACTTTACTTCCATATTTCAGTAAAGCAAATCTCCAAACAGAGAAGAGAAAGACAGACATGGAGATAAAAGCTCATCTATACATATTTGACAAATTTATTATAGTCAGTACTAGAAGCCAATCTGCAAAGACAAAATGTAATATTCCAAACACACATCCTGGAACAATGGCGACTTACTTTAAAGCACAGCAGCAGCAATATGATTACATAAAGACATCTACTCATTCACTAATCCACTTATTTTATCCAACTCTGACCAGAAGGCCTAATAACAAAGCTGAATTAGGCGGTGACAATTAAGAGGTGACAAACAGCTTCCTCCGCCACCGTCAGTAAGAGCAGGCTAGCTCTCCTTTCTGCGCTTGTGCGTCTGAGGCTGCTGAATCCAACCATTTTGGCATTCAGAAGCTGACCTCCTCCAAGGGCTGCTGCCAGCAACCCATCCACACGAGTCTTCTTGGAGCTGAACACAACCCCCTTCTCTAGAGAGTGTAAAGGTACCACAAATACGGGCATAATTTACGAAGCAGCAGCAGCAAAGGCCTGTGCTGACTTAGCTGGCTTTCACTGCAACCTCTGGGGCACATCTGCAGACACTAAAACAGCCCTGCAAATGTACTGCCTGTTACAGAATTCTACTGTTGTTATTATTACTAATAATACTTTCTTACAGAAACTAATGTCTTTAGATCTCATTTGCCTTAGGAAGGAATCTTACACATACGCATACTTATATTGACCTCATTAGAAGAAGCGGAAAACAAGCAATGAAATACAACAGCACCTATATCCCAGTGTTTCGCTCTGATGGATCATATGAAGGATGTAGGATTCCTTGCTCGTTCCTGTCAAGCCAGGCAATAAGAGGACAGTGGGTCTTGTGCTGGCATCCGGATAATATAAGCTGCCATTATTATCAAGCCAATCCAATGAAATCTGTCCTCCGTCTGCTGTTTTAATGAGTTCACTGGAAGGCACATTTCAAGACAACACTGATTAGATTGAAAATACATGCATAATATCAAGAGTGCTTACAGCGTACAAATTGCCAGGTATGAATTCCGCATTTTAGATGATGTTTTAAGACTCAAAGTGCCACCGAACTAGGTAGTTTGCATGCTTACCACTCAGAAAGAGCCATGCCTGCAACGACATGTGTTAGCACGGTCAATTTGTGGAGTAATTCCCGTTCATAGGAAATGAATAGCTGGCCTTTCAGGAATTGCCGCTGATGTCCTGGAAGCTTGTAACTACTGTGGGTTTTGGCATTGCCTTCTATTTTATATAGGCTTGTGTACTTCAGATTTCCTTTGGATCATCGGAGAATCTTTTGATAGCACACTGGGCAAATCACATTTTTTCCTCTTTATCCAAAGAAGCAGCATGAATAATGGATAGCACTTTGTTATGCTTTAAACACGTGGGACACAGGCACACACTGCTATATCTTTCACCCCGCATTTCCACAAACTTTGCTAGAATGCACTCTTAAACCATATATCTTAAGAATGCAACAAATATTATAATATCCCAAGAAGCTAAGCATGCATTAACAATGACAAGAAGACTTAATTTTTTTAGAAACAGAGCATCTTCTCTCTTCCTGGCAATGAAGACATTGTACAAGAGAGCTGGTGTAGAAACTGCCAAAATGGAAGCCAACCTTGCATTCGATTTTGCATTTGAAAATCTTCATAGCACCTACTGCAGATTTTAAAGCTCATCAGCCTTGTTGGACTCATTAGCTCAGCTTTGCCCTTTTTCAGTAATGGGAAGTAGATGCAATGCTCGTGTGTAGTGCCAACACAATCTCAAATGGTGCAAAATAAGCATTGCCCCATGGAACTATGTTTCTTCTCTCACAAACCTTGAAAGAGAGAGTATACACGAAGGGCTAGAAAAAGTGGACATGGCCATACCACCAAAATGTTTCCTAGTTACTGAAACTAAGGGAAGCTGCTAAATGCTATTCTACCATGCAAACAGAGCTGAAACAACTTGTGCTGCATCCAGGTTCCAGCACATAAAAGTACTTCTCCTTAGGTCTGTGCCAAATGCCTCATTTGCCAGGCTACGTCTCATTTCTGTGTGAGAGAGATCAGCTGAGGACAAGCGCTAAATAAAAGGTTTTCCAGAATTTAGGCATCAAAGAACACAACATAAAATCCACAGGTAAAAGTTACCCAGAAAATATTTTTATATATTCAAAACAAGGCTGGATGTGGCCATGCTACGGTTAAGGTAGAACATGTTGGTTCAATGGACAGAGACAGTGATTGCATGACCTTTGCAAAATGACCAAACAGCAGAATATTTGATGCTCCAGATGACTCTACTGCCATCCAGAGGGACCTCAACAGGCTGAAGAAATGGGTTGACAGCAACTTCATGAAGTTCAGTAAGTGGAAGTGCAAAGTCTTGCACCTGGGAAGGAAGAACCCCATGCACCATGGACTGGGGGCTCACCGTCTGGAAAGCAGCTTGGCAGAAGAGGATGGGGGGGTGGTCCTGGTGGACACCATGTTGAACCAGCAATGCACCCTTGCAGGAAAGAAGGCTAACAGCCTCCTGGGCTGCATTAGGAGGAGTGTTGCCAGCAGGCTGAGGGAGGTGATCCTTCCTCTCTACTCAGCACTGGTGAGACCAAACCTGGAGTACTGGGTCCACTTCTGAGGTCCCCAGTACAAAGGAGACATGGACATACTGCAGAGACTCCAGCAAAGGGTCACAAAGATAATCAAGGGACTTAGTGAAGAAAAGGCTATTGGGATGCTATCAATGAGTTTAAATACCCGAAGGGAGGGTGCAAAGAGGATGGAGCCAGGCTCTTGTCAGTGGTGCCCATTGACAGGATCAGAGGCAATGGGCACAGACTGAAACACAAGAACCCTCTGAACATCAGGAAGCACTTTCATTGTGAGGATGACTGAGCGCTGGCACAGGTTGCCCAGGGATGTTGTGGAGTTGCCATCCTTAGGGATATTCAAGAGCCACCTGGATATGGTCCAGGGCAACTGGCTCTAGGTGGCCCTGCTTGAGCAGGGGGGTTGGACAAGGTGACCTCCAGAGGACCTCCAGAGGTCCTTTCCTACCTCAACCATTGCATAATTATGTGAACAAATAACTACATCAGTTCCAATATTGTCACCAATATTTCAGTGCTCAAAAACTCTCTGAGCTAAAATAGGGCCATTAGGGAACCTTGACCTTTTAAACCTACTGTATATTGAATCCAGGATAGAGGTGGTTCCTCTAGTAGTCTATAGTGGAGTTGTAGTCTATGATGGAGTTGTAAAGGCAGACATAAAGCAAAAATATCGGCACAAGCTTGAGCAACAACAGTAGCTGTGACACAGTCAGAGTAAGGTAACTGCTGGCCATCAACTCAACTTTCCAGAAGAAAGGCACTTACTTCCTGTACTGTACATGGGGTCTAGAGGTGATAAAGGGACGCAGGAGTGTCTGCACCCGACCTTCCCAGCACCAAATCGTGGGATAGTAAGTTTCTGTCACAACAGGGCAATATTCCTCGAGAAAGCGGCAGAAATGGTCGTTGCTGGCCACGAGCTGGGGTTTCTAGGAAGAGAAACTACAGTCAGGCACGGGCCTTCATATAAAACAAACAAACAAACAAACAAACAAACAAACAATAACTTGTTTAACTTGTTTAACTGTCTCCTGGTAAACTGATTTCTCTCATATAATCATTTGCAATGCTTTTTCCTTTCACAGTAAAGAGATAAGTAAAGCAAAACCAAACAAAATGCCGAACTGCCCTCCTGCAATGTTAAACCACTAAACATACTGGATTCATTACCTATGTCTACTAACCCGCTGTTCTAGCTCTACTTTTACCAGCACTGTGTCTTTCACTGACAAACCAAAACCACACTGTCTCAGAGGAAGCGAGAAGGATTTTACTGAATCAATTTTCTCGCACGACACAGAAATGACGTTTAATCTGTGCACTTTGTGCACCTGCAGTACCTGTTTTAACCTGTTCGGACACTCCTCCTGCCATCGCACGCTACGGTACGCAGCTGCATCGGTTACTCACCTCGAATAACTGCATCTCTAATAATTCTGCATACAGAGATCTTTCTTACCGCTTCCATTTGTATACCATCTGACATTTTACCAACCACATTTCTTAAACTTCTCTTTTACACTGGCTCTCCAACATGCAAGCATTAATAGGACAATACTACGTGCTTTGAAGAGAACAGTTACACCACACACAGCAGCAGTGGTATGTCCTCCTGACCCTGTGTTTTCCACTTCTGACCAAAATCAAGTATCCTCTTCCCAATAAAGAGGAAGGCCGTGTTCTCAGTGGTTCTGTGAAGGTCTGTGGCAACACGCGTCTTCAACAGTCATTAATCTTTTGACATGCTATTTTCAGTTGATTAAGCATTCAACGCGGTGCTCTCACCACGAGG
Source organism: Bucorvus abyssinicus (assembly GCA_009769605.1). NCBI lineage: Eukaryota > Metazoa > Chordata > Aves > Bucerotiformes > Bucorvidae > Bucorvus > Bucorvus abyssinicus. The sequence goes on along the minus strand of CM020052.1, from coordinate 12,407,148 downwards.
CCGCTTTAGGTCAGGCTCGCTGTATCCACGTAATGTGCAAATGACTAATTTATCTGTGAACCACCGCTGACGAGAAGGTCTGCAGGAGTGTTCTAACGCCCGGAACGCTGCGATAGTGGCTCCGAAGGTGTTTACAGGCAGACACGAGGGCAGCGAGCTACTTTACCACCTGCCCCGTTAGTGAAGTGAAGAGGTCGCCAGTTTGTTGTGGAGAAAGGAGGGCTCCTGACCTCCCACACCATCGCCCCCAGCCAAGCCCTCCCCCTGATACAGCGGCACTTCGGGGGGGCGTGAAGCCAGAGCCCCTTCCCTTCCCAGCCCGGGCACGGCCAGACGGGCGCTCCCCCACGCCGGCCGGCTCCGGAGGGAGCGGGGGGCGGGGGCGTGCTGCGGCGCCCGGCCCGGCCGCGGAGACGGGCCTGGGCGAGGGGCGAGCGGGGTTTCGGCCTCCCGGGACCCCGGCGCTGCACCTCCAGAGCGGAGCGCGGGCTGTGAGGACGAGGCGGCAGCAGCGCCCTGCCCCCGGGCCAGCCGTTTCAGGTGCCGACTCCAGAAAGGCGCCGGCTGCCTGCCCTGAGACGGGCGGCTCGAGGTGACCTTCGCGGGACGGTCCCCGCCGGGACGGTCCCCCCTTGGCGGGACACCTGCGGCGCCCATCCGCCCCGCCGCCCTCCCGCTCACCTTGGCAATGCTGCTGAGGTAGTAGCAGGCGTAGGCGACGCCGAAGCCCAGCACCAGGGACAAGCCCACGCCGGAGCCGAAGAGCCCCACGCGGACCTGGCTCTCCAGGTAGAGGGAGAGCTCCCTGGTCAGCACCTGCCAGTCCATCTCAGGCGGGGCAGCGCAGCGCAGCGCAGCGCAGCGCAGCGCAGCGCAGCGCAGCGGACGCCCGGCTGCCGGGGCCGAGCGCACCCCGGCGCGGAGGGGAGAAGAGAAGAAGGAGGAGCTGCCGCTGCCTGCGGACCGCTCCAAGTTACAGCGCCGCCGGCGGCATCCCCGCGCCGCCCCCGGGCCGTTCCCGCCCCGACCGCGGAGGCCTCCGTGGCGCGGGCGGCAGCCCCCGGTCGGGGCCGGCTGGGGGGGGTCGGCTCCAGGCTCGGCGCGGCAGGCAGGCTGCGAGCCGGGCCGGGCCAGGCCGCGCCGCGCCGCGGTGGCCACAGCGTTGCCCGCAGCGGAGGAAATCGCGAGCCGGGCGGCGGGTCGCTGCCCTGGGTGGCGCGGGGTACCGCAGCCGGCGGGGCCGGCCTCCCCGCGGCACGGCCGGCGTCATCGCCCGCCTCACAGCAGGTGCCTTCTGGGGTGCCTTCGGTGTCCCCTTAGCCCGAGCCCTCCCTCGGGCAGGGCGAGCGGGGTCAGATAGGAGAGGGACCCGACCAGAACTGTGAGGAGTAGCTGATGCAGACGTGTGGAAATTCCGTCAGTCGTGGACGGGCAGCGTGGCCCCTCCGAAACACTATTATTGGTGCAGAACACAGGTCCTGTATCGTACAGGAGGAAGACGGGACACAGGGGCTTCCAGACGCAGCATTGGCTAATCAGCAATATCTTTGTAAATATTTTAAGTAAGACTGAAGTGTGCAACTGCTTTTCCACTCCTCACTGCTGTTACAGGGCATTGGGGAGGATCAGAGAGGAGTAGATGTTTTCTCTTAACTCCCAAGAGGAATTCTGTCTGCCAGCTTTTCAGATGTATGGATTGTTGCATGGACACCCTCACGTTTGCTAACTCAGATGCTTTCCCCTTCAGCTTCAGAAAGAGATGCACGGTATCTGTGTCTTTTCCTTGGTGAAGTCCTAGAAGCGCAGCTGATAACACAAAGATCCTGGAGAGATCCTTTCCATACCGTAGAGAAAAGTGCTACCGTGTTCATACTGTGTGACCAAACACTCTGCTTTGGTGCAGCAACAGCGGATTCCAGCCCTGCTTTCACAACTACCATGAAAACCATTGTAACATCTAAAGACTGCAATCAAACGTTTGTTTCTGATTGCATTGCTAATTTGGGTATGGGATTTGGAAATGTCAAGCAGGATTTACCAATCTATCTGACAAGCAGCAATCTTCTACTTGTCACCTTCTCAAGTAAAAGTAGTTTGTACAATTTTAAGAATTCTTCATTAAAGAGTCAGAATGATGAAAGTATGCAAAGTAATTAATTTATATTATATTAATATAGGTAAACTAATAAGAGTGTATTGTGAAGTTCTTAAGAAATTGAAAAATACCTATTCTTCCTATCCAGTCAGCTGTCCGAAGTTTCCAGACACACGGGGGCAGAGCTACTGCAGTTGTTCAAAAGAGTATGGGAATTGGTAAGCAGAGGTTAGGAAGGGTCTGGGGTTTGTTTCTTTTCCCTACAACTGTTACGTAAAAGGGAAACAGAATGGGTGGAAAACCCATCAGTGTCATCAATACTGCACTTCCCCTGCTTCTGCTTATGGAGAACAGGCATACCCAGGTCTTGGTCCTGACCTGCTGGGAATGTATGTTGTACACCACAGATGAAAGGCTTTATCATGAAGGAACACTCTGGCGTGAGCAGCTGGACTAGATAGCTTAGTTCCGACAACATGTAGGCTGCATCAACAACACGAATTTAGGAATCTTCAGGAACATGAATTTGGCTGAACTGAGGACTAGGCTCTAGGATGCAGAGGAACCTGCTACTTCCAAAGAGGAAAACTGGTTATCGCTTGCAGCAGACTGTTCTCTTGCATACAAGTCCTATCCTCATTAAGCTGAAGAATGCTTGAGCCACCCAAAAACTAAAGAAAAGAAAAATCCCAAACGGCTGAGAAAGAAGAGGACATGGCGAGCGTCCGTGGGACTAGAAGGCTTGTAAAGGCACATACACACATTTGACGCAAAAGCAGCAGGCACGGCTGTCGATGGTGACAGAAACCCTTCTGAGGCATACAAACAAGCCGTTCAATAACTTGATGAACAACCTAGGGAGATTAGTTGCAGGAGAAAAGACCCAGACACAAAGGCTGATGAAGTTTATCTGCTCTTTGCCCACGATGCTGTGTTGATTATTCATAGGAGTATTAACAATGTCAGGTATATATGATGTGCCATAGGCAAAGTGAAACAAATCCCTTGCACTGAGAAGGGCTGGGGGGCTTTTGGTACTGTGTAAACATGTTGCTACACTGTCAGTAGCAATAATGTTAATAAACTCCTTGTCTTTTAAGCAATCCCCATCAGATCCTCCAGTTCCAGTGATGGGGGTTTTTTAAGTTTTAGGAGGTTATCCTCTGGCCTCCAACACATTTTGCAGAGCTGAAAAAGAAAGGCCTGCTCATATACAGCCACATCCAAGGGATTTAGTGATTGCAAATTGGGGGGGGGGGGGGGGCGGGGGAAGGAAGAAAACAAGGTGGTCACTATGGTGTTTTGAAATCTTATCACATATTTTTCAGAGGAAGACAATCCTACATTCCCAGAGAGATTTGCTCTTCACACTATGCTATCTGCTCTCTAAGTACTTGGTAAAATGCCTGCATCAGCCCAGCTCTAATGGATTACAGATAAGGCAGAAATGAAAGGGCACAGGATTGCTCTTTCCTGTTATCTCCCTGTTTATTTTGCTTAAACGACGGCTAACAATTGACAGAAGCAATTGGTTAGTCACAGATTGAGTCACATTTTTAACTAGGAGGCTACACAGGTGCTATGTTGTATTTATTTTATTTTTTCTTGGGGGAGGTGGTTCTGTCATCATTTAGGGGTTGGGGGGAGTTAGTATGTTCGTACTGACATCCCAACAGACAATTGCAGGCTGGTGCCAGCCCACTCTGTAGCCACACTCTTGGAACTGATTGCAATAGGTGCTGCAGCACCTCTGAGGAGGGGCAAAGTGACTTTTAACCTCAGGTTAAAAGGTTCTGTTTGTTTATATTCTTTTAACATTTGTTTAACTTCAGCATTCATATAACATAAAGGGAGAAATATCTTTGTGTCAGCCTGACCTATCTTGAGAAATCTCCAAGTCTGTGTATAAAACATCTGAAAGGTTTTCCATCAATGCAGGGAAGAGGGCACTCCCTGTTTGTGACATTAATTATCAGCAGGGGAATGGGAGAAAAAAAAAGCATTTGAAAAATGAAAGTCAGCGTTTCTCAAGAGTTTCTCACACATATTATAGATTCTTCTTTCCTAAAAGTGTGAATGAAGTAGGAAAATAATGAAGACAACATAAATGTTCTATGTTGGAGGCTCTTCAAATTTCAGAGGAAAAAGCCAGGCTATGCTTTTGTTTGAACCTTTGGTGCTCATGAAAAAAGCAATGATTGTGGTGTTAGGAATAGCTGCTTCTGCTTGTCCACATCTGGAGCTTTGCTACTCTTACTATTACCCCCGTATTCCCAGGCATCCATATCTTCTTCTTCTTCCATGCTTCTTCACTTCACTCATGAATTACTTGGCAGTGGTAAAGTTGTAAGGAATGTAGGATTCAAAAGGAATGTTTTGTAGAATTTGATTTAATTTTAACTATGTTTTCTTCAATAAAATATGAGTATTTCAGTTCAGCAGGTGTAGCAGGTTGTCCTGGTTTCATTTGGGATAGAGTTAATTTTTTTTCCTGATTACAAAAAGTCTTCAAAAAGTAGGACCCAGGAAACTGCAGGCCAGTCAGCCTCACCTGCATCCCTGGAAAGGTGATGGAACAGCTCATTCTGGATGTCTTCTCTAGGCGTGTGGAGGAAAAGAAGGTTATCAGGAGGGGTCAACATGGATTCACCAAGAGGAAATCATACCTGACCATTCTGCTCGCCTTCTATGATGGCATGACTGGCTGGGTAGATGAGGGGAGAGCAGTGCAGGTTGCCTACCTCAACTTCAGCAAGGCTGTTGAACGAATGTTGAATGGCAGAGCTCAAAGGGTCGTGATCAGTGGTACGGTGTCTAGTTGGAGGCCTGTAGCTAGTGATGTTCCCCAGGGGTCAGCAGTGGGTTCAGTCCTGTTCAACATGTTCATCAATGACCTGGGTGAAGGGACAGAGCACCCTCAGCAGGTTTGCTGATGGTACAAAGCTGGGAGGAGTGGCTGGCACACCGGAGGGCTGTGCTGCCATTCAGCGAGACCTGGACAGGCTGGAGAGTTGGGCGGAGAGGAACCTAACAAAGTTCAACAGGGGCAAGTGCAGGGTCCTGCAGCTGGGGAGGAATAACCCCATGCACCAGTACAGGTTGGGGTTGGAAAGCAGCTCTGCAGAGAAGGACTTGGGAGTCCTGGTGGACAAGAAGTTAAACATGAGCCAGCAATGTGCTCTTGTGGCATCTAATATGTTCACAGAAGAGTTAAAGGTTAAAATTGTGTGATATATAGCTGAGTATAATTCTCAGAAAAGTGAATTAATTTAAAATCAATTATTTTGCGCAGAAACCAAAGATGACAATCAAACCAGTTTGAAAACAAGCAAATATATTGAGGACATTTCTCTTAATAAAGTTTTCTTTCCATTAAAAATGTTAACAGAAGCTGCTACAGAACTTGGAGAATTTTCATAAGAGTACAGTAGGGATGGATGTCGAATCTAAGTTAAACTTCCTCCTGGCTCCGAGGAATCTTTGCTGTAGCTTAAAGTGAAACATTTTCATTTTTATTTAACTATTTTTAGTCCTTCATTAACACTTCAAAATGGATAAAAATTTGCATCTTGGATTTCAAACACAAACCCAAAGCATTTTAGAATGCTTTATAATAATGTAAAAAAAACCCCCACAACAAACAACTTCCATATATATTCAGTAAACTCCTTTTCTGCCTGCATCAACAGTATGGCTCCAGCTGAATTCAGCGGAGTCAGAAATATGTCCAATGAATCTTTTTCCTTTAGGGAATTTCTTAGATTTTCTTTAGCATGTGAAAATTGTTTATAAGCATTAGACACAATCTTAAATGAGATGTATATTAAAAACGCTCACTTTATGCAAAGTATATAGCCTTGTTCAGCAACAGATTTTTTTTTGTTGTTATTATTGAAAATTTCTAGCTGTGTTTTTAATAAATACAGATTTCAACAAGTCTATCAGAGTATACTGGAAATCTTAGAATTTAGGATTACATAATGTTGTGACTGGGACTATTTTGACAAAACATATGATGTTTAGATTCTCCTTGAGTTTCTCAATGTTTGTGGCTATTTTAGAGGATTATTAAGAGTAAACATAGATCTTATTCAGTGCTTAAGTCATCTTTCAGGCATTACTTGGTGCATATTGAGGGCCTTTGGAACACCAGAAGGACCTGTACTTGACTTTAAGCACATGATTAGTCCCATTGATCGCAACAAAAGTAATCACGCACATAAATTAGGAACATCCATAAAATATCTTGATGACTCATGCAGACATCTTATTTTCCTATCAGTCTAAAGATATGACCTAGCTGGTTCTGACTACATCTGAGAATTTCAGTAAGTACTTTCTTTACAGTCTTTACAATCAGGAAATTTAATACCAGGAAGAAATTAATCCCTTCTTCCAATGCATAATCTAATTTAAAAATGATCTATGAATAATAGATCAGTCTGTGGCTACACATTTGGAAATATCAGGTAAGAATACATGCTTTAATCTGCTGAGGTATGCTGAAGTAGGAGAATTTGTGTAGATGTGCATGGTATGTGTATGCCCTAGATTGCTACAGAATTTTTACTGATTTTGTCTTTGAATATTTAAAATCTCAGGCATAAATTCACAGGTATGTTTTTTTCTTGCCACTCAAAATAGTTCAGCCACGTAAAACTTAAAACCTTAACCAAGGGAGAAGATTCCAGGATGCTCCTGCTAGGAAAAGATAGTCTTCTTTATCCTAAAACGCTTTTTCCACCATGTTGAGTGTTTTAGCCAGATACAGAAAAAATTCCTTCTTTTTTAGCAGATCTCCATGGGATTAGTTTTGTTTCACAGCAGGAAAATGAAGTGACGTATTTATGATCTGTTCTCTGCTCAGCTGTTTTTCCTTCCTTGAAAAGAAATAGCAGATAGAACTCCTTAGGGAAAGAAACAGCAGCATGGGCACTGGATTAACGTATGTGTTCTAATTCACAGTTTCATAGAGGACCCAGTAGCATAGTAAAAACCAAACCCACCACAGCAATTTGCTGTGTCACACGACAGCTGGCTACCTGGCATTAAAAAGTATTTTAACCTACAGGAACTAGCAGAAAAATCAATGCAAATTATTCATGACCTTTCTGAAATTTGAGGAAGAAATTGGAGTGTTATGGGTAATGAATCTGGTAAATAAAGCAGTGGAAGCACAGCGCCCCAGGTTAACAGGGTGGCTGTGTTTTGGCATTAATTAGAGCTGGCCACACGATGGCAGCAGAGCCTGGGGAATTAGGGTGGTCTGCTCTCCGGAGGTAACAGCCTTTGGCTTCACGTTCCTAACTGGTTCTTCACGTTCTAGAAAATATAGGTTAGATATATCGTCACTTAAAAATATGTGGCATGTTCTCCAGACCAGAAGCTTCTGTGGAGAGTGATTACATCCTTTCAATTAAAAAAAAAGAAATTACATTTGGGGCAATTTTTTTTCCAATAAAACAGGAGTTTTCATATAGTTTCCCAATATTTCTATTTTTCCTCCTGAGTTCCACCCAGAAGAGTCGGTGTATTTCGATAAAACCAAGGCAGTTGCTTACTTTTTCCTAATTCCTCTTCCTAATACTTTTGTCCACAGTAGAAAACTGCATTAAAAAAACCGCTTTTGAGGAAAACCAGAAAATTAAAATCTAGAATGCCTTCAATTTTTAAAAAGAGGACTAAGAATACTGCTTGTTATTATGCAGTCTTGAACTGAGGAGAGTGAATTTTTGGAATCAGATTGGTATAAATTAATAAGCTCTACATTTGTATTTTAAAAAAGAAAACTACAATCTGCTCATTATATGTAAACTAAATGCTCTTTCTCAGATCCTAGGAAGCTATTTATTTTATCCTTCATATGACAAATTCTAAGAACTCGGGATTTGTGCAAGATAGTAAACAAAACCTCAAAACTCCGTGAGTTTATAACTGTCTTTCCAATAAGTTGGGATATTTTTTCTTCCAACCCATATAAAGGCAGGCTTTTCACATGGGATTCTCTCCTGCAAGTAGGCACAGTCCCTGCTCTGCATTGCGTGTTCCAGATCCTACACTGTAAGTTCAGCTTTAATCAAACAGGACAGTGCAGGAAAACTTTTATCAAAGTCTCTCTTCAGTTCATGCAAACACTTATATTAGGATTCCCTGCTGGAGCGTGACATTTTGCAGAACTGAAAGGCAACCAGGCAGAGTTTAGGCAAGCAGCTCTAGCTCTCTGGAATGGCTCAGACGAAGAGGGGCATTGGCTGGATGACCTCCAAAGTCCTATTTCCTCTGACTCTGTGAGGGTTGTCTTGAGGCTTGTCCTACCCTCTTGGAGGGTAGCAGCTGCTCTTACAAAAAGCCAATATGATCTCCAACTCTACCAAGGAGTTTAAAGGGATGTCATTAGGTTATACACAGGGCTTAATTCTGCATAAACCAGAGGTCTTCTCTCATGGCCCCTTGCTGGATTGCTCTCATATGGCAGGAAGCAGTGAGGAAAACCATCATTACCATCTGGAAGATGGCGTTGCTCAGCAATATATGTCATATTGTGTAGCCAGAAGGGAACACGTTCTGTAGTTATTCAAAGCCAGCACTGCCTCACAAGGCAGGCAGCAGTGGTTAAATACAGCAGCACTGTTCAGGTACATAAGGCCTTTGGCAGATGAGCTTTGGTTGCTTCTGCTGCAGCAGTTTAAGTCATTACTGCTTTGCCAGTCAGCCCTGGTGGTCTCCTTCCATAACAAGGATGGCAGAAAAAAATAGTCCCATGCCTTTGCTAGTGCTAGGCTTGAGGAAGCTTATGAGTGAGTATGATTTCTAGACTGTAGACCCAAAAAGCAAAGAAATAAACCTTCTACTAACTCCAGTAGTAAGGTTTTAGATGGCATTTTTTTCCAAAGGTTGAGGCCTGATAGATTAGATTACCTGGAGTGTGAGCACGTGTTGGTTCGAAGGCTGTGAAAGAGCCATGCTGTGTGATAAAGTCAGAGGGGCAAATGCAGGTTTAGGAGATGTGATAAACTCTCAGCGTTCCTCAGAATAGAATGGTCCTGTGAAGGACTGAAGACTTGTAGAGACAACTGAAAATGACACATGCATTTATTCTGTACAAAACCAACCAGCTAATAAACTAACCCTCTCTGCCTGAAAAAGGCCCGGGCCAACAAGTTTTTTCAGTTGGAAAGTGAATGCAAGTTCCTTCCTTAAGGTATTACTGTGTTCAGTTTCCCACTCCAAAGAACATGCCTGGTTTTTGCAAGTAAATAATCTGACAGAAAAAGCAGTTGAGCAGGAGAGGCAGGGGTTATTGGGATAGATGGAGCAGGAGTGGTCTGGAGAAGGATTATCAGGAGAGAAGAAGCCCGAGGATAGCACCTGCCCACATGCACTGCTGCTGAAGTGCAGCAGCAGACTCTCTGAATGTCTATAATTTAGAATTTCATGGGAAAATGAATGTAAGGGATGAACTCTTCAGATTCTCTCAAGGAGAACTAATTCTAATCTGACTTTCTTGGTTTTTGTGGCACATATTTCCTGGTTGCAAAAAGCCTTTTTTAGCCAACGCCATCAAGGAGTAATAGAAAAATGTGCTCTGGGTTATCCTTAGATATGCATGAACTTTATACTTGCCCCTAACTATGAAAGCACAAAAAAGTAGAATGAGGCAGATGGGAATATTATGACCATAGATGGAGCCTAGCTAGATCCTTTGATAGAAGGGAAAATTCTGCCATGTGTTACACATTTAATTCCAATTACATGTACCAAAAGTAATAAGCTAGTACAAGCTGTGGGTAGCTTTTTTATGGGGACAAGCATCTGCAAGAAAACCCAAACTGCCTGGCAATTGCATGCTTTCCTAGGGTGGTATCTGTCAGGGTTTTGAGGTTTCCAAGTAGAAATTGGACACTGCTTGGGAATGCCTATTGTCAGGACAGAATTTAGTGTTTAAGGCAACATTCTTTAGCCTTTGCATGGGTTTGGAAGGAATGAATTGTGTGAGGAATGTGGTGGTAGTCTGGTGGATACATGTTCATATTATTTTGCTCTGATATACATATGGTGAGAAAACTACACAAAAGAAGACAAATGATCTCATAGACTCTCCTAGCCGTATCAATAACCACTAAGGTGAAGTACAGAAACAGCAAAAGTACCCAGGACACAAGGATAGCTGGGCTGCCTTTTATCAGCCATTTCCCTGTTGACTAAGAAATGGTATTCTTTTTTCTGGTTCAGACCTGTCTGTCCTTTGAGATAGAGGCTTTTAAAAAGCCAATGCAGAGAGACAAAAACAATTGCAGGACCATTTTTACAGTGAAGAATTGTGTTGTATAGAAGATTACCCAGGATGTGTGGAGTTAAAGAAAATCCTTGAGTATCATGAGGGTGAATATCCTTCATTCTCGCTTATGGAGAAGGTAGTTTATGTAAAATTGTGTGGGAAGGGCAGGTGGAGGTACAGATTCCCCTGCTTTGTTGACTGGAGCACCTGAATACCAGCTAAAAAAGCTTCCGGGCGACAGAATTTTATTTTGCATCTTACATATAGACTTGCTTTCGAGGCAAGCGCAGGCCCACTCGTCTCTCTTCAATGGCGTGCAAGAGTCACGTCCACGGGGGCCGGGGAGGAAGGATTTCAGGGCATACAAGTCACTAAAAACCAGGGGAAATACAACACACGTTTACCTAAACTACATCGCGCAAAACCTGACAAGATACAATTCAGTTTGGGAAGGCTGGCTCCGCGGAGGGCGGCCCGGGAACGCGCTCCCTGCTCCTGCCGCTAAAATCGTCTCGGCGCCGGCCGGGGCGGGGCCGCTGCCCTCGGAGGACTCCCCGGCGCCCGCGCCCCCGAACAGAGCCGCAGGCTTGCGGAAGCCCCGGGTAGCTCTGCCATCAGGGTTAAATAAAGGCCTGTTCTCTCTTCTGCTTCCTCCCAATTCCAACCGCGACCGGTTCTCAGAAGAGGGGGCAGCGGCACCGCAGCACCAGCCGCGCCGCTCAGCGCCCACCCCAGCTCCACAGGCGGCGCTCGAACGCCGCCCCGCCTGGTCCGGGCCGCGTCGCGGTGCGCCTGCGCAGAAGCGCCGGGGCCCGGGCGCGTGCGCAGCGCGGGGAGGTGGGCGCTGACGGCCGCCGTCGGTCTCCCTGGTGCCGCCGCTGTCGCGGCCGTAGTTCCCGGATGTAGCGGCAGGCGTGCGGAGCTGGCGGTGCCTTGCCGCTGTGGGGTGCGGGCGGGCGCCGCGGGCCGGGGGAGTCCGCGGAGTATGAGTGCGTAGGAAGGAAGGAAGGAAGGAAGGAAGGAAACGAGAAGAGTTTGCCGGAGGCTCCCGCCCGTGGACTCCTGTCGCCCCGGCTACGTTCCCCGGCCCGTCGGAAGGGCCCCTCCCTACCCTGCTCACTGTTGCGTCAGGATTGCCCCCTTCCCCTCCGCCCCCTTCCCTCCGCCGCCGCACCGGCACCCGCGGCCTGTGTCCTCCCTCCCCGCGCCCGAGGCAGCCATCCCTGTCGAGGTCCCCCTTCGCCCCCTGCGGGCTGCGCGCCCCCTCCAGTCGCCGCGGGGCCCGGGCCCGCGAGGCGTCGCCGGGATGAGCAGCTCGCGGAACAACCGGGTGATGGTGGAGGGAGTCGGAGCCCGGGTGGTCCGGGGCCCGGACTGGAAGTGGGGGAAGCAGGATGGCGGCGAGGGCCATGTGGGCACCGTCCGCAGCTTCGAGAGCCCCGAGGAAGTGGTTGTGGTGTGGGACAACGGCACCGCCGCCAACTACCGCTGCTCCGGGGCCTACGACCTCCGCATCCTCGACAGCGCGCCCACCGGTGAGCGGCAGCCGGCGGCGGGGTGGGAGGGAAGGGGCGAGACCGCGCGACCCCTCTCGGCTGTGGGGTGTGCGAGGGGAAGCACCCGAGGGCCCCTCGCAGCGGTGTGAGGGTCGGGGACCTGCCTTTGGGGGCGGATTGCTCCCTTCCTTTCCCTTTTCCGGGGGCGCGTTTCCCTCTTGGTTTCGTGGGGGAAAGTCAGCTACCCTCCCCCTCCCTTCGCAGGGCTGCGCGGAGGTGTGTGTGCGTGGGCGTACATGTGTGTATGGACGAGCAAAGTTAGAATAAAGATGTCGTGTGTGGCCGTGGGAAGAGAAGTTGTTGTCCTGGGACTCTTAAATTGGGGCAGACAAAGCAAAAGTGATCTGCTGTAGAGAGCTCCCGGTGTGCTGGGGGGGAGCAGCCGAGGGAGGGAACAGAGAGGATGGTACCTCAAGGTTTTGTTTTGGTTTTACTCCCCCTACCCCACCCCCCTTGAATTTATATTTCAGAGCCGTTTTATAAAATGGTGACCGTCATTCTGAGTCAAGTATAGGGAGGATTGCAGAGAAGAGCAGTAGCACCTTTTTCCTAAAGATTACATCAAGTGGTTGAAATGATGTTTTGTCTTGTATCTGCATGTTGCCTTTCATCTGTATGGCCAGACCTGCTGTAAAATAGTGAAGGTACTGGAAAAAATATGCTTTTGTTCACTCTTTTAATTACTTGGCTGCTTGATATTTATGCTTTAAATTCAGTCAGTTTGGACAATGGATTTAGATCTGCATTGACATCATGCGGCAGTGCTAGTGTTGCAAACACTGCAGAGAAATGTTCATTTTAGTACCTGTTTTTACAGTGAATACTCACAAAGAAAAATTTATTGTTTAGTTTCATCAGAAATACAGTGAGGTCGTTTTGGGCTGGACAGGATTGCCTCAATAATAACTGTCATATATGCTGTTTTTGTAACGTTTCTATCATTTAGAATATGATGGAGAGGAGAGACCATCTTTGAGACAGCTATGTGTAAAGGAAGTAAAATTATAGCAGTGGAATCAAACTAATAGACTTTTGAAGAGAGCATCATGGAATTCATTCTAATTACAAAAATGTTGCTAAGACAAAAACAACTCACACACTGCATGGTGAGCCTGTGAGCTGGATTTAACGTTTCTATGTCTGGGTACATTCACCCAGCTTCATGGCTGGGTTTTTGTTTTGGAGGGTGGGTGCTATTAAAATGAGCTGGAAATCTTTTTGAAGTGGACTTCGGAACAAGGAGTTGAGGAGTCTTTCAGGTTGTTTATCCTTGTCTCGTAGATGTTTATGCTTTGAAAATTCACCTGCATTTGATGTCCTGTAGAAACCAGTGGGACTACTTCTGCATAAAACTGAAGTGTATGCATGAATGTTGCATGGGAGTCTTGATGCTCATTATTCTAGCTCTGCTTGACGATTTGCAAGCTGTCGGTATCCTCTTAACTGCATCTGGAAGCCTCCACTTAATACTCAGTTTTAAGTCCCTGGTTTTTGGTTGTTTTTTTGCTGCTTTATTCCTTGTAATTTTCAATTATATTTATACTTTTGTATTAGAATTTTAATTTCTGCTTCAGGTAGGACTATATATAGTGCTGTGGGAAAGTACAAGAAAAGTGGGATTAGGTGACAGGAATTTCTTATGTTAGTATTAATAATGATGCTGTTGAGCAAGAAAATGTTATAAAATAGGGGTGAGATTGGTTTGATGATACTTAGCACAGTGTGAAATCATGGCTCTTACAGCTTAAAATGAAAAAAAAAATTCTCTGGTTCATACATTTACAGTCACAACATGATTGTAAGTTTATAGTGAGAATAAATATAAAAATACAGCAGTAGAAAGCAAAATTAAATTATTTTTTGCTGGGAGTTCTTTTTATTAGGTATTCAAAACCAGTCTTGATAATAAGTTCTCAAAAATGGTCCTTGCAGCCAGAGCTACTGCTTTGATGAGTTTATGGCCTGTGCAGCCAGAAACAGTAGTGATGCATCAGGAACCCATTGTGGTAGTAAATTTTGTGGAAGCAATGCATGAAGCTCATTCTATTAAAACAAACAAACAAAACCCACCAAACCAAACCCCCAGAGTTTGGTACACGTATGGGCATATACATGCCTTTCCTTTGATGCCAGAACAATGCTTCATAGACTTGATGATGTACCGTTCTAGTATTTTATTGGTAGACTATTACCGGCATTGCAGGACTATATTAACTTTTTATAAAACTTAACTAGCCTTAGTGCTAAGATTTTAGGATGTCCTTCTTTAAAATAAAAACACTGATGATTTACGTGAATTATCTCCTGTAAGCTCTTTGCTCCAGATGTAGATATCTGGGTAAGGAGTGATTTGTGATAGGAAGCTTTGTTTTGTTTTTCAGTTATGTCTACCAACCTAGCTGTATTAGCTGCCCATTAGTGATCATATTTACGTTGGCCAGGATTTTTTTAAGCAAGACAGAGCAATTGAGAGGGATTAGTAAATGAAGAATCTGAAATGAAATTTCAGGTACACAAACGGAAACTTCAGTTAGGTCCTGCGTAGTGGGTTCCTAAATGGAGTAAGTGGTGGGATGCGATACATTAGCAGCGCAGTGTGGTTGCGCGATTACTTGCAAGTAAATCCTGATCTTTCTGTAAAGCAGCTTTTTGCCAGGATCTGCTAGTCTTGAGAGTCCCCTTTTTCTGGTCGTGTTGTGCAAAAGAAAAAGAGGAGTTTTCTGAGTTGCTGAACAAACACTAAAAGTATATAAATCCAAGCTTTATATTTAGAAGGGGAGGCAGCTTTTTGCCAAAGGTGAAGGCCATATAGTAGCACCTTTGGAGTGACCACTCCTGACTATGTTCACATAATACTCATGATTGTTAACAGAAACTTTCTGCTTTTATATTCTCTCTGAAGATTTGCTTTCTACAAAGCATAGGCAAAAATTTGTCATTCGTTTCCTCTTTCATATGCTTGGTTCAAAGTAACAATGTTACTTTCCTGCTTGAACTATTTGCCCAGTTAGTGTTTGAATAAGGGAAGGTGGAGGGGCTGGGGTCAGGAAATGGCATCTTGATGTTGAATTATTCCTCAGCTAGAGAGAGCATCTCTACAATGTGGAAAGCTCTATATGCTGTATTCTGCTAATATTGAAAATTGAGGTGTTCTTTTCTATTGAAGATCTGAGTGGCATTCTATACTTGTTTTAATAGTTTTCTGTAACCTGAAGAGTTGCGTAAATCATCATGAAGTCATACATGTTGGAACATTTTAAAAGATAGACCACCTTGGATGATTTATCCTTCATGTTTGTTTATTTGGTCTTGCTTTTAGCACATCAGATGTAATTTACAGCAAATTGTCTTAGGATTTTTTTAGTGGCTGTTTGTAAAGATTTACAGAACCCTTTGCAAGAAAAAAAAAATCTGATAGCAGTGGTACTTGGGAAGCCTGTATGTATTTTTTTTTTTTTATAAACATGTCCTTTGTTCTTCGCACCCTTCCCCCATGTCTCCTACAGAATAATCCTCTCCCTCCTCCTATATCTTGTGATACCCTTACCAGACAGGACACATGCTTCAGCAAGTCTGGCGTCTCTTGTATATAATAATTGGTCAGCTGGCTGCTGCCAAACAGGGTATTTAATGAATGAGTTATGTTTGGAGAGGCACTGATTTGAGTTTTCACACAGTTTCTCGGAATCTGGTTAGTCTCTAAGAATTCTTTGGTTTCAGTTTGCCTGGAGTCTTGGACATAGTGTAAATATTACCTGGAGTGGAAGAATGGGAAGAACAAAATATTGCTATTGCTTTTTAAATTGGGGTGTAAATGAATCAGTGTTCTAAGTAGCTTACGGTATCCATTGCCTGATGGTAGTATTGTCATCATGATGTGAAAGGATTTTGCCTTATTAGAGTTATGTAGAGAATAACAAGCCCATTGGAAACCAGATTTTGTTGGTTCTGGGAAGTAATTGATGTTAGTATTGAATTTTGCTGTGCTTAACAGAGAGTGGTATAGATACCCCTTGTGCGCCTTTTTACTGTTAAAATGTTCTTTTTATTGGACAACTGTGTATTGCTACCTAATAGTCTTTAGTATAAAAGAGATATTTGTAACAAATTTAAATAGCAATTTGAGCAATACTGCTTCTGTTTACTTTCAGCTTTAAGAGCAAGCATGGATTTTAATAATTTGTAGGCAGAGGCTGCAAAATTGATCTATAAATTGAGTTGTGACAGAGGAATGGTGGGCTAGATAATCCAGGGAAAATTTGGGAATAGGTGACAAAAGTGAAAATAACCATGGCAGGAACATAAGGGTAGGAAACTAATATGGAATGGAAATAGTAAAAACATTAATGACAAATGGAGATCAGGAATACTGGATTTTATGGTGTACTAAGGTTGAAGGGATGTTAGGAAATGGCAGCTATTTAGAAGTAATTAGGCATGGTGAAAATACTCTTCTCATCACCTGGTTTTGTTTGTTTTCTTCAGTGCATTGTGGAGGATGATATAAAACCTGTTGAATTTTGAAATAGCTTGCTCCTAGGAAATTTTGAAGAATATTTAGTGGTTTCTTTTTTTTTTTGCATTATCTCATTTTAGAGAGCTAAAATGCTCCTCTGGTTCACAGCTGGCCAGCTGCAGGGCTGATGTTTGAATTCTGAAGTTTTTATGGCACTTTAATGTATTCCAGTAGTTTAATTAAGGCATTCTTTCCTAACAGAAACTTTGTAAAGTTTGTGTTTCTCAACCTTTCTTAAAGAGCCTTCCTTTCAAAGAGTGGAATTGGTTGCAGGATTTCAGTTTGACTCCACAGCCTACACTTGACCCAGTGTCGTGGTTGTTCCTGTGCAGTGTGCTTCGATTTACATCATGGGGTAGTTTTGGAGCACACAAACTGGTTTACTCTTTGGTGAAAACAAATTGGTAGATATGATCTCAATGCTGATGAGCATTCAGTCCACCGGACTAGAACAGGGCTAGGCTGAAACGTTAGAAATAATGTCCCCTTCCCTCCCTCCAACATCAGGTCCTCAGTACTGAATTTGGTGAGTAATGGTGATTAGCGGATGGAGACCATGGTGATGCAGATTGCCCCTTTGCAGCCCATGGAGGGCCACAGTGGAGCAAGTAGCCACACTGCAGCCTGTGGGGGACCCCATGCTGGAGCAGGTGGACAGGCTGTGAAAGGAAGCCTGTGGAAGGGACCCATGCTGGAGCAGGGGAAAAGTGTGAGGGGCTCTTATGGACTGACCATAACCCCCCATTCCCCGTCTTCACCAGAAGGATTGTTAAGCACTGGAACAGGCTGCTCAAGGAAGTCGTTGAGTCACCATCCCTGCAGGTACTTAAAAGCTATGTAGACGTGGTGCTTGGGGACATGGTTTAGTGGTGGACTTGATAGCTGTCGGACTCACTGATCTTAAGGGTCTTTTCCAACTGAAGAGTTGCTATGGTTCTATCTCCCCTGGGGAGAACCAGGGAGATACAGGTGGCATCTGGGGAGAAGGGGGAGTATAGGGAGAAGGTGTTTTTAGTTTTTTTCTTTCTCACCATTCTCGCTCTTTTTTTTAAATTGGCTGTAAATTTAATTTTCCCCAAGTCAAATCTGCTTGACCTGTGCTGGTAATTGGTAAGGATCTCACTTTTATCTCGACTTACAAACTTTTTTATTTTCACTCCTTGACCTGTTGAGGAGAGAGAGTGCACCTGGATGCATGTCTGGCAGCCGGCCAAAGCCAACCCACCACACTTGTGTACCTAGTTCAACTTTAAGAAAAAAAAACATTTAACCTTCTTTAAAACACACTATTGGTTTAAATAGTTCATTTTGTTTATAATATGAACATGAATAGGAGCTTAGCTATCACGTGTTGTGATCCAGTAGTAACACCTTGTTTTACTATCTTTTTTTTAGCAGAAGTAGTTAAAACTGTCTCTTACTCCACTGTCACTAGATGTATACAAATCTCCTCCCTTCAGATCTCTAGTGCAGTGGTTAAACATTCTGTAACAGGATTACTTCCCTGCTTCTGCCCTGCAATGCTTGCTTTGTCATGCCAGCAGTGTTGTGCAGCGCACAAAGAACGGGTTTGGGAAACCAATCTAGCTGCATATTTTTCCTCTTGGCTGTTTTACAGCTGGGTATGTTTCTTGATCCAGTTTACAGCTTAGCTCTGCAAAAACCTTTTACGTGATAATGGAAAGATTTGAGCAGCATGGTCAGGTGAGACGTGCACTGAAGTGGGTGTTGCTGCTTGAATCATGTCAGAGAGTGGAAGAAGAAAGGCTGTGTCTATCGGGGTGGTGGTTAGGGATCTGTGAGAGAGAGATGCGACTCTCAGTCAGAGACTCCAAATACAGATGTGCACTGTTCTCTTAAGTCCCAGACACTGTAGTCAGTAAAATGACTTTTGAGTCAAATATCTTTGTGTATTTTTTTTCTTGATCTTTCCTGAGGAAGTTTTTTCTGAGTTTTTCCACAGCAGCTTTTGCCTCACTGGCTAGAAATGTTTAGTTTTTATTTAAGTTTACTGATGACCTAGTTCTGTATTATGTGACTGCTGATTATACCTCTCTTTTGCCCTCTTTCCTGCTGCTTGGACAAGTTAAAGAATTCTGCAGCACCCAATTCCTTGCCTTTTTTACATCCAGAATAAATGTGATCCTTGGCAAACTGTCTTCCCTGAAGTTCAGCAACTGTTAAAAAAAATTTCAAAGATGTATAACTTCTCTGTTTCTGTGTGAAACACCAATTTAGCAAACAATTTAAAAAAGGTCAGACCTTCAACATTTCAGCACAGTCTTTGTGATCAAGGTGTGGATGCCACCTTAGTCATGAACCGCTCTGGGAATTACAGTCATCATTTAGCATAATGTCAGCATTTGCAGGGTTTTTGTTGTCACTGGAGGCTATCTTTGCCTTCAGGAGCTGCTCAGACCTCTGCAGCGTTAGGTGCAGTCTTTGCTTCAAATGTTTTCTCTTTTCCAGCTTTGACTATTTATTCCAATGTTCATGAATCAGGAAAATTTTTAATTGTGAGGCCAGAAATCTTCCTAAAGAGGGTGGATTGAGAAGCACCTTCTTGGTTAGGAGAAACAAACACGAGATGATTTTGCTGGCATTCAGAGGGACTTTGACAGGCCTGAGAGATGGGCCAGCTGGAATCTTATGGAATTCGACAAAGGGAAGGACCAAGTCCTGCACCTGAGGAGGAGTAACTCCTGCATCAGTACAACCTGGGGACAACTGGCTGGAAGGCAGCTTTCCAGGAGAGGACCTGGGGATCCCAGTGGTCAACGAAGTGACCATGGACCAGCAACATGCCCTTGTGGCAATGAAGGCCAGTGGTATGAAGAGGGATGTTGCCAGCAGTTTGAGGGAGGTGATCCTTCCCCTCTACTCAGTACTGGTGAGGCCACACCTAAGTACTGGGTCCAGTTCTGGGCTCCCCAGTGTGATAGAGACGTGGACATACCAAGTGTTTCAAGCAAAGGGCTGCAAATGTATTTTAAGGAATCTTAAGGCATCTGTTACGAGGAGTGGCTGAGGAATCAGGGTCAGTGGCTGACCCTGGAGAAGTGTCAGAGTGTACATATATATCTTAAGATGGTGGAGGTTGTGAAGAGGATGGAGCCAGGCTCTTTTCAGTGGTGTCAGTTGACAGGACAAGAGGCAATGAGCACAAAAATACAGGAATTTCCATTTAAACATGAGAAAAATTTTTGCTGTAGGGGTGATTGAACACTGGAACAGGCTGTGTTGTGGAGTGTGTTCTTGGGTGTGCTCAAAACCTCTCTGAATATGATCCTCTGCAACCAGCTCTAGTTTACCCTGCTTTGAGCAGTGGTGGTTGGAGTGGATGATCTCCAGAGGTTAATTCTAACCTCAACTATTACGTGATGCTGTGAAATTACCAGAAAAGAAGGCATTTCCTTCAGTTTTGCCTCTCCAGCTGTTGATTTTTCTTCACTGCAGGTGGCTCAGCTGTTGAACACAAGTGGCTAATAGGTTTATAGAGAATTTGGCAGTCATTTCCAAAAGCATCCCTTCTGAAGGGGACAAAACCCATTCTTTTTCCTCACTAATTTCAGAGTGAGCTGTTTTTTTGGCTGCTGTTTTTTTTTTTTAAGGGTGAGTGACTGGGGAAATTCTGTGTTACTTCAGCCTTAGTACTCATTTTTATCTTGTGCTACAGACTGAATGCCAGCGCTTTTCTATTGCTCAATTTTTTCCAAACAGCAGCAGAATTTGATTTTTTTTTTCTTTTTCTTGTTAAATAAACTTGTGGCTGTTCACTGTATTCAGAATGCGTAGATGGAAACTGGCTGTGATTGATCACTTTCACTCTGCTGTAGCTTTGCAAAGCTGTAGGAGAAACAGTCTGGAGAGCTCAGTTTTTGTGGAAGGGTGGGCAGAGCATGTGCTGGTAGGTTACATCTCGTCTGTCTTTGGCACATTCTTTTCAAAAAAACCTAACATACAAAGCAGTAAAATGCTTCAAAAATGGTAACAGATTTTCATGAAGCTAATGGGATCTATCCAAGAGAGCTTAATTTTTTCCTTTATGAAAAAGACTAGAGATAAGCACTTATGTTTTTCACCATACAAAATGTGTAAGTCAAGCCGATGATTTTCAGACTGTCACATACAGCTGAACACAGCCTTTGTGGTATAAGGCAGTCTTAATCCAGAGATAAAATTCCAGATTGCCTGTATATTTTGATATATGCATTTCTGACCCTTTAATTTGTACTTAAAGGATTTCTCATTTTCTTTCTCCGATTTGTGTAGATGGAAGAAAACCAAACATAGCTTTCTCAGCTTTTTGAGCTGAGAAAAGATAGAACATTTTCAGAAACAGACTGACAACTGAAAATATGAGAGCAAGTCGATTATCTTTTCCCTTCGGTCATATAGGCTGATAGGGTATCACTAGCAGCCTTTCTTTATTGTTAAGCTTTTAGTATATGGTTTCAAATAATAATGGTGCACAATAGAAATCTGTGTAGTGATGTAGCAATGTTGTTAGTCTTTTCTTTTTCTCCCCACAGGTATTAAGCATGATGGGACTATGTGTGATACTTGTCGACAGCAACCCATCATTGGCATCCGATGGAAATGTGCTGAATGCACAAATTATGACTTGTGCACAGTTTGCTATCATGGGGACAAACATCACTTGAGGCATCGTTTTTACAGAATTACCACACCAGGAAGTGAAAGGTAAAATGCAATTTTTTTCCTCATGAAATTAAATGGGAACAGTTAGTTGTTGCTAACTTTTAAACTTCAGATTTGGTTATTGAATCTTGGGTTAGGTAAGATAGTGGCTTGAGGTGTAGATTCTGTTACTGGCCCTGCCTCTTTGTGAGGGAGCATAGCTGGGGCAGATCTTTGGAGGTTGGAGAACATAGAAATTTTAGAAAGAATGGAGTAGAGAAAAAAGTTAAGCTATGATTGCTCAGGTTCATTTAACCTCATTGCAGTCTTTCCAGTTCTTGTGTTATAGCAGCTTTAAAATGAAGGCAATTATCTTTAAACAATGTATAATCACACAATGCTTTGTCAATGAATTCCTGAATGTTAAAGTTTAATTAGGTTCAAAAATGGTGTAGACAGATTGAGGTAAAATACTCTCCTTGTGGGCTATGGAAAACAAAATGATCTGGAGACAAAACCTTTGACTTGAACTGCTTAAACTGCTCGCTACAGAAAGCAGAGAAAAGATTGCTGCAAAGGGTTGTTCAGCCTTTGCTTTGGTTTTCATGTTCTTTTCTTAAGCATCTATTATTGTCTCCCAGCAAACAACTCTGAACACAATTGGCATTTAGTGTCTTCTTGCATGGCTGTTCTTGTGTCTTGACTTGAAATAACTCGTCTAAATCCAAAGCCCCTCTCTGTCATAATTTATCTACCAGTTAAATGAGAACTGTGAACTAAATACTTGAAGAGCTACAGTAAAGCATTGTGTAAAGGCTACGTGCTGTGATATCACCTCTGTGATAACTCTTCAAAATGTTCTTTCATTAAATCTTTGGAAGCTCTTTTTGTTAGATATGACCCTCAGTGAAATGCGACATGTGGAAAACAACATTTATTTCCTCTTCTTGGAGAGAAGTGAGGTTTACACATCTATTGTAGTTCAGTGATGGGCTTTTATTGGGGCCTTTACAGTTCATGGAAGTGGCTGCAGCACACAAACTGAGTTCTCCTATCGTGTTTTCTAGGGACTGTGTTTATTTTCTCGAATGTTTGTCTTGAAGTTTAACTATGGCTTAAATGACCAGGTCAGTGGCTTAATCAAAAAGTAAGTTAGGTTTTCTTGAGATCCATGCCAGCAGATCTAGGTACCAAACAGATATCATAAGCTTAGTGTCTCAATTATAATTAATGCAGAACAAGACTTAGAAATTGGATCTAAGAGTGGAAAGTGCTGGCTTAGTATAATTAATAGAGAATAGGTAACAAAATACAAATCTGTTTTTCTGTTTATGTAATTTAAAAAAAAATCACTGCTTTTGGGAATGCTTGCCAGATGTTTTCCTCTTTTTTTTTAACTGAAGTTCTGTTTGTAGTTTTAAGTGGTCTGTAATGGTGCAACTCTTTCATGGGCACCCCCTTGCCGTGGGGAAAGAGCTTGCGTGCCCTTGCGAAGTTGAGAGCTATGCTGGTGGTGGCATATGCCTCCGGTAGGGTCTCCCAAGCCTGACAGGTCTCAACTGAAGGGTCAGACAAAGTGTCTCCATGGGCAGGATGGGCTCACTAGCCTTCGGGCAACCATCCTAGGAGAAGGACAACTCTAACTCCAAACCCGGGCAGATGGAGCTCGATTAGCCCTGTAAGGCCATCCATCTAAGAGAAGGATACTCTAACCAAACCTACGACCTGAGGACTTCGCTGTCACCGTCCAAGCTCGCTAGGCCCTGGCAGATGAACCTCAGGTGTAAAGGGTGGGGCCAGTCTCGCGCACGCTGCGCCTCACCTAAAAAAATCCACCGCGCAGGCTTGAAGGGTGTACTCACGTTTGCAAAGCCCTGTAGCGACAGACAAGGGACGAAACGGCAGGTGGAAAGATGTCACTGGAAGCCGCAGACCCAACCCTGCATGCAGGCGGTTCAGGACATTGGTCGCTTGAGACTGACCCGGGAGATGACAGTCTCGTTCGGCAGCATCCTGAATGACCAAGCAGCCTTTTTCAAGGAGAGCACTGCTTGCTCCACATGGAGAGGGGCCTAGAAAAGGTGGCCTAACCAAAGCTCATCTCCCCTTCCAATCTGGTTGGCTAGCTGCGGCCAACGGACATCTTCTTCTGCGGTCAACCAAAGACAAAGAGACAAAGGCATACACCTGCCTCCAAAGGTGTGTCCAGATTGACACTCGCATGTTGGAACATCAGAACCATGCTCGATACAGCAGACAGTGGGCGTCCTGAACGCCGTTCTGCTATAATTGCTCACGAACTGTCACGACTCAACATCGACATTGCTGCGCTCAGTGAAGTTCGCCTTCATGAGGAAGGCAGCCTTAAAGAACATGGTGCCGGCTACACACTGTATTGGTCAGGCAAACCCAAAACCGAAAGTCATCATTCCGGAGTTGGCTTCATGATTAAAAACTCCATCGCCTCTAAACTTGAAAATTTGCCAACAGGTCATTCCGATCGCATTATCTCCTTATGCCTCCCGCTACGCAACAAGCAACATGTTGTTCTCTTCAGCATATATGCCCCAACTCTCCAAGCTGACCCTACAGAAAAAGACAAATTCTACACCGATCTGCGCCACCTTACTCAAAAGGTTCCTGCAGATGATAAGATCATAATCCTTGGTGACTTCAACGCCCGAGTAGGTAAGAACTCTGAAGCCTGGAAAGGAGTACTAGGCAAGCATGGAGTTGGAAACTGCAATGACAACGGTCGCCTCTTGCTAGAGTTTTGTGCTGAGCAGCAGCTTACCGTCACCAACACTATCTTCCAGCAGAAAGACAGCCTGAAGACAACCTGGATGCATCCTCGATCTAAACACTGGCACCTCATTGACTATATCTTAGTGCGCCAGAGAAACGTTCGTGATGTCTGTCACACCCGAGTGATGCCTAGCGCAGAATGTCAAACAGACCACCGCCTTGTGCGCTGCAAACTTAACCTCCATTTTAAGCCCAAACCTAAGAGGGGCGGCATTCTGAGGAGGAGGCTCCAAGTTAACAATCTTCAAACAGTTGCAGTGAGAGACAGCTTCCAGGCAAACCTTCAAACTAGGCTTGAAGACTGTCCCATAGACTCTTCTCCTGAAGCGCTTTGGCAACATATTAAAAATAGCATCCTGCAGTCCTCTGAAGAATTCTTAGGGTTCTCCACAAAGAAGAACAAAGACTGGTTTGATGAAAACAATCCAGAGATCCAGGAATTGCTGGCAAAGAAGAGATCTGCTCACCGAGCACACCTCGCTCAGCCATCTTGCCATGTAAGAAAAGCAGCCTTTCGTCTTGCATGCAGTAAACTCCAACAGAAACTTCGAGACATCCAGAACAAGTGGTGGCTCAACCTAGCAGAAAAGACTCAACTATGCGCAGATTTGGGTGACCACAGAGGATTCTATGAGGCTCTGAAAGCAGTGTACGGACCCACACACCAAGTTCAAAGCCCCCTACTCAGCGCAGATGGCCAAACGCTTCTCACAGATAAAACCTCCATCCTGAATCGATGGTCTGAACACTTTCAAACTCTCTTCAGTGCCAACCGTGTAGTCCAAGACTCAGGAATCCAGCTCATCCCGAAACAAACGGTGAAAAATGAATTGGATATAGCCCCTACTATGGGAGAGACCCTTAAGGCCATACAGCAGATGAAAACCGGCAAGGCAGCTGGGGTCGACGGAATCCCGCCTGAAATCTGGAAACATGGAGGCCAAACGCTCCATGCTAAATTTCACGAGCTAGTTGTGCGCTGTTGGGAACAAAGCGAACTACCACCAGATCTCCGTGATGCAATCATCATCACCCTGTACAAGAAAAAAGGAGTAAAGTCAGACTGCTCAAACTAGCGAGGCATAACTCTGCTCTCCATTGCTGGAAAAATCCTCGCAAGAATACTATTGAACAGATTGGTACCCGCTATCGCAGAAGAACTTCTACCTGAAAGTCAGTGTGGTTTCAGAGCCAACAGAAGTACCACAGACATGGTATTCGTTCTCAGACAACTGCAAGAGAAGTGTAGGGAACAGAACAAGGGTCTCTATGTAACTTTCGTTGATCTCACCAAAGCCTTTGACACTGTGAGCAGAAAAGGTCTGTGGCAGATCTTGGAACGATTAGGATGTCCCCCCAAGTTCCTTAAAATGATTATCCTGTTACGTGAGGGGCAGCGCGGCCAAGTCAGATATGGCGATGCACTCTCTGAGCCCTTCCCAATAGCCAATGGTGTGAAACAAGGTTGCGTTCTCGCACCCACTTTATTCACAGTTTTCTTCAGCATGATGCTCCAAAGGGCCACGGCAGACCTCGACGAACAAGACGGCATTTCTATCCGCTATCGTACCGATGGGAGCCTTTTCAACCTAAGGCGACTGAAGGCCCACACCAAGACCCTGAATCACCTTGTCCGCGAGCTGCTTTTTGCTGACGATGCCGCCCTTGTTGCCCACACAGAAGCAGCTCTGCAGCGCTTAACATCCTGCTTTGCAGAGGCGGCTGAGCTTTTTGGGCTGGAAGTCAGCTTGAAGAAGACAGTAGTTCTCTACCAACCAGCACCACAAGATGATTACCATCATCCCCACATCACCATTGGCGAGTCAGAGCTTCAGCCAGTCCAGCAGTTCAGCTATCTGGGTAGCATCATCTCCTCAGATGCCACGATTGACAAAGAGATAGACAACAGAATAGCAAAGGCAAACAGAGCTTTTGGAAAACTCCATAAAAGAGTCTGGTGCAATATCATCATCATGGCTTGGCTTCGCGGACGAAGATTTGGGAAGGGCTTTGCCCACGCTTATTGCAAGCGCGTTGATGGCTGAAAAGGCCAATGCGGGATAGGCAAGACCGGTTGCAAAGAGCACACCGGAGGGTCTCCTTGGGTGGTATAGTCGAGGCACGGTTCTTTCTGCGCTGTCTTTTCTCCTCGAGCCTGATTCTACGCGTGCTCTCAAAGGAGACAGCAGCGTTATGTATGGTGTGTCTCCAAATCTCCCGATTGGAGGCCAGGGTGGACCACTGATGGTGGTCAATATGGCCTAGGCTGAGGTGTTGTTTCAGGGAGTCCTTATATCTCCTCTTTGGAGCTCTTCTCTTGCGGCAGCCGGTGGCAAGTTCACCACAGAACACGATCTTAGGGAGGCGGTGATCCGCCATCCTGGAGACGTGCCCTGCCCAACGCAGCTGCGTTTTCAGCAACATGGCCTCAATACTGGTGACGTCTGCCTGTTCAAGGACAGCAACGTTAGTCACGTAGTCAGTCCAGTGGATGTTTAGGATTGCGCGGAGGCAGCGCTGATGGAAGCGTTCGAGGAGTCGCAGATGGTGGCGGTAGATGACCCATGATTCAGACCCGTACAGAAGAGTAGGCAGTACCACGGCTCTGTAGACACTGATCTTTGTACTTTTCTTCAGGTGTTTCTTGCACCAGACTCTTTTATGGAGTTTTCCGAAAGCTCTGTTTGCCTTTGCTATTCTGTTGTCTATCTCTTTGTCAATCGTGGCATCTGAGGAGATGATGCTACCCAGATAGCTGAACTGCTGGACTGGCTGAAGCTCTGACTAAACACCTGAAGAAAAGTACAAAGATCAGTGTCTACAGAGCCGTGGTACTGCCTACTCTTCTGTACGGGTCTGAATCATGGGTCATCTACCGCCACCATCTGCGACTGCTCGAACGCTTCCATCAGCGCTGCCTCCGCACAATCCTAAACATCCACTGGACTGACTACGTGAGTAACGTTGCTGTCCTTGAACAGGCAGACGTCACCAGTATTGAGGCCATGTTGCTGAAAACGCAGCTGTGTTGGGCAGGGCACGTCTCCAGGATGGCGGATCACCGCCTCCCTAAGATCGTGTTCTATGGTGAACTTGCCACCGGCTGCCGCAAGAGAAGAGCTCCAAAGAGGAGATAGAAGGACTCCCTGAAACAACACCTCAGCCTAGGCCATATTGACCACCATCAGTGGTCCACCCTGGCCTCCAATCGGGAGATTTGGAGACACACCATACATAACGCTGCTGTCTCCTTTGAGAGCACGCGTAGAATCAGGCTCGAGGAGAAAAGACAGCACAGAAAGAACCGTGCCTCGACTATACCACCCAAGGAGACCCTCCGGTGTGCTCTTTGCAACCGGTCTTGCCTATCCCGCATTGACCTTTTCAGCCATCAACGCGCTTGCAATAAGCATGGGCAAAGCCCTTCCCAAATCTTCGTCCGCGAAGCCAAGCCATGATGATGATGATGATGAATGGTGCATAAAGTATAAATTGTAGTTTTTGAGATAGATTGTATGCAATTTATAGAATTGCAGGAAATATTTTGCGTCTTGTCACTTTCTCCCTATTTTTGTTTACTCCCACTGAACTCTGTGTTACAACTCTTCTCTAGAAGGCAGCTTTTTCTGCCTACAGGCTTTTCCTATTGGATCAAACTTAGCTGAGAAAAATTGATTGAAGTTAACTGCGTGAGGAAGGAGAAAAGGGCAAAGCAGTGCTGTTGAATTTGAGGGATATCTCGTAGGAAAAATCGTGAGAGACATTAAGGTGTTTGGATGAAGAAAAGCGTAAGCTCTACCTACTTTATTGTTGAGTCTGGGATATCATATGGGCTGCGTACCAATGTAATATATGCTGGCTTTTGTCTCAGTTTTGTAGATGTTGAGAACTTTCTAAAATGCTGCTATAAACAAAATATCTTTGTGTTTTCTATCACTCTTTTATATTGCCTAGATAAAAATAGCTAATGCCTTCATGTGCTCTTTGGGTTGATGCTAACATTTTAAGTTTTTCCTTGTCTGCCATCTGCTGGATGTTAACAGTTTGGCAGGAGGGTGATACATTTCAGCTGAAAAATACTTCTGTCTGGCAACATTTTACTTGCGTGAAGTAAGAAATTTGGTAGCATGCAAACTGGTGGCTTTGGACATGACTGAAAAGGCAGGAAAATGTTTGTCTCTGTTTCTATTTGTAAATTAAATACTCATTGTTTTGTTTGGGCTTATCTACCTTTTTGTTGAAGTCATGGAAAAAAGAGGTTTGCTGTAGAAAAATAACATATTATGACTGAAAAAATAGATGCTGATATATTGAATTAAATTTGTTGAGATATACTATAAGAAGTATGTAGAAAAACAGAGACATGGAGGGGAAAGAGATGTAGCTGTTACTTAATAGAATAATTCTGATTAAAAATGGCAGGGCAATTGCAGGCCAGTAATATTTGCCTAGGGTACTTCCAAGAGAAACAGAAATATTTTGTGTGTGTAGCTGTATATTTCTTTAATTATTTTAATAATGAGTGCTATTCTATATGTAAGTGTTTACAAGATTATTGCTAGTAGTAGGAAGTTTGGAGAAGGAATTATCATTAGAATTAAAAACTAATTCTTAACATATAATAAATCATATCTTGGAAGATCATGGTTTTTTAATCTTCTGGGCTGCTCTTTGATTTGAGAATTGAATGGATGTGATTCATGCACTGAAATCTGCATCTGTGGGGTTATTTTTGTTTCAATATGCTCTTCTTCCTTCCCATCCCCAAGGATTCATTTTGTACTTTCTTTATTATCTTGACATTTGTGGGTTCTTCGTTTAATAACTTCAGGGTATTGTTGGAGTCTCGCCGTAAATCAAAGAAAATTACAGCAAGAGGAATCTTTGCAGGAGCCAGGGTAGTGCGAGGAGTTGACTGGCAGTGGGAAGATCAAGATGGTGGCAATGGGCGTAGAGGAAAGGTAAAAATAAAACTGGTTTAAATAATATGTATTTCTGCATGCTTATGGAATGGCCTCAATGGCCTTTCTAACTGTAGAGTAAAAATATCAACATAAAATTTACTATTTTAATTTGCTGGACATTTTTTAATCTTCT
Organism: Bucorvus abyssinicus; assembly: GCA_009769605.1. Taxonomy (NCBI): domain Eukaryota; kingdom Metazoa; phylum Chordata; class Aves; order Bucerotiformes; family Bucorvidae; genus Bucorvus; species Bucorvus abyssinicus. Next base: position 12,378,160 of record CM020052.1, on the reverse strand, counting down.
GTAATATTCAAGCATTTAGAACGAGGAGGGGGTGTATGCTATGACTGGATCTTTTAAATTTACATTTTTTACAATACCAGTGTAAAATTTTTAAAACTACTCAATTTTTTTTCTTGATTGTTCTGTTTAAGGCTGGCTTGTAACAAGAGTAAGATCTTGGGCATATTTCAGGATTACTAGAGAGCTGGTATAAAAACAAACTTCTGAAGAATAGCCCTTTCTGGTCATCACTGCATTCTGTAGTCTTACTGCTTATGGGTCAGCACATTTGCGTGTCTCCTGCTCTTGGTTTTCAGTGCTTGTACCCGGGTTTATGGAAGCTTTAGAACTTTTGGGGATTTCATTTTGGTTTTATTGAGAGGAAAGAACACATTTAAATCTCCTAAAGCAAGGGGTATCCCAATTTTTTCATCTTGATTACTTACTCTCATTCACATATGCTGTGAATTTGGCAAGATAGTTTGAAATCTCTGAAACTTTGCAGAGTAAGAGTCCTATCCTGCATTGTCTGCTTTATGTGCTAAACTTGAATTAGTGGGATTATTTGCCAGCTGAAAATATGTATGAATGCGTATAAAAGTTTTTAATGGGTAAAAGCAGATGGTAAAGAACAGAAACAGCTTTTAAATAAATACAAAAAAGAATGAAGGCCAATTCTGGAAATTTTTTTTTTTTTTTTTTTAATAATGGAAGAATGTTTTCGGAATCTGATGCGTGGGCTCATTTCAAAAAATGTGATGTAAAGTCCTTTTCAGTCTCCTCCTTTTGAACTGTTGTTAAACAGATTGGCTCTGGAAATAAAAGTTTGTCTCCTAACAAAGTGTACTGCCACCAGGTTAATGCAGGTTAAACTAGAAAAGTTGAAGCAATTAAAACAGTTTTCATCCTGTTTTTCTTAGTTAAGTGCTGCTTCTAGTAAGAACATGTCAAAGCATCATAAAATAAATTTTTACAGTTCAGATTTTGTTCTCTAGTTATGTGGTTAGATTACCTACCAAATACTCAGAAGAAACATAGCCTGAAGATATAGTCTGTAGGCCTGCCATCTTACTAAGACACCTAGGAACACAGAATCAAACAAAAATCAAAGATAAAACTGCTTCAGAATAAATTGTATTAAAACCACTAGAACTGCTGTGTCCTGTATTATTCTGAAGAGATGAATAAGGATTTAAGTTCAAACTGTGCTTCCAAGTCTTTGTTCTAGAAGCAATTTTGTTATTTTTCAAACTGAATAGGTAACTGAAATCCAAGATTGGAGTGCGTCGAGTCCACACAGCGCAGCATATGTTCTTTGGGACAATGGTGCTAAAAACCTCTACAGAGTTGGCTTTGAGGGCATGGTAAGTATAAAAGAACACAAAGGATAAAATGCTTGGTGGGGGAAGGGCAATAAGGATAACTTGTTGTGCTTTATTATCCTGCTTTTGTATTATCCTTTGTCAGTTTGCATGCTGTTAGTCAGGTCACTGTGAATACAGCTGTATGGATTATGCATATTTATTAGTAAGAAAGTCGGATCTAGGCATTTATAAAACGTGAAGAAGTTAAGGTCTGGTTTCTGCCAGAATATAGTAAATGTTTACATTGCTTACATGTTTATCTCACTGTGCTACTATTGTGCTTAAATTAAAATTCAGAAAAGAAAAAGAAGCTTAGTTACAAACTTTTTAAGGACCCTATTTCTTTAACTTCTGCACTCTTAACTTCAAAATTTTGGTGTAATTCTGCAAGATTTGCAGTTTTTGAATTACTGGCAACTGAGAGCAATTTTTTTTGTCAATGGAAAGGTCTTGAGTTAAGTTACAACCTTAATTTGCTTTAGCTCTAAATTTTTCTTTTCCCTTTCCTAGCTTCTACAGCCACTTCAGCTTTAGAGAGAAAATGGGTCAGACGCCTTCTGTTACTGGGTTTTCTTACCCTAATGTGGGTTGGGGAAAGGTTACTTTGATTATCAACTGCCTATAGCATCTTAATTAGCGTTTTCTTTGAATGATTTTTGTTTGGTACTGCGGAGGAAAACCGTGTTAACTTAACATTGAAGTGTCATCTTGTCAGATGGGTATCAGTGATAAAATGTTAAACAATGACTAGTCTACTTTTTTTGAAAGTAAAATATTTCACCTTATAGCTTCACTTGAAATAAAGTTTATTTTTATAATAAAAAGTGAATACTAAACACCTCTTTTGCAGTAAATACATATTTTAGTGTGAGGTTTAAAAAAGAGTGAACATTTTTAGTGAAGGTCAGCTTTTCTGATGCATGAAGATGCTAAGGATAAAAATGTTAAGTCAGTGTTGAATTATGTGCTTCATGGTCTGCCCTGGTTCTAAAGAAAATCCCGTATATACTGGCAAAAGGGAAAGTAAGTTATATGCAGTGTTTTATAGTATAATATTATTAAACCAATGTTTAGTGGCTTTCCCCTTGTATTTGGATGTGATGCATGAAAAAGGAACACGGTTAAAACATACAGGTAGAATGAGATACACAACAACTGATTTTTTTGTTGTTGCTATTTTAGTTACTGTGTTAAAATTTGTGGACTGCGTAGTAGGAGTGCTGTGGAATCATTAAAGATTCATTCTGGCCTCAAAAATTACATTTAAGATAAATTATGTTCTGAAATAGTTATTCCCTTAAAAATATACTTACTATTCATAAATCAAGTATATTCTGTTTCCAAACTATTGCCACATAAGTGTTTAAATATTTCTAGAACTCTTGAGCAACTACTAAAACTGTAAATTTGAATGGATAAAGGTTATCCTTCCCACAGCATTTTTACAATCAGCAATATCTGGGTAGTCAATTAACAACAAAAACTAGTTAAAATGTGTGTGAAACTACATATATGCGTATGGTATATATATAAGATATTATATAAACAGTACATATATAAAAAGGACAATTTGAGGCTTTATATGCAGTGCTTACCTGATTGTAATCCATTCCTACAATAATTTTGTCAGATACTTTTATCAAATGCAATTTTCACTTCAGAATGGAGTCTTGTATATCTGTATCAAATAGTCATTTGAATGTAATGCTAAATTTTATAACTGATTAACTGCTTGCTAATTGTACAATTCAGTGATTATTTACTATTTGTGTGCCGTTATGTCAAGCTGACTAATAGACTGTCAGAAAGTTCATCTAAAGTTGGGGCAAACTTGTCTCTGGTGTTAGAAATTGATTAAGAACATCCTGAGAATGTGAAATAATCAATATTCAGAGTGTGTGCCCATGTTAAATACAGCTGGGAGGAGACCCCTACTTTGCAAATGAATAACACTTGACTCAGATGTAAATGTAGCTGATTAAAGAAATACAGCTTATTATTGTAAGTCAGAGTTGCTTGTTTGAGAGCTGACAGACTGCATCTGGTCCTCAAAATTAATCTATCTGGTCTGCCAGCTTTTCCTTGGGAGAGATGAGGATTGGCTGGTGGGGCAGCAGGTGCTGGCCGAACACTTGCATTTATTTGTGATCAGATCCTTTAGAGTTTTTATTTGAGTTTGCTGTTGTTGTGTTTACATATGAAGTACTTGAGAGAGGTGCATCTTGACTTTCTTTGTGAAGCCTGGAACTTATATCTGGGAGTTTCTGCTGCCACAGGTTCCCTGAGTGAAATCTGGTTTTATGATGCTGTTAGGTTGAATAACGTTTGCTGTGTTGGAAGCAGGAATAAACTATTGATGGCTGATAAGGTTATTGACATTGCTTGAATTTCCTATCTCTGTGTATTCAGATTCTAGAGCCGGATGGTGCTGTTAACCACATTACCTGCTTTAGAAATGTGTCAAGATACAATAAAAAGATACACTATGTGGAATTAAAGAGTTAATGAGAAGGTTGAGATTTAGCTTTTTGTACTTGTTTCTAGATTTTATGTCTTCATATCATGCAGCTGATGATGTAAAGCTGGTAACTTCCAATGGTTTTCCATAAGCATTATATTCTGCTTATTAATAGACTGATTTTGCTATAAAAACTCAAGAATATAGGAGTGCCCTCAATCAGTTCAGTTATTTAGGAATCAGTTTTGTCCTACCAAATTTCTTTGGTCTGTACCACTTGCCTGTTTTTTTTGCTGTGATTAACCTCGTCTTGTTTTTCATTATGGAGGTTCTTGCTTTCATCCGGGTAGCCTCTGAAAGAAGTGACTGTAGTTATCATCCATCATTGTCACAGTAATCTGTAAGCCATCTGTGTTGTGTACTTTTTTTCCATGGGTTCTGAATAGTAGGGTGCATAAGGGAAATCGAAAAGGTTCCTTGCCATTGGGATTTCGATGTTACTTTAAACTTTCTTATCCTGATTTATACCTAATATGTGTTCATCAACATTTATTTGGGTTACCCTTAAAGATGATCTTTGAAATTACTCTAGAGGGTTTTGAGAATGACTTAAAGTCATTTTAGTGATTCGACTTATTTAAATAAAAACAAGGTAAATGTCTTGGCGTACTAGACATTGCAGGTGAGTGTTATAAAATGTATAGAAGTACGCTTTCTGCAGCAGTTACAACTGTTGGATCTGTAATGTAAGTCAAATCTTCAGATCTCTAGTCTTCTATCTTGTCCCCAGTTCATTTAAAATGAGGGCTTTAGGGAGGAGCAAAAATAATTTTCATTATTTTGTTAGTTTAGTGTCCTGTTGCTTCTAGGTGCTGATCAAAACTGATTTAAAACACAGAAACATGAATTTTGGCCACCTTTTCACATGCAGCAGCTGTTGTTTAGTGTATTACTCACAATGTAGCCAATGATAGGTTGTTAATAGTTTTGGAATCCAGAGAGGAAGTAGATACTTATCTTGTGCATTTATTTGCATTTGTCAGCAGATTTTGTTTCGATTCTTGTTTACAGAGTCTTATTTCTCTAAATTTCTCCCGTAGTCTCAACCAAGCCATGTTGTTCATCTCTCCATAACTGAGTTGCTTAGAAATGTATTTCTGTGAAGCAGAAATGTCCTTACAGATCCTCTTCTAATTTTGTTATTTACAATATTAACCCGCAGGAAGACTTTAAAATGATTCTCCTTGAAAAACAAACAAATTTGCACAGGAAAAGTTTTTACAAGTCCCTATACTCAATAGACACTGTGGTTATAAACTGTTCTCTCAGGATTGGCGTGAGGTCTGGTTTCTTCTGTAAGAAGCTGTTGCTGCTATTTTATACCCCCCACCTCTTTGTCGTTCCAGCCACTTTCTCTGCCATCTTCTACTTTCTCCTCCTACTGTTTTCACTTTTCTCTCTTTCTTGAAACTGGAAGTTATTTGTGTTTATTAAATTTTAAAAACAGCATTTCTTTTAGCTAAAATTTATGGACTTAGCCAGTCCCTTGTTGTCTTAATCAGGTGACAAAGCAGCACACTCTGGTCTTCCTCCTTTTGCCTTGTAAGGGCTTATTTCCTTGCTAAAAGCTGTTGTGAGTTTAAACACTTAAAATGACCTTTAAGGGGTGTATTCACTGATGCCTCAAACACCTGCTGGTCTATCTGTAAGATCAGTCTTAATGTGTCTCCTGGTATCTGCTGCTGGAGTTTGATGCTATTTCAGCTCGTCTGGATCTAACCTGCTTCCTTTTCTTTGCAGCACACCTAGTTTTTTTTTTATCAAGTCCATAGACTCCCCTCCCTGGTTTTGATGGATGGCATTCCATATTGATTGAAATAACTTAATAGTTATTCCAGTAGGCAGCAGCTCCTTCCGCATTTTTTTCCGCTTCAAGGTCAGAGATGATGGTGCCTTTACACAATCTGCCCACACTGCTGGCATTGCTGTAAATGTACGTTTTTTCATTCTTTGAAGTTTTTATGATGGTGAAATTGCTGCTGTATTTTCAATGGTATAATTGGATGGTAAGTCAAAGTATACCTATGTTTTCTATATTTCCCATTTGGCTGAGCAGATCATGATCTTTATGTAATCCAGTCACATACAGCTGTGGAATGGGAAGAGTTTTTCAGCAAGTCAGAGAAGATAGATGCTAGAAGACCAAAGTTCTCCACTGTAGCCAAAAGCCATTATTACTCACTGCTTATGTGCTTCTGCTGTTACTACTGATCTGAAAGTCCTGCTGTGCAATGTTTTGTGCTTGTGCTGTTCTTTGAGTTTTCATTATACTGTTTTCCTGCTTAACTGGGGCTTCCATCACTTCTATAACTATACACAAATTTCACAAAATCTATAACTTGTTTTTCTGTTTCTTGAAAGAGTCCTATTCAGGGTTCATTGAATGATTTGTCCTCCAAGTTAGTGTATAAAAGCTTATGTTTTATTTTCATCTTTACATGTTTAACTCCACCACGTATTTACACCTGGCCTCACAGTTGTTACATCTTTTTCTGCACACAGTGTCACCGTGAGTCTAAAACTTGCACTTTAATATCCCTTGTGTTTTGGTACATTCCCGTTTGCCCTTGTGTGTCCTATCTCCAAATGATACTGGTTTCCCTGAGTCTTGTAAATAGCATATAACTTGTAAAAATCCCGGTGGGGTTCTCCAAAGTGTGGTACAGCAGAGCTGGCTCAGCGAGCATAAGAGCTGGCAGCAGCGATGTGCTGTCAGCCTGATGTGGCTGGGCTTTGGGATTGTGTGCTGTCTTTGCCGTGCAGTCTCCAGCAAAGGATGACCAGGAGCTTAACACCACCCCGGATTTTTTACTTAAACTACTTGGGCAGGAGAAAGCTTGTTTTCCTTTTCTGATAAATACAGTAGCTGAGTGCTAGACGTAGAGGTGGTTGCTTACTAGGCTTTCATGGTACTGAAGTACAACTAAGTACAGTTTCTTATCTTTTAGGCATGTTTTTTTAAGACATTTGCAGATCTTTATCATGTTGATGTTACTTTTATTAATAGTACTGTTTGCAAAGTTGCTGAAGGAACTCTGCTCTATATTTGAGCTAGTTTTGTTCTGCCTTAAGATCTATCACTGCCTCATCTGTCTATGTGTTTTGGGTCCTCAATTTTTTAGGGAAGGCTTATGTAAAAAAAATAAGCACATTGCCTTGCTTTTCTGTAATGCTTGGATCAGATGCTTGTTTTACTCCTTTGTGATCTAACATTGTAAAGCTGAGGTTGAATGACAAGCTACCACTTAGTTTTACAACCAAATATATCATTACACTCCAGAAATAAACTATCCATAAGGCATGGTATAGGCAGGGTAAAAAGAGAGTGCAGATTTGTAGGTTTCTTGTGGTTTTTTTCTTTTCTCTAAAATTTAAGGTATCATAACCTGCTTCCTAATAATTTCTGCTGCAAGATAGTAATTAGCCTTTTACTGAATATTTTATTTCTTCTGCTAGCTTTTAGCCATCAGTCTGCTCTGTACATTGACACTTGCTGTAAAGCAAGCGATCTTTCACCAGATTTTGCCTGGCTGGGAGGAGAACCATTGAGGACCCTCCTGCACTCTATTCTTAATGCTCTAAAGAATGTGAGAACAGCTCTTGCATGTGTACCCCTTCGTGACTTCTGCATGGACAGCTGGTTGTTACATGACACAAAGAGTTTGTATTCAGTGCTTGAGCCCTAGTGCTCCTGGCGAACATTAAATCTCTGTTGGTCTGGGGAATGAATGAACTTGCCATCTGGAGTGGTCACTGCAGCCCCTTTGTCTTCGGCTGAGCTGAGCTGGCACCTGCCCACCGGGTGGCAGCACTTTGTGGCAGGCCTGCTGCTGCTGGGCTGACTAAACTCTTCCTCGGACTTCTCACAGGATTTGCAGAGCAGCTAAAGCTCATTCTTTTCATCTGGCTGTTTTCATCGCTTTTTCAAAAAGTGGCAGTGCATTCTTCATAAATTAGGATATATGATGAATTTTGTATTGTTTCTGGCTGCTTAGCAGTTGCAGGTCGCTAAGGATAGTACATGTTCATCAGTGCCTTGATGATTTGGAAGACTTGAGAGTTTTCATTTTAATCCTTTTGTGGGAGCACAGTCTACCCATAAATCTTAGGTGTGGGAAAAGTAATTGTTAAAGTATTTGTTTAGTCCTGGTTAAGTATATCATAACCAGCACCTGTTCTCTATTTCCTCCCCCATTCCATTGGCATCCCCCAATGCAAAAACATTTTGCAGTTTCCTACCTCCTTCCCAAATCCTTGTGCACACAATATGCCCTTTGTTCCATTGTGAGAATTGTTCCATAAAGAGCAATGGCAGATGGTAGCCATTTGGCTTTAAGGGTTACACAGGGAAAAAAACTAGAGGAAAGGAGAATTAGAGAAACTCCTCTGGCTTTATGCGTAGGAGTTGGTTATCACACTTGAAACTCATGTTTTTCAGATAATACGAAACAGTCTTTCTGGAAGATGAGCTTTAGAACTTTTCTTGTTAAAAAAGATCATGGTTGGCAGCATGGTGGATTTTTTTTTTTTTTAAGTAATATCCTTGTGTTCTGTATATTCTTAATTGAAAATTCTTCAGTTTGTAGAATTTGGGTTCCAGGTTTGCTTCTCTTAACTTAAATGTCTGTCTGTCAAAAGGGCTGGGAAGCGGGGGCAGCACTGGCAGGCATTAAGTGATCGGTACAGGAAAGACCATGGCACCAAGCACTGTCTGCCGATATTTTTTCTGTTCTTCATAGAATCATCCGGTTGGAAGAGACCTTTAAGGTCATTGAGTCCAACTGTTCACCCTGCACTGCCAGGGTCCCTAAACGATGTCCCTCAGCACCACATCTACATGCCTTTTAAACACTTCCAGGGATGGGGACTCCACCACCTCCCTGGGCAGCCTGTTCCAATGCTTTACAACCCCCCTGTAAACAAGTTTTTCCTGATAGATATCTAACCTAGATCTCCCCTGGTGCTACTTGAGGCCATTTCCTCTCCTCCTGTCACTTGTTACATGGGAAAGAGACCAACCCCCCCTCTCTACAACCTCTTTTCCTTGCTTGTGTTCACGGACTTTTTTTAAAAGGACAGACATCTTTATAGAACAATGCGAAGGAGCTTTATATGACTTTAATACCTTTCTTTAAAAATGTCTCATCCTTTGTAGCCTTTTATATTGGTAAAGGTTATTAAAATCTTGAGAATGTCAAGGCTTATAGATTGGAAAGTGAGATTATATGCATCGGTAATGAACTCATGGGGCATGTTTTCTGTACACATAATTTTCAGCCTTTCTTAATTGAGTGTACTTCAGTTCTAGTTTAATTTGATTTATGTTAACCTGGAGACTCAGTCATTGAGGACTAAAGTTGTCTCAATCTCTCCGTAGTCTGACCTGAAATGTGTCCAAGATGCAAAAGGAGGCTCTTTCTACAGGGACCATTGTCCTGTGTTAGGTGAGTTGAAGGTAATAAATTTATCTTCATGTGAGTTAATTATACTCAGTCTGAATTTATCTTATCTGTTAAAATGTCATCTAAAAGGACTGTTCTTGCTAGAGAAATATAAATGGTAACATTTATATGCATTAATGATAAATTGTAATGCTTTTCTAAATGTTTTTGGTATCAGTGTGCCAAGTGGATGGCAAGGGAGCTGTTAAGTGTAGACTAAGTAATAAGTTGTCACGTCCTGTGCGTTATATTTCTAGAGAGCCAAACATTGCTGTGTATTCTTATTAAGACTCTCTTAAATATTCAGAGATGTTCAGTGAATTGGCATGTGCATGGCCATAAACGGGAATCATGCAAACATATAAGTTAACCCATTATTTTATACTAATACTAGCGTATGTTGTGAAATCTTGGTTGAGGTTTTCTATAGCAGCTATTGCACTGACATTCCTCTAGTGTCTTAGCTGGGCTTGTAGATACCTGCAGAGGATAAAAAATAATTGCCAGGTGTTTTGGTTTCTTGAAATATGGGCAAGTTGGGATAAAGTTTATGGATTATTGGGCACAAATTTCTTAATAATGTGTATTTCCTTGGCAAAACATCTTGTCATAAAACCGGACACTACAGGAAATTTTGCTTTTCTCAAGTTTCTTCTTATACTTGAATGCATAAAAAAACCTATCCTATAATACTGGCTTTTTTGGAAATCTCCGTTTACTAATCTTAATCTAATTCCTTGTACAAGTACTTAAAAGTATGACCTGCAAGCAATATTCTTTTATTAACAGCACTGGTGAAAAGATAAAAATAAGTAAAGGTCTGTTTCGTTTAGAAAAAAGCCTGTTGTCCAAGAAGTCACTTAACTATTTTCTGTCCAGTATGTGAATTGTTTGAAAGTAAAAAGCCAAGGCAGTCTGATTATGGTATCTTGCTTCTGTACTTAAAACTAATTTTGTTATTTTAGTCTGACTTGAATAAAAAATGGAAAAGTAGTAATAGGGTCTTACTGGTTCTTTATTACAGAGGTAGGTGTAGGTTCATATCATACCCTTTATTAGTTTTGGTTCTTGCTTTACAAGTCTGAATCACTGAAGATAGTAGGAGACTATTCTTTGTTGAATTCTTCCCCTTCCACTATATTGAGTTGCTCTTAATGGATGACGATGAACTCAGTTCATCATTCTTGCTGCATTATACTTCATCTTGTCAGTCTTACTCTTTGTTAGAGCATCTGTCCCTTTTATTTGTCCTCTGAACGTAGTGCACAGATACATTCATGCTGTGAATTTAGATGTATGCTTGTATTAAAAACTAGAAAGTTATTTTTCAAGTTTTGCAATTGCAAATAGTACTCCAGCAGGGATCTAATTAATACAGAGAAGCATGTAGTCAGGGCAAAATACTGGGACTGATTTTGTTCAGCACCACATTGGTGACCTCCATGATGAGACAGAATACAATCCCACACAATTTACAGGTGATAGCAAGTTGGCAGAGGAATGTGGTTCAAACTAGAGCTTTATTCAGAAGAGCCTTGAGGAAGAGAAGAGTTTGGTAAATGGAGACCTCATGGAGTTCAATCAGAAGTGCAGTTTTGCACTCTGGTTGAAATAGGCCTATGTGTAACAAATTTGCAGCAGGGTAACTGTCAATGCCTGCGTGAGGAGCCTTGCTGAGGAAGACCTGCGTGTTGCGCTGAACACCAAATTGAGTGAGACAGCAGCATACCAGCATTGCAAATAAGGCAGATTTAAACGTGGGCTATATGTCACATCCCAGTTTCAGGGATTGATGACACCAAAATAACTCACACGGTGAGATTAAGATGAGTAAGGTCAAATACTGCTTTCAAATAGTCATTTCTTTACTTTCCCTCTAGGTGATATATATATAGATAGAAGAGTAGAAGATAGAAGGATAGAAAAGTAAATAGAAAATAAGCAAGATATCAGTGCAAGAGATAGTCACCAACCATGTGGAATCCAGCAACGTCCCATTGGTCCCAAGTTCCTCATAGCTTGGGTGGTGGACCTTCCCAGGAAGGCAAAAGCTGTTCCTGTTTACCTTCTTTTATACACTTCAGCACACAGTTTCATGGTTCTGTCCAATCTGGTAATAGCACATGAGCAACTTTAAGCACTGTCCAGGAGGCAAAGTTCTTGTTTATTGATATCAGTGCAGCTTGGACTAGCTGTTTTCTGATTCTCAGAAGGATTAGCAAGAAGCGTGCAAAACGTGTGATGGTCAAGGTTGCCATGGTGGTTATCAGTCCTTCTTTCCACGGCAGATTGCCACAGACATCCTGCTTCTCTAGGTTTGAGACAAAGGCAGACCACCATGGATATCCTGTTTCTCAAGGTTTGAGGCCGATGTCAACCACCACAGACATCCAGTTTCTTGAGGTCTGAGACATTAGCCAGGGGCAGGTGGTTGTCTTTCCCTAGCACAAGGCATCCTGTCACTCACAGACGGGAAATGTCACAACCCCCAGCCGACAGGCAATAAATGTCCTATTATCGGTGGCGGTGTTTGAGACATCAGCAAAACAACATTTTCCCACACTATATTAGGAGGATGGTGGGCAACAGAATAGAAGTTACTATCTCCCTCTTCTCAATGAAGCTGCGTCCTGTCATGATGAAGCTGTGTCCTGTTTGTGTCATTGTCTGTCCATCTCCTCTTCCCTCCCCTCTGACTTTTGAGAAAATGTAGAGGGTCTGATACTGGCTTGCTAAAGTGGTTAAGAGAGTGAGACAATGCGATTTGCAAGGAGAAGCTGGGCTTGTTTAATCCAGTAAGAAGGATGACAAGAGGTAATCAACTAGCTTCCTACAACCACTTGAAGGGTGATTGAAAATGATGGCGTTGCAAATGGCATAAAAACAAATGATATTTACATTGAGGCCACTTTAAGTGACTTGCGAGATTCAGAACAGATACTGAGGAACCTACAGCTCTATATTGCAGCACTGGAAAAAGTTGCTTGGAGAGGTTGTGGAACCTCAGTCCTTGAGGGCTTTCAAGTCTCAGATAAGCAAAGGCACAGCTGACCAGCTGGTTGTTAGTTCAGCTTTGTGTGGGATATCAGACCAGATGACCTCTAGAGATCCTTTCTTCCAGCTAATGCTTCTATAATTCTTTGCTCCTTTACATCTCTTCCTTCTTTAGACTTCCCTGTCTCATCAGGGCTGTCTCTGGGGTGTTTGCTTTTCTGTCTAATGAGTTCCTTATCGGTTGCTTTTCTGAAGAATTAATCTTTGACTTTATCCTCTGCAGAAGTGGCTATTTTCCATGTTACGTTTGTTTTGCTGTGATGGTGAAGAGTGCAGACTGAAAATACTGTTCCATCTATAGGTCCTTTAAACTAAGATCAGGACAGAAGAATCACTGGGTGGTCACAGAAGTCAAAGTCCATAGAACATGGGTGTGTTTCTTTCTCAGCAGTTTCTTCTTAAGTAGTATCAGATTCTACTCCATTCTGTCCTCTGGAGTGCTGCCAACATCTGGTGTGAATTTCAGGCTCTGGAATCAGTCTCCCTCCAAATAATGTTTTTGTCTCTGTGTCAGGCTATTTGTTTGTACTTCCTTATTGTTATAGTGCAAGGACCCTTTCTCCATTATTACCTCTTGCTTGGAAGAGGGAAAGCAAACACTCCCCCCACACACACCCCTTTAGAGACAGCAGTATTACTAAAGGAACTCTGCTCACCCTGTCCTCTGCTACTCCTGTTGCCATTGAACTCAACCTACATGACTTCTGCATTTGTCAGAATACTCTTTGCTGTTCTGTGGATGGCACCAGATACCATCCTCTGGTTCTGGCAGTGAGGAGGTCCACAAGTGTACTCTTTCATCAGTTAACACAGCTTGATGTGTGTAAATATATGCCCTTTCCCTACAACTACTGAATTTTTGCTATGACACATCTTTTGAAAGCAGGCTTTGTCCAGGGAGAACGTTTTAATTTTAAATTTGCGGAGGTTTTTTTTTTGTATTCACCTCTGTACTTACAAGGTTAGAGGTTTTCATCGTTGATCATTGTGGAGGTATTCTTTTGCTAGTGCTTTCTGCACATTCAAGGACTGACCCAATTCAAAACAACTTTCTGTGGGACTTCTGCTTATCTTTCAGTCTCTGAGTGGATAGATGGCACTTCGACTCTCTCAAAATTACCAGAGCTTGTATATATCTAGGTGTCTAACACCATATGATAGCTCTTATCTTCCCAGTTAGAGTCCATAGTGGAGCCTGTCATGAGTATTTAGCATTTGCCAGTGTCGTAGCTGTATGCCTTGAAAACTCAGCAAGTAACATATAATTCCATAGCCAGAGGTTCAGAGTTCTTTTTCACCTGTTCACTCCCTTTTACCTATTGGCCACTATAGTTGCAGACACATCAATTTTCAGAAGTTAACTTCTAATCTTTAAATTGCATGGAAACTTAGCGTGGTCATATAAATATTTTCTTATTCCGTTTCAGGTGAGCAAAATGGCAACAGAAACCCTGGTGGGCTGCAAATAGGTGACCTTGTAAACATTGACCTCGATTTGGAAATTGTACAGTCTTTGCAGCATGGTCATGGGGGATGGACTGATGGCATGTTTGAAACTTTAACAACAACTGGAACAGTTTGTGGCATTGATGAGGATCATGATATCGTAGTACAATATCCAAGTGGCAACAGGTTTGTTATATAGCCCTTATCACTGATTCTCACAAAGTTTCTTTGCCTTCAGCACTTGTGACCACTTGGTGCCGGAAACTTTCTGTTCTACCTTTGTGTCTATTAAGATTTCCTTGAGAATTTTTATAGTCCTTCTACAGTTTGTAGTGTGGACTTATCTTTAAAGATGCTCTAGTGGGAACGGGAAGTTTGTTATCTTTCTCACCATGTAAATTTGAGTCCAAAATAAGGAATGACATTGTAGACTATGTTATTTCTGAAATGTAGTGTTTTAAGCAGTAATTTCTTTTTTAATTACAAAGTATCCCATGGTTTCAAAGGAATGGTAAAAGCAATGCATTGCAGGTTTTCAGGAAAATGGGTTAAGAGGACAGGTGAACAATTTTTTTATGTTAAGGATCTTGTCGAATATAGAGTGTCTTGGCATGATATATATCTAGTATTTTATTATTCAAAGGAATGTTAGTTTATGTAAATATGGACTGAGAATGGCGAGTGTTGGGGAAGCTGTTGCGAAAACAAAACTTCAAACATTTAGTTTGAAGTTTGATGTGCTGCATCCATGCTAACAGGATTCAAACCCAGCTCCACAGCTGGATCTGAGCTGATATGTCCATGTGGTTTTGTGTTCTCTTGCTCTCAAGTATTGAGCTTATCTTTAAAAAGCAGATGATGAATGGAGTATCATTTCAGTCGTATCTGGAGACTGACCTGTTCAGTTTGACCAGAAAGGATTAACAGTGCATTATTCATCCAGGCTTTCCCTCAAGATACTATTTGTTAATATTGCAAAGTAATGCAAACCAAAGCTAACTCAAGCTGATGAGATTCAAATGGATTTTCTTCTGACAGTCATGGCTGGAGAACCAGTGAGAGGAGCTGCTCTGTCTTGTGGTTTCCTCCCTGACTTTTCCCTTTATAGAGATTATCTGATGTTTCTCAACTAGATCAGATAGCTAAATGAAAGTCAACCCGAGACCAAATGGCACATAAAGGAGCAATCACTGTATTATTTATTAGAATATAACTCAACATAAAAACAGCTAAATGCTTCTAAACCAGTAGAATTTATAGTACAAATGAGAATAGTGTGTTAAAAATTGAGGTGTATCTAGGCTATCCATTTAGTTGAAGAGTATTTTTATAACTGGATGTTGCAGCTTTGACCTAGGCAGGAGGGGGCACAAGTCCATGTTCTTCCCATGTTGTTTCCTGACAATCCAATCTTTGTGAGACAGCTTGGATCTTCCCCTTTTCAACTGGAGTCATATCCTTCTCTCCCTGGAAGAATAAACAAACTGTAGAGCTACCTCAATGACTATTATATTGCTGTCAGCTTGCTCCCCCTTAGACAGGATATTTCTTCATTGCTTTTACAAATGTACATCTCTGAAGATTACCCTGGAAATATTTAACTAATGAGCCACAGACAAGTTTATAAACAGTAGTTTATATACCATAGTATCCAATTGCAGAAAGTTTGTAGGCATACAAGCAGAATCTTATCCAACAGGTAAGTTTTAAGCATGTATTTCACTTTGCATGTTTAACATCTACTTTAAATGGCTCATTGTCTAGGTGGACATTTAATCCAGCTGTTCTCACCAAAGCAAATGTTGTCCGAAGTGGAGATGCTGCTCAAGGTGCAGAAGGAGGTACTTCTCAATTTCAAGTGGGTGACCTTGTTCAAGTATGTTATGACTTAGAGCGTATCAAGCTTCTTCAGAGAGGTCATGGAGAGTGGGCTGAAGCAATGCTTCCAGTAAGTAGTTGTATGTTTGGATTCGTAGAATGGTAAAACTTGTGTAATATTTCTAGTTAGGTTTGGTAATTAAACCTAAGGTTGTGAGAGTCAAGTTGATTTTTATTTTAAGTTGCGGAAAGTGTATTTCATCAAACACAAATGTAGTAAACCGCTTACCCTAAAGGTATTAGTGATTGTACTATTAAACAATAGACTTCATAAAATTTGTGACATAAAATAAAACATTCAGATTTCTAAATATTTTTAGTATTATTTGCATTTGACATTTTCTTTAATGCAGACTTTAGGTAAAGTTGGTCGAGTCCAGCAGATTTATTCAGACAGCGACTTAAAGGTAGAGGTTTGTGGGACATCTTGGACGTATAATCCAGCAGCTGTTTCAAAGGTGGCATCAGCAGGATCTGCTATAAGTAATGCATCTGGTGGTAAGTTTGAAGAATAACCAGTGATGTATGTATGGCAAGTATTTGTCTTAATTAAAAAAAATGATAGTAAATGCTAGTACATGCAAGGATGTTAATACTCAGACTTGGGATTTGGCTAACTGATGCTATACCTTTGAGAAAGATACAAGAAAGAGATCGCAGTCGGTTTGGAGATGTTGGTGATTGTTATCTTTAAATGGTACAAGAACTCCAAATTGAATTTGGGTTTCTGTTTGGCCACAGTGCAGGTGTGCGTTTGGAGGTCTGCTCTAAGGACTTTAAAATTTAAATGATTGGAAGGAATGTTAGATTGAAGTAGGGACTAAGCCACGAAGGAGTGTCACTGGCTGCAGCAAGCAGACTCCTTGTTTAGTAAGTGATGTGGGACAGCAAGCATAAGCAAGCGATCTGTTGCAGGCGGTTACTCAGGATAATATTATTTCCTTAAAATTTCTGTCTTAAAATTTAGTCAGACATCCGTTGACTAATTGCAATGGGATTTTTTTTAGTCTATGGAATCACATTTCAGTTCTGTTGAACACACTCTCATTCATCTAATAATGAGGCACAAAGACTATCCAATGTGTTTTATGTGTTGTTGGCTGTTTCAGAGATCAATTAAACTAGAAAGTTTTTCCTTTTGTTGGTCATAAATAGTTGGTTTTTTCTCTTCACATATTTGCTTTAATGCCAAGAAACCTTTCTATATAGTTTTCTAGACTTTTTTCCTGGGGAAACTTAGATACAGTGAGTTTTCTGCAATAAAGACAAAGTCACAGTGGCCATAAAACTAGCTGGAAGAGTAATGTGACTTTGTGTTTCAAATCACAGAGGGAAGGATATACCCTAAGTTAACAGGCCTTTTAGTCTTCTAGCTTATGTCAATATATAAATTAATGTTTTTATCTCATCCCCATCCTTCTATATTGTGGAGGACAAGCTATTTGTGGTTAGACAACTTTGTTTTGAAGTGTCTGATGTGTCACTCAACTCTCTGAAGGGTGTTAGAGTGCAGAACTTAGAACTGAATAATAACCTATAACTGCCATTTTATAGTGGGTTTTGTATTACTATATACATGCCTTCTCTTCTCGTATGATTAGAATTCTAATCGTAATTGTCCTTTGTTTAATAATTATAGAGAGATTGTCCCAGCTATTGAAGAAATTATTTGAAACCCAAGAATCTGGAGATCTCAATGAAGAATTGGTTAAAGCTGCTGCTAATGGAGATGTTGCTAAAGTGGAAGACTTGCTGAAGAGACCAGATGTAGATGTGAGTGTTCTGGTTTGGCAGGACTTGTTCTGAGAACCTGTAATACTAAAGTGAAGCAGTCCTGCGTACTCCTTGCCAGTCAGTAGTGTGTCTGCATAGAAATAGTATATCTGGTTCCAGTGTGTCTTCTCCCAGTTGTTGTCCTATGAAATGTGTTGGGGGTGTGTGAAAATAGTGCTTTACACCCTTTTGTGTCAGACAAATTTTGTGTTCTGTGGTCAACCATGAATTAAAATACCTCCCAGCTTCCATCTGCTGGAGTCGGGGCAGAGAACCAAATATTCGCAGTTTTTGAATGGTATTCAACTTCTTTTTTTTTTTTTTTTTCTGGTGGGGGATAAAAGGAGGGAGGGTAGATTTGAGGGATTTTTTTTTTTTGCTGTTGTCTTGGGTTTTGGGTTTTTTTAACTCACGAGGTGGATCATCTAATTTGTTCTCTGTCGTGTTCCTTTTACCAACTTGTCTAATCACCTAGTACTGAAAAGCCTGAAAGAAAACACTTAAGAATTAGCTTAAAGAGTGCTTAAGCATGATTCAGGGAACATGGTTTAAAATCACAACCGGATGTTTTTCTCACTGCAGCAGTAGTAACTCTTGCAGGTAAGAGAACTCCTTGAGTTCAGAGGATTGATTTGTAGCTCGAGATTATACAAAACGTAGTATTTTGTTCAG
Organism: Bucorvus abyssinicus; assembly: GCA_009769605.1. Lineage (NCBI taxonomy): Eukaryota > Metazoa > Chordata > Aves > Bucerotiformes > Bucorvidae > Bucorvus > Bucorvus abyssinicus. Next base: position 12,360,035 of record CM020052.1, on the reverse strand, counting down.
ACTGACTCCTGTTGTTGCCATAAATGAGAAAATGAAGTTAAACATACTGTAAAGCAGAGGACTGGTGTCATCTGAGACCTGTTCTCAAAATCTTGCCATTACAGTAGCCTGAAGATGAAAGTTTTTAATCCAACTGTTCTTAAGGTCTTAATGTTTGAAATAAATTCATTTCTTGCTTCTGTCCTTCAATCTGGCTAATGCTATAGAGATGAAGCAGGGAAGACCTAGGAGGTGATCTGTTCGTGCTAGAAAGCTGTCTACAAACTGTTTATTTGATACTTTCATGTGTGCTGTTGCTTTAAGTTTTCTAATCACTTGGGTGTATACTGCTAAAAGTGTCTCGTAGGATTGTGAGCGTATCTTGCAACTTACCTCCAAGTACTGGTGTGCTTTTAGGTGAATGGACAATGTGCTGGACACACAGCTATGCAAGCTGCTAGTCAGAATGGCCACGTCGACATTTTGAAGTTGCTTCTGAAACAGAATGTGGATGTAGAAGCAGAGGTAACCTAAATATTTCAAAATACACTTTGTATCTCCTTAAGTTTTAAACTTTGCTACATGCAGAAATAAGAATTCTATTGGAGTTGTGGTCTTTTAAATGTCAAAGCGTGTGAAAAACTGCTTATTTGATTATGTTCCCAAATTAGCCTCCTACTAACATGTTGCAAAGGGTCAATATCCAATTCTTTAGGAGCTCAAATTAAGTGAAATATAATAGTAATATAATAGAGCTATGTAAGCTAGTATGTGATTGTAGTGGATGAAGCCCTGTTTTTTTTTAACTTCACCCCAAGTGGAAGGATTTTTTTTCTTTAGGTTTTTTAGAATTATTGTTTGTAAGAAAAATTATCGATCAGCATACTGGGATATTTCCATTTTGAATTTATTTTGCTTCGTTTGCTTCAAAGCCTATACTGTTACAAACTAGACTAAGACCAGGCTCAAAACTGCTGTCTTACTGAAGTGGTGGACTGATACTTTCTTCTCCAGTATAAGGAAAGGTTAGAAGCATTAAGAAGTGGAAGCCCTGCTCAGACAGCTTCAGGATAATACATCTGATAATCTGCTAGCAGTAGAATTGTTAAGAGTTTGTTTGATCATACTTCAGAATTATGGAAACACTAGCATTAAAATTTTTTTCCTCTATTTTATTTGAATTTTCAAGTCTTTTTCATGTTACTTTGAGTTGCTTCAGTGAAGATGGTATTCATACTTTAATATTATAATTAATGCAATTATATAATTATCATATACATAATAAGATTATATTAATGTGTCAGGCTTTAAAAAACGTCAGCTGTCTATTTACTGTCTAATTACTGCACTGTTGTGGTCTGTGGCATGGAAGCAATGGATAAAAATCCTTTGTAGCTATGTTGGATATATTTACACTTCAAGTCACTGCTGCAGACTATATACATTCAAGATGATGTTTTCTGCAGATGCCCTCATATTGTTGTGTCCTTTGTGTTTATGTCTCTGACAGCTTAATGTAGACTACAGATGGCCTCTGTTTAGTCAGAAAACAATTTGTTGTTGATAGCTCAAAAAGCCTGATGTAGGTATTACATAGTGAAAGTAAGTAGCCTTCTAGTCTGCAGGAATTAATGGGTATCAGTAATTACATTGAGAGTACTGACAAGGTTATGTTGTTGTCGTGTGTAGTACAGTGCTTTTAATATTTAGATAAGTCTTCGGACAGATGCTTAATTAGTTGCTACCTTTTTCTAGGTTTATTACTATGCTATTGTGTAGAAACTAGGATTTAGCTCCTGAGATGATTTATTTTGATGGTGAGCTAAAAAAAAAAAAAAAAGCACAACGCTTTCTTGGATGCCTACTCATTAAAGCGGGAATTCTATACATTAAGATTTTATAAAATAGGGGGTTTGCATCTCATGGTTGGAATGTGTTAAAACTGTAAAATATTTAATAAATTATATGTGGTTTCACCAGTATCTCAGTGTACTTTGCAGACTGCGAATATGAAAAAGCAAATTACCGCATACTTGTGAAACAAAGTGCTCAGTGACTATAAGTGTTGTAGCAGTTTAACACTGCTGTAGTGCTCTTCATAAGTTTCACCTCATAATGATCTTTATGACCAGATGAAAAATAAAGAGAAGTTCCCCTTTCCGATCTTTGCCCTTCCAACAGGGCATGCTGTGGCTGCTTTTGACTGTTAGATGAGCCCAAGAAAGAATACTGCTATCTTAGAAGACAATTTCATAGCATGAGTTCATTTGGAGGCATAAAAATAAATTGTTTTCAAAAGCTATTGAAGCTGCTGTTTAATACACTGACTGTCTTGAAAAACATACTCATATTTCCAAAAAAATACATCTGATAATTAGAAGATGTGTCCTTACCTCACTTTTTAAAATGCTGTAGTTCCATTGTTATTTTGTAATTGTGCAAATAGAATTTATGCTAAGAACTATTAATTCTTGCATTGATATAAAATATATTAGAAATTTGTTAACATAATAAAAATAACTTTCAAAAGACGTTGCTGAAGGAGAAGCAAATTGATAAGAGAAACTAAGTTTACCCAGGAGAGACATCCAGTGCACCCCCGATAAGTAATGATTTGCTTCTCCTTAAATTTTTAGATTTCTCTGCTGTCAAATTAAATCCTATGGATACACAGTAATGTTCCCCTGTGCACAAAAACTTAAACTGGCTTATGCAAGTTGTTATTTCAGCGAAAGCTGTTATATACCTTCCATTTTACTTTTAGCTTTTGTATACTGTTATTAACATTGAAATCACTTCATCAATAATTTTAAATGTTTCATGTAGTACAGTCCACTCTGGATGTTAAAATAACCCAAATTGACAAATTTGTGACTCATATACCTTAATTTTCAGTTTGGATGAAACTGAAACAAATTTAATTTAATTAGAGCTTTAATGCTGTGAATCATCAGAGTAGAATCAGAACTTCAAATTAATTTCAGCATAAATCCAAAAGTTCCTTTGGAAAAGTTTTATTGACTAAAAACTAAGACATATAATAAAACCTAATAAATATTAGCTTAATTGTATGAACAAAGCAATTCTCTTGTCTTACACCATGATTTGGAATCTGTAACCCTTCCTGGGTTACAAGAAGGGTTACTCTAGGTTACTGAGAGTAACAAATTCCTGGGTTTTGGGGGTTGGGTTTTGTTTGTGGTTGTTTTGTTGTTGATGGTTTGGGGTTTTTTTGGCAGCGGTTGTTTTGTAGTAGAAAACCAAATGAATCTCTTCAAGTTTCTGATGAACACATCGTACAAAGGCTTGGGGCAATAGTTGTATATGGTATAGAATATCATATATCATAGAATATGTATGTTTATTTACGAACAGACTCTTCATCCTCTATTGCTGTGGTTTGAGTAATTGTTTTAATTAGGAATCTGAATGGTGTCATGGTTGTCTAATTTTTCTTTCCCTTTGAAGAAATCAAATATGCACAAGTGTTCAGTTTAATCATCTTATTTAGATGCAGAGGAAATGTGGAATATACTGGCTTAAATTTATGTTTCTGCTTTAGGACAAAGATGGAGACAGGGCAGTCCATCATGCAGCCTTCGGTGATGAGGGTGCTGTGATAGAGGTTTTGCACCGAGGCAGCGCAGATTTGAATGCTCGCAACAAACGCAGACAGACTCCACTTCATATTGCTGTCAACAAAGGTCATCTGCAAGTTGTGAAGACTTTACTGGACTTTGGCTGCCATCCTAGTCTCCAGGTAAAGTAAATATTATTGTAGATTCACTTTTTAGCTTCTGAATTTTATGATTTGCTGTATGTAGATGCTGTGTGTAGGTGACAGAAAAATAATGGAAACTAGAATTGAAAGGAGTGGATCTTGTGAAGTTACCTGTCCCAGCCTCTACCTGAACGTGTGATCAGCTGTAATAAAAATGCTATTAAATCTATTTGTTTTCAAGACAGCTAGATAGGCACCTGATTTATCCTAGCCAGTTGATGTCAACTAGTATTTTCACAGACTGTAGTTATCTGTAATTGTTAACTTTCTCTCCAGATTAGTTCCTCCTCTATTGAATCTACAGCTGTTTGCTCCTTCTGCAAGGCATGGCTTTGCACTTTTTGACTGATGATACTGTGGAATGTTTTGGTAAAAGAAGCCTTTTTCCAGAATTGACCTACCATTGATAGAACCAGATTATCTTTTAAAAAACATTCACCCTTTTATCTAAAAAGCCTTCATGCATTGGGCCTCATGTACCATAATTTCACAGGGAGTTTTATCTAAAATGAGTGTGATAGAAGCTGTGACATATGAGTACAACCTCCTGATGAGATGGTAGAGTAGAAACCTGCTTACAAATTAGCAGGTATCCACATTCTGCACGAGCAGTGCGTTAGTAAAACAGATCAGAATGGGTAAGTTTGAAGAGGTTTGCAACAGAAAGAAAAAGCTGTAATGTCCTAGGCAAATCCAGATATGCAGTAATAGTGCATTTACCTCTTTGTTTTGCTTGTTTTGTCATGTCAGTAATCAGTGATTTTTCTGAAGCTGTATAGCCACATAAAAAAAGGTTGAACAAACTTTCATGAAATTATTGAACATAGTGATTGTTTATTTTTCTGCTTCCACCTGGCTTTATGGGTAACATCGTGATCTTGCTAACAACCATCCAGACCCTATTTAGTATTTGTTGAACAGTAGGTAGAATAAGGAGTCTGATGTGTTGAGCCCCATAAGGGTGACTATATCATATAATGATGTATGATATAGGGTAGCCAAAATGGATGTCTGACTTTAAATTATAGAAGTCTGTTTGGATTGAAAAATTCAGTGCAATGGTCCTATGAAACTCCATCTGGAAAATATAATTGTCATTGGAAATAATGAACTTTCAGATCCTGCATGCATGCTGAGGAACTCTGATGTGCAAATGTGAGTAGGCAATTGCTTTGGTGGATGAGAGCACAGGGGAGTCAGACCGAGGCATGACTGGAGTTTAACTAGCCAGCACTCTGCTGCTCAAGCTAATTCTCTGTGTAAACAGAAACATGTTACTCTCTAAACAGTAAATTCAGGACATCTGATAAAAGCTACATAATTTAGTTTTGGCAAACTGGTTCACACTGATTCAAATGTTTCCATATTCTGGCACTTTTTATTTGGCAGTTTCTGATTCTCATTGTAAAGATTGTAATGATTTGTTTTCGTGTTAGTGTATTGCTAAAACGTTTATTTCCTGTGTTAATCGATTTACAGTTGAGTCAGTGACAAAAGATGTCCTGACTTACGGTGTTAGGATTTTACTGGAAGCATAAATCTAGAGAGTTTGCCTATATAGCATCAAATAAGCTTAATTGGATGTGTTTTCTCAGTGTTAGTCTAGGCCATTCCTTTTCAGTCCAATCATTTGAGTCCTTGAGTAAGTAATGTACAAAATACTTCTAGGAGTAAAAAGTATTATTCCCTTATTTGGGATATTTGAAAAATGTCAAGCTAAAAATATAAATTCTGTGTCAGTTCAATTATGCACTGAAATATTTTCATGTACCTTGCTTAATGTAATCTGGTACTAGCCATAACAAGTCTAAAAGCTTACTGTTGCTTATGGCATTGGCCTTTGCTTCATGGAAAATTATCTGCTTCAGTTAAAACAACAGATGTGCAGGTTATTACTTTGATTGCGTTTTATTTTTATTTGCTTATGCTTTTATTTCACACTGTCTTTTTGGTATTGTCTTTTACATGGTTAATTGTTGGCTCAGTCTTAGCCTTCATCACGCAAAATTCCCTGTCTTCCCCCGCCTGGCTACTCTCCTTTCTGTTGCATTAATTTTTATTCCTGTCATTCCGTTACTCATAAATTGTAACTTAGACATCAACTCCATCTGGATACGAGGCATAGAGAAGTTGATGTCTACACCAGTGTCTTGAGTACTGTCAGACACAAGGCATGCCTGAGTTCTGGTGGTAGTGTAATCATAGAAGCCCAGAGCCCTGAGTGGGATAACTCACTGAAGGGTTTCCAAAACCCAGGGCAAGATCAGAAAGCAGCTTGCTCTGAACTTGAAAGTATAGCAGTGCTTAAGTCTGAAGAGCAGTTTTGTGTCTGCATAGCCAGTTTTCCTAGTGATACTTAAGCATCTTTTTTCTTTAATGTGGATGCATGTAAAAATTGATGTAAGCTGTTTCTGGGTTTAGGATTCTGAAGGTGACACTCCACTTCATGATGCAATAAGTAAAAAGCGTGATGACATCCTTGCTGTATTGTTAGAAGCTGGAGCAGATGTTACTATCACCAACAACAATGGGTTTAATGCGCTTCACCATGCTGCACTAAGAGGAAACCCTAGGTAAAAATTTACTTTAAATTTGATCATTTATAAAAGGAAATCAGGTGCATGGGAGGGTAGGATTATGGTATTCTTTCTCAATATCCTTAAACTTGCATGCAATATTTTCTTAAATTTTTATGTGGCCTAGGTCTGTGTCTGTCTAATACTTGGGAAGCCATTAGGATGAAGCTACTGGTCTGTTCAGTTTGATGCTGTATCCCTGTAACTCCAAATGCCTGGGAATTACATGGTGGCTGTAATAAATGGTTAGATAAGTAAGTTGCTAAGTAAGATCTTAATATAGGATTTGTAAAAATGTTTCTCTCCTTCTCGGATATTGGAATTGGGAAAGGGATTTGAGTGTTTAAGAACTAAATGTTTGTGAATAATTATTAAAGATACTATGCAGTTAGAAACTGATCTTAGGATCATTGGATTAAATTGTATTTGTCAGTGTAAGAACCGTTTTGTTCTCTTAAAAGTATGTATAGAAGGAATTTGTTGTTTCAGCTTTTATATTGCAGTTTGAAAAAGTTAGTTTTAAGGCATATTCTTTTTGTGCTAGCTGCGTGCTGTACATCTACATTCAGTCTTCAGTTCGGACAGCTTTCAAAAATGCTATCGTATAGATAGAACTTTGAAAACTTGAATGGAAAATTGCTGCGTTGCTGGTTGCTTATTACACTTATGCTTGTTACACAAACGGTGTTCTGTCAGTCTAGGAAGACTTCGACAGGTTAATCATGTGGTGGAGAATTTTGTATGGTTTACATGAAATAAGAAGTGTCCGTGTTTACTTGTTTAACTTAATTACTAAATTTGCTACTTTTCAGTTGAGTGAAATTGGACAAATAAGGCTGTATTACTGTATCGGAGTAAAATCTTTGTTAGTCTCTTAGAAAATACCTATCAAGACTGGTAGTTAAAAGTAACGTAAGCATTTATGTATATGAATGGAATCCCACTTCACAAAGTAGCAATGATGGTTGGAAGTGTTAATAGAAACAATAAATGTGTTTACAGTTTTCTACAGTTATCATGAAAGGTGAATGACCTAGTGAAAGGAACTTATTTTTGGCATTCAGGAGACACATTCTTTCAAGTCTGATTTGGTAACTTACTTAACTGTGAATTCTCCATAGTTACAGAGCAGCATTAGCCAGGGGTACTGTGTCCTGTCGTCAGTTACTGACATGGGGTAGTATTTGTTCTGTGATGCTTTCTTTAGGCTCGTGTGAAATGTGGGGGAAGTGTGTTGGGGGGGAAAAAAGCTCTTTCTAAAGACGCTGAAGGTTTCCTGTGGGTGAATGTTTTAGGAGCTGCAGTCTTTTATTTCCATGGAGGGATCTGAATTGTGGTTCAGACTGGTCAGTTCCGTGGCTGGTAACATTTGAGGCAGAGTGCAATTTTTCCCAGAGTCCTTGCTCCTATACAAAAGCTTTTATTCCAAGAATCAGAAAATATTTCCAGTATTAGTGATTTGAACCCCATGTGAGTCCCCCTCATACATGGGTTTTCACTTGCGTCTAAAGCTGTTATACTTTTTTGGCTGCAGTTATATCTGAGCTCTTCTGAAGCATGTAAAAAGAGAGAATCTTGTCTCCATTGCAGAAGTAGTAGTTTCATTTGTTCACAGCATTAGGTATTTTACACATCAACCTGGAAAGAAATTAATGAAAATAAAGCCAAAAGAAAATTATTTTGGAAATTTTTAAACTTTTTTTCCTGTCCTGGCCAAAAAATTGTTATAATTTGATTCGTTTAGGAGTTAAGTTTTATTTTCTTTAATATTTTAGTGATGGTTGTTTATTTCATTGTTGATTCTGCAGTTCTACCCCTGGCTTCTTTCTGAATGAAACCAAAGGTTTTGTATTGCTACCTTCTTTTTCTAATTTGATATAGAACAATGGATATTCCTAATCTGCAAAATGCACAAAGCACAAGCTATTAAAAACACTGTTAAAAATAAACACCTGAACTTTAGCTTGTAGCTGGTATGGGTCACAAGCAGCACATAGTACATTCTGCTTGAAACCTTACTTAGGGACCTCGCTTTCCTTATCTAAGCTTTCCTGCTCCACCTGAACTTAAGTTTTTGTGGCTTTAGGCTGTGGTGCCTTATATGGAATACAGTGCACTAAATTCCCCTTAAGGTCAAATATGTAAATATATAAATAAATGTTACTTTATAAAAGTGGAATATATATCATATGTTTCTGTGTGTATATATCTACATTTATAAAAACAAAATACTTACTGTGTATGTAAGTATTGTAAGTCCATAGCCATCTTCTTAGTTACAGTAAAGTAAGTGCATGTATTAAGTGTGTGGATACCAAAAAGTGAAGTAGATTTCTATAGAATTTTTTATAGTTTATATCAATTAGGTGTTTGGAACCAATTTGATGTTCAGTGCAAATCCTATTCTGCTTCTTACGTGAGTTCTGACCTTTTACCAGCAGTAGGGAGATAGATCTCCAAGAAAAAAAAACCTCATTACAAACTATGCTGAGGAAGATATTAGGAAGTTTGTAATACTGATATTCTTTCTTAACCGTGTGAACATTTGATAAATATTGTAAGAAACATAGCTATTTATGTCAAATAGTTTAGATATTTCTCAGCACTTAACCTTCTATGACAATTTGGGAATGTTTTTCAGAAGGCAAGGTATAGTGTTTTGGAGAGCACCCGATTACTAGTGGAATATTTCTCCTTTTAATAATTTGCTTCTGTTCATACTCTGTGAATTGGTATAGAAACAGAACGTTCGGTGTTCATGCTAAGTAGATTAGAAGTTACTCAGTTTATATTGTAGGTAGCTTTGAATTTGTGCATGGGAGATGGCGCTAAAAAGAAATTTGAAATAAAGTGTGGGGAAATTAAGATTTTGTTTAATACAGGATTTATTTATTGGTCATGATTTTTAACTGAGTCAGTCTTATTAAATGCATTTATTTTGGACTTTTTTCAAAGTACTGTGAACCTCAAAGCTTGGCAGACTTTGCCTTTTCAGATTTAATGAGATCTTTTTAGACAGAAGAAAGGAGAGTAAAATTTGAAAACACTGTACAGATTGGCTATTTTTTCCGTGTTGTCAACTCTTGGTTTTCTTTGATCTATTCACATACCTGTGACTTCAGTTTTTTTGAGCTGAAGACATGACTGTGAAGCGTAGACCTATTTTTTTATCCATTGCCCCAGTTAGTTTTAGATTTGCATTGTATATTGTGAAGAGAGCTTTATTCACATTGCAGCTAGCATCTTAAATAAAGGCTGCTTTCCGAGCTGACCTGACTTTGCACATGCGTACGACTGGTTCTTCGGAACAGTAAATTCTGCTGGACTTTAAAAAATTAAAATATTGGGGTAAGATGCAGATTTCACATATTGCGGTCCAATAGCAAGGAGTAAGTCATCTTTATGTTCATGAACTAGCAAGCAGGAGATTGTGGTTTAACATGGAATTGTACTTTTTCTCCCATGTTTGCCTTATTGAGTAGATCTCTCTTTGTTTTTAGAGTTGCAGATGATTTGAACGGGTTGACAGTGCGATTTTAAACTGGTTTTAGTGATGTATTTGAGAGAAGGGGTTTCTCGCCTGTACTTGGTGTTAATGAGTGTTTCAGAGACCTTTTTTTGCTCTGTTGTCTTGGAGGTCCTCAAAGAGACAATTTGTGAGGTAATTCAAGGGTTGTACAATTATTTTCTAAACCAATAAAAGGTTTCTTTTTTTTATTTTGTATTTGCAGTTCTGACAGTAAGTGTAGGTTGAAACTGAGTGTAAAAAACAAAAACAAAAAAAACCAACCAAAAAACCCCCAAAAAACCAAAACCCAACCATATTATGTCAGAAAATGCTTTGAAAGAAGACTTCTGTTCAAATTGATTTGGAGAAAATATAATCACCATGAGCAGACCTATAATTAGATAGAAGATTAGCCTGTAGCTGTTGAGGTCAGTGACTTATTTATTACCCTTAAATAGTAAATAATATGCCCAGCATGTGCAAGATGGCAAATACGGTTCCTACCCTGTGGAGTTTCAAGGGGGGGACCACAGGAAGAGAGGTGCCCAGAAAGCAGACTTGCCCTCCATTGTCAGCACCGTTCATGACTGCTTCCTTTAGATCAGGTTTTTTTGGTCAGTTCTGTAACAAAGGGCAAGAGGCTTGAGGAAAAATACGAGAGACAATAAATCATTGGAAAATGTGTTTATTTCACTGTTTACCTATCTTCTTTATAAATGTTATAAGAAATCAGTTTTCACTGAATGTGGACAGAATATTAAACACCAGTAGCTGTTTATTTACAAATAAAACCTTGAAATTTTGGAATACAGGATTTGCTGTGCTCCTTGTTACCATCCGTCTTCAAGCTGCCTAGAGTAATAGATCTCAGCAGCAGAGAAGACCGGACAATTACTCTGAGCAGACTTAATGTCCCATTTTAAAAGTATTAGAAATCCTGTAGTGATCAATGCATAGCTACAGCTGGTTGAAGGGGACCAAATCCATTGAAGAGGTGATTTGGTTCCATTTTACCAGCTTTAGCAAAGCATTGGAGTGCAGGAAGGTAACACAGTGTTAAGTACATGAACAGTTCTCAGTGAACCTGTGGCTTTCTTCTGTGTTGCACGTTTTGTTGCTAGTCAGTGCAAATTTGAATTCCTTCACTCATTTGGAGGCAGCGAAATGGCAAGCTGTATACTAGAAGGGCCTGTAGAGTATCTGGGTTTGCCCCTTCCTCGAGTATTTCCCTGAGGTACTCTGAATGAGTCTTAAATGAAAATATAGTTAAAATTTTAACTTTTCCCCCTGTCTGCAATAATGAAATTCTACAGTAAGACTACAGGAAACTGTACTCTTACAGTTTCTACTCATACAGAGCTCTCTTGCCTCTTTATGTTAAACTTTGCTGCGGAAGAAGGGTTTGCTTTCTTCCCCACCCTCCCCACCATTAATTTTCTGGCAGATTCCCTTTTGCAGCTGCTTTAATCCTGTAGTTGGTTAGCACAAGTATAAATGTCAAGTGCTTTCAATTCCATTGCTATATCTCTGGTTAGTATTAACTTTTTAAGGAGCGATTATATAATATAGCAGGATAGATTATTTTTTTTTTAGCCTGATGGTATATGTAAAAAAAAAATGCCAGAAAAATGTAGTGTTTTAAAGAATTATTTGGTGTTCCATCCGATTTCTTCTGAATTGGAGTCCTTAATACATTTGTGCATGCTCACATAGTTGGTTTGTTTTTTTTTTTTTTTATGTCGTATGCTGAATTCTTTTTGAGCATGGACTGCAGTGGGAAGTAGGGAGCAACTTTAGTTCAAGCCATTCACTAGTACTGAGTAGGTCAAGTATAGTCTACATCTGTTTGTTGCGTAGTCTGATGCTGGTGAAATTTATGTAAATATATTCCCAACACCGTGTATCCTAATAGAAACATAGCAGGTGTGTCACTTGGACTTAAGCATTAAGATGGCTATAAAATTAGTTTCTATTTTTACCAGTTACACAGGAACTGTTTTACAGATACAGCTGCTCAAGTGTGCCTTTGGATGGCAATGCCAGTTTCATGTACTGGCCATATCGGGACAAAAAACGGCTGTGGAAAAAAAGCCGTGTAGCATTTGATAATGTCAGCATCTGTTATCCCTGTCAGTCACACAGTTGAAATGTTTGAGTTATAACTGTGTCAGCAGATGCCCAAAGTTCAGCGTGTGCTCAGTTAAAGTTGAACAGCTGATCTGAGTGATGGATGTGACATTTAGAGTGACTGGATATGTATTCTTAGAGATAGCTAACATGAACTCGCAGGAAGTAGTGTCAACATATAATTTTAACTTTTGTATCACTCTGAACTGTCATTTTGTTTCGGAATGGCATTGCAGAGTTATACAAAGAAGACTGGAAAGAACACAACATGATGAATTGTTGCCAAAACCCTTTCAAAATAAATGTAAGCTGTTAAAAAGTTGGTCTCATTATATAGTGGAAGCCAAATTAATCGGTGGTGGGGACAGGAACTCTTCAGGAAAAGGAGTGAATGCTTAGCCATTAAGTCTCTGTAAAGCTGTTGATAATACCAAATTGCTTCTGTGAGTATAATCAAGTTCAGTAGCATTGCTCCATTTAGAAAAGCTACTACAATTTGATTTGTTCCCACTGTAAACCAGGTTTTTATTTAGATGTTAAGATACTGTTAAGATACTTCATGACAAAATACCTGCTCATAAGAGAAACGGCTTTAAATACTAGTATTTTACTTAAAATATTTCTGATAAGATGATGTTCCTTCTTGACTATGTTATACTGTAGTATCAGGTAATAAAAATAACAGGCTATGTATAGTATTAGCTATTTAAGAATTATGTCACTTTAAAATAAAAGTTCTCCATGTAAAAATCTTGCATTGCCTTTATTTTCTTGTTTGGTTTTTTTTTTCTCCCAAGCATTTTAGTAAGCACAAGTGTACAGTTAGAAACTTTAATCTGGGCCAAATATGCCTACTTATCATGGATGTATCCTATTTAATAACTGCTTTTAGAAGACTGCTGTCATGAATAGGAACGTCTGAATTGATGAGCCAGGAGGTCGTCCCTCCTATTTTATCTTGTTTCTGAATTTGATGTTGAGTGTCTTTTACTTAGGGATGGTATGTGCTGGTATATTTTAATTAATACCAGGTTTTTTGGAACTTGAAACTGTTGCAGGATTATTTCTTATGTAGTTCTTACAATTTTCTGGATGCTACAAAGTAATTTTCATAGCCAATTTTCTTAGATTTGAATTTGAAATAAATTCAGCTTATTTGAAAATAGTATTTAAGAAACTTACCCTTTAGGTTGTAGTTGTCATTTGTGATTATGTTTAGGAATCTATCAATAACTTTATGCCACTGACTAGCAACTGTGGCCTAGAAATCTCTGTATTTTCACTTTCTGTGCATAAACATGACACTGCATTTTATATCAAAGAGCTCAGTGAGCATAATAAGGGCTGATTTGGAGAAAATTCTAACTAAGTCTCATACTAAATTGTGGAAGTTACTACATTCAATTATTTTGGCTACCCTTTTCTCTAAATCACAGCCTTAATTTCTCAGCTGTTTCTACTTGTGTCTTAGTGTGTAGATTAAATATTCTGTGGTAGAGGTAAGTTTAAATACTACCATCTGAAGTACACAGACCTGGCTGTGATTAATAGAACAACGGCTTGTTTTTAATGAGATATGTTTGGTTAATTGGGTTTTTAAGATTAGTTTAGGATCTATTAAGTGATGAGGTAATGATAAATTTTGCAACTATGCTGCAGTCTTAATTGGTGCATTTCAAAGGTTCATTTCCAGCCTTGTTTTGAATTCTTTGTTTACAACTAATGTTCTGCTTATCAGCTGTTAACAAGTCTTCCCACCCACTTTTATAGTCATCAAATGCAATGTTTTGTGATTTGTTGCTAACAAGTATGAGTTATTTTGGCAATACCAAATGACCCTTAGCAAGCTAATTTGTCACATGAATATCATTCAAACGAGAGGGAAACCTGTTTCTTCCAACAGCTGTTTAGTTTCCTCTTACTGGCGTTCCGTGCCTGCCAAAAATACATACTTCTTTACATTCCATAGCATTGTATGTTCATATGGGTACATAAAGAAGTATGTACTCCGAGCAGGTACACACAGAGTTGCTCGACTACCTGTCAGATATACCTGGAAGTATTTTGCTGCTTTCCATTGCTGTCATTAGATAAAATACAGGCTGACAATTCTTTGGAAGAAGAATATTACGATTCACTGATGGTAGAAAATAAACTTACTATTCTAACTGAACTTTGCAATGCAATTTACCTGCACAGTGGCTTAAAGACAGTTATAGCTCATTGTTCTGGGCTGGCATTGGTATTAGAAGTGCTTTTCCAGACTTCTGCAGCCTCTTGCTGTTTGTTCTGACTGACCATGTTTGAGTGGAGAGTTGAATCACTGGTAGCTTTGCAGCGTGTTTTCTTGGAATTCGTAGTTGTATTCCACTGTAAAAATTTCAGCTTCCTTCCAGGTCTTCCAGCAGATTTCCGTGCTGGAGTACAGTTTGCATCTAGTGTCCTGAAGGGAAATACAGACTCATCTAATTTGGCAGTTATAAACTTATTTTCCTACCCTCCCCAATCCCACTTCCATGCTTTTTGCATCTCATATAGTATTCTGCAAACCCCTTCCACGTTTATAATTACTTCTGCTGTCGTTCAGAGTGGTTTAAAAGAAAAATAGTGATAGTACATGCCACCAGTGATCCTGCTTATCATAAAGATGATGACATTGAATTAAGAAAACAACCTCTAACTGATGTGTCAGGATTTGGATTGTTGGGCCAAAAGTCACATGTGAAAGCTAATACCTATTCAACATTTCTGCAATAGGCTTTTCTCATTTTTTAAAATCGGCACTCACCTGCTTCAGTCAGAGTCATGTCTACACTTGAAATATTTAGGGCAACTAAAACAAACAACCCTCAAAGAACCAAACCCCAAATTTAATCTTGTTTTGTCAGGTTCTGTGTGCCTTGGTTTGGAATGGTAGTGAAATATTTGATATACTGTATAGTTTGACTTCTAAGGGGCTGTCAGATATAGCTTATGGTTGTTTAATGTGTATTTCAGGAGTTGATTTGGGTTACAGTAAAGAGTAAGCTCTGTCTTTACAGCATTAGAAGGTAAATATGAAATAAGCTTAACAATTAGTAAATGCAATAGTCATAACGAAAGCAGAGAGCAAAGGAAGTAAGAATTTCTGCAGCTCATTACAAAAACCTGGTGCAGCTGATAGAGAGCAAATCAGAGTGTAGCAGTAGCTAGCACAGTAGTACAAAGAGAAACAGCAATGCAGCATTAGAATCACAGCAGTCACATTCTAGTTTTTATGTTTTCGTGTACATCTGAGATAAAGCACCTTGAAAATTTTGCTTAGGCATGCTTGAGAACTCAGCATTGCACTACGACACTTTATTAGATTTTGTTTTTAAAGTTGGTAATTTTTTTAGTTGTGCATAGGAAGATAGTCATATAGTTCACTGCAATTTTTGAGTTTATATTCTTTAAAAAGAATTCTGCCTACCAAGCAAGTGGTGGGTTTTTTTTATTTTGCTATGAAATTTGGACTAATGTTGTTTTCTTTCAGCCTGCTCTTTACACTACAAATGCTTGATACTTTAACACACTCAAAATTAAGCTGTTCCCAGAGTAGAGGGATTAATATAACAATAAAAAAACATTCTAGTAAATAAGATAGACATGCAGAAAGTCATAGGCATCCTTTAAACGTGCAGAATAATGTAGGTCTCCTGATGTTCTATTACCTGTAAGCTTAGTATCATGCAGCATTTGCAGTTGGAAGAGAGGTAGTGACCTAGAGACACATCAGCAGCAGCCATCTCATCCTGAGTGCTCTCTCACTCTATTCGCTGAATCAGCTCTTCATTACATGGGAGGGGAAGGCAAGGGGGTGCGAATGTCGGTGCATACAGTACTTCACCACCTTAAATAGATAAAACTTAAAAGGAAAAAAAAAGCATGAAGATAGGTGCCTCATTAGCACCTGCTGCCTTTCTTGGAATGCTAAAATATGGATGATGTTGTATAGAAATTATACCTTATGTCTGCTGGACTGAGAGTTAAGACTCCAAGGATAGATGCTAGGAAGCCAAGGGAAGGTGAACTTAGCCCACTGTCAGATGAAAATAATCACAGGCAGAAGGAAAAATAAAAACCCAACAAAAAAATGAAACCAAGCCCCCAAAAGTTGGAGTCGCTTCCAAAAAAAACCAAAACAAAAGGGCATTTAAAAAAAAGCACGATCATCTCCCCCCTCCCCCGGCAAATATTGGTTTCTTCTAGTTCCTTAGATATTGCACTGCATCTTTTCTTCCTTGAGGTTATGTTTCCAGGCTTAACTGTAGGCAGGTCTGTGTTGAAGCTACTTTCCATCTTCAGAGGTCAAATCTGCTGGCGAGGTCAAGGCTCCTGCACACGCACTACAGGAGCCACTAACCGTATTTCCCATTTAGAGGGCACGAGCACAACTGTTACGGCTTTATAGGCAGCTAAGCATTTGAAACACGCACTCCCAGGCAAACAGGCTCTCTTGTGCCTCTTTCTTCCCTGACCATATTTAGTCAACCATTGCAAAAAATAGTCCCTCAGCTGTCGAGTGTCGATTCGGCCGCGCAGCGCGCTGCGATCCGGCTCTCTGCCGGTTGATTGTGCTGCCTGCATGTCCACCGCCCCTCGGCCGCTCGTCCCCAGGTTCTTGAGCGCTGCCAAATAAAGCGCTTGCTTGTGTTTCCAGTCAGATTTCCCAGGTTCGCACTGAGTTTGCGCTGCTACTAGTAAACCCCGATGAGATTGTCACTATACTTAGAAACAGTGGGGGGGGGAGGAGAGAGAGAGGAAAAAACCAGGCAGCCTTGCTAGTAGCAAGGCAAGGACTTCACAGAGATACAGAACGATAAATATCCTGGGCTGCCTCGGCAGGTTGTGTAACCTGGTGTCTGGACCACTGAAAAATGCCACGAGTAGCAATGTGCTGCTCAACCTGAGGTCCAAGTGGCTTTGTGTACATCTAGGTTTAAGTTTTCAACAGTGAATCATACTTTTATTTTATAAATAAGAAGTTTGTGTGGATTTGTGGCCCCGCATTTCCACATTCAAATCAAGTTAGAAATTATTTGAAAAACAGATACCTTTGCTTTAATTCGTATAAATTCCATACTATTATGGAATTACTATATATTGTATATACTATAGTATATATAATATGCTATATATAATATGCCATATATACACACTATACTATGTTTAATAGTATGGAACTAATAATATAACTGTTTAATAATTCCATAGGATTTTGTTTATAATGCTTAGCTATAAAATTGCTTTTAAAAAATAAATGCATGTGTAAACTAGGCGCTACTGTTCTTTGAAAAAAAACCTCAAATGTTTTGGAAGGAAAGAATGAAAAAAGAAATCAAGTGAACAGCTCAGTTCATTAATCATGTCCATTTCATGATTGATATGGCTATTGACATGGCACAAAATTGACCTCTAACATGACCAATAACTACTCATTCAAAATACAAAAAGGGGATTGTCTTATTTGTAGGAAGTATATGCAATGTTTTCTTCAGAAAAGAATGAAGTTACTGAAATTTAGCCATTTAAATACAACACTATATTTTTCAGACAAAATTCTTTATGTTGCTCAGGAGCAAGAAAGAGCTGATATTTCAGCTCAGTATCTCAGTCTAAAATTAAACTTATTAAATTAAAATGTCACCCCAATGAATACTAATAATACAATTTGTAGTTACTAATACATTAAAGTTCAGTAATGTAAGGTAAAGTCTGAATTGCAGTGCCCTGAACGAACTGCTATCTTGGACTACTATGCTTTCCTTACTTCCTCTTTTTGTGTTGACTTTGCCCTGTGCTTGGTAGCTGCTTACCCAGTAACTTCTGTGGCAGTGTAGCTTTCTGGTAAAAGTCACTTTTTTTTAAAATTTCTCTTTCTTCAATTTAATATCATACACTGAGGACAAAATTGTTGTCTTAAGATCTAGGCTGATCTGGAATGCATTTTTGTAAATTCCCTGTAAATTTATATACCTCACTGTTTCTTTAGTTTCATGTATATTGAAATTGATTTTTTCAAACACTAAGAGAATCTGAGAGGCAAAAAGAAAGATACAGGCTGCCTACTTGAACTTATGCCAACTGAGCCACTGGCCAGGTATGAAATATTAAACTCTTAATTTCAAGATACAGCATGCTCAGTTATACCAGTCTAAAGTATTCATCTATTCTTTGTAACTTGTTCCTGAGAGATACTTCCTTCTTTGTTCTTCCAGCATAGCTCTGTAATGCACAGTGTGGCATGAACCAGATCAGGGAACTGATTTGGCTGGAGGTTGTGCGCTGACGTGCATTTCAGATCATATCGTTGCCAAAAATAGCACTGCCCTGCTTCTGTGGTACTTCTTGCACTATGCTGGTACAAATATTTCTTTGGCTTCGCAGCAAGCAGGCTCAGAGTACTGTCCTGTGTGAGAAATAATCCCACAAAACGAGGTGACTTTTTAGATGCTGTGTTGGGATCACTTGGTGGGGGGGCGGGCTGTGTGGGATGTGTGCAGAGGTGATAGTCAGAGGACAAAGTCAGGATTAGTAAAGAGTAGTCTTGCTTCTATTGTGTTGTAAAATGCAGATCGGACTACATAGCCTTGAAAAAAAAAAAATCTTTGCAACTGTCTTTAAATCTGGTCTGCTGCTTTAGCTGTTTGAGGATGGAACGCAAAACAGGTGAACAGCTTGAGCTGAGTCAGGGGTCGGAATCATCAGGCAAGAGTGTGTGAATGTGGTGGGGGGGAATGCTTCCAGCCAGGATTGCTGTAAAATATCTTCTATTATGAAACCGTGTCACACCGAGACAGTGAAAAGCTGTCCTGAGGGAGGAGAATGGCAGGAGAATAGAGAAACTTGTAGTAGAAAGTGCACTGAATCATTACAACACCTAGAAGTATGATTCCTGATGACTTTATGCTGATCTAAGACTTTGCTCCTGGATGGGGCGTTGGGCCCTCCCTGCAACTCCAGCTTCATCATTTCTTTATTCCTATTGCTTCTAGTGACTGTGAAGGCACAGGGTAAATTGGATTATCTCATTGATCTGTCTGAAAGCAAACCTGAGAAATCAAGAGTCTGGCGGGTTGCTTCACTTGCTAGATAGTGACTTGTCTGTAGAGCCCACATCCTGGAGGAATTGAAGGGCAAGGCCAAGGGGGGCTGTGTCTTCCAGTAGCCATTTAAGTTAAATGTGCTTATGCTTATTGTGAAGGAGCTTCTCTGGTTCTTTTATGCCCAAGCATCTGTTCCTCAAAAAAACACACACCCCCACCCCCAAAAAACGCCCCAAAGAAACCCCCAATAGGCCAAACAAACAAAACCACCCCACCACCATCCCACAGCCCCCTGACCTTTTCCATTTCAATCATTCTGCAGTTGGTAGCAGAGAATCTTCTCTAGATTTTCTTATGTATTTTTTAAGCAGGGTGGAAGGATGCCTTTGCAGTTAAGAATGCTAAATCTGGAATCTTTTCTAGACGATGAGTTGCCAGTTTCATCTTGCTACAAGTACTTCTATCTTGTAGATTTTCCAGATAAACCTGTTACTGTATGCGGCATTCTCAGATAATGCTGATGAGTGAATTTTTTCATAGCATACAAAATATTGTCAATTAATTTATTACTTTCCTTTCAAAGATGGGAGGTATTAAAGAAATGAAAATAATGTTTCTGAAGTATATTCATTTCTTAATGCTTCTGTTGAAGTGTGTGAATGTACTTTAAATTTTTATTTATTTTTTTGTGGAGTTGGCAGTTTCCTTATTTCCTCGCTGAAGCAAAGGATGTAAAATATCATCTGAGGTGGTTAGGACAGCTCCTTGTTTAGTGACTAGAGCTACTCTGAAGGCAAGCTGGCTGTAATTAGAGATTTGAGTAGTGGTGCCTTTCCATTGCATTCCTCAAGTTGTAGTTGCAGTTGTAAAACAAATTTCTTGACCTTGGGTTTTTTCTTAGGTTATTCTTGCTCCAGCTTTCACTGGTTGCTTGCAGTGGTCATATTGCTTCTGTCAGTCATAAGGAATTTTCAGGTGAATGTTGTTGTGCTTTTTAGGTGATCCACAGTAGATACTCTAGAGCTTTACAGGGTCTTTAGAAGCACTGAGCCTGGCAAGTGAGGATAGAGTTTATATGACATAACCTGTGGGAAGCCACTGTAGAAAACTGATTGGCTTATTTTGCTGCTGGTATTTTGTGCTCCTGAGGCATACTCTGTACCAGCCCAGCTTTCTGAAGAGCTGATGGTGCTGTGCCCGGGTACAGTCCAGATGTGATGTGAACCAGTGCTTCAGACTTGTTCCTTCTCTAAGGCAGCTAGGAATAGTTCTGATGTTGAAAACCAGAGACATACTTATATTGTAGGTTTGAAAATATGTATTTTCATTACAAAATAAATTATGTTTATCAATGCAACTAGTATGAATTTGTTTTGCCACACTTCATAAAGCTTTGATAACTTGTGTTTTACTCAGTTATATCCCTAATTTTGGAAACTCATTCATAAGTGATTCTCTGAAAGCATTAATGTTGGTGTTTTGGTTTGGGTTTTTTCCAAATATTCTAGACTTTTTTTCTTAGCACGTGACAGAGCTGTAGAAGTTGTTAGGATTAGAAGCTGAGCAATGGTTCACAACAAGCAATGTACAAAATGTTGTTGTCTTTTGCTGTGTTATAAGTGATTTGGCCTTTGAGGAAGTGAGAAGCTTAGTCCTGCCAGGAAAACAAAAATTCCTAAGAGGCTGAGAATGGCTTTTTATTTATTTGCTTACCTCAAGAAAGCTATGATTATGATGGAATCTAAAAAGACTGAGAAAACCCACAGACTACAAAATGCGTTTGGTTCTTGGCTGTGTGTTTATGCCCACTCTGGAGGACAAACCTCCAGAGCAACCTGGCTGTGGATGCTGCACACAGCAGTTGGTCATGGGTCTCCCGTGTGGTCCTGCAGCCTGGAGATGCAGTTGCTTAGTTGTGGTTCTTTCAGACACTCTAAATCTGGGGGGAAAAAGTGTCTGTTACACTGCAACTGCCGAGATATGGTGTATTAAGTATGAAACTGAGGAGTTATGTTGCTTGCTTAGTGCAGTAGCAAGAGAACATGGAGATTCTTAAGAAGTCAGGGTCTGTTAGGGTGGCACCCAAACAGTGTGTAGGAAGGAATGCACTTTCTTACTGGTGCAGTAATAAACATCATGGGCTCTTACTTCTGCTTTTCAGGAGGGCTCATTGGAGTGAGATATCCCTAAAACCACAGCTTTTTGTTTGTTTGTTTTATAGGAAACTCATTGGCTTACTCGAAAAGAGAGCTTAGGAGTGAATAGCACTTATGCACTGTGGATGTTCAAGGTAATGGATTATTGAAACGAGTTAGGAGCTGAGTTATTACTTGACAGCACAGTCAACTTATTGCTATCTGAGAATAGTTTTAAGTAAAAGCTGAGAGGCTCACTTTATGGGGATATTTCTGACACTTACTGAGATCCCACATTTTCAATATCTGGTAGCTAATGGAGAACTGTTTAATATATTATAGTATCTGCCTTGCAAGTCATTCTGTGACTAGTGGTTCCACTTGCATTATCTAGTATTACTGGGATTTTAAAGTTTGAATTTTGTGAAGAAGCCCTGTTTCACCTATAAGTAGCATCTTGAAAGATCAGGTCACAGAAGAGGTTTCCTGCCACAAGATTGTAGCGCTTTCTGGTTTTCTTTTTGTCTGAGGAGGTGCATGGAAGAAAGCTGCATGTGCTGTTTATACAGAAAAGATAGTAAGGGAATTAAGTTTGGTTACTTACCTATTCCAAAAGCTAAGTGAAGGCACATGAACTTAAGTGTATTTCTGAAAGAATACAAGATCGAGCAATTAGTTTATCAAGCACTGTGTTATTAATGCCCTTAACACTGCAGGTTTTGGACTTCACAGATTTTTAGTCTGGTTTAATACTCTAGTAATTGAGTTGCCTTTCCCTACCCTTGAATTTGAGGTGTAAGATAATAAATCCTCTTCATTTGGTAGGCATCTTGGTAAGCATTTACAGAAGTGAGGTGGAGTACGAGACACTGCCATGGTATGTTATACTCGGCCATTACCTCTTAGGAAAATATTCCTAATATTCACTTCACAGTTTCAGCATTTACTTTGTGCCTAAGAGGTCTTGTTCCAGTTTTATCTTATAAATTGAAAGTCTGAACTGTTACAGCCTGTGCCATCAGTTTATAAAGCGATGATTTTAAAGTCATCTAATGTAGTGGAACTTTCTCATTAAATAATTAAGTAAAGGATACTGTAAGGATTTTGAGGGAGAACAATTGTGTTGTCGCTGTTTCAGAATTTGTATGAATATTTTTTTTTTTTAAGGTAATTTTGACTGCTAGATAATGTTCTTCTGAAAAAATCTGATTCCCACACTCTGTTTTGGGTGTTGTATGGTTTGTTTGTATGCTTTAACTAGAAGGAATGGAACGTGAAATTACAATGTTTTGGAACTGTTGGTATAGCTTTTCACCCACTTTCTCTTTTTGAAAAAATACTAATGTTATTTTAGTTACTACTACTTTGTATTTCTGAGAATGAATATTGTTTTACTGTTGTCCTGTTGTCACTCAATAAGTACATTATAGGTGCATTTATGCCATCTCTGCTTGTTTATTTCAGTGCAATGCGTGTATTGTTGTCCAAGTTACCACGACCATGGATTGTTGATGAGAAAAAAGATGATGGTTACACTGCCTTGCATCTGGCAGCTCTCAATAATCATGTGGAAGTGGCTGAACTTTTGGTACATCAGGTAGGACTGTTTTCTCAGGAGGATTTAAATGTCACACTTAAGTTAACCATCTGACATGAAAGTAGTTTGCTTCCTTATGCCTGCAATCGCAATGCAGAAGCAGTGGAGCAGGGAAGGACATATGGTGAGCTCTAAAGGTCAAACTTGCCTTTGAGATCATTACAATGGCCTACTGGTGCAGAGGGACTGAGAAATGTGATACCTAGTTTGATTCAACAGATCAACATCTGTACAGTGAATAATTAAAGTATTTGGTCAGTTCTGCTCTCAAATCTCCAAACTAGGAATCATTTTCAGGATCATATTCAGGGCCCTAATGGACCGTCTTGCCTGTAGATGAATAGCTGGGATGATTATGCTCTAATCCTTTGAATATCTTTCAGGGCAATGCCAACCTGGATATCCAGAATGTTAACCAGCAAACTGCTCTGCACCTTGCTGTTGAACGACAGCATACACAAATTGTTAGGGTAAGCATCTTATTTGTAATAAGCCATATGGTTGATGGTACATGACTTAAGCTGATTGTAGCTGTTAAGAGATGGATACTTCATGAACGTTTAAAAAAATGATTCAACAACATATAGCCATTGAATGTTTGTATGATTAATTTTGATCAATTCAGAAACCTGCTAATTTGCACAGATGAAGGATGTTTCAGGAATGTTAGGTTTTCGTACATGTAGCTTATATTTTCCTCTATGTAGTTGCCAATTCCAGCATCCTTCCTTGTTGAATAACGGAGAATATGTTCCTCTGTTACTTGTCTGAGTCTTGTGGTCCTGTAATGGGACCTTCAAATAGCATTTTTGATTCTTCTTGCTGTATGAGTAATTATTCTTGCTCATAGCTTTTGCAAATTATAGCCAAGTGAAACATCTCTTTAGTAGTTCAACTATTTCACAGTCTTCCGAGTGCGTACTTCCCCTGTTCTTAGCTTGTGTTAGGGGTTGAGCCTCCGAGCAAAACTCAAGGTCCCTAACGCTCCTTAAATCCCCTATTGATATAGGGGAAAGGTAAAACAAAACTCAAATCTCGGAATATATGGATGGGAAACTGAAACAAACTTTTAATAAAAATTCTCATCATCATGGCTTGGCTTCGCAGATGAAGATTTGGGAAGGGCTTTGCCCACGCTTATTGCAAGCGCGTTGATGGCTGAAAAGGCCAATGCGGGATAGGCAAGACCGGTTGCAAAGAGCACACCGGAGGGTCTCCTTGGGTGGTATAGTCGAGGCACGGTTCTTTCTGCGCTGTCTTTTCTCCTCGAGCCTGATTCTACGCGTGCTCTCAAAGGAGACAGCAGCGTTATGTATGGTGTGTCTCCAAATCTCCCGATTGGAGGTCAGGGTGGACCACTGATGGTGGTCAATATGGCCTAGGCTGAGGTGTTGTTTCAGGGAGTCCTTATATCTCCTCTTTGGAGCTCTTCTCTTGCGGCAGCCGGTGGCAAGTTCACCACAGAACACGATCTTAGGGAGGCGGTGATCCGCCATCCTGGAGACGTGCCCTGCCCAACGCAGCTGCGTTTTCAGCAACATGGCCTCAATACTGGTGACGTCTGCCTGTTCAAGGACAGCAACGTTAGTCACGTAGTCAGTCCAGTGGATGTTTAGGATTGTGCGGAGGCAGCGCTGATGGAAGCGTTCGAGGAGTCGCAGATGGTGGCGGTAGATGACCCATGATTCAGACCCGTACAGAAGAGTAGGCAGTACCACGGCTCTGTAGACACTGATCTTTGTACTTTTCTTCAGGTGTTTCTTGCACCAGACTCTTTTATGGAGTTTTCCGAAAGCTCTGTTTGCCTTTGCTATTCTGTTGTCTATCTCTTTGTCGATCGTGGCATCTGAGGAGATGATGCTACCCAGATAGCTGAACTGC
This sequence comes from Bucorvus abyssinicus, assembly GCA_009769605.1. NCBI lineage: Eukaryota > Metazoa > Chordata > Aves > Bucerotiformes > Bucorvidae > Bucorvus > Bucorvus abyssinicus. The sequence goes on along the minus strand of CM020052.1, from coordinate 12,335,384 downwards.
TGGACTGGCTGAAGCTCTGACTCGCCAATGGTGATGTGGGGATGATGGTAATCATCTTGTGGTGCTGGTTGCTAGAGAACTACTGTCTTCTTCAAGCTGACTTCCCGCCCAAAAAGCTCAGCCGCCTCTGCAAAGCAGGATGTTAAGCGCTGCAGAGCTGCTTCTGTGTGGGCAACAAGGGCGGCATCGTCAGCAAAAAGCAGCTCGCGGACAAGGTGATTCAGGGTCTTGGTGTGGGCCTTCAGTCGCCTTAGGTTGAAAAGGCTCCCATCGGTACGATATCGGATATAAATGCCGTCTTGTTCATCGAGGTCTGCCGTGGCCCTTTGGAGCATCATGCTGAAGAAAACTGTGAATAAAGTGGGTGCGAGAACGCAACCTTGTTTCACACCATTGGCTATTGGGAAGGGCTCAGAGAGTGCATCGCCATATCTGACTTGGCCGCGCTGCCCCTCATGTAACAGGATAATCATTTTGAGGAACTTGGGGGGACATCCTAATCGTTCCAAGATCTGCCACAGACCTTTTCTGCTCACAGTGTCAAAGGCTTTGGTGAATAAAAATTCTAAAATACTATCATATCACACAACTATATATTAAATGCAAAACAAGAAACAATACAGTAAGGGTTAAAACACTGCAAAGGGAGGAAAAGGGAAAAACTACAGTTATGGCCGATTGGGCACAGGCCAGGAGATGACGTCACGCCAGGAGAGGACGTCACGCCAGGATGGCGGCTCAGAAGATGGCATCTATCCAAAATGGTGTTGGGCCAAGTGATTAAAAGTTTTTAACAGCTTAGAGAAGTATTTTAACGAGTTTGCGGGGAGATCTTTTCCAGTGTCTGTAAAAGAAAATTTCAAGGACACTCCGGACCGAAGCTGCTTCAGATAAAGGAGAAGCCCTCGTGGCCGGAACGCGAAGGGGGGTGAGCTTCCCCCGCGTCCGAATCCAGCGGTAGATTCTCGCCGAGTGAAGAATATCTCTTCTCTTACCCGATACGAGAGAGATGCTGGCTGAGTCCCCCAACAGTTCATAGCAGAGCTGGGCGCCGACAGACAGAACCAGTTCTGAGTTAGGCCCCGGGGCGGGGGGCAGGCCGCAGGCTTTCGGCCTGGACGGCAGCCAGCCCTCTCGCTGCGGCTCTTTCTCCGAAGCTGTCCGGTGTCCAGAGAGGAGCAGACTCCTCCTGGCTGCAGGTTTTAAGGAGCATCTGTCGGAAGAGATCTTTTGACCTGCACTTTTAGCCAATGGGATGCCGGGTTTATGGAGCTTGTGTGAAATAATCCCAATACTCTACTGGGCACATTTCCAAAACAAGGGAGTCTTGGCTCAAACTGGGACAGCTTGGGAGAGCTATTAGCAGTAACAGAAGTACCTTACTTCTGTTAGTAATGCTATTTCTGTGTTTTTGGTTGCATGGTTGCAAAAGCTAATACTTAATAAAACTTCATTACTTGCACAGGAAGTGTGAGTCTGGAACAGCTTGCCTGTTCTGGACTGTGCGTGCTTTCCATACGGGACCTATGTGACGTAGTGTTTGACTTGCTAGCGTGGGCTGTTCAGGCTCAGAGAGCGTTCAGTGCTATAGGAGATGTTCCTGATGAGTGGATGCATCAACCTGGATAATTCTTTTTAATTTGTCTTTGTATAGTGTGAGTCATATATTAAAAACTGTCCCTTACTCAGGCCCACAGAGAGCTGTCCACCTATGCAGACCTACATCTGCATTTCTGTTCAATGTTAGTTTGCCGTGAGGTTTCTCCATCTCCAAGGGTTGATGGATGTGATCCTATTTCAGTGGAACATGTGGTATGGCCCTATATCTGGAATTGCTTGCCACCAAAGGAGTGGTTTCTTAGTCAGTGTCACTTGCAGACTGCAATCTATTGGGCAGCTGCATTTGCTGAGCTCTTGTGCTCTTCTGGAACTGATGTGGTACCTGGGAAAACAACACTACTGTGGCAGATGAGCAGGAAGGTAGGCATGTAGAGCAACTAGTATGTGGATTGGTCTGATGTGCTTACATGCAAGAGTGTTTGAGTGAATGACCCTGTAGACTATCCGTACTTCAGAGTTGGATTAACTTTGAGAAGTCCTAAAATAACTCATGCAGCCATGCAAAGAATCTTGGCTCTGTATATCAAAATTAATTCCGATTGGGTACCTTGCAGGGCTGGGGTGTACTGTCAGGCATCTGTGGAATAGTGGTCAAAGGTGGCAGGGTTTTTTTAAAAGCCCTGCTGCCATGACAAAGGGTGGTAGTTTGCCTTTTTTTTTTTTTTTAAACTAATGCAAAGTCTTCGAATTTCCATGATAGCTAAGGTTTCCAGCTTATTCTGAAAAGAGTTCTTTTATAGATTTTCTTCAGGAGAGATTCTTAAGCAGTAAATAGGTAGTGGCAAACATAACACGTTACTATGAGAAGGACAAATTGGGCCCACGTCCATTTAGGGAGTGCAAGAATTTGGGAGGAGACTTGCTGTTTTTCTTGGTTTCACTTGTGGAAGAAAAGTTTGGGGAAAATGGTAAGCTGCAGTCAATTGCAGGAAGGTATTTCCTTGCAAATTAAGTTCCGAGTTCCTTTTAAGCTATTATCCTTTCCTAGAGTCTGAGGTTCTTTGGTTCTGAGAGGCTAAGGCCCTTGCAAGCATGCAGCTCTGAAGGGGAGATCCCCCCCGTCGTGTACTCCTCTTGCTAGGCTTTGGCTTTTGGCTCTTGGCTCTGCTGCTAATCTGAATTTTGCAGAGCAGCAAAAGCTCAAAACTAAGCTTAACACCGCTGCTGCTATCTACATATCTTCAGGTTGCTGAATAGCAACAGTGACAGGGTTTAATTTTTAGGGGTAATTGTTGTGTGTCAGCATGTGTTGTTTTGTCTAACAGTATGTTTAAGAAAGTTCTGGTGCGTCACATTCTGGGAGGGCTGTATGCAAAGGCGATATGAATAGGATGGCCTGTGCAGCCTTTTGCTTGCTCATGTCCTGTGACCTGGAGTATGTGTCTAAAATTAGCCTTAAAGATGAGTCTTACAGTTTATTACCTTCCAAAGCATTCTGAGATAGTATTTAATAGTATCATTGGTATTTATGTCCTCTGCTGAATAAGGGTAAACCTAGGTACATGCTTCACTACTCTGCTAGTGGGAGGAGACTGTAAATTAAGTTGTAAAGTTTAGCACATTGTGAAAGTGGTGATTTTTGAGGTCTCTGAAACCTAATAGTAAAGAATATATACCTATCTAAAGTATTGCCCACTTGCTCTGTTTCCGATGTGTTGCTATAATATGTTCCATTGTTTGTAGGTTATCTTGTAAGAATTAAAGAGTTTAGACAGTAGAAAGAATCCTCTAAAATGGCATTTTTTTGTAGTGCTCCCTCAGAGCACAGGCAAGCAGTAGGCTTCTGCTGAGATAAGCTTGATATTTGAAAAAGATAAATGCTTTAGTTGAGGGCTGAGCTCCAGGCATGGAAAATAAATTTCAGTAAACTCAACTGTGAATTGTAGCAGGATTGAATAACCCTCTTGGAGCTTCCACAGCATCCTAAACCATAGTTTCCCGAAATTAATTTTAAAAGGAATAAATAGCTTTCTTTGAGTTTTAGATTGGGTTCTTTCTCTTCGCAGCTTTTAGTCCGAGCAGGTGCTAAGCTGGATATTCAGGATAAAGATGGGGATACTCCCCTACATGAAGCCCTGAGACACCACACCTTGTCGCAGCTCCGCCAACTCCAAGACATGCAAGATGTGGGCAAGGTAGATACTGCTTGGGAGCCATCAAAGAACACAGTAAATAAAATGCGTTTTTTTATTCTTTTTTTTTCTGTTTATTTGTCTATTTTGTCTAGTTCTGTACTGTTGAACTGTTTTTAAGCAGCATAAGTTAACGTAGGCATTCTGCATTAAACTGCAGTATAGGCAGAATTCATAGTATTATATGTGGCTTTTCACATGTAGTCATTATCTTCGTTAAAGAAAAGTAGGGTTATTTCATTTAAAATATTTCTACAAATCTGTCTTCTATAGTGAACGAGTATGGCTGCCAAAAAATCAAAAGTAGCTTTTAGGAAAGAATAATAAACAATATTACAGTACAGAATAAGACTGAAATAGTTTTCTGCAATTCAACATCTTGCGTGTCTTTGTAGCTTTAATGGTTCAGCTGCTTTTCTAACCTTCTGAACGTGTATTCCCTTAGAACAAGTCATTCTTAGTCTTTGTATGCTTATTGTTATGTAACTTTCTGACAGAGTTCATTTCAGAGGTAGTGCTGTAGTAAGGAAATAATCAAAGAAACTCCCGGTAATAAAGATCAAGTTTTTTTATTGAGAAAAGAAATGGTCATGCCCAAAAAGGTGTGTGAACCCCATAGGAAAAGGTGCAGTTCATAGTTTTTCTGATAGGCAGAGGAAAAATAAAATTCTGGAGTGATTGGGATTGAGGAAACCAAACAACAGTTTTTCATTAAAGATGCACTTAATGGTGGATTAGATTTGCTGAAACATTAGTCACCAGTGTCATAATATTTTTTTCTAATTTTAACTGTGGGTGGTAAGTTTTTTGCATTTAATTAAAAAAAAAAATGCCACCAACTTTATTAAAAAGCCTTTGTTCAAATAATGATTCCACTGTACAACGAATGTTTTTCAGACTGGTTACTTAACCTCACTGAAGGAGGCTGGAATAAGCTTTGAAAAGAGATTTAAGATATGACGGGTATATCTACAAAAATGTTTGTGTCCTTTTAAGAGAGAGGAGGAGAGCAATTACAGCTCAGTTGTTTCCATGGTCTGAAATGGACTCTGTGAGAGGTGTCCAGAATACTTTGTGTGCATGTATTTAATTGTGAAACGAATTAACGAGAGATAAATACTTTTTCTCCAATTCAGCATTTCCTAAATTGGTTTTTCTGTCGCCCATCTTATTAGTGGCATCACAATGAAGCTCAAGTTGTTGTGCTTTAAGGTTTTTAACGCAAGAAGTGGGGGTTTTTTCCACCACCTCTTTATATTTTAGTTTTAGGGGATTTTTATATTTCAAATAATATAGTTTTTCTTGTAGTTCCATTTGAGATGTATCCTTGGTTTTAAAAAAATAATTACACTTCTGGTTTATGTCTATAAAAATAATAATAAAAAAAAGGGCGGGGGGAAGACACCCCAACAAACAAACAAAAAATTCCTGTATGATTGTATCTCTGATCACCTGAAAATGTTCTGAAGTTTAAAAAATATTAGTATCACGATCAACCAGTACCTCCATATTAGCTTGTTCAAACCATCGGTCATTTTTTTGCGCTTTGCTGCAGAGATTTTTTTTTTCCTAACTAACAAATTTGGGATGTTTAAGTGGTGTGAAGAAGGTATGTGCCCTCAGAGGAGACATGAAAACTTGCTTATTTCAATTTCATGTGGCAGCAACCCAAGATGTGGCTGAAATGTAAAAGATGGAATAAAGCCTGGCTAAAATACACCTGAAAACTCTTTAAGGTGATCAGCAGATCAAGCTATCTTGAAAATGTTGTTTTGTGGAAAATAGTAAATGAGAACAGAACATGTGCCTATCTACTTTTATCTAAATAAAGGTGATGTAAAAATGCTATAAATTAGATTTTACCAGTAAACATTTTATATAGTAAAGTACCTTTGGCCTAAAATCATATATCATTAAAAAAAAAAAAAAAAAAAGGACAAGATTTAGGCTGCTAAAATATGCGCAGGCATCTGGACTTTCCAATCTATCCAGGGATGCATTTTAACTTATCTTGTGTAGAATTGAAAATACAGCTGATGGATAATAGATGATCAATAAGATTAATAATTTAGTCCTGGAAACAGTAAGGCTTTTGTTTTCTGAATATGACTTAAGTTGAATTGATGAAATCTGAATTTATTCAATTTTTATTAATTCCTTTAAAGATTGGGAAATATGTCTGATTTCTTTAGTCTATGTGATAGCAAATCTGATTTGTAAATCTTTAGTATTTTAGAGCTCATTTTTGCTTGGCTGAATTTTAATTAACTTTGGACTGCTGTCTCGAAGATACCAACCTACTGTACTGTAGTAGAGTACTTCAACAAATAATGGGTTTTTTTTTTTCATTTGAATGAAACCGAAAAAGAACAAAAAATTCATTTTGAGGATTTTAGATGTTTTTGATATTTGAAAAGTTGGTTGGGTAGCAGCTTCACTGAAATTCTACCATTTGTTGCTTTTTGCTTTGAGCATGGTTTAAAATACGAAACAGTACTTTTTACTGATACATGAACTTATTTCATGAGTGGAATTGTATGGAATTAGTTCTTTAGCATTGATTTTTAGTTGTTCCTTCTGAATTTTAACATTAAGCTGTTGTAGTACCTAAAACAATTTTTTGTTGTGGTTCTTCAGTTTGAGGTGGTTTTTTTTTTTTTTTTTTTTAGACTACTTAAAATGCATGTAGTGATCAATCTTGATAGTACACAAAGCCCAACACATTTTAGATATCCATCTGAAAAACATTTCTGTGTTCAAGTGCTATGAGTGGTGAACTCCATTTCTTTAAATAATTTTGAGTTTTTTCATCCAGTACATTGTGATGATTGTACAGCTGGTAGGAGGAGAGAATTTAAGTACATTTCCTGCCACCACAAAAAAAGTCATTTCAGTTGCTTTATTACAGATGCAGTGTTCCTTAGTCTAGGGGTTTTTTTTATCCTAAATATATGTATTATTCCCCAGGCTCAATTTGTTTGATTTATTTCAATATAGGTTTCTTTCTTAAAAGTCTGGAGGAAGTTAGGTGTTTACAGCTTCTAAGATATCTCAGTAGGTACAATTACTTAGATGATACTTTACTGTTTGTGTGGATTACACCGAGACTTCTCCCTGGCAGGTGATTTGGCTGGGACTGGCTTGTGGTGGTGCATCTCGGGGCTAGCACCCTCTGGGGAAGCTTGCTGTGGCCATACTAGGCATAAGACATAATGGGTCTTTTTGAGCTTTCGTGGGTGGGTGGGGTTTTTTTTCCTCATTCTGTGTGCCTGAAGTGTTGCAGACTACCAGGGAAGTGTCACGGGATGCAATATTGTCCTGGTATTTTCCAAGCATACAGCACACAGAAGCATTTTGGGACTCTAGATTTTCTTGGATAATGTTGGTGACTGTCCAGGTGGAGGAGCCAGTCTTGGCATACCACGCGTCCACACCGAATGAAGCGAACAATCTGTGTTTGCTTTTCCTCATGGAGAGACAATAGTTGTTTCATTCAGTACCAGCTTATAGTCTGTAAGGTACAAGAGAAGATGGCAAGAGAACTTTTGTCCCAGCAGATAAGGACTACAGCAAATTGTTTGGTGTTGGCATGCCTTCCAAAAAATGTCTGCTCTACCAATCTCAGAGCAAATCAGCTTTCACTGGGCATTGAGCTGCCTTGGCTGGGTTACTGTCATGGTCCAAGGTACCTGGACTGAAGCTAGGTATCTCTGCTTCACTTCAGCCAATGCCGTAGTTGAGATGCAGAAAAATGGTCTGAATTTATAAACATAAATGTTCCGTGATCAGAAACACCACAAAACAATGTATCTCGATAACTTACTGTTTTCAGTTGTACTCTTCTTATCTGATCATAGGGAAGAATGCAGGACTGTGAGTATCTGTGAATTCAAGAAGTGACCTTCAAGAGTCTCACAGCACCTCAGTAATTCTTACTGATATAAGAACACCTAACTAGAAAAAAATGTATAGACTGAGGTTGAAAAAAATTGCTTTCCTAGTAAACTGGGTGGCCGTATGATGAGAAGGATAATCTTAGAGTTATAAGGGTAGGGTAAAGACCTCTAACACATACTTCACATGCTGCAAGACATGGACCAAACCCAAGCCTTTTTCGTCACAAGTCACCTCTGAGAGATGGGGGAAATAATAAGAGGGGTTTTGAAAACTTGTTTTGTTTGTAGTTCAGACTTCAAGATATGCAACCTTTAGGGCTGCAGTGACAGATACCTGGTATTTTAAGTTTATTCCTCTGTGCTGTTGTGTCTAAAATAGCACATCTAGTTCTTTAAATACAAAATAGTGGTTAATCCAGCCAAAATTCAACAACGTCCTGCAGTGCTACAGGCCTGGGAAAGCTGCCTGTCGGAGAAGTACCTGGGGGTGCTGGTCGACAGCCGGCTGAACATGAGCCAGCAGTGTGCCCAGGTGGCCAAGAAGGCCAATGGCATCCTGGCTTGTACCAGCACTAGTGTGGCCAGCAGGGGCAGGGAAGTCCCTGGACTTGGCACTGCTGAGGCCACACCTTGAATACTGGGTTCAGGTTTTGGGCCTCTCACTCCAAGAACCACATTGAGGTGCTGGAGCATGTTCAGAGAAGGACAGCGAAGCTGGTGAAGGGTCTGGAGAGCAAGTCTGGTGAGGAGCGGCTGAGGGAACTGGGGTTGTTTAGCCTGGAGAAAAGGAGGCTGAGGGGAGACCTTATTGCTCTCTACAGCCACCTGAAAGGAGGTTGTAGAGAGGTGGGGGTCGGTCTCTACTCCCAGGTGACAAGCGATAGCATGAGAGGAAATGGCCTCAAGTTGTGCCAGTGGAGGTTTAGATTTGATAATAGAAAAAGTTTCTTCACTGAAAAGGTTGTCAAGGATTGGAACAGGCTGCACAGGTGGTGGAGTCCCCATTCGTGGAGGTATTTAAAAGACATGTAGATGTGGTGCTGAGCGATACGATTTAGTGGTGGACTTGACAGCGCTGGGTTAATGGTTGGTCTTGATGATCTTAAAGGTCTCTTCCAACCAAAATGATTCTGTGATATGTAGTCTGCATTATTCTACATGTTTTATCTGATCGAGCTTTAATACAAAAAGATGCTTGGAGCAGGCCCAGAATGCCCCAGGGTGTGGGAATCCTCTCGTTGCAGGGCTATGGTAGTGAGCCTTCTGTCTTCCTTTTTCTAGCTGGCCCTGTGAATCATGCATAATGGGTACACTAGTGCAGAAATACAGTAATAGTTGTGAAAGGGCAAAGGAGCATTAAATGACTAGGACAGGTATGTGAGTTTAAATTCCTCCAGGCTGAGAAGGCAACTGAAATAAAGTCTTTCTCGGGCAGCTGCTTTACACACTAGTCTAAAAGTATGTCTGCATTCATTTCTCTGCCCAGCTATGTTTTCAGTCCAAGTGTGGTGGTGGTAGCATTTTTTCTGAACTCTGCAATTTCAATAGACTTTGAGCCTATACTGAATATACCCACTGGGACTTGGCCCTTTACAGTGCTTATATTGAAGGACAGCCACTTCACAGGTGAGTATGAGTGTGCAGGAGATGTAGTGCTTCAACAGGTGAACTATTCCTTGCTGAATTTTAGTTCCTTAAAGGAAAGTTGAGTGTAGCTGACTCAAAATTCAGCAGCCATACGATTGCTTTGATTTTAGTTCTAGAGATGCTTCCTTGGTCTTGATTCATGCTTATGTGTGCCTGTATGTGCATGTGTGCATGTCAGGTAGTTTTTCTTCAGCCAGACTATTGCTAACTGTTTAGAGAGTCTCTCAAGTTGATTACATATTTGTTTTCTTTCAGTTAATAATGGGACTTGGAACTCAGGGAGCAGAGAAGAAGAGCGCAGCATCTATTGCCTGCTTCCTGGCAGCCAACGGTGCTGACCTCAGCATTCGTAATAAGAAGGGTCAGTCTCCTCTCGATCTCTGCCCTGATCCTAGTCTCTGCAAAGCATTGGCTAAGTGTCACAAAGAAAAAGTCAGGTTTGTATATTCATAAAATACTGAGTTTCCAAGTATCTTCTTTCTGTAGATTAACTGATGTATTCAAAACATTGTGCATTTATTAATGATAGTGGTAAAACATACAAGCTTTTTCCTGACTTTCAGTTAATTTTCTATTTTCTATGGTACATCGAATGCTATTTACTACAAATATATTAATTGAAACTTAAGGCAAGTCTTACAGGATTTTCATACATGTTAATATGGGAGGAAGGAGAAAGGGAAGGTGGCAGCATGCAGGTGGAAGTTGGTAGAATTTCGAACTATCCCAGAAAAGAGGGTGGAAGGTGGGGAAATCACTGAAAGAATAACTAAGTATTGCGACAGATTGCCCAGGGAGGCTGTAGAATCTCTGTCCATGCAAGGTCGGAAGACTGGAACGGGCAAAACCCAGTATAACCTGCTGCTTTGAGCAGGTAACCTGAATACCTGTCGACCTAAATGATTGTATAATTCTGTAAAAAGAGGAGAAGGAGGGGCTAGGTCTGATGTCTCAGAAGCATATCTCTAGAGATTATGATTTCAGTGAAGTGTCATGTTATCAAGTGCATGCAGTATGAGAAGTTTCAACTTGCCACTTGTCCTAGTTGTGTTCCCATCGTTACATGATTCCCATCCTTAATTCCTGTATGGAAATCAAAAATGTACTTTCAAAATGTCCTGAAGAGAGACTCTTTTTGGTGATACCAATTTGGTGTTAAGGTGCTTATGGTCTTCAGACTCTTTCAGTCTGTGTTTGTCGTCTGTCTCTGCCTCATCCCTGTGGCTGTTCTTTCTGGTCACCTTTTATGGGCTGGTGAGTGCTGTGGGGATCAGCTGAGCTGGTTGGGTTCTACACGCACTCCCTCTGCTGGGTGAGCAGCAGCATGGGACAATGATACAAGGTGACTTCACCGTGGGAGTTTGGGGCTTCTTTTACAAGCCTGTCATTTGCTAAGTAATGGAAGTAGATCCGTGATTAAGGTGTTAAGCTCTGCGGTTCCAAATCTACAGCATATGTCTCTATTAGTAAAGCAAACTCTTAGAATGGGAGGGAAGGCTTTTTACTTTCATGAGGTGCTATATTCTAACTTGTGTGGCCTGTTTCTGTACCACATCTTGCCTGAGCATGTGACCTTGCACTCTGATGTTAACTGTATGTTTGAGGAAAATGCCATTTGGATTGCTTTATGGTGATACACTGATGGCTGAATGCATAGGAGTGTATAGATAAACAGCTAACTGATGTGCGTTTTAAGTGAAGAATTTAAAAAATTCTTTAAGTTTGACTGCAGATTTCTTTGTAGTGGTCAGGTTGGTTCCCGAAGTCCATCTATGATCAACAATGATTCTGAAACCTTAGAAGAATGTATGGTGTGTTCAGACATGAAGAGAGATACTCTGTTTGGCCCATGTGGACACATTGCCACATGTTCTCTGTGCTCTCCACGGGTGAAAAAATGCCTCATCTGTAAAGAACAAGTTCAGTCTAGAACAAAGGTAAAAACTTTCAAAGTTCATTGTTTCTCTTTCTGTTTTTAATGGAAAAGCGAAAAAAGAGGTCAAGGAAAAGTGTGGTATATTTTAAGCAGTATATTGCATTACATGGATCTCACTGGATGGAATTAAATTTGCATTGTAATGATATCTTGTCCCAATATTGTATGTTACTCTCTTCTCTTTGCCTGTACTCATGTCCTACCTGCCCCTCATTCTCTTCCCACCTTGCAATGTCTATATTGTTCAGGTCCTCAGAGTTCCTAGTAGAGTCACCTGAGAATGCTTTATGTAAATAGATTCCCTACCTGACACACCCCCCCCCCCAGTGTTTTTTCCATGTTAGGATAAATTGCTGATTGTCCTAAAGTTAATTTCCTTCAGTAATATTCAGTTATTCTGAGTTCTTTTATTTCTTAGGGCTGCTTGGAAAGATGATTGGCCTATAAACCAAGATAGTCAATATGTGCTTGTTTTTGAAGTTAATAATTACTTTCAGCTTTCACCTTCTCTTTCTTTGGAATCATGAATTTTTCTCCTTCAGAGTATCAACCAGTTGTGCCATGTTTTGAAGACCTAATTCCCAGTAAGGTTCTCGGGTTTCTCAAATGGTTGCCCCCAAGTATTTGTGTCTATATGGTGCATCCCCATTGGTTTTCTCTTTGAGTATTCTTTTTTTAACCCTGTAATCACCAAGTCCTGTCCTTCTGTTGCTTTTTGGCTCTTTTAAAAAAAAAAAAAATTAAAAAAAAAGTTCCACACACAGGTTTTCTGATCTATACAAAACCCACTCTATTCTTTTTATCTTTTCCCAAACACATTTGACTAGTCTGCTTCTGTGGTATGTTTTTTTTTTTTCTCAACCTCAGAGTAAATACTAGAATTGTAAATATGAATTTGTACTGGTTTTACTAGTCAGTCTCTTATTCTTACTTCTTACACCATTCACTGTTCTGCAATGCATATTTTCAAAGGCCAAATGTTAACATAGTGTGAGCTCCACTTCTCTAGACTGTCTTTATAGTCAGTGAAAAGCTACTGCCACTGGGTGATTCAGAGCAGCAAATAAGGCTTCTGTTTCCACTCATCCATCTAAAGAAGCTAATCTATGGAAATCGGCTTTCCCAGGTGAAAGCTAGCCTTTGTAGATAACCTTCCTTTGATTTCTTTTGCTAAATTAGATTGAGAGAATGGAGTTTATTACTTCTCTTATACTCTTCTGTGTGGAAACTTACAGTAATATCTGCAAGGCTAAGAAATGAATGAACCTGGACAACAATTCTCTGAAATGGAAGAGGTGGTCCAGGCCAGTATGAATGGAGTGGTATGTGGTGTCTGTGGTCACACCGTATATACAGTGCATCACGTTAAAGGGCTTGAGAAACCATAACCCAGATTTTTAAAACAGAGTATTGAAACAGATGTCTCTTATAATTTCATAGAATCATAGAATGTGTTATGTCGGAAGAGACCTTTAAAGATCATGCAGTCCAACACCCCTGCTAGAGCAGGTTTACCTAGAGGCGGCTGAGGTTACTACCTTCATTGTAAAAAAAAAAAAGTCTTCCTTCCATCTAGTCTGAATCTACCCCCTTTCAGTTTAAAACCGTTACCCTTGTCCTGTCACAACAGGCCCTGCTAAAAAGTTTGTCCCTATCTTTTTGCACATCCCCTTTAAGTACTGAAAGGCTGCTGCAATAAAGTCTCCCTGGAGCCTTCTCTTTTCCAGGCTGGACAACTCCAATTTAAGAATATTTGGTGGAACAAAGAATGAGAAAAGAAAGGAAGCAGCATATATTATCACTGTTGTTTCTCTGTGCCTGTCAGTGTACCGAAAGCATCAATATTGTCAGCAAACATCTATTGTTAGAAGTCAGTCTCATAACTCTTTTAAGTTGTGTTTTGAGGTGCTGGATTAGTTCAGAAGCTCCATCTAGTGTTATTTTAAGTCCACATGCCTTGCCAAAGAGAGTGTAAAAGCAAATTAATGCTGAGAGCAGGAGATAAACTTTTCTCATATGTGTGTTTATTTTTCTTTCCAGATTGAAGAATGTGTAGTATGTTCAGACAAAAAGGCAGCAGTGCTTTTCCAGCCTTGTGGTCACATGTGTGCCTGTGAGAGTAAGTAAACTTTATGGAAGTTCTCTTCAAAGTAATCTTGAAACAGAACATTTTTAATGAGATTGCTAGAAGCTCATTAGTAGTCAGACTTCAGGTCGAATTTGCTTGATAGTCTGATACGGTAGTGAGAATTCTGGCATTATTTGGCATGCTGGTAATGAAATAATTGGAGGACATTCTGGAGAATTTCAAAAATTCAGAAAGAAAGTACTCTTATACCTGAATTATTTAATTGTGAGTAGGCTTGCTCAGACCATAGACGCCTGCTGTACATTGTTAAAACTTCTGAAGTAATTAGAATTTTATTTATTACTTTGTTTCAGTTTTTTGGGGGCATTCAGATGTGGTATTCCAAAAGAATACTGTAAATAAATATTTAATGTGCTTCATTACTAATTACAGATTTGCACAAGGACTATATGTTTTCCTAAAAGACACATCATATATCTTTACAAAGAGCACCATTTTTTATTCACTCTGATTTTTATCCTGTAGCGAAAAAATGCATAGGAGCTCTCCAGAATTTTTTGGAGTTTTGAGAATGTGTGTATGAGAATGCAGCCACCACCATCAGACATTTCAGGGTCATTTGTTGAAGGGTCATTTGCCAAGAAGAGCAGTCCTTGTTGCTGAGGATCTATGTAAGAGGGGTGGTAATCATCCCCCTAAGTAACTGATTGATCTTGCTAAAGAAGTCTGGTGTCTTCCTCTGTTCTGGCTGAGAGACCTGACTTTGAATTACTGACACTATAGTTATCCTGATCTGGTCTCTTTCACTGTCTGCAGTTGAGAGATGATGAGAGAAGTTGGTTTGATTAGTTTCTTAGAGTACAGCAAAAGGCTTGATTGCTGTGGTGAAGGATTTCAGCAGTGCAATACGCGTCACCAAGACTAAGCTGTAACAGGAACAGCAGAAAGTTTAATAGATGTAGATAATTTTTTTCCAGATTATTTTCTGAACATCTTGTTCAGGCAGGGTGATTGAGAGTCTACAAATTTGTGTAGTTTATAGGAGCCACTCTGTTGATTCACAGTAACCTTCAGCATTCACAAGACATAATCGCTGGCCTTTTGTAGAAGAATTACAGCCTCCTTTCTAGGATTATAGCAAAAGATACAGGTTTACTCTTTTAAGGATAAGAGCCACATCTCTTCACCCCTGGAGCATTAGGACAGTAAGATCCTTTGTCCTAAAGGAAAAAGGAGGTAGTCAAGACATTCTTGGAAGTTCTGGTCTCAAATGTGTGTGATTTTACTCTTTTAACAACTGTAATTCTTGTGGAATAGACATCCATTTGGAGAAAGAGAAACCTGCTCGTTTGAAATTTGTTAAAAGAAGATAGAATACATTTACTTTGAATCCCAAACAAGACATTGTTTGTAAGTGTGATTTGCAGAAAATGGTGTGAAAATGAACACAAGTAGTTATTGTATCTTAAGTATCTATTATGGCATTGCTATATAGGTGCTGTCAATAAAGCAGCTCATGGATAGGAAAGAAGAAAGGTGAAATAGTAGGATTCAGAGTTGATTTATTTCTCTGTTCTCTCAGATTGTGCAAGCTTGATGAAGAAATGTGTACAGTGTCGGGCAGTAGTTGAGCGAAGAGTGCCTTTCATAATGTGCTGCGGAGGGAAAGGTACAGAAGATACCACTGATGATATTTGTGAGTGACTCCAAACCCCATACTCTTTCACCTTCCCCACCAAGTTCTTATTCGGATTCTTTTAAATGACATAAATCTTTCGTTTTGAAACAAAAGTGTAACAAAACCAGTGTTTAGCCAGGTATCCATTTGCTGTTCGTGCTGCTTTCTAAATTGGTAGCAGCAGATGCGATGTTAACACCAGTCATTACACTAAATGATTGCTTCCAGCATCCAGAGGAGAAGCTGAAACATATATGACTTCTTGGCTGCTTATTAATGTCCTATGAAGCAAAAGCTGTAGATCGCCTGTAATTGTGCAAATGAGCAAATAAATGTTTTTTTATTTGTCTATGTCTCCTGCTTTGACTAGTATTTAAACTTCTTGTGACTTCTCAAAATAATTTTTATTAATTATTTCTTTGGTACTCTCTGTGTGTATGTGTGGTATGCAGTGTTTGAATTGATTTTATGTGAGTTGGAATATTAGGTCACTCTTGTCATACTGTTCCTAAATAGATAAATATCAGAATAATCCTTAAAATCAGGTTTTAATTACTCTCACTGGAAATTTAAAAATTGTCATTTGAAGTACTTCTCAATTTTTCTGTTTCTTATAGTAACATTGCTTCCTGGATCACTCAAATGCAAGAATATTAATCTGAACTTGTTCAAATTTTGAACAAACTACTTCCAAGACACTTCTGCACTTTTGAACACCAAACAGACTTGGCTGTGTAGATAAAAGGTCTTTTCAGTGTAAAAGGATTTGGCTTTATTTTTCACACATGCCAAAAAATTTACTGGAGGAACTTCACTGGCAAATAAGAACTCTGAGAACATTAAGGTGCTGCTGTCATTTTAAGCATTATTATTGAGGCAATATTTGTCAAAGAAGCATTGCCACTGAACTTGAAGTTCTTTATTAATTGAGCTGCAGTGATGTCATATTTAGTTTCATGAGATTATCAAAAATGTTTCCCTAACTTTATTTCAGATAATTGAAAAATTGTAGTTAGAGTTAATACACTGGAAATAATTATTCCTGTTTCATTACATTGATGCATAATCACGTATCTTTATTTTGCCTAAATTGCAGCAAGTGGAAACATTCCAGTTTTGCAAAAAGACAAAGACAATACCAATGTCAATGCGGATGTACAGAAGCTTCAGCAACAGTTACAGGACATCAAGGAACAGGTAAAAGTGCTGGATAAAAGTTTTACGGACCACTAAAATAATTGAAAAAGCCAATATGTCTTTATTTAATACAAAATGATATGTTGGAGTGCTTCAGTTCTTGAATTTTAGATAAAAATAGTATTTCTTTTGTTGTGTGATATGGCTTGTATGTCATCTTCTTTGTACACGTTTTTAAAAAAATAAAGATCAAGTGACCATGTTTGGTAACCCATCTATTAGAGCATCTGTGTTGGTGTGATTAATAAAGGATGCTTTGCCCCGTCAGGATGTTCTCTGCCTGTTTGGCTGACCTGAGTGTATATGTACAGCAGAAGCTGTTTTCACAAAACAGTGATCAGTATCTTCAATATTCTGAATCTACCTGAATCTTTACTTGTCTGTTCATGAACTTCCTTTGAACAATGGCTGGCAGCTACCTGTTGCATGAAGGCTATAGTTTGTGCTCTTGAAAAAGTTGTCTGGTGGCAAAGTGAAACACTTTGAAAGTACTGTACATGTAATTGGAATATTTGGAGTGTAAATTGTAAGGTTTGTCTTTTGTAATTATGCGTAGTGTTTGCAGGAGTTGCATCGACTATTCATTGGTTAGGTTACATGGAATTTAGAAACCTAATGAAAAGCAAAAATTAATGTTTCAGATAACTGACACTTACCTATTGAAATTTGTTCCGTCTGTAAGCACTTCTAATGGAACTAGACTTAAGTAGTGGTCTACATGCAGAACTTTCCTGTGTTAAATTACTAAATTGCTTCCTTGCTTTTCCATCTGAACAGAGAAAAAAACCTGATTTTGAGATCTTTAAGCAGTAAGAAACCTGGGGTATCTGACTATTGTATGAGCTTACTGTCTTAAAACCCTGATAACATGATTTGTGGCTTCCCTATGTATAACACAATTGTGATTCTATGAAATTATAAGGAAACAGAGAAGCGTTCTTACTGTACTACTTGCCTTTTCGTCTTGTGGGTTTACAGCAGGTAGTCATAGTTCAGTGATGGCAGCATCACATCTCATCCTGGTAGTTGTTGCTCTCAGCTGTTCATGTGTGTGAAAGCTAAGACTAAGTCTTCACATCTCCAGTTCTAGGGCCCATAATCTCTAAATGCCTCGAATTTGGGAGCTGGTGTGCTGTCAAGTTTTAACCTCAGGGGTATGTCTTGAAGAGCTGTTCCTGTCATAAGGAGACTTGGCCAGTAATAGAATTCAAGTATCCAATTCAAAACAGATTCCTTTGTAGGTTTTGTCTGTAAAACAACATGCAGATTAAAAATTGTCGTTTGAAAAATGCGTATCTGTCGTGACAACGTCTGGAGTTTCTAGATCTCTCTGACATCATACATGTATTGTTTAGCTTCTGTTTTACTTTTTAACATTAGATGAAAAGAATAAGGTTACTGCTTTGGCATGTAAAAATATATACGCAAAACATGCAGGTGAATGCTTAAATGCAAGTAATCTGTTTTCTTCAGACATCTTTTTTCTAGTTACTTTTATCTTAGTTTATAAGGGACTGGAATACTATTTTGGGTATGCTAAATACTCTTAGTTATAGGGATGTGAAAGGAGAACTATGATGTTACAGTTTTTCTCCTTGGTTAGGTGTGATATCAGATTTTTCAGTTTTCTTTAGGTGCTCTGTTATTCTTAACAATTTTGTCTTACCTTTGGGATTTGCTAGCCAGAAGCTTTCTAATATCAGAAAGTTATGCTGTATTAGGGAGAAGAGAATAATTACTTTATATGTGTAATTTTCTGCTTGTATTTTCTGGTTTTCATATTTGCAGTAGTAAAAGTTAGAAAACCGGAATGCTTCAAGAATTTAAGTGCTCTCCTTTGCTTTGAAATGCCCTTTTGATTTATTTTAAATCAGTAGAAAACTGAAGATTGCTCAGTGACTCTGACTAGAAAGAGGTGGTTCTAGTCATTCTTGTCTGCATCTTGGCTCAAGACTCTTTCATGTTTTCCTTAGTGACTTTTCTGTTCAGTCTTGTGACAGGACAAGTTGTGTATCATACTTCTGAGTAGCAAGTTGGATTTGATGTAAAATTAATCATCTTACCTTTTAAATTTGTGCTTGAAATGGTGCACAGCATCCCACTATGATTGTGTATTTAGCGGTTCAGTCTTTAAGTTATAGTGCTACTTTTGTACTTAAAATTAATTTGTTGTCTTTCAGCAGGTATAATCCTATGTTTCAACTCATACCTTCAATGATAATCTCATATGTTAGTGCAGCAAGCTTTTAAAACCATTTCTGGTGCCAAGCAGAAGTGATGCTGATGTCAACAGAGCCTTCCACATCTGATGATCACACCATTCTTCAGGGATTCCCTGAATGTGAACCCCTTTGGCTGTAATTGCAATGCCTTCACTCCATTTCATGCATAATCACCATCTTCTGTCTAATATCTTATGTATGTTCCTTCACCATACTACATCACTTTGTTCCTCCTTAAAAATAAATTTATTTTGTCACTGTGCACCTGTATATTGTTGGGAAAACTGGTTTTAGTAATTAGAAATTGATACTTCAAGCAGTCTAAAACACTTTGTTAGTTGTAAAAATGGATTTGAATTGCAAACCCAGTTATACTAAAGGTACGCTGAGCGCTTCTTCAGACTACTCTTGCTTATCCAAAGGTGTCATTCTCACATAGAACAGGTATAGTGCCTTTTTATACCATTTGTTTTCTTTGAATGATGGGAGTCAAATGTTTCATGCAGATAAAAAAAAAGTAGAGTGTGGTTTCACACTTAGAGTGTTCTGACAAACTAATAGTACAATAGAAATGGCTACTGCTTATTTCCTGCTCCTCTGGCACAGATTGGGTATCAGGCATGGGGTGAACTTTCTTCCACTGTAAAATTGCACATAAGGTGGTGGTGAAGTTCGTTGAAATTCAGATACATCTCAGTTATTTAGGCTTCTATCCCACTGAGAAACTGCTGAACTAATTGAGAAAACTTTTCAGAGTAGAATTGCGTAGCAGATGGGAAGTTTGCTTGTTCCTGCGAACTTAGTTCTCCGACTGTGTGAAGTACATTAAATGTTAAAATAGTACCTCATTAAGAAATGAAACAGCTAACATATTTTATATACTCTGCATTTGTACTAAGCAGAAGTTGGACAATTTGCTAATACTGTATGCAGCTGCAGAAGAGATCTGTAAAATGAAAGTGTTAGGATTTCTGTGCTTCACTGAATGAAACAATCAAAAGTAATGGTGTTTGAACAGATTTTATTTTTTTTATTATTTCTGAGTCCTGCGATGGATGTTTTCATTTGTAAATGCTGGTGTGTCATTTGGAGAGAAATGAGAGACCTTTGTAAATCCAGTAATTCTGATATTATATTTGGGCACAAAAGCAAATAATTAAGCTAAAAAACATAGACTAATGGCTACTTTTTTTTTCTTCAAAATTAAGATTTGGGTTTGGTTTGTCAGTCCTTTGTCAAATGACATCCTGTCATTACCATTGGGTTATAGACGCATGTCACAGGACAGCTGTATATTCATTGGAAATAGCTGTTTCACTGATGTTCGAAGGCTGTAGGTTACTGGAGGAAGAATGCTCTAATTGTCCCGTTGGGATGTGAAGGTGATGGCTTGGTCTGAATGGAAAAATGAGCAGGACTGACCGACAGCTGGTCTTTTGCAAATTTTTGGTTTGAGAGTATTTTGTTATAGTACTGAGGAAATACTGACAAAGCAGGAACACAGCATTTGGCACACAGGGAATAGTGAAGGGGTTTTTTAAACATAAATTAACGTAAGGTTTTGTCTGGAACTTTTACATTCCTGCTAGCTCATTATTCTGGTATCCTGGAGATTAAAATAGGCATTTGGCCAGATTCCATGCCACTATAAACTCTGTATAAGCAGACTGGTGGTGAATTTTTTTGGTCTACAGCTAAGCTATTTACACTAGGAAGTAATGCCTGTTGATTCCATAGAACATACGCTTTAAGGTTATACTGAATAGGGTTCTCCCTATGGATTCTCTCTCCCATCAGATAAATAAACTGAAGTAAACCCCCAATGATGAGTACAGAAACAAGTCACAGGTGCAAGGTGGTGATAAAATGAATTTGCATTTGAAATACGACCTGTTAGTATTTTGTATTATATATGAGATCAACATTTATAAGTGTTAGATATGACTAGTGTGCCTCAGATCTGAGGACATCTTAGGGTGGTTTTGTTGTACTATAGAATGGCCTTAACAGTTATCGTCTGTCATCACATATGTTCATTTACTAACCTTTGATAAACTGTTATAAATTAAATCCTAATATGGCTGCAATGTGTTTATGGTGAAGGAACATACCTTACCAAAACCTAGATTTTTGCATGTGACAAAAAGCGAAGGCCATTGTTCCTTGGTGGCTTGGTACCAAAATGAACATTACCGTTGAACTTCAGGAGATCTCTTTTGGACATTGGCTGTCACTTTAACGTTCAGCAATTAAAACTGATTTTAAAAGTTTGCTGTGCTGCTGTTATGACTGAAGGTCACAGATTTATTATATTGTTCTTCATCTGAAACTTGAGATGTTCTTTTGGTTTAAAATCTAGATAACTTCCATGAACAAAGGCTGAAATGATCAGTATTGAATCTGTACTTACAATATTGGTTACGCTGCGTTTTTATTACTTCTGCATGTGTTCAGTGCTTGGTGTGTAAAGGTAAGTGTATGAACGAGCAGGCAGCCTGAGAAGAAATTGGTTAGTCATTACCCAGGCATTGCACACACAGAGCTGTTTGTGGTGGTGGTTCTCTGGAAGATTACATGATGTAAAGGGGAATGTTGCTAAAGAATGTCTTAATGATGCAGCTTGGGTAATGATATTGAAAATGTGATGTCAGCCTGCTACTGGATTGTCTTACTCAAAGGGATCGTGTTTGGAAAAAAGCTTCATAGCGTTTGTTTCATGATGGGATAGGAAATGGGATAGCCCAAATAATTTAAGTCAGTGTGAAGTAAAAATATGATTTAAAAAAAAAGTATTTGGTTTTTGAGTTAGTGGCGGGGTTATGCTGTGGCAATGATCTGCTATGCTTAAGGTGCCATATTTATTGTTAAATTTCAATAATTTATGTATTGCGTACTTGATGCTGTATCACTTCTGCTATTGACTATGTAACCTGTCAAATTCTTTTACAGACTATGTGTCCGGTCTGTCTGGATCGTCTGAAGAATATGATCTTTCTCTGTGGCCACGGAACGTGTCAGCTTTGTGGAGACCGAATGAGTGAATGCCCTATATGCCGCAAGGCAATTGAACGAAGGATCCTTTTGTATTAAGTAGTGGAACTAGTGTCTTTTATTATCTTATAAAATAGTAAGGACATTTTGGTGATTTAAGTCTCCATAAGTTTGAAAGGCAGTAAGGGGTTCTAATGAAAACATTTCTAATACTGTAGCACAGGTTCATTACATGGTAACTGTCTAAAGACTGTGAACACATCAGAAAAGCGAACAGTATTTGAACAGTCAGCTTTAAGCTCTACTCTTAAACATCTAAGCCTGAAGCTAATTTAAAGCAGTCTTTTTTGCATTTTCTTTCTGTCTTCTTCCCCTTAAAATTTAAAGGGACAATTTTACTTGTTTTCATTCATGTTTTTTAATGTATGTATCAGGTGTCAAGTAATGTAAGGGGTTTTTTTATATTGTCAGTTAATATCAAATATAAATATTTTCTGGAGAATGTTGAAATTTCCTGTGACAGTTATGATTCACAATAATTCCTGTCTTGAAACATACAATAATACAAAATCAATACAAAGTGTATACACAGTGGTAATAAATACACTATTCCCATAAGACCAGTCTCAAAATACGGTGATAAGGTAGTTCTAGCTTTATCATGCTCTTTGTTGCTGAGGATGGGTTGGGAAGGAAACAGTACTAAGAAAAACCTACTTTAGAAAGATTATGTTCCAAAACTGCACGTAGTCTAACAGGTTCAAGGTAACTTAGAGTGAAAATCTTAATTCTGATAGCCACATGATTTTGTATGGAATTGCTTTTAACTTGACTGGAAATGAAAACATTTGAGAAATGGGTCAGTTATCCGTTTCAGATGAGTGAATTTGAGCAGCTGTAGAGGAACATAGATATATATGCCAGGCCATTCAAAAATTCTGAGACTAGGCATTAGGAAAAAACAGAGGTTCTACAAGATTTCCTCTCTTAAATTAGTTTTATTGTCTTCAGGCAAAGAGTGTCAACAGCAAAAGAGCAGATTTAATATTGCTTATTCATTTAAGTTGGGTGTTAGCACTAGACGTTACCCATGAACATTACTGGGTAGTACTACAAGTGAAGGTATTGCCGACAGAGCAGTGAATTTTGGCAGCCGTGCCTAGGTGAGTTGAAGTTGGCTGGAGGAGTTAGCTGTCACTGACATGACAAAGAGGTGTTCCTGACCCCGAAAATACTGCTGGCAGGAACTGCAAACTATTAACATTTTGTTGACAGGTACATCCTTCCACCTTTTTGGATGGAGGGAAGTATGCTGATTTAAGGATCTGTTGTAGCTAAAAGGAACGTGTGCTTGCTCCTAAGTGATTCAGCAGTTTTCGGAGTGCATAGTCTATGTAGCCCGTAGCCATCGTGCAAACTTTATTTGGATGTGCTTTTGCAGAACAATAAAGTAGTCCATGCTGGAGTCAGTTAGGTGCCTTACTTGCAGCTGAGATTAGTTTCTCATTTAACTTTCATTGCGTACTTCAAAAATGTAGAAAAAGGGATAGTTCAGGGTAAGATCCAAGTAAGGTTGGACTTGATGATCTTAAAGGTCTTTTCCAACCTAAACAATTCTATGATGATAAGGGTAAATGCATAAAATTGTGATCTCTTCAGATACATTTATCTCAGTCTTTTGAAGCTTGTAATGATATGTCTGAACTGTACAGACATTGGTGAAAGTCTTAAAAGACTGTTACTAGTAAACTGTAAAGATAGGTGAACTTTTAACCGGTAAGGTTTAAACACTGAACAGTGTTTTCTAGGAAACAGCTACACTTATATTGGAAAAATGTATGTAGAGTGGCTTTTAACATAGCAAAGTGATGTGATACACAGCCTTTCTATAGCCATCTTTAATCCTGATCCAGAATTGCAAGTGTTCATCATTCTTTTCAGTAATTTTTTCATTGGACACAGTCTCAATCTGGAGTCGATATAGTTGTCTGGTTTATTCTGTATACTGGTAGACGTCTGTTATTAGAAAATCTATGTACTTTGTGTTGGCCAAATTAAATAT
The DNA here is from genome assembly GCA_009769605.1 of Bucorvus abyssinicus. Classification (NCBI taxonomy): domain Eukaryota; kingdom Metazoa; phylum Chordata; class Aves; order Bucerotiformes; family Bucorvidae; genus Bucorvus; species Bucorvus abyssinicus. The sequence continues at coordinate 12,311,914 of CM020052.1, read as the reverse complement.
CTTTCCCTTTTCTTGCTTCTTGGGTCCTATTCTAAAGTACCAAAATATCAAGGAGTTTGGAAAGTTTTTGATATAAGGAAGGAATTTTTTTGGTTCAGCATTTCACTATTTCCACTTAAGCTCTGAGTGCACCTGGCCAAAATGCATGTCACTGATTTTTTTTTTTTTTTTTTTTGTAGTGTGTTTGACAGCTGAACTTTTTATAGTAGGCTTCAGTCTTCCTCTAAAAATAATTTTATAACTTGACAATCTATGCTGTTAGTGCATCAGATCTGTACCTTGGTTTCCTCTGGCTCTGGTGAAAATATTTTGGAGATTGTATCCTATTTATTCTCCAAGGCAACCTCTATAAACTGTTGTCAGCACAAAAGCAGGGTGGATTTCTTCTTGATATTGAGGTTTCAGTTTTGAGTTTCATTATAGCAGTTGGCATTTTCTTAATTCTTTTTCACTGGAACAAGCCAGAATTACTTGGAAGTATTCCAATCTAGCATCAGTTGAATAACTCAGCTAAGAACTGGTCTAAAGCATCCTGGGTGGGAAACTGGAGCAGAATGTTAAATACTCCTTATCTGCAGGAGGCATATACTGTAGCATAGACAGGTAAGTGTACTGTTAGGCTTGTCCTTTTCAACAGAGAAGCTGTAAGGTACTTTATAACACTCTTTAATACTCGGGTGCCATCACGGTCCTATGGAAACAGAGACAATGACCGAAGATATTCCTATAGGAGCAGCTGTAGTCTTACTATTGTAGTCACACCAGGTGTATGAGGCTGCATGCAAGTTTGGGATTGGGCTCATCTGGCAGGGTTGGGTGCCAGCTGAAGTTAAAGTGTGGTGCCACACGGGACAGCTGGCTTAGATAAACTAGGTATGCTAACGTAACGTTCTTGAATTAGCGAGAGGCCTGTGCTAATAAAAGGTGAAAGAGCTGGATCTTGTATTGGGAATGCTGCCGAGTGCTTGCCTTTCCAAAAATGTAATGAGGAAACCATTCCAAATCCAATATCGTTTATGGAAATAGACATTTAGATTCACACACTGTCTTTGGAATCTGATGTAGAAGGTGAACTAGTGTTGTTTAGGAGGTCAATAAGTTCATCAGCTCAGTTTAGTCGGGTATCATCTGCACAATGTGCACAAGAGTGCCAGTGTTTAATTGGATAACTCAAATAATCAGGGGATGAAAAACAAGCTCAGCTGGAAGCCAAAGGAGATCGTAAGTAGGAGAGTTGAGGATATTTCGTTGTGCCTCTGTCTTCAGCAAAAGATGAAAGTGTAAATCTCGTTGTTATCATCACTATTATTAAGGAGCAAAGTGAAAATGAAAGAAAAATCAGCAAGTCATTTATCTCTAATGTACTGTAAAGTTATAAAAAGTAAGAGTTGTAAGCTTTGTTTATGACGATTATCCCCCAGTATTTAATAACAGTTTGGAAATGAAATTGAATGAAATATCTCAGTTTGTTTCTTGAAACAATCAAGAAGGCACCTCATAATATATCTTGTTGAGGTGTGAGGCGCACTCAGGTGTTTAAGTAAAATTCTTTTTTTTTTCCATTTTGTAAGACACATAAACTGTCACATCAGCACACAGTGATTTAAAGTGTAAAGATGACCTAAAAGGATAACGGAATATGCTAAATAGTTGTGCCTTGTTAACTTGTGTATAACTATGTTTGACTTTTTTTTCCCCACAGACTTACTATCGCTTACTATACCTTAAGCTCCTATGGCACTTCTCAAAATTTGGACTATTATTACCTACTTGCCGCTTGTTGAGATACTGTATGCTTCTGTGTTGGGGTTTGGAGGGATCCCTTTTTTGCTGAAGTGGATATAGAAACTTACTCTGGCAAAAGAATAAACAAGTCAGGTTGTAAATGTGGACGTTTGATTAGGAGGTGGTATTCTTAACTTGGACTGGGTGATTGTTTAGCAGATTTGCACAAGTACTTGTGTCTTGTTAGCCTAGTCTTACAATCGGTATTTTAGCTTCTTTTAAAGAAGTGAAATGGTCTTCTAAAGATAATCTGATTTAAGTACTTCCTGTGTAGATATTTTCTAGAGATGAAGTTTTATGTATACCTGGTTATTTTTAGCATTATTAATTGCAGTTTGTTTAAACGCTGAATTGTTTGAAGAAGCTGCTTTGAATTAGTGATCCAAGCTTCCTCTACAAAACTAAGTGTCAGAAACTTAATTTTACTTTTCCAGTAGCGGCTGGTGAACCCAAGAGCCTATCCTGTTCTTTGTGCTGCATGGGTCAAGTTTTCACTTAAAAAAAAATCCAACAGCACTACAGCTTAACTTTCAGCAGTGCTACCTCCTTTCTGTCAAAGTACTGAATTCTTATTTAGTTGTTCTCTGTCTTTGGGAAGGGGTGGGGAACACATCGATTTTGTTTTGCTTCATCAGTTTTGATGTATGAATACATTGCAAAGGTTTTTTTTTTTACTGACTGTATGAATTACGTACAATAGAATTGTGTGATTTGCCACAACACATTGTATATCATTCTTGCATAAGTTGCTGGAATTCATACTATTGTCTTTTTATGCATTTTATAACTTGTTTGTATTGACAAAGCAAAACTGTTACCCCCAGAAGTTTTAGTATGTGCCATTTTTATAGCTAAGCCTGTGGTAAATACAAAATGTTCTGACTCAGGGCTTCTTACAAATTTAAACGTGTTGACAATATTCTTCAGCACATCTTGGAGAATATTAGAGATTTAATGACTGTACAGTGCCTTGATAGAACTATTTGAATGGGCAGCAGCCATAGAGTCCTTACGGAATGCAAGTGTCTTTTGAATCCCTTGAAGGCATTGATGGTAATATAATTGTAATACCCCTGCCGTGGATTTCTAAACTTGAATATGCTTTCTGTAAAGGAAAATCACCAACTTTAGGTATTTTTAAGCTTTCTGAAAGTTGTTTGATTGTTACACCGGTCATGGGGGTCTGACGAGTATAGCATTCAAATTCACAGAAGCAGCATTTGTGACAGAGACAGCTAATAACGTTCTGTTTGTGACATTTGTAGTGTGAGGGGAGAGGTCATTGTATAAACAAACATCTAAAAATACCTGCTTCACTCTGGCCCAGTAAGTCTTTTATAAGAGAGAGAAATAATTGGCCACAAATCTGTGTCTTTGCATGCCATTTCATAGTTAAAAAATTGGAACTCTAATTTTGAGCTTCTAGGAAATACTTTCTTTGTCCCAAGCTTAATGTCCTTGTGAATACCAACTGTTGGTGTTAGAGAGCAGGGTTTACTGAACCACGGGAACATTTTTGCTTTTGTTAAAACCAACTTTGTAATTTCAGTACATTGTAGATTTTGATATGACTGTTTATTGGAGAAATTTAAGGTTGGTTGTGTGAATGTAGTGGGTTTCTGTATGCAGATAGTGTTATGTAACTGCTTTCATTAAAACTGCTTAGCGAGGTCTGAGCTTTTCAAAGGAAATGCTAATGTTCTGTATAGTTAATAAAACCTAAATTCGAGATGTCCTGACTTCTTCAAAAGCTTTGATTAAAAACTGTAATTGGACAGAATTAATACTGATTTTTGTGCACAGATCATTGGGAAGGGAGTAGTGACTCATTTGATTTCGTCCTTCGTTGTGATGATATTAGATGTTACCACAGAAATAGAAAATTGTATACTGAACAAATGTTTGGTAACAACTCTGTTAGTTGTTGACATACAATGTTTAAAAGTGCACCAAACTTTATTTATTGAGGAAATTTGCAATCCTAACTTCAAAAAAAAAAAAAGTCTGTTTTTTTCTAACGTATCTGTGAAGAGTGAGTTTGTTGCAACATCAGAAATGCTATGTGCCTGGAATCTCCCAGACACTCAATAAGCAGCACAGTGGAAATATGAAGGGTGGATTATGTTGTAAACAAAAAGTTTGATTTAAAATTTTTATCTATGGCATATATGTGAATTTCTGTAACTAATATCTGTTCAAAATGCTGAGTAGAGCTGCAATTAAGTTTATGTTAGACTCTAGGTTTACTTATAATTGAATGGCCTTCACAGATCTGGCTACGTGAATGTGACCATTTAAAAATCTCTACCAGATTACGGTAACTCCCATATTCTGAGATGACAGTTGCCACATCATAGTTTATACATTTAGGATTCAATTTAATGGATGCATTAAAATATATATGTAATGAAAGGCAACAAAACCAAGCAGACTGTAATGGCTTAGTGTTTTAATTTATCGTAGTGTACAGGTGAAAAATGAATTGACAGAATAAAAAGTTTCTTGCTCTCTTGCTCAGTTCCTTTTCAAGATTCCTTCCACCTTTGCTTTATATGACAGGTCTCTATGAAAACAGTGTTTTCAGAGGTTTTTTTAACATTTTATTTTAAAACGATGCAAGTTGTCAAATTACATTTTAAATAGCCACTTGTTCTTTGCTTTGGGACTTACAAGCTGTTCACAGACTTCTCCATACCTGTTCATTGAAAGTGATGGGAACAGCGTTGGCCTAGGTTTAAGACTTGGTCTCCGGGGTCTCTAGGGATTCTGCCCCTAATGTGAGTTACAGTGAAAGCTGCTGGTTTTGGTGGGGTTTGATATTGGTGTTTTAAAATTTTGAGAAGGCTGCTTCTTACCATACAATATAATACTTTATAAGATAAATACTGTATAGTGTAAGTAATCTCAATATAATGCACTTTGTTGTAATTCCAGCTGTATCCAGGATGCTGCCATCCGTTCGTGACAGGGATGGTGAAACTCCGTGGAGATTTCCTTTGCATTTGACATGTAATTAAATGCAGAGGGTGGTTCTTCGTGAGTACACTCTACTTAGGGAAGAAAAATGACCAAAACCTTTTGAATAAAAAGTGATAGCCTTCCCTTTCAGACTTGATTTTCCACAATATGGTTAGTCAGAAGCAGTATCATTGAAGATCTTACTTGTGCTTTGTGTAGTCCTGATCAAGTCAACAGAGTAGCATGCATTGGAGAGCTTTTACTTTAAACAATGAAGCCTGTCAACTGTTCTTGATGCTTATGAAAAGGCTTTGGCTGAAAAGTACTAAATCCCTAAAGTACTTGGTTCTTTTTGCAGTAATGAGGGTAGTATGTCCAGGGTCTCCAGAAGATAATAAGGGTTTTTTTTAAAAGACAGTCTTCAGAGGGTGATGCTATGATGGATTGAAATAGTTTAAATTACTTTAGGAATTAAGAACTGTGCCAGCTGGTAATGTGTAAGTTTTATTTTGTAACAATGCAAAACTTTATGAAATAGATTTTGCACTAGATTTCCTAAGACTTAGTTAGGACTTGCTGATACTTACATGACTGCCCTAAAAAAAGTTAATAAAAAGTTTAATTTCTGCAAAATTACCTGAAATCAGGAAAATACACTTGTGAGACTGCTGACCCCTTGCAACACTGTGACATGGTTTCAATGAATTTTCCTTAATAATACATCTGAGGACTGTAAGTAGGCAAACTTCAGTCTGAGCCAATTTCTGCGGTGACGCTTGTGCATCCTAAATTGTGTGGGTATTTTTTCCACAAGGGGTCAGTAGCACCCTCTGTTTGTGACAAGTTTTTTTGTAATGTAAGCATGAAGCAAACAAGGGATAAGGATAATGATCATTGCATTAACATGTGGGAGGACCAGACCTCGCTTGTCCCCTTCTTCAAGCACGCTAAGTATAATTAGCTTATTTGCTGACTTCCATAAGCACCATATTCTATCCTCAGACTCTCATGTGACATGAACATTGCTACTATTGATTAGGGCAAAGTTCCTGTGGAGTGTTTACCTTTAGCTCTAGTTGAAAGTATTCGTTTAGCCTAGCTTTTTTTCAAAAGCATGCAGTTGGAGCAGATAAACTATATGAGAGGGCTTGTCCAGCAGGCAGGGAAAAGAGTTCTTGTATGAGTGTCCCACATATTCGTAATGATAACCGCAGTCTCCCTAGATGGCTAGAGCTGATTAAGAGTTTCCACCCTATAGTAGCACAGCTTATAGGTAAATATGCTTTGAAGCCTATCAGTCTGCTCAGTGGAAGGAATGTCCAGCTTCTCAAGGCGTCCCTTGAGTATGCAAGTTACTTGGAGACAGAAGTTTGAAGTAACTCATTATCTTTCCTACTAAGAGGCTGAGCAGACCAGACAGCTATTCCCTAAACAAAAATTTCCAACTCCTGTATCAGAGCCACATTTCAGAAATAGGAATCTAATGTTCAGATTGGCACAGGTTCTTACATACGCTTGCTGAATTAACAGGGGACCTTCCTTACCATCACGTTTGCAACTCTTACTCTGTTTTGCGTCTGTTACAGTTTTTGCGTTTCATGTCTTCAGTGCTTCTGTTCCCCAACTACTCAAGTCCTCCATTTCAATTCTTTCTATGCCTGTTTTTTTGACAGCAGGACTGTGTCCCTTCCTTCCTGCTCTGTCCCTTCCCAATGCAGTCTTTCCTCCGTTACACTGAGTTTGGCACAGTGCTTTGGCATAAACACGGCGGGGGCTATCCTGGTGTCTGACTCCACTCTTAATTGAATACATTGACAGGAGGAATTTCTGGATTCAATCTCAGCAGAATTTCACATTAATTTTTCAACATCCCTCACTTACATCCCTTACGCTTGGCGGTGTAACAAAGAGGTTTTGGCTACCACCTGAGGAAAGGGTAGGGACGCTTCTTTTGGTCTAGTTAGAACTTAACCATATGGGGAAAATCAGGAGCAAATGCATGTTCCAGGATTGTTTGATTTTGTTTTTGTGGTTGGCTGGGTTTGTGTGGGGTCTTCTGGTTTGGTTTTTTTTTTTTTGTATTCCCGCAGGCTGCCTGAAATTTTCATTGTTACTTTATCTCAGATTCAGTCTTTGGTGGCAACTTAAGGTACATCTCAGAGAAACTCACTCTGGTTGGAAGTTGTTATCTCCTAGTCACTTGTGTCTTGCCCACTGAAATTGTGCGGAGGAAGTCTTCCCAGTTCAGTAGGATTGCTTGCAGGAGTGTGGGTTGTTTGCAAAGAGATCTATTATTGGGATTCTTGCTGCCTCCATAGAAAAGTATGAAAAAATTCTGCTCTTTCAATAAAGTAAATCTGAAACCACATTCCAAGTAATACTCTTTTACTAAGATTTCATAATCCCTACAGTATATATGATCATATGATATCTTGTATTATTCTGTATGAAAGCTATATAAAATAAATAGCAATTATACAGCAGCTATTTGCCAATGGGCATGTTATACACAACACTGTCATTCTTCCTCTCTCTGTGATGAAACCTGTAAAATAAAGACTACTTCAGATCTATCTAGACAAGGCTTTTCCTAACAAACAACCTTAGTTCAGCTGTTTGTAGTGTAGCCTTACAAAGCATCACAGCCAAGGTGTTTGACTGTATTTGTGTTATCTATAGGGCATGGCACGTAAAGCACCTAGTTCATATTCTTGGTTTTCAGTCAGGTAGTTCTGATTCTGTGTAAGGCTGAGGGAATCTTCATGTAACACTTGTCCTCCAAAACTGTATTCTCCCACCACTTCATGTGGAGGGCATAGAGTCTGGAAGCACTTCACACCTTCTTATTATAGGAAAGTGTGTTAGAATACGGGCATGAGGAAACCTAAAGCTAAACTGTAGTCATAGGCCTAATTAGGAATTTTGTGAGGTGAGAAACTCAGACAGCCAATTTGACTGAGAGCAGAGTGGTCTCTTAAAAGTTGAGTTTTAAATTCTGTTCCCTCTCCTGAGAGCGTCTATCATGGATACATTGAGCCCTACTGTAACTCTGCCATCTCCTTTGTCTTGCATGTCCCACCACTCTCAATAGGTCCCTCCACACCAAATCTCCCTGGAGTATTATGTCGCGTAGTTAAACTGGAACTATTCCATCAGTGGAGAAGGAAGGTGTGGAGGTTACAAGCCAGTCCCTGATGCAGAAGTTATGGATCTGCAACTCTCTTCCCGTGACACACTCAGAGGATGTAAATGGGTAAGTGATCTTGACTTGGATTTAGTGTGAACTGTGGCTGTCCTCAAACAGACAGCGGTATAAAAAAGCTAATGCAGATCAACTGCTCAGTAATGAGCTGTGTGAGGTGCTTGCCCTGCAGCAGGCAGTAGTTAGTGACTTACACTCAGTGTTGCACCCAAGTAGGATTGAGTGGTCCAAGCCTTCTGGGCATCTACTTGTGCAGAGCTGACATTGCTTTATTGGTAAGTCGCATGGAAATGAATTAGATATGAAAGGCATGTCTTCATTAACAGGGTTGGGATACCAGGCATTTAATTTTAGACTTTATCTGCTATGCTGAATCAAATGGTGACATCAAGATTTGGCACGCAATTGTTGAGCACTCCAGGAGAAGTTAGTCATTGGCTGATTTCATAGTTTTGCTTTTGCCAGAGTTTTTCCACCTTAAGGAGGTAGTCACATAGTCTTCCGAAAAGAAAAGAAAAAAGTAAGCAAAGCACTTAGGAGGGTTTAACAAGGGAAGTATATTTTTTTTCTTTCTGCCTTTTCTGGATGGGAACTGTGCCTAGTCTTCATTTCCCTTGCCAATTTTCATGTAGGAAAAAATGCCGCCGTAATTGCTACTTGCTGTCTGGATTGGCTGAAATCACACATATCCCATGTGTCTGTCCTATTTGTTCTTGACCACCCCCCTACCTCTCCCCAGAATGTCCTTCCACAGGGTGTGAGGATGCACTGGTGGGGTTATAGGAGAGCTCAGGTTACCCTCTGTAGCTTTTCAGGACAAGGAAAGGACTTTATTCTCTAATGTTGATTTGGTCTGGTCTTTTTTTTTCTGTCCATCTTCAATTATCAAATGTAGGGCTGTGCTTTTTCAGATGGCTTGTGAGGTGTTTATCCATTAAGCTAGCCAGCTCAAATGCTCATAGGAATATTAATAGAGGTGGTCTGGAGCTGGGAGGTTTTACTAGGGAAGATAGGTAGGGGTTAAGCTCTTCCCTGTCATGGCCAAATGCTAACTTGGGCAATGCTATGTGAGCTGCAGCGTTACCTGTTTGCTGGAAGGTAGGTAGAGCTTAGGACATCTTCCTGGCACAATATGCTGTCAGTAGTAGCTAGCAGTGAGAGCAGAAGTGCAGTGCGTCCATGATAACACGGTATTTGTCAGGAGTTAGTACCTCTGGCTTTTCTTGAAGGTGGCCTGAGAGGAGGTCAGTAGTGCTGCCGGGAACCTGGACACAGACCACTACGTGGTGCTCGGAGCACTTGCCCCAAAACAGGCCAAGGTTGCTAAGCTCTGTGTATCCTTGGATTGGTTGTCAGCGAGTTATAAACAACGATATCTAAAAGGCACCAACTTCCAGTGTTTGAGTGGAAGTGTCCCTCCCCATGCGTTATTAATTTATTTCCTTCTAATACAGAAAGAACGTCTAGGGGAAGAAGGGAAGCTGACAAGCCGAGCTTATTTTGCTGAGAACTGCATATATGCAGCATCGAAGACCTCTGCAGATAGCTGTGAGTCTGAACAGGCAAAAAAAAAGAGTGGAGAGGGGGAAGGAGAGGGAGGTCTTCAGTGGCTTGTTAGGTTATTGATGGAATTTCTAATCCAGAGGACGCCTGCCTCAGAGCTGAGGTGGGTGGTGTTACGCACAGTAACTGCTTGCTTGTGTATGGTTCATTTTTGTGGTACTGTTCAGGTCAAAGATAAGCTGTTACGTGTGGGGACTAGCTGGGAGGAGCAGTGTGGTTCTGCCAAAACTGGAGCAAGCCAAGGGAGAGCGGTTCTTTTGTCGGAGACAGAAATGTGATCTGACACAGCTTTCTTATCAAAGAGAAGGATTTTTCACTTCAGAAGGAAGATGGACTGGGAAGGCATTGGAGAACTTTTTATTTTCCCCTTCGGCTCTGCGGGAAGTGCTGTATAAATGTGTGTTCCATGAGTATAATAGTTCTGCTTCTGACCCTCCTCTGGAAAGAACGTTAGTGGCTGTAGATGAGGGACACAACGTAAAGCTGACTAAAGTGCTTTTAATCTGAGTAATTCAGCAAACACGCCTTGCACGCTCACAGCCAGGGAGCCATTTGCTCTTGGCTCATGCCTTAAAGCAGGCAAAAAGTAGTTACCTTTCTTCCCAATTTTTTTGTTCTGAAGCTTCTCGTGATCCTTTCCAAGCCGTCGGGTTGTAGTTAAATTCAACTCTAGCCTTTTCTTTTTGTGAACGCTTTTTGTAACAGGAGCTATTTGCGTTCCAGCTTAAACTTGGATTTTGTTTAAACATTGAGAACCTACATGTGTAATAGAGAAATTGCTGTAATAGAGTTGAAGAAACAAGTCGTTTGCTAACTGAGGCCGTTAGATTGGAATTTGTTAGATTTGGTTTCCAGGGGTTTCCTGTTTTAAGTCACTTCATTCTGTGTTTCTCCTCTTTTCTATGTGTGAAATGAGAAACATACTGCTTGGGGGGTACTAAAAGAAACCTGCTGGTGTGTGCAAAGATGCCTACAAATGTGTAAAGGAGTTCTTGAGTGGCTACAACGCCTCACCTGCCAGCCAGACGCGTGGTGGTGCCTGTAGCATGTTCCTGACGAAACACTGACAGCGTGGACTGGTGCTACCTTACTGTCTTGCCAAAGACCAAACGGGCCGCCCAAGCAATGGGTATTATTAATTAATTACTAATTATATACAAAATATCTATTTTATTATACTTAGCAAGTTGATTATTATTTACTTGTCAAAGCTGTTAATGGAAGAAGGCTGTACTGAGTTACAATATTAACTCTAAGCGAGCTGACAGTGGCTCGCCGTTCCCTGGCCGTGTTTCCCGGAGCTGCTGTCTCCTGGTGATCTTGTCAGTGCGCTGAAGCATTTCAGTAATGACTCAAACTCGACCTGCCGCAGCCAGTGGGTGTCACTGCAACCATGGGAGTGAGGGAAGAACCATTGTGGGGAGAAAGAATAAAAGTTCAGTGTAAGGTGTTTTGGTTGGGTTTTTTTTTTTTTTTGCTAGAAATAAATACAGAAAAGTAAATTAAATTCTTGCTTACTAACTGTGCAGTTGCCAAGGGTTTCGTGGAGGTATTTTAAAAGGGTTTGAAATGCTTAAAATTTTAAGTATCCCAGCTGGCCAAGGCCAGACCCTCTGATAGAAGTCGTGTCATTGCCGTCTTCCACAGTCCTGCTGGCCCCAGATGCCCACTTGCTTCCTAGTGTTGAGCGTTGGGCACCTCATGGATGAAGTTGGGTTAAAAAAAAAAAAAAAAAAGAAAAAAAAACCAGATCAGGCTTTCCTTAAACGCTTTCAAACCATGTGTATGAAATTCTTGGCGTTTTCCGGTCTGAGTGCTAAAGGTCGCTCTGGCTCGCAGAACCCGACGGCTCGCCATCCCCGCACCCAGGCTGGCTGCGAGGCGCACGCCCTCTCGGGTGGTGCCGTGCGAAGGGGTGCGCACACCCTCCTGGCACACCACCTCCCACCATGGCACGGGCAGTCCAGCCCCGCAAGCTTTGCACTGTTCACGTGATCCGCGCTGCCTGGCGGTGCCCGCACTTTTGGAAGGGCCCCCCCAACCCAGGCCGTTGCTAGGGCCCGCGTCGTCTCTGCCCGTGTTATCGCGAGGATGACAGTTTAAACAGGCTTATCGCTGTGTGTTCAATCACAGTTTATGAGGGCTGATAAAGATGTCACCTAGTTGCTTTGTGTGTTCATTAAAACCCTATTGCCTAGTAGGACTTTGCTGTATTAGGTTCCCCCCCCTTTTTTTTTCCTTTTTCACGGATTTTTAGCTGTCTTCTGAAGAGAGGTATGTGTTGGAAGGGAAGGCATCATGCTCACTTTAGTATTTCTGAGGGGAAGAATCAAAGAAAAAGAAATCAGTAGCTTGGTTGACACAACCCTATCCATATTTAATACCTTATTTTATCATAATTATTTAATAATTCAGTAAACTTTCCTGAATTTAGCTTGTGTGTGGCAGTAAAGTGACTTTATCTGCTGTATGGTGTTGCTGATGAAGGCAGCTCAGGAGGGGCTTGGTGGTACCCCGTTATGATAGAGGATGTTGTTGAGCACCCGGTGCTGGTTTCCTGATAAAGGGAGACTGCCTATTTACAGCACAGAAAAGTAAGCCTCATTGACTTCAGCTTTGTCATGCAACCGAAACATAAGGCGTTACTGCAATAAATTAGTAGTAGTTATATAGGATGCATCAATGATTTTCAGGTTATCTGGTTGTGACAAACAGTAATAGCAAGTAGGTAGAGATTAAGCCTGTCTTTGTCTTGTCCTGCAAGCTCCTTCATTTCAAAGTGGTTTTTTTTCTTGACGCACGTCCTTTTCCTAGCTATGGTTTAAAATAAACGTGTTGTCCTAATACCGTGGCCTGACACCGTGCCCAATTCTGCCTGTCTTCAGAAAAATCTCTATTTCTACAGTGAGCAGTTGCTCAATTGCATTTTTGTTGTTTAAGTAAAATTTGTTGTAAAACAGAACAGATACACAAAACCATAATGAAAAATGATTAGTTGCAGCTGTTTGCCGCATTATAAAAGAGCGAAATGTCAGAGGAATCTGTTGGCTAAAGAGAATTGAATCTCACAGCCTCAAGACCCTACTTCAGGCACAAGTCTGTTGAGATTAAGCGTGTATGTTTAGACTCTTCTGAAAAACGGGAAGAAACTGAATATTCCATTGATTCCTTAGATCCCCCGGTCACAGTGAATTGCTGTTATTTATGTTGCAGCATATTGGCCCTCTCTGCATCCTGTAAACTTTGTGAATAGTAATGGCCGTTGGCATTTCAGAAATTATTCTTTGCTTTGTTTACAATTTCGATGCTGCTGGCAAGCGTGGGACTATCAAAGGCTTTAATGCTGTGCGTGTGCATTTCATAATAAAGTGTTATTCTATGAGTATAATAGCACTTACTAGAGATCGGTAATAAAATGAAAAGCAGAGCCTCTCCATGGCCAGCACTTGTTAACACTTCTAGTGATTGTTTGCCTATTAGCACTAATTTGTTATGTGCTTCCATTCCAGCTCGGTGTTGGCTGGCCTAAGCGTGAGGCACTTCTGCATGTAATGCTGAGGACTAGCTGTGCTGGCCTGCTGATCCCCCCGGGAACAGCTACTGTAGCGTGATCTGGTCTGCCTTTTGAGGAGGGTTTGGTATCGGAACCAGTGGTTGACCCCCGCCTTACCAACCCCCTCTAATCCGTTTGCCTTTAAACAGTGGTCACTTTCTAGAATATTTGCCTGAGATGGAGCTGTTTTATCTGGTGCTCTGGTGTCCGTTCAGCATTGACCATGAAATACTCTCTGGTCATCCAGTAGAATAGTATTTTTTTGAAGCAGAATTGCCTTTTGTGCCGGTAGGATCCCTGGAATATAGCAGTGGAGCCCAGTGTGACCCTTAGGGCTTGCACCTTAGTGCTTCATGAACTCACCGCTGTGCTCTCTGTGGTCTGTTCTCTTTATTGTCACTGCAGAACGTCTCTGGGCTCCAGAAGGAGATTAAGAGTCCACTTTGCTAATTGTGCAGATAAATAACAGAAGTACGGATTTTGGTGAAGATTGAAGACAGCAATGCCGTGTACCCACCTGCTTTTCTGAAGGAAACATATTTGGACAACTCCATCTTCTAATTCGGATATCTCTAAGAAACTTTTATTCATATTTAAGATTTTCTGTGATTTTTTTCTGTGGTTTTAGGGGGTTTTTTGTTTCTTCTATCTCTTTCCTCTGCTTGCCTTAAAACTAAACAAACAAGAAGTGATTCTCAACGTCTTGTTTTGTTTAAAGCAGTCAGCTGTGGGCATCAGAGTGAAAACAGAAAGTGTCTTGATTCCAGCCAGTTGCTGAGTTCAGGAAGCCTCATTCACTCAATGAGCAATTTTGACAGGGTGTGGAAGGAAAATCTGAAGTATGGCAACAAAAGATACCTTTGAAAGGGTTTCCAGTTTCTGTGCCGAAGTCCCACCCCAGACACATGTGCTTACACAAATTCTGCTAAATTGCCAGAATGTGGTTGCCATCCAAAAGCTCATCTGGCTTTGAATGTATATTGATTTCTATTTCCTCATTTAAATCCAGGAAGTTTGTGAGAGCCAAGTATTAGGCTGCAAATCTGATGATGATCCCATATAAAAAAAAAAAAATCTCAAATACTAGCAATGCCAAGAGATCCCTGACCTGTTTCTAGCTGGCCAAGGGGGAAGGCATTCTCAGTGCTGAGTTACTGACTTTTTCTTTCTATTCTTCTTTGGATCAGGCAATATAGTCAGTTGTCTTCACACAGCTCTCATTTTGCTACATGCCTGGTAGCCACTCTAGCTAGAGTATTAAACCGTGAACAGTGGAGTTGGACAGAAATTACAGTTCACTACGATTGGCATTGGCTGTTGTCTTCACAGAGGGATCTCAGGCTGCTATCGCCATCCCTTGGAGGAGCATCAGGAGGTATTGGAGAGTTGTGATCACTTCTCCCCTTCCATGTTGAAAGGGGAAGCTTGGCAAACCAGAAAGGAGGGGGATCCTGTTACAGGAGGAGCTGTGAGTAACCGTGTGTGCTAACACCATTGCCTTCCCATAGCGTGCTTCTCCTGTGAAGGGAGGGGCGTACAACAGCGATAAAAGCGTGGTGGTGGTGCCAGCGGTGCCATTGCTTTGCTGCAGTGTGGTGTGTTGTGGCGACGGCACCTGGTGATAGATGAATGTGTGGGGGCTGTTGCTATGTTAAGATAGGATTCGTATTTATTTGTAACAGCCGTGCTAGTCCGGACTAAAAGGTGACTGGGGCCTCTGCAGATCCGTTGAGAACTCTTGCTCACAAGTTTGTGGCATCCATACGTCGGTCAGTGTTTACAGACACTTGAAGGCACACCGATGGCCAGCCTATGCACGGGGAGGTTGTCAGCCCTGGTCCGTGAGGATGTGGTAATCCTTTTTCTCAGTTGAGAAACAAGAGGAAGAAATTTTCTCCTCATCTGTCATTCTACAGCAAATGCTTAAAATGTTACATGATTTGTTCTTCCCTGACCACCAGAAATATTCAGGGCTATACAGTGAATGTAAGTTTAGAGAATAGCTTTGTTTCTTCTTAAGATACTTTCCATAAATCTTTGAAGCAGAGCTCAAAGACTGTTGACTGACAAATATTACTCTGGAGAGTAGAATGGCTAAATCCAATCAAAGACTTTATCCCGCAGGTATTCGTGTACCTCCCTCAAATTTATGGAAATGTCAATAGCACTGATTGATTAACTAGAAACATTTCATTTTTTCTAGTTAGTGAAATTACAGTGCAGGCCAGCCACCAAGTTTTGTTGTTATAACCCTTACCCACCTTCCCTGCAATGTTACTGCTACTTGTGTTCATCTAAATGTAAAGGGTAAGCTCTGTGGGACAGGGTCTGTCCCTTGCATTTGAAACGAAAAGCCACTGTCCCTTGGCTTTTATTAAATGTTTGTGCACTGTCCCCAGAGCAGAATGCTTATCACTTGCCTTATTTTCTCCTTGATGATTCCTAAATTCATGTCTTTAATTGAGACCACTCGTGACGTCCCTTTGCGACCGTGAATCAGAGTATCTGCAATAATCTGGCAGTGGAGAATGTATTTTAAGGTCTTTACAGGGTGTCCCACCAGAGCGTACTCATTTCCCCCGTGACCAGGAAAAATGAATAGCCTGTGCAAGATGCCTGATGAGCAACAAACTAGAATTGTTTGGGAAAAGGAAAAAGTAATGGGTGGGCAGAGTGAGTTACGAAAAGCTAGAGAATGCTCTGCAGCTGCTTCTCTCCCTTTGAGGAGTGGAGGTCCTGAGCAGCTGTGGTGGTAGAGCCCAGACTGGGAGAGGGCTTTTGGATGTGCAGACCCCTGGCCGTAGAGGGGTGTTACAGGTCCAAACCGATACCTGTATGTTACTCGCTGTGATAAATCTTGTCTGTAAAATACATGCTGTAGTTTGCTGCTCTGTCCTGGGGGAGTAGGCAAGTCCTTTAGCACAGCTGGATGCTTGTTCATCTTCTAAACTATTTTTGTGGTTTCAAAGAATAGCTTCCTAAATTGCCATCCTGTGAAAAAGTGGGGTGTGGGGCTACTCCAGAGTGCAAATGCACTTTAATTAAGAAATCTGCGCTCTCACCTTCCAAAACATACCGGTTCCCTCTGCTGAACGAGTTCTTACCTCATCTGAGTGAGCAGCTGTTGCCGGCCAAATGGCCAGCCTGCGCTCCTGGTGGAGTTCGCCAGGGTGGGAGGTGCTCCCCCTCTTCCACGCTGAGAACGCCTCTGTGTGAAACCTCCTCCCTCAACTTGAACTCCAGTGAGAAGTCCCTGTGGCGTGTGGAGACTGAACTAGTCGTGCAGCAATAAATACTCATTGACAAGGCGCCCAAAGAGCGTGTAAACCCAGCACAGCCTGAGCTGAGGGCTCTTTGGAGATGTTGGGATGCCCAAAACTGCCGCATTAGTGCCAACCTCTGTGCTTAATGGGCCAAGTCATTTCCTCACCACCACCCTCGTCAGTGAGAAAAACGGGCTTTTGTGAGCCCAGTGAAAGCTGTATTAATGACTTCAGGGGTTTTGAAAACTGCAAGTGTGGAACCGATGCTAATTATGGACACGCTTCATCCTAAGGCTTTATTGCGTCGGTGCTTGTGATCCACGTAAGGGAGCGACCTGCCACGCGCTGGGTGCTGCAGCCTTTGTGCTTAGAAAGTACAGTGCGAGGACGGTAAATATCTGTGCATTCGACTGAGCCAGCTGAGGAACGGTGGGGAACCGGTCCTGGTGTTTGATCTGCGTGTCTAGCAGCAACCCAGCAGCTGCTCTCGGCCGAAAGACCTCTGAATGCCAGCCAGCCCCACAGAATGGTAGGGGAGCAGCCGCGGTGCCAAGGGTTTGGTTTCTCCTCCGTTTCTGGTCTATAAAATGCTCTAGTAGGTTCTGGCAGTTGGGAGCTGGAAGAAAACGTGAGTGGCCGGGGGTACCTGGAGACCGTGGGGTCTAGTCTAAAAATGCAAATTGGTAAATCAACACTGAAACAATGGGGCTCTGCTAATCCTCTCACAAAGGGGACATTGCTCATCTGACTCGCAGCCAGGACGGCCGCCTCGCCTGAACAATAGCTGCGTTTGTACCTGTGTGTTAGCTGTGAGCTGACGCGTGGTGGGTTGGCCGGGGTTGGGGCTCTCCTGCGCGGTGGCCGCGGGCAGCTCATCCTCTGACGCCCTGCGCACCGTGAGCAGCGCTGCCATTGGAGCACGCTAAAGGGCCAGCGCGCTGCTGCCTGATGTTCAGCCCCGTTAGACCTGGTTGTGCCTGTGCTCGAACAATGCTGCCGCTGTCTCCGGTAAGGACAGACGGACAGGTCTGCTCAAGTCTTCACAGAGCAAGTACCAGGAGCTGATCTCCAGCGGCACTGGTCCCCCCAAGAAAGGGTGCTCAGCTTGCTGCCTTGCCTTGCTTTGCAAGCGTGCCGAGCCCTTGGTCATGAATATTGGCAGCAGAGCATCTGTGTGTCCGTCTTTACCGGTCTGTTCCTGGGTGACAGGGCCACTGTGGAAAACCAGCAGGAACGGAGAAGGCGCCGAGGGCCCCCGTCCACCACACTGCCCTGGTAGGGGACTGGGAGCTGGAAACAGAGGCTCTGTGGTGGGTCACCAGACAGGTAGATTGGTGCCAGCGGTTGATCGATAGCAAGTCTTTGCCTTGCCTAGCATTCGTACAGATTTTATTATTTTAACAGAATTGCGAGTGGTAATATTGGGTTAGTCCTGGCTTGGAGTTTTATGTTCAGCTGCTGCAGCTTCTCTTTCTTCCCTCCCTGCTTTTTTTCTTCCCCCCCTTTTTTTTTTAAATTTAGTTTCCAGCATTAGGTCTGATGCAAAGAGATGGAAATAAGATTTTTCTTGCTGTGTTTGATCAGTAAGATGTCTCCAAACCAATGAGCCTGTTTGGGAATGAAGGAAACGCGGGCAATCCGTAGCTGCAGAGTCACAAATTTAGGGCAGTTTGATGCAGAAGGAGGGTTGATCAGACACGTCACAGTAGGCAACCGTAGAGCACTCTCTTCCATGTAACCACCTTTGCACGAAGATAGAAGAGGAAAACCAGGATGTTTTCTATTGGTTTTATTCCCAAAGGGATTATATTTGTAATCTCCCATATCAAGGGAGATTAACATCAACCTGTGTGTTTCCCAGGAGAAACTGCGACTTGCGTTTGGCAAAGCAGTCAATGCAGCTTGTATTTAAGGGATTCTTTGAAGAGGGAGGCAGGAGCAGTCATGGTCCAAACAGGCCAGAAAGACTCTGAAAGACTTGGAGGGTCTTGGTGAGGTAGTGCTGGTCTGAGGTCTTGTCACTGCCCCGAGTGAAGCGTTAAGGCAGCGTCATCGCAAAGTAAAGCCTAGCCAGGTAAATGATGTAGTTTTTGTATCTGCTAGCAGGTTGAATTACAGACTGTAGGAAATGAGTTATTAGAACTTAAAACCCTACTAGATAATAAAGTCCTACAAGTTTGATTATTTTTAAACACAGATTTTCTCCTCAGCTAGCTCAGATTAAGAGTGCCTGTACCTTTCGCTTTGGTTAATGAAGACAGGGCTGGCATGTGTAACACTAACACAGGAGTTACAGAATTAAGCTGTTTCATCTCCATTTCTCGCAAAACTGTGAAAAATTCACATGAAGTTATTGGTCACTATTTTTATTAGAACTTGGGTTCAAACTACTGAATTTGGGAATTCAGTGTGTGGTTAATGAACGGCAAATATAAGCACCTATATTTAACACGGCAGGGCTATGGGATTTTGATACCTACCCCCTTGTCAACCCAGCCTCAAATACTAAAAAATATTCGCTACAGGTTTTGAGGGAATTGTTAAATACATGCAGGCAAGAGACCAAGAGGGGGGAAAAAAAAAAGAGTGTAAACTACTCGTGACAGACTAGCAGGGTTGTTTCCTTTTGTAATGTAACTGTATTTATAGATAGAAAAAAAAATTTTTTCATCTTTCACAACTTTAAGCATTTATGATACTTCAATTTCTGTTCTCATATGTTTGCTAAAATTATTGTTTACTATGGGTAAGGAACAGGCTAATAAGGCAACAGCAGTGACTTAGGTGGGAAAAAGAAATAATAGATTTGAGGGAGTTTTCTTGGCAGAGTTTCATAAAAATGAATGTGGTGACCAAGTCGTGTTAGTATTTTCACCAAGCATCAGCGTGGGAGTATGCCGATGACCTGGAGTGGAGAAACGTTATCCATAAAGAACAGGATTTGGATCTCCACAAGGAGAATGAAATAATCACAGTAGCAGAAGTGATGTGAAATGGAATAGTGGAGAAGATAAGATCTTGCAGCATTTAGGGAGAAATAATAAACCTTTTGGCAATGAACTGAAGCCGAAGGGTTCAGAGCAGGTGAAAGCTGGGGTGCTGTCGTCAGTCACAGGAAGTTTAAGTTGGGTGCGGACTCAGTGCAACCCTTTGCAGGGGAGAGGGGAGCATGGCAGTCATAGTGCTGAGCAAGGTGCTGCTGAGAGAGACCTCAGGTGAAATGCTGTGTCCACCTCGGGGCAGCTGTCTTCACAGGGAGAACTGAGAAAATGAAATAGGACATGCTGAAAGCGGTGCAGCATAGGGCTGGCAGAGAAACCATGAGGGTGAGAGGCTAAACCAGCTTCACTCACACTCAGTAACCACGGAAGAGGAAGGGTGCAAAGAAAAGTAACTGGAACTGAAGTCAGTGAGTATAAGAAAACATGAGTATAAGGAGTATAAATCAGTATAGAGAGCCATGGACTGTCGATTGAAGAGTATAGAGTGTAGATTTAAGAAGAAATGCCCACCACTTGAGCAGCAAGGTTCTGGATGAGCCTTCCAAGATGAGCAGCTTAGACAAGTTGAAGAACATTTTAAATGTTTAATACACGCATTATCAGACTGGAAAAGACAGCAGGCAGTCAGGCTGGCAGCGGGCAGGCAGAGGTCATTGTTGTGCTGGCCTGTGTTTGAGGGATCCTGAGGAAAGAAGGGAAGGAGCCGTTACCAGCCAAATGTGCTGGAATGACAGAAAAGATGTGGAGGCTTTAGGTCAGATAACGGTTGTCTGAGGTCTTGTCTTCTCTGCCAGGAGGGTGGTATTTGCCAGCTCAGAATAAGTGTTGTCAGGTTTGCTAGGTGGTAAGTACTTACCTGGAAGTGGAGAAGAGACTCTGGTGGGAAGTGATGGAGAAGGATGGCCGATTTTATTTCTATATTATTTCTGTATTATTTTATACACACACACACACACACACATATATATATATATATATAGGTTTCATGAAAAGCCTTGATACGTCTAGCCAAGGAAGGAATTCCTGCTTCAGTTGGGACCTTCGGTTCCCAGAAGTGCTACCTTAAGTTTTGCAAAGCAAAGGCAAAACCACCTTTCCTTTCTTGTAGCCGTCACTGCTTGCAGTAGGCTGGGGCAGGAATAAACTCTGAAGCTGATGAGAGCAACAGCCCTTGTGCATTCTATCGGGAGATGTAAATCTCCATATGGAGTAAGTTGAGCACCAAGCACTGGTTGAGCCCATGCTTGAAGCTCTGAGACTTGCAGTCTGCCCAGCTACGTCCACTTTCGGACTGGGAGCATGACTGTGGTGAAACCTTCTGTGAGACCTACAAGACTTTTGCTGAAAAAGCAATTTAGCAAAGGTCAAACCCAGAAAGGGAGGAAAAAAAAACCACTGAGAAAATAAGACCTGTGGGAACAATCATGGAAGGAGAGGAAGGAAGAGAGTTTCCTGGAAAATAAAGAACCTCATTGAACTCTAAATCTGGCTCAGACACCCAGAGTTAGCCCCGTTATATCAGAAAAACTTAATCCAGGAAAAATGGAGAAGAAAAAGAAAAGAAGTTAAAATGCTGGAGGTGAATGATAACAATCTGCACTTGCGTCGTGCTCCTTCACATTCCGACCGTGCTGCACACCACAGAGGGATGCTCTGTGCAGCGATCCCTGTGACCGTGACCAGGCTGCTTTGTTTCTACATAGACAGCAGAAAGGAAATGAGTGTGGGGAGCTGAAGTGTCTTGCTCTGGATCATCCAGGAGAGGAAGAATGTAACTCCAGCCATGCCGCTGATGCTGGCCTGCGAAATGCCGTCATTTGGCTGCACAGGAGAACCCCGCTCTGCAATCCTAAGTACACGCTGCACAAAAGATAAAAGCAATCGCAAGAGAATTTTAACGTCATATTAAATGTTGATTCACGTATGGCTGGAGCCACGGCTGACCTGGAGGGCTGGTGTTTGATCTAGCTCCAAAGTGATAAATTGATCTGTAGCTTCTGCTGGTTTCTGTGCACAGCAGGAGTACAGGAGACCACTGCTGAAGGTGTGACTTGGAGCCGGAGCCGCGTCCTCCTTGGCAGCCTGAGTCGCTAACTGCCCTGGGGAGTAGCCCTGCCTAGGAGCGCTATCAGCAGTTCCCCTGAGGAGTTGCTCCCTGAAGACCCCAGTAGCACTGCTTGTTGCTGACTGTCCAGTTACGTGCATGCGTCTGGTTTCTTCTGCTTGAGAAAGGAGCAGCTGGAGGGCTTGAGCGAAGAATTGCTCCCAATCTGGTCCACACCAGTGGTAAACAGCTTTTGCTTCTGATCACAAATGGCATTCAAAAAAAGACGATCCTGTTACCTGTTTTACTGCTGTCATTTGGGTTTGATCACCCAAAATATAAGGAATATTTTTTAGGAACAAGATGAAATTTTAAATATGTATCAGATGTTTAGGCCAGATGCTTATTGAGTCAGTGAATCATTTGCAATTGAGAAATAGTTGCTCTCTCCACATGTTCCTGACATCAGGAGTGCTTTTGTTGCGGAGCATATGGAGGAACAAGTCACTCTGAGCAACTGAGCGAACAGATTTTCATCAGTTTTTGCTGGAGTGGATTCTCTGAGCGTCGGCTGTTCCGTGAGGGAACCGCACTGGTCTCTCCTGGTCACTCTCCCTCTCCCTTGTTCTTCCCTTCTATGCAGCTGTGTATTTTTCTCAGGCTTCATTGAACTTGGTAGCTTTGAGTTCAGTTTGTCAAATTTGGTTTGCCTAAGTTTCCATTCCACGGGATGCTGAGCTAAATACAGAATGGTGTAAATCTGGCAGCTGATTTGTGATCATTAACATCAATAAGGGGGATTCTCTTGAAGTCTGTGGACGTGGATGAGAATTGGGAGATCTGTCTCCTAACCAGCAACAGTTCTCGTAAGTAGCCAATAATCGCGGTCTGCCTTGTTTTCCCATGCTTCTGGATCAGGGACAATACCTTCAGAACCTGAGAGGTGCCAAAGCTGTAGTCCATTCGTATTTATAAAATATTTGCAGGTAGGCAGTTGTACTTCATGACTATACCCTTATTGTCCTAGCCAGGACTGCAGAGAACAAGTTTTTGAAGGATTCAACTAGCTGTCTTTATCCCAGAATAATGCTGGTTATCAAAAAGGTAAAAAAGTGAACTGTGTGTGGAGTTTAGTGGGTAATCCACAGAGATTCAAAACGTCATTCCTGTGAGAAGCACATTTACCTACGTGCTTCATCCTAGATGAAATACCATTTTATTTTTTTTTATTTCTGACATACCTGTTGGTTTCTATT